>OU426978.1:227919492-228585742 GCA_911387785.2 Aelia acuminata
AAAATAGTGGGTAGAGAAGTTCGAATCTTTTCTCAATTTTTTTTTTTTTTTTACATGTGGGCCCCATGTCATCCTTCTGTCCCAGATAGTGTACTGTGTCCGCCTGTGGAATTTGGTTGTTTTCAATATAAACGGGGGGGGGGGGGGGGAGGAGGAGGTATGTTTTCTAAGCCTGAATGTGGTGTGTTTTGATTGAGTATAAATTTCCATAGCTAAAACCAGTCGTGTAATTTGCTTGTGCTAATTGCTTTAAGTGATGTTTAAATTAGAATGAAAGATTCCTCACTTCCTATGTTTGTTTTTTTTGTTTAACGTCACTTTATGCCACTAATGCTAATTTATATATTATAGATTTATATATTTTATATATATATATATATATATATATATATATATATATATAGAGAGAGAGAGAGAGAGAATGACACTGCTTCGAAACTGGAGAACCTTAAGCTGGTTGAGTAGAATATATGCATGTAAAGTATAGAGGGCGACCCATCAGCCAACTTCACATGTCCCAGTCTTTGCTGTCACTAACTTTTCTACATTCATGAATAATTCCTTTCTTTTTTTCCTTTTTTTTTTTCTTTGTTCTTTGAAGGCTCGACTCGAAAGTGAATTAAAGAACTTTAGAAAAGGAAGTTAGGGCCATATTTCAAAATGTTTTACATTTTCTATCCGTTTAAGGTTTGAGAGTTTAACAACTTGTGTAACTTACAATTCATACGGAGGGAGGTTAAAAAGTTCTCGGCTGACATAGTAGGGAAGAAACAAAAACACAAATCATGTATTACTCGTAGTTTTCAATGTTTTATATCCTACTTGTACACTTTTCACATCTATTTATCAATTTTTCTAAATCCCCAATTAATAACTTACTTCTTTATCTTCCCCCTAAGCTCCTTTTTGAGATTTGAGAATAGAAAGTAGTAACAAGGGGCTAGATCTGGACTGTAGGATGGATGTTTGATCACATCAAAGCCCGAGGTGTCAATCGCGGCAATCACTTGACGAGAGGTGTGCACAGAATGCATTGTAGTGAAGCAGCATTACTCCTCGGCTCAGCTTCCCCCTCCTCTTCTCCATGATTGATTCTCTTAAACGGGTCAAAGCAGTACAAAAGTATTCTCCTGTGACTGTTATGCCTTTGTCTTTGTAATCAATGATCAGGATTCCTTCTGAATCCCAAAAAATTGTGTCCATGATTTTTACGGCCAGGGGTGTGACTTTAAACTTGATAGGTGGCTTTTCTCGGTGCTATAGCAAGGGGATGAGTCCACATACACATTTCTTAGACATTCGAAAATTTCTAAAGGCCTTATGGCTTCTTTAACTAAAAATTTCATCACAGCTCTGTACTCAATGTTACTCATTTAAATGGCAAGAGCAATCTGGTAAAACTAAAAATATTATAAATAATAGACAATAGACAGTAGGATTATAAAAGTACACATAACTATTGAATAGGTGAACATGATGAGGGATTAGTCCTTCACATTAGTTCCCTCATTGATTGTCAGGCAAAGAACTTTTTGACGTGCTCTCTTACATTCCACTGCTGCTACATTGTAACGCATTTTATATCATTCATGTTTGGGCAAAAGGGTTCAAGTCAAAAAAATTTTTTTTCGTTTTCTAAAAATTCATAATTGACTATAATTTATTCGTTATTCATAATTTATTACAGTCTCTGTTGGAAGTATATAGTTTCATTTATTATTCTGGGATAAAGAAATAACGGGTGTCCAGAAAGAGTATTCGGGTTTTTGTTACTGTGAAATGATAAGAGGTTTTTTGTCCCAAGAACTTCAAGAGTTTAAAGGACATAACTCTAGAACATGGTTTCAACAAGACAGGGCCACTTGCCATACTTCAGACTTATCAATTGCTACGGTAAACGAATTATTTCAAAACAAAGTGATTTCTCGTAGAGGCACCATTAATTAGCTGGCCTCCCAGGAGTCCCGATCTCAGTCCTCTTGACTTCTTTCTGTGTGGATACCTGAAAAGTAGAGTATACGAAAAGAAACCGACGAATGTAACGCAATTGAAGCAAAATATGACGGCAATCTCAGGAACAAGGTGTCAACGCGTTTTTAGAAATCTGCGTTTGAGATTCGAGTGCCTAGCGCGTTATAGTGGACACCTAGACAATATTGTTTTTCTAAATAAATTTCCAGTTCATTGTGTTTAAATACAACGTAAACATCCTACTTATATTCTATATTTGAGATTTTATTCAACTTTCTAACCCCAAATACTCTTTTTGGACACCCTGTACAATCAGAAAGAATTTAAAATGATTTTCAATAGCTTGGTAAATGTTGTTTAAGCTTCACATTCCATGACTTAACCCCTTTTGACCAAACACCAGTGATATATAAACAGTTGTGTTTGATAGAGACGTTTGTTAAAAAAAACTATCATGGCATATATCATAGTATATATCTCTTGTTTCGTTTTTCCTATGAAAATCATGAGTAGTGTACATGCCTATTATAAATTTAAAAAAAAATTTTCAACATCATTCTAAGTATGTGCCGAAAATTCGTGTGAGAGAATATTATTCAAACTAAATTACATTGGAGGAAATTATTTTCTAAACTAGGATGCGAACCCCTATCATTCTTTAACTTCACTAAACAACACTAGAGAAACAAACTTGTTTTGGAGCAGCCAGAACAAATTGGTCTTTAGAATACAATTTGATTTCCCTCGGGGTACATCTTAGCAAGGGTTTCATTCCGTTTGATTAGTAGCGCGTTAAATTAAAAAAAAAAAAAAGAAAGGAAAATAAATTAAGAAAATAGGACTGATTGGTTTAGAGTTGTTAAAAAAAAAAAAAAAAAAAAAAAAAAAAAAAAAGACAAATTAAAACAAAAAAAGTGCTCTGTGCTACGGCTTCCAATAAAAAAAAATCTGGTGCGATGCGCGCAACACACAACTTACTTAGATTAGAAATTAATGCGTTTTGTTAATTGTCTTTTCTCTAATGAACAGAACGGCTTTAACTATGAATGAATTTATGAATGAATGAATGAATGAATTAAATTATGAACAATGGTTTGTCATCATTGATATTAAAGAACACCTAATTTAACCTAAATAGTTTTTGAGATCATCGAAAAAAAGATAAAAATTGGAAAAAATTATAAAATAAAGTGCGCGTTCCGTTTGACCAATTTTGATGAAATATTTGCTATCACATCTTTGGCATATACATCCATCAAATACCCAGTTTGATCAAAATCGTTAAAGCCTTTTTTGAGTAAATAAAAAAAAACACGTGAAAATGATACAAAATTTATTAAGTAAAGTCCCCCCTCCGGTTGATCAATTTTGATGTAATGTTGGCTATCGTATCTTTGGCATATACATACATCAAATATCCAGTTTGATCAAAATCGTTTAAACCGTTTTTGAGTAAATAAAAAAAACACGTGAAAATGATACAAAATTTATTAAGTAAAGTCCCCCCTCCGGTTGATCAATTTTGATGAAATTTTTACAGTCATATCTCGGGCATATGAATAGATCAAATACTTAGTTTAATCAAAATCGTTAGAGCCGTTATTGAGAAAATAGAAAAAAACTTAAAAAGTTATTAAATAAAGTACTTTGAGCAATTTTGATGAAATTTTTGCTGTCACGTTGCGGGCATATACATACACCAAATACCCAATTTCAGGTTCGCACGATTTATAGTTTTTGAGCTAGTCTGTTCACAGACACACAGACACACACACACACACAGACCATTTCGCGGGACTTGGTCAATTGGACTCAGGAGACCCCAAAACGTGTATTTCCGTTGAAAACCGGAAGTCAAAATTTTTCTCGATCACAATACTTCCACTTACTATATATTTCATATATAGGTAAGTGAAAGAAATAAAAACAAAGTCTTAAAAACTACAATTAAATCTTATGTTTACAATTATATCTAATGCCTAATATATCGCAAATGCAAACGATGATAATTATACATTACAAGCTTTTACGCTAATGTAAATTACAATTTTTATTACTAAAGGGTCATTTCATGTCAATTCAACACAGACTTGAGTCTCAACATCTCAATTTTTCTTGAACTTTGGTATATGTGTTGCTATGTATCAGAGTGGGTACCAGTTTACTAGTTTTAGTCTAAATAATTTGTGTGATTATCCTAGACCACAGCTAGAGCTATTTAGTAAGGCATCTTATATCATGGATTAAATAAACTTCCGTAATGAATAGGGTTAGATATGCCTTATGAGATATCAATAGTTTTCATTTTATAACGAAATATCCAACGGTAAAATTAAAATTTTAATAAGTTCATTGATAACAAAGATTATCAGGGAACTAGAGCCTTAATCAAATAAGGATGCACGGCATCCGGTAGAAGAGTTAGATCGAAAGAATTCCGATAAATCACAAACATCCGCTGGAGCATGAGAAAGCGTCTTTTTTGCTGTAACAACCGATAAAAGAAATATAGTCCCCACGCTATCTTATTTTTACTAATTACAAAGTTAATATTAAATTTGAAGCCCGGTTAAGTTTTCAGGCGGCATAACCTTATTCCGTTCTGCAACCATATCAATTTAGTTTTTCCAAAACTCTTATCTAAAATTTTTTTCATCGTGGATGAATATCATCCCCCACTATGGTTCCTCTGAGGGAATACCGTGATTCGGGGATTGAGACATGACCAGTGCGGACGTCAGTTCTGTCTTAAATTTTTCTCTATGCCCTTTGATTGTGTTTTTTTACATATGTTCTTAAGAGTGAGTGTAGAGTAGTGCTATGTTAATATATAAAGGAGTACGCGGTGTTGAATACATAAAGTCAAGATATAAGATGTCTTACCTATGCCTTATTTAGAAGATGTAATGAGGAAACATACCTACAGCCACCAATGGGGAGATTGACAATTGAAGACCACCAGTCGATAATTACCCTAAAGAATATTTCTTTTGTATCAATTTTTATTAAACAAGCTTTTAGGAAGAGACTATTGAATTAAAGATATAGAATGCAAGGCCTCATAGTCTCGTATAATTTCAATAATTCACTTAATCATGCAGGTTACATGCCAAATTTTCGCCTATTCAGGCATCTTCAGGGCTACAACAGTTTCACATGCAAGCTAGAAACAGACTGAAACCTTCCCATATGGAAGGAGGGCTAACAGGGAAATATACAGTGTTGCCAACATTTAAACAAATTTAGATAACAGAGATAATAACTGAATAAGGTCTATAGAAAATTAAACACAATATTAAAGTTGAAGAAGGTTCAAATAAAGTAATTTTAATTTTACATCTACACATATATACATACACACTCACACATATAACTTCATGCACTAGAATTGTAAATATATATAAAAAACATATGAAAAGTAAAGGCAAATCTAGAATAAATAATTCACTGTTGGTTTAAAATGTTAATAGTTTCAGCAAAAAAGTTGTTAAGATTTCTTGCATCAGTTTTAAAATTGACAACCTTATTAATGTTTGCAGCTATATATAGTGCTTCAAGATATTTTAATTTTTGCTCAGAATTTTCTTTATGCAAAATTATAGTTTTGTCATAATCGAAGCTATGCTTATGCTCGGATGTGTGTTTAGCTAGGGCAGTTTTAGGTTCTTTTATTCCTTTATTTTTATTTTTGTATTCTGTGCATGAATTTTTATGCTGATAGATTCTATTACAGAGATTTTGAGTAGTCATGCCAATGACTACTTGCATTTTGGCAATCCAGGCAATTAATTTTGTAAATTAGGTTAGAATTAAGACCAGTTGCAATTTTATCTTTGAGCGGGGTAGGTATTTGATCAAGTTTATTGCATGGTTTGTAAGTGATTTTTATTTCATTGATGTCATATTCTTTGAAGCTTTGTTTAAGGGATTCTAAGAAATTAGTTTCGTGCACATGGTACAAAATCATGAATGAAAAAAATAAACCAAAGATGCCTACTAACAATAATAATGATGGTCCCCTCCTGGCTCAATACAGAACGCTAACATATATAAAGCATTTATCTGAATCCCCCCCTATACATTCATGCACAGAATACAAAAATAAAAATAAAGGAATAAAAGAACCTAAATTATCCCTAGCTAAACACACTTCCGAGCATAAGCATAGCTTCGATTATGACAAAACTATAATTTTGCATAAAGAAAATTCTGATCAAAAATTAAAATATCTTGAAGCACTATATATAGCTGCAAACATTAATAAGGTTGTCAATTTTAAAACTGATGCAAGAAATCTTAACAACTTTTTTGCTGAAACTATTAACATTTTAAACCAACAGTAAATTATTTATTCTAGATTTGCCTTTGCTTTTCATATGTTTTTTATATATATTTATAATTCTAGTGCATGAAGTTATGTGTGTGAGTGTGTATGTATATATGTGTAGATGTAAAATTAAAATTACTTTATTTGAACCTTCTTCAACTTTAATATTGTGTTTAATTTTCTATAGACCTTATTCAGTTATTATCTCTGTTATCTAAATTTGTTTAAATGTTGGCAACACTGTATATTTCCCTGTTAGCCCTCCTTCCATATGGGAAGGTTTCAGTCTGTTTCTAGCTTGCATGTGAAACTGTTGTAGCCCTGAAGATGCCTGAATAGGCGAAAATTTGGCAAGTAACCTTCATGATTAAGTGAATTATTGAAATTATACGAGACTTTGAGGCCTTGCATTCTATATCAATTTTTATTTTAATAATTTATTGCAGAGATCATTTATAACCAGATTGTAAACTATGATAGCTGTAGTTTCCTTGTTTCCCGAGCTCAATGATTTAGTTATAAATTTCTATAGTTTCAGATATTTATCAAATTGTTAAGTTATGGCATATTTCCCCCAACCATTTGGATATGTTCAGTTCTTTTTATTTTATTTACAAAACTGTAGTCTTATGTGTATATCTGTTTTCAACAAAATCACAATGACAGGTTGTCAGCTATTCATTAAAATTTAGATTAATCGTTTTTATTGAGTCTAATCTCTCTTAATGTTTTTCATGTTTTTTAGAATGATATTCCATTTTATATATTTTCTTTTTTATATATATGCATCTGTAGATATTTAGCATTACATAATTTACTCATGAAGAGCCATGATAAAATTTCTTGTTCAATTTAATGTACAAAACCTTGTTTTTATTTTTACGATAGTAAATGTTTAGATTGAAAGCTTTCTCTTTTCTTTTTTCTTTTCTTCTCTCATATGGTAATATTAATCTAGGCATATTGGTAAATCCCAAGTTTGTAGTACGCATTATCTATTGCCCCACAAATACCTTCAGGAAAAGATTCCAATGACCCTTGGGCAAAGGAGTAATACACAGCATTAATTTATGGCTCAGTGTACTACTTGTATCTATTAGAACAATTGTTAAATATTACTGAGATATGTCTACCCTTTTAAAAAAATATAAAAATTTTAATAGATGCCCTTTTTAAAAAAATTAATATATATATTTTTTTTTTAACTTTATTCGTATATCCGCGCCTGTCAAAAATATATAGACAATCAGCAGATGTGATGGCCGTATACAATGGCAAGTGATGACATGTCAGGCATGGGGAAGGATGGCACCCAACAGTACCTCTCGTCTGATCATCTTGAAAAAATTGATTATTGTATTATTGATATTGTAATTAAAAATTAAAGCTTGGTTTTAAGAAAAATTTTCTAGTACCAACCTATACTCGTACATTGTTTTATATCATATAAAATGGCATAGAATGCTCTGTTAAACGACACCAATCTCATACTCCTTGTCAAATTTGGAAAATATCTACAGCTATTTTTATTCATGATGTTTTTTCTTTCTGGACCTATTTTTGAGGGCTTTAGAGACCAATATTTCAAAAACGAGTAGACATATCTCCGTAATATTTCACAATTGTTCTGGTAGATACAAGTAGTACACAAATTTCAAGAAAATCTGAGATGGTGAGGTTCAAAATGATATATTTTTTTGTTGATTTGACGTGAAATAGCTCTAAAGTCCTCTGAATGTAAACAGCTGGACCGAGATAACACTTATCACAAGTTTATCACAACTTTACTTATCATGGCACAAAATTAAGGCTCTTTTTTGAATGCATCCCGGGATTTGCCGGTTTACTATACAGGGTGACATGCTACTCGTGCGACAAACTTCACCAGTAGACTCTCCACCATAAAATGAATAAAAAAGTTCATATTGACCATGGTCCGATTCTCAACCATTTCGGAATAATTTCGCTTTTTATCGATTTTGAAAGATATCACGACCTGGCATCGGAAAACCGTGATATCATTAAATCTGAAAATTTCTCCGAAAAACTGATAGCACCGTTGAAATCTACATTAATTGTTCAATAATAAAATGGTCATTTCAAAATTTTTGGGCAAATTTTTCGTGTTTCATTTCAGCCAGAACAACAAAATAAGTGAAAAATTTAACAAATCGGAAAGTGTTTAACATAATCCAGAGTTTCTAATTTTAGTTTCAGAAGGCAGCAATGTTGAGGGAAAATACCTCATTTAATAACGCTTCTAACGCACTCTTCATTTTTTAATTTGGTGTTTCTAAGACTAAGATATGGATGACATAAAGAGAAAATATTATGGTTCAAGGATTGTTAATGCTTGAGAATTTACATTTTAAATTTGAAAAAACTAATACAACTCACTAATATCTTTAAAATAAATTTATTTTTAATCATTTTATTTATGTTCAAATTATGTTTCTCCTCAATTGTAAAAGAAGTTCCTCCAGCAAGGTAGGCCGCGTGTTTCGATAATATTTAAGTAATGGTGCGTCTACTCACCCCTCTAGAATAGTTCAGGCGTATTTGACAGAACATTTGAAACGTAGATCGGCCGCGATGGGACAGTTCTATGGCCACCAAGATCTCTTGATCTCAACCCCATGGAATATTTCGTCTGTGGATATCTCAAGGAACTGATCTATCGCACTGAAGTGACAAACAATTTGAGAGCAAGGATCTTCGCCGCTGCTGAAAAACTTCGATGTTTTCTCACTTTTGGTGTGACAGTTGGGAGTATGAGAAAACGGACACGTTTGTGTATTGCAGAGTACGGCTTCCAATTTGAAAATAAATAAAATGATTAAAAATAAATTTATTTTAAAGATATTGGTGAGTTGTATTAGTTTTTTCAAATTTAAAATGTTAAAATTCTCAAGCATTAACAATCCTTGAACCATAATATTTTCTCTTTATGTCATCCATATCTTAGTCTTAGAAACACCAAATTAAAAAATGAAGAGTGCGTTAGAAGCGTTATTAAATGAGGTATTTTCTCTCAACATTGCTGCCTTCTGAAACAAAAATTAGAAACTCTGGATTATGTTAAACACTTTCCGATTTGTAAAATTTTTCACTTATTTTGTTGTTCTGGCTGAAATAAAACACGAAAAATTGGCCCAAAAATTTTGAAATGCCCATTTTATTATTGAACAATTAATGTAGATTTCAAAGGTGCTCTCAGCTTTTCGGAGAAAATTTCAGATTTAAAGATATCACGGTTTTCCGATGCCAGGTCGTGATATCTTTCAAAATCGATAAAAAGCGAAATTATTCCGAAATGGTTGAGAATCGGACCATGGTCAATATGAACTTTTTTATTCATTTTATGGTGGAGAATCTACTGGTGAAGTTTGTCGCACGAGTAGCATGTCACCCTGTATATACAGGTATTAATTAAAAGGTCCAGAAGGATCCAGGGTGGCATTTGCAAGAAGATACCATCGCAAAACATTTGCCTTTGTGACGAAAGTGCTTCCTCAGTATATTGATAATATGAAAGGTTTTTATTTATAGATAGATATTATTTTATTCGACTACAGATACAAAACTGTATTTCGATATTGAAATCAACTAATTCAAACGCCTTCCTAAAGAACTGCGAGTTTTACACAACTTGTACGTGAAACAATAATTTTAGCAGATAATAATTGTGGACCAATCACGGGGTTCCAATGTTTATATCTGGTTTCGGATTAAAAATGTCGTATATGTCTGGTTATATCTTTTATTCGATACTTGTTTCAGAATAAATAGTCAGTACAAATAAAGTTGGTTGTTAAATAAACTCATCAATAATGAAGCATTTTCTAAAGAATATCCTTAACAACTATCGAGGGAATCTCAAAGGGAAATCGCGTGCTGAGTCGACGATTAAAATTTTGTGGGTCAGCAGAAATTTAAATTAGAAAGCTAACTAACTACCGACTGCTTATCGGAACTAAATTACTAGTCCCTGCTTAGTCTTTGTAATATATATCAGGTTTTATAGTTTTATGAAGGTTTTATAAATTATATATAAGGGTTTATAATAATGTGTTAGAGATTATTATTATTGACTTGCGAGATACCATCGGTATTAATAAAGGTAAAAAATTGAATACGTTTGTTTTTTCTTCATATTTCAATTTTCGTCTCTCAATTAAGCCTGTAAAAAAACTTTTGTCAATAAATAAATATTTTGGATTTCGCCAACATTCAATCGCAACATTACGATTGAAGCGTAAAAATGCTAAACGGTATAAGTGCCTTAGGAAATTTTTAAAGAAATGATGTTTTAAGACGATAGTGTTAATAAGTTGTGTTATTAATGAATGAATGAATGAATGATCTTTATTGCTTATAAAGATTACATCTTATAGCAATGAGTTGGAGTAACACTAAAGAAGTTATTTTTACAAAAACAAAAAAAAAATAATTTCCTTCTTAATTTATAAAACATAAAACATTACTATACAAACATTATAAACATATATATATATATATATATATATATATATACATATACATATATATATATATATATATACATACACATATACATATATACATACATATACAATATACACATATATACACTCATACATACATACTCACACACCTATCTATATGGATATAGATCAAAATTACAATAATACATTTATTAATTTCAGGCTTGTAGTAACAAAAAAGTAAATATTATTTATTTTTTCCAAGTCCAAGTTACACAATAACAAATCCATAGCTTCAATCGACAGTCCAGATAGATATTTCTTTATAAATTTATTTCTAATTAAATCTAATACAGGACAGCTTATTAGGAAGTGACATAAATCATTACTAGCCATTGCAGAGCACAAACTACATTCGTTATCAATATTGAATTTATAAATTTTCCGATTAAGGTATATCCTGCTATACTTTTTTCCCGATAACCGCAATTGTGCCATCAACCTTAGTTTGTTTATGTGTAGCTTTGCACTTAAATAGTCTTCGCCTATGCCTAAAGAACTAATATTTTTATAAAATAAACTAAATCTAGATTCAATAACTGTCTGGACATCCTTTGATATTAAATTGTTTTTAAATGAAAACAGTAAATTATTGTAATTTTCCCTTGCTAACTTAGCATTTTGGCTGATCCAGATATTTTGTGCTCCTATACAAAATAGATAATCTCTTATTTCTTGTGCCCAATTAAACGGTAGCGAAAATTTATCGAGCAATTCTATTAATCGTAGATAACAAATTTTACAAAGTTCATCATTAGGCATTTCTAAAAGTTTAATCCACCAGTTTAACATCCTAACGAAAACATTGTAATGTATGTGAACCCGATTTGTTTCTAAACGTACGTAACAACTAGGGGTGTTAATAGGCAGATGTAATAATTTTTTAAAAAACATTAACTGCCCTCTTTCGATTATATGAGGGTGACTTGAGCCCCAAATTTCGGCCAGATAATTTATCTGGTTGTGTTATTAATGTAATAATAAGTCAAGTTTCAATGTAATTACCCTCTATACTTATAATTTAATCTGCATTCACTTTTTCCTTGCTAAAATTTAATTTTTTTCGAAACTAATAAAATTAATATTAGTATATATGTAATTTTATTCTATAAAACTCTTTCTATTTATTAAATTTACATCATTAACCCAGTTATTAGGTCTTAAAATAAAGTAAGAAAAAATATATCATTATATATACCAACGGGTTGTTATGAGAGAGAAATTCTTTTGTGAGTAAATATTTGTTTTTAGGCCATTAACTTATTTTTGTATTTTTTACATTCTACTTAAAATTAAACGAAGCTTCAAGTTATCTTAAGTTAAGTTAAAGAAAGTTACATAGCTTATTCCGTCGTTAACAATTAGCAAATCTAACTTCAAAATAATAATTTCCCGGTAAAGGAAATAGCTGCTAAGGCGCGGATGATACTTGACCGACAGGACAGTAAGGCGATGCGGGTATAGTTCGTATGTCCACTCCCCTAGCCTAAAACAACCGTATTAATTTTAAGGGCTTAACTGCACTGCTGTTACAGAGTTGGGCATATTTAAATAAAAATGTAATCATGATTATGACTAATAATCAAAACTGTGAATACTGATTGTAATTATCATTCACAAATCATTCTTTAGCGCGGAATCATTAATCATGAATTTTATTAATCACTGGTCGTAGAGTATTCATGAATATAATGTACTCAACAATCATGAATGACCATCATTCATGATTAAATGTTAGTCATTATTATTGATTAAGAAGAATTCATTATTCATAATTAATCATTACTCATTAATCATGACTAATAAGAATTCACTACTCATGATTACAGATCATTCAATAATCATGAATAATATAAATTCTTTAATCATGATTACCAAAAAGAATCACAATTCTGAGTCTTGACTACACCTTTACTACACCTTTACCTATACCTTTGACTACATCCATTCTTAGGACTTTTCCTTCCTCATTAGGACAACTTTTAATTCAGAAATGCATCCTCGTCTTTTAATTTTAATCATATTCATGATTGATGATTGGTGAATTTTTGTTATTCATGATTGATGAATATTAGATATTCATGATTGATGAATATTAGATATTCATGATTGATGAATATTATATTAATCCTAGCACATGAATATATTTTATTAATGAATAATGACAAACTGAATTAATCAGTATTCGTTAATCATGAATTACTGAATAGGTACCAGTTATTCATTATTCATTTCGAATACCATAAACATTCAATAATCATTAAAAATACTCCGCACTGATTATGAATAATGGTTATTTATTATTCATTTGTTTTGTGATTACAATTATTCATATTCATTAATCATTATTCAGATTACAATTTGCCCAACTCTGTTATAGTTTTATATAGTCTTCAGTATTTTTTGGGGGTATTTTCGATTTTTTTTTTTTTTTAAATTTATGTTACTTTGGAAATTTCGACCTTCCTACCATGGTTATAGCTTAGCATAATAGCTTAGTAACACCTATAGAGTAACCCCCATATGCAACAAATGACCAGGTATGGGTACCGAACAAAAATAAAAAACTTTGGAAATTTGGTTATTCTCAATAAATCGCAAACATGATACGAATTTTAATAATTTTTTTTCTCTCTGCATACATTGTACGCACCTGTCAGCGATCGGCAACAATCAGCGAATTCGTGGTCTTCAGCAACGCATTAATATGTAAGGCATTAAGACATGAGGGAAGGAAGGTGCTCAGCAGCACCTCTTTCCGGGCTTGACACTAATTCAGGTCAGGAGGTCTCTCGTCCAGTTTCTTTTTAGCCGCCTTCTAACAGGCATGTCAGCCGTGGCCATGCCGTTAATCCATCTGCTGTTATGTCCTTCAATTTAACAAAAAAAGTGAGTAAAGCGTTCGTATGTGTCGGTTGTTGTAAGTTTTTATGTAGAATTTGGTTACTTACGTACCTGGGAGCGTCCGTAATTAGTCTCAAAATTTTTTATTGTAAAGTTTTTTATTTTTGTCTTTTTAGCTGATCCAAAAATCTGTGAGGCGTATGTCCAAATGAGTTTAAGTAAGTAGTTGCATGTATTCAGTTTTTGTCTAATTTTCAATTTAGAAGATTTAGAAAAAAGTGAGTAAAGTATTTTTAAACGTATGTCCAAAGTATTTTTTTTTCATTTTGACATTTAGGCCCCAAGTCATCCTTCTGTCGAACAGAAATCCAAGGGAACGTAGAGTTTTTGTTTGTGGACTTTGGTCGTCACCGATGAAAACTGGGGGGCAATTATCTAATCTGAGTGTGAAAGTTATGTGTTGTGATTTGTCATGATTTAATTTCGTTTTCCAGAGTGAGTACCATTTTTGTAATTGAAGTAAGTGGTTCTATATATTGATAAAATTGCTGTATCGTCAGCGTAAGTTGCAGTCAAAATTTTAGAGTTGGTAGGTATATCGAGAGTATATATGATGTAAAGTAACGGAGCCAGTATTGATCCCTGCGGAACTCCTGCTAAGTTTGATCGGATTGAAGAATTAATTTAATCTACATGAAATTGAAACACTAAAATGTCAAACAAACAAGTAAAACTCAAATAATATTAAAAATAATAATAACGAATAGTGAAATCCTGTGACGGTACTACATTCACCTTTTCAATCATTTGCGTATATTGCAGAGTTTGTATAAATGTTATGTGTATGTTATAGTACTATATAGGGGAGCGAGTATTGACCCCTGTGGAACTCCTGCTAAGAATGGTCGAAGTGAAGACATTTTTTAGCCTTGTTGGGTCGAGAAAAATCTGTTAAAGAGTATAAGGTTTTATCGTACTATAAGATCTTATTATAGGTAGTATGTCTTCAGTTTGAGGAGAATTACCCGGTGCCAGACTTTACTTATTATTTACCGAATTTAAAACATTAGTTATTGGATATTCTAGTTATAGCACTTGTTTCTTTTGTTGTTTTTTTTAAAATTTAAAATTGTATAATTTATGAAAACTCTGAATATAATAATAAATCAATTCTCCTTAACAGTATTTATGGGATTAAGAGGTATAGTGGCTTATTAATAAGTGGTATTTGAAGTGTTCCTAATACCCGAGACGATTAGACTAAGTTGAGGTGAGCGAATAGATCCCGTCTCAAGCTAAATAAGGGAAAGGATTTAGCAAGATCGGTTTCGGCGAGGCTTAACGATCAGAGGAACCCAAATTGGTGACTAATTAATTAATAGGCCCCGCTCAACTAACCTCGTTAGCCCTAGCACACCCGAAAAGGTTCATACCTTAGCTAAATCTCTTCCTTATATCATCTGATATTCTGCCTCCTTACTGCATGGTGTGTGCATATGTTGCTACAGTACTAGTCAACATAAACATTAACAAAAAGTTCCAAGTTTTTGACTCAGTTATAAAAACTATAATATGTTACGGCGGCCAGGTGTGGGGATACGAAGAAATAGACCAAGTGGAACAAGTACAAAGATATTTTATCAAAAGAGCTATTGGTTTACCACAGAACACCCCCAATTACATGTTGTATTTAGAAACCCGACGTCACCCATTATTCGTATACACCCTTAAACTGAGCTTAAACTATTTAGCAAAATTATTAAAAATGGAAAATGAAAGATTTCCAAAAATAATAGCCCGGAGGATAATAGACAACAGTATAGCCTGGTCAACAACATTGAAGAGATTAGGAGCAAAACTCGGAATAGTTCTAACAAAAGAGAATTTTCTACAAGGCATAGATAAAAATAGAACCATTTTCGTCAATAAAACTATGGAATATAAAAGAGAAATATTCGTAAAAAGAGCTAAAGCAGCCGAATTTCACCAGCTCTATGCAACTCTGAATTATGACAATAGGTACTTTGAAGACAATAAAGACATTTATTTCATCAGAATAATATTTAAAGCAAGAGGAGAAACTACTGAACCTCAACTATTTACCTGCAATGAACAAAAGAAATAATTGTACCATGTGGAACCTCAATACAATAGAAAACACCTTCCACTTTATCTCAACATGCCCCATTCTAAATGAAATGAGGATTAACTGTTTTGGAAAACGGTCTCTGAATATGGATATTATTCATATCCTTAGATATCCTAAACGGCAAATGCAACCAACATCTATTTCTGTATCTAAAAATTGCAACAAAATATAGACAAGAAATGACTCATGAATATAATCTGTAGAAATAGATTCTCCTACACGTCAGTCGAAAAAAAAATGCTTATAGTTAGTTTTATAATTTGGTCATTTATATACGAAGAGTTTTTGAGTATGTATGTCAGTTCAGTTCAGTATGAAATAATTTTTCTTTTGTTATTTGGCTTTTATTACTACCACTTATCACATATCTTCTGTTATTGTTATATATTTGCAACCTATTTATATCTATAACAAGCTAGGATATCTCGACAGACGGACTTGCGTCCATTGTCTATTTACGTCTTGATATTTTCTTATTTTGTTTTGTATTAAATAATTTTTTCATGAATAAACGTTATTTCTATCTTCTATCTTCTTCAGTACCAGTCAAAAGTTTAGACTCACTTGCTGTTCAATTCACAATCTTCAAGTTTAAAAAAATAATTGTAATGAAAGAAATAGCATTTCAAAAATTATAAGATTGTTTTTAATACAATCTATACAAATAAAGATGATACAATAGGACCTCCATTATCCGGGGGTTTCACGGATAATCGAAAACCCCAGATAATCGAATCAAAACATTTTATTGACTTAATGTTATAGAAAAAAAAAGGTTAAAAATCACTTGTAAGGTATAATCACTTTTATTAACAAACGAACGTTTTATATACATTAAATTATAATATATAAATATAGAAAAAAATTAAATGTATGTTTTTAAATATTATGGGCCGAAGACGATACGAAGTCGGAAATGTCTTTTTTCTTCTTCAAAATATCCCGTACAGTTTGTTCGCCGATTCCTAGTTCAGCGGACAATTTTTTAACACTTTTACGCTTTTCTAATATGTTTATAATAGTTAATTTCACTTCAAGCTTTGAAACGACACGTTTTCTTTTTTCCGACATTTTGATACTTCGCGTGTATTTAAATCGAGACAAAATCACGACTGAGAATATTTTGTTTTGTAGCCAAACAGGCCAGAGTAGAGTTTCCTGGAAAGACTTGATAACAATACCGTTCCTAGATTATGAATTGGAGTATTAGATACCGGAAAGATCTCATAATACAATACTAGCTTTTGGTGTTTTTCCAATTATTGTTTTATTTCATAATAGATAGTTAACCATTGTGTAATCGTTAAATATTTAAGTATACATTTTTTATTAATATTATACATACGAAATAAACATACTTATTAAAAAAAGCTTATTAAAAAAAAAAAAATTGGCTCCTCGGCACCCCGGTTAATTGGATCCCCGGTTAATCGAGGCCAGAATAATGGAGGTCCTATTGTATTCTGTTTGTTTTTTTTTTGTTTTTTTTTTTTTGTTCTTTATAGAAACCCATACCGTTTGTCCTAAATTCTCCAAATTTCGCTTAGTGGTTCTTTCATACCAGGTGCGAACACCTGTCCATATTAAAATTCCATCACTTCAACTAATCTCTGGGTATATTCATTATTGTTATAAAAATCGTTATGATCTCGCTTTACATTAGATTTTTACGAAATCAACCGTTGGAGTCGAAAAAAATCTCATTTCAGTCCTAAAGAAATTTTCTTAACCCACGGCTTTTCTCATTGTTTTCCAAGTTCCCTGGGTGAAACCGGGATATACAGCTAGTTATTAAAGAATTAAAAATAAAATTAGAGTTGTTATGTTGTTATTTATTTATTTTACAAAATCTAAGGGCGAGTCTAAACTTTTGACTGGTACTGTATGTGCTATGAATCGTACTATCGTGTGGTAGTGGTAGAGTCAGCGATAGTAATTCTCAAAATTAAAATTTCTAAAAATTTAATTTATCGATATTTACGACTGTATTTATAATAAATACATCTAGTAAATATGATAATAATCAGAAGAGAAAATAGCATGAGCTAGAATGAAGAGAAACTAGCCATTGAAAGGACTTAACTAATACTACATAGTACATAATCGTAGTCACAAATATGTACTGTGACAGTTTGTTCTAACCGTAAGTCCGTTCCAACAACAGGTCTAGATTTATTCTAAACCATATGTTATATGTTTTGTTTCACGTTACAATAGGTTGTATTATTATTATTTTTGTAGTTGTATTATTTTTGTAATCAATATATATTATAAAGCAAAGTGTACAATGTGCGTGCCGATAAGGCTCAAAAACGACTTCAGCTACGATTAAGTAATTTATGTCGTCGTTTAGCCATATAACCCCTAACGGAGAAGAAGGTTTCCGTTTTTCTCTTAAGGGTGTAAAATTGAAAATAAAAGGACTGGAATTTTAAGCCTCTCGCACCGTTTAATTAGCCTCTCTGAGATTGAGATACGAGTTTATGAATGAAAAATTTAGTTCGAGCTTCAGGCTACCAGGAAGCGCTAGGGTGCGTTTAACTCAATGTTTATTGTTCATTCATCCAGTGAGGTTGTAAAGGTTATATATTTTTTCAGCTGTTCTTTTTAAATTAATAAAAAATTAAGCGATAATAATTAGTTTATCCTTTCCTTTCAAAATAAAATAATGATTCAAAATCTCTGCAATCCATTAAAAAACCAACTGGATTCATAAAAAAATTAATTTTCTCATAAGAAGGCTAATTGATCAACACATTACGTTTAATCAGTATATAATATATACTTAAGTAAATTTAATGCAATATGAGTGAACATTTCTTAATAGTACAGTGATCGAATAAAAAGACACATAAAAAAAAGTTTGAAGTGTTCTTATTGTAGTTATGAAAAAGAAGTTGTTTTGATTACTATGTATGATGGGCATTCCAGTTGAAAAATGACTAACTCCAAATACAGCATTTTTTCAATAAGATTTTATCATCCCTCTTGGTTCTTCAAAATGAAATATGGTGAAAAAATTGTGCCTTCATGAAATTTTGAGTTTCACTTTGTAATAGTAATAAGATTCGAGTTCTGCCGAGTCAAATTACGGGGGATATCTTAACGGAGATTGAAATGGAGAAAGGACTTAAAAAAAAGTTTCTAAGAATCTTCGGTAGTTTCTATTCTTCTGGATCTAAACCGAAGTTTCAAGAAGGTGCTAATTTTGTTCTATATTTCCTTTAATTTTAAAGTTTTTCTGTTAAAACTAGCAAACAACTACCGGAGCGAAGCCGGGCACCCTAGCTAGTAATAAATAAGATAAACTGAAGATTCATTGACTATTTGGATTTATTTTAATGAATTAAAAGTTGTAATCCATATTATCTATTTGTATGTAGCACACTCATCGCTGGGATGACACGACTCTGAGACAAATCGCACGCAGGACGTGCCTCGCCGCCAGGTGACAGTTAATAAAGCTGAAATTTACTTTGCCGCGACGGAAGATGTTAGTTTCTCCCCAGGTTAATCTTGCCAGTACGTGGCTGCCATCAAAGTTGAGGTTGCCAACGTCCGTCTCACCTCCTATCATTACGACGAAGCACTGACATATAACAAAGCTGTCTTATGATAACAGAAAATTAAAACTTTAAATTTATAATCCTGTACTTAGACGAATAACAATAAAATTAAAAATTTTAATTTTTAATCCACCTGGACGATATTGCTGACTGAGCCGCCAGGCGGAAAATAAAAATAAATGAAAAAAATCTGGTGTGATGCGCGCAACACACAACTTTTACTTACCAACTTACTTACATTAGAAATCGGCATGTTTTTTTAATTGCCATTTTTATAAATAATATAAAAAAGATGACTTGATTTTGATTAAAAATGATTAATTTAATCAAAATCATTAAAGCCGTTTTTGAGATATTCCAAAAAAATGTAAAAATTGGAAAAAAAAGTTATGAAATAAAGAGCCCCCTGCATTTGACCAATTTTGATGAAATGTTGTCTCACATTGTGAGCATATACATACACCAAATATCCAGTCTGATAAAAATCATTGCAGCCGCTGTTGAGTAAAAAAAAAAAAACACGTGAACAAAAGAAAAAGTTTATTAAATGAACTACCCCCTCCGTTTCACCAATATTGATGAAATTTCGGCTGTCGCATCGCGGGCATATACATACATCAAATACCCAGTTTCATCAAAATCATCATAGCCGTTTTTGAGTAAATAAAAAAAACACGTGAAAATGATACAAAATTTATTAAGTAAAGTCCCCCCTCCAGTTAATCAATTTTGATGAAATTTTTACAGTCATATCTCGGGCATATAAATAGATCAAATATTCAGTTTAATCAATATCGTTAGAGCCGTTTTTGAGAAAATCGAAAAAAACGTAAAAAGTTATTAAATAAACTCCCCCCTCCCTTTGAGCAATTTTGATGAAATTTTTGCTTTCACATCGCGGGCATATACATACATTAAATATCTAATTTCAGGTTCCCACGGTTTATAGTTTTTGAGCTAGTCTGTTCACACACACACACACAGACCATTTCGCGGGACTTGGTTATTTCGACTCAGGGGGTCCAAAACGTGTATTTCCGTTGAAAACCGGAAGTCGAAATTTTTCACGATCGCAATACTTCCACTTACTATATATTTCATATATAGGTATGTGGAAGTAAAAAGAGTGCGTGTAGTCTTCACTTAATTATGGCCTTTGCCCCCCAAATATACTTCAATAAAATACCTACATATTTCGGAATGTAATGAAATTAAATATTTAGGACTTTATCTCGACTATAGACTTATTTGCTAAACTCACGTTAGACTTAAACGAAAAGAATTAAATAGAAGTTATGCACTTTTGTCTAGGTTACTTGACAGACGATCAAAATTATCTCTAGCTAACAAACTTACTTTGTTTATGAAGTTCTTTTAAAACCGATATAATTCAACCTTTCAAATGACAGAATGACAAGGCAAGTCCAATATTTATTTATTTTTTTACTCACTTCCATGCCTCACAGGCAATACGGGTATAGCAGTAGTGGGGAGTTACGCATGACGGCGCTACAACCCACTACTGCTAGTGAACCATTTATTTTGATTATCGACTTCTTTAGCTGTCCCTAGGAGCCGGAAGGTCTCTTCTATTTCTAAGACTGTCTTCTCGGCCCAGGTCCTCTGCTCCGGGCTACTATGTCGAAGTGGGCCGGACCCAACGCCGTTTTCCATCTTGAGATAAATTCCTTGAACTGCGGGAAATCGTCTTCGCTCACCAGCTGAGGGAATTCTTCCTCAGTGAGGACGAAAAGTCCCGTGGCTCTCAGCATCCTGGCCCTTATTCCATCGAATGCAGTGCAGGTCGTGACCACGTGCTCAACAGTCTCTGGAACACCACAGGTGGAGCAGTGGGGGTCTATGTTCTGGCCAAGCCGATGGAGATGGGCTCTAAAACCCCCATGCCCCGTGAGGAACTGTGAAACCCAATAGTCCGGGAGGACCCATTTAGCCAACAGCCGGGATTTAACTGTAGGAAAGTATTTCCTGAGGGTGCTCCCTTTCTGGGAGGTTGCCCACCGTCAGGGCTCCCACCACTACATCACATAATACTGAAAACCCTCATTATTACGAACTCGGATATAACGAACACCTCGATATAGCGAACCAAAATACTATCCCCCCAAAATTACCTTTATATTTCTGCTGAACCCCTCGTTATAGCGAAATCCCTCGGTTAGTGCGAACTGCGAACTAAATTTGATGCCTGAAAATTATTATATTCTGTTATAACGAACTGCTAGAATTTTTATTTATTTTTTTTTTACTGTATTACCTAGAATGAGCGCGGGAAGACGAAGTAGCTCCAGTTTTAAGAATTGAGTTTTTTTTTTACTCTTAACTAATCCGATTTCCTTTTGCTCTCTCTCTGATTCCATTGACTTTTTTCTGAAAACTAGTTCAGTTCTGTTTTGACCTCTGCATTATTCGAATCAGTGTTCTGTAGTCGTTTATAGTGGTTTTTTTATACACAATGAGTTCGATGGTATACGTGTGTCACAAACGTAAATCCTTATTAATCGAGGAAAAATAGAAAATTCTCCAGGATATTGAATCGAGAATTCTAAGTAAGTAAACCAACGCAGAAAATATGGAATTCCTAAATCAACATTGTCAACCATTATAAAAAACAAAGATAAAATAGATTCAACCGCAGCCCAAGGATTAACTTCAGCATCAAATAAACGACTGCGCCCTGCGGCCCATGAATATTTGGGAAAAAATGGCTTTAAACAAATGAGATCTCAAATATCAATCTCAGACCCCCTTATTAAAGCTAAGGCTAAAGAACTCTCAAGTAAATTAATGAATCTCATTGTATAATTAATATATAGTTTATCTAAAAATTAATTACATACATGCGATTTAATTTAACTAGTTCTAATGAATGAATTTTCTTCGAAATATGATCAAATTAGTGCGGCCATTGGCTAAAAAAATCTTAAAAAAAAGAATCCTCGGTTATAACGAATCTCGTTATAGCGAACTATGAAAATCAAACCCCCTACCAGTTCGCTATATCGAGGGTTTACTGTAACGACTTTTTGAATATTTACCTTTGTGAGAGGTAATTAACTAGGGAAAAAACATAGTAATTAGTTAATTAGGGAGCTAACAACTAGTTGGCGACGGTGGTGGTTCCTGGTGGGGTCGGAGAAAACCCTCCCTCCCGCCCTAATCTATAGTCTTACCTAATAAAGATTTTTGGACTAATTACCTATGCGAGAGGTAATTAGTCACGAAAAAAGCCGTATTAATTACGGTTTGAAAATTTAAGTTCGCGAGAACTAAATAGAGCTCGCATTACAAAGTTGGTCGCGGTAA
This sequence comes from Aelia acuminata, assembly GCA_911387785.2. Classification (NCBI taxonomy): domain Eukaryota; kingdom Metazoa; phylum Arthropoda; class Insecta; order Hemiptera; family Pentatomidae; genus Aelia; species Aelia acuminata. The sequence goes on from OU426978.1 coordinate 227,942,197, forward strand.
TCAGGGGAGGGGGGAATGGCAAGTCCAATATCAAAATTTATGAAGAAAGCACTTTTAATAATATTTTCTTTTGGAACATACGTGCAATTTTATTTGGTAACAGTAACCACTACACCACAGAAAACCCCTGCATTGTTTTTTATCTTGCGTATAGGACATACGGCCATCTTCTTATAACGAAAGATCCTCCAACTGATTTCCAGACTTTGGATCTCTGCTAACTGTAAAACACGTATTGACGGAGCGTAGGGCCTATCACACAGGCAGGGAACTATTTCAGATACCAAATGACCTACATACTATTTTACAAGACAATATACATACAACCAACAATCTATCACTTTCCTCAAACATATGAACCTTTTCAACAGAATATAGCAGATGATCTGTAATGCAGTGCGGCCAAGACCCTAGTTGGGTATATATTAACCCTTTAACGCCTGTAGACTGATTATCAGTTCGAGCGCTGCAGTCCCTGTGGCCTGTAGACTGATATATCAGTTCTGCCCGCTTCAGCGCTAGAAGACTGAAACTGCGGACCTTATTTTAATTGATTTCTTAACTCTTTCCATTTTAGTATTGCACTAGGATAAAACCCCCACTACTCAGCACCTTAAGAGATGTTTTTGTGGCTTCTTTTAAAACAAAAATTGAATTTTTACTCTTCGCTTTCGGATTTATCGTATAATTATATAGGAATGCAACATTCATATATCGTAGTAGGTAACAACTCGTAAAAAAAAATATAGTATATAATTTAAAAATATTATAAAATAAACGGATATATAAAACATTTAATATAGCAGTTCTAAAAATTGTAAGTATGTCTACTTAGGTACGTTCCTACAAGTATTTTTTTAATTTCATGAATATTAGAGGAGCATGGGGAGCAGACGAAATAGTCATCATTTTCTTATTCATATTTAGGACGAGTGCAGGACACATAAAAATTATGTATACATACTTGGCTTTTGCGTTTCTCCAACCCTGTTTCCAGCCCGTCCGGTGTTTCCCAGTGACCAAATCTATGGTTTACTCAAAAATTTCCGAGGGTTATAACTAATTGACATGGAGTTCTTTTCGGTTTTTTCTAAATTAATTCTACTTGCACCTTATTCCTTAGTCAAACAAGGCGAAATAATTAGTAGTATACTTGTGTCTTGTGTACGGGTGTACAAGGATGATAAAAAACTTTAGAAGAAAAATTTGAAAAAGGAGATAAAAAAGGGTGAATGTGGCAAAAAGTATTGAGGCCACCGGGCACGGCAGCCGGCTTAGGCCCGATGCACACGGACGACACTTTTCTGCGATGCGGACTATAAGCCAGGTCACGGGTACCTGGAGTATAAGGCCCGATGCACACGGACAACACTTTTCTACGATGCGGACTATAAGCCGGGTCAGGGGTACCTGGAGTACAATGGTAAATCCGGTCGGTCCATTGTACTCCAGGTACCCCTGACCTGGCTTATAGTCCACATCACAGAAAAGTGTCGTCCGTGTGCACCGGGCCTAATGGTAAATCCGGTCGGTCCATTGTACTCCAGGTACCCCTGACCTGGCTTATAGTCCGCATCACAGAAAAGTGTCGTCCGTGTGCACCGGGCCTAATGGTAAATCCGGTCGGTCCATTGTACTCCAGGTACCCCTGACCTGGCTTATAGTCCGCATCACAGAAAAGTGTCGTCCGTGTGCACCGGGCCTAATGGTAAATCCGGTCGGTCCATTGTACTCCAGGTACCCTTGACCTGGCTTATAGTCCGCATCGCAGAAAAGTGTCGTCCGTGTGCACCGGGCCTTAAGGTCTCAGGCCACAGGGCCCGCAATACTCTCGCAATGCTCAGACGCTAAATAATTAAACAAAAATAAAAAGTTGGGAGGATTATCTGTTGGTCCAATGGTTCGACGCAGTATACTTATGCTAGGTAGATATTTAACCCCCTTAAGGTGCCTTTACACCTTACCAACTTTACCTTCGAACACCACCCTCGAACAACCTTCGTGAAGCCTTCACGTCGACTGTTCGGGTGTTCTAGGTACTTCATCTGTTCGCCTGGGTTCGGGAGTAGCGCTAGTGTCACTTTTGATTTGGGTTTTTCCTAAGTGACAGGAGTTGTTTGTGATACTAGTGTAATTTGTGAAACGTTGTAAATCTTTTCCTATTTTTTTATTTTTCAGATAATATAAAATATATTGATAATGGAGATTTTTTCTTTATCATAAGCTAGCTTTGGGTGCGTCAGCCATATTGGTTCGTTTAACGTCACGTGAAGTATAAATGGCTGTTCGCTTCACGTCGGTACGGCAAGGTTCGAAGGTGAGGTTCGTAAGGTGTAAAGGCACCTTTTGAATATACCACTGGAGATCCTTACAATCCCCCCCCCCAAATGGCCCCAAGCAGAGAAGGCTGACTAATCGGCTACCTGAAGATGACACCTTTGCCCCCCCCCTTGACCCCCCCCCTCGCCTTCCCTTCCTCGTTAGCGGTCCTTCTTACCTTTAGCTTCTCTACCTGGCCTCATTAGTCGGCTGTAGCTTCTACTTGTCACTGCGGGGCTTTAGTACAGGAAGGGTCGTGAGAAAAAACCTAGCCTACTTTATGTAGAGTTATCAGTACAAATAAATAAAAGTGTTAAAAAATATGAAGCACTATTATGAAATTTTACCGGAAATAAAAAATGAAGTTTTGACCAGTTGGAAATCAAAAAATCTCGTGCGATGCGAGCACACACAACTTCCAGAGAATACTATCCAAACTAAATTACATTAGAGGAAATTGTTTTCTAAACTAGGATATGAACCCCTATCATTCTTTAACTTCACTAAACAACACTAGAGAAACAAACTTGTTTTGGAGCAGCCGGAACTAATTGGTATTTAGAATACAATTTGATTTCCCTCGGGGTACATCTTAGCAAGGGTTTCATTCCGTTTGATTAGTAGCGCGTTAAATTAAAAAAAAAAAAAAAAAAAAAAAAAAAAAGCGGAAAATAAGTTAAGAAAAGCGGACTGATTGGTTTAGAATTGTAAAAAAATCTGGTGCGATGCGCGCAACACAGAAATTTCACTTACGAACTTACTTAGATTAGAAATCGACGTGTTACGATAATATGTAAACGCCATTCCTCAACTTCAAACATTTTTCCACATTTGTTATATGCTTATATTTCTATATCTCCATAAGCTATAGCATATCTGTATAGCAAAATTTGGAAGTTCTCAGCCCTTTTCGATTCATTATTGCTTATTTATTTTTTTAAGGAACCTAATTTCATCAACAGTCGAGGTTTTTTTACTGCTTGCTTGTTTTTTGCTACGAGTTGCTTTTTGCAAATACATCGTGAAGGTGAATCAATAGGTGTACTTACGTCTCTTATGCCTTTCTGGAAATCAGAACGATTACTGTTCCTCTAAAATCGCTTTATATTGTTTTCAAAAATTTATTATGGAACAAAAGTTTCTAGACTAAAATATAATTTATTATAGACTATTATTTTTTTACCATATTTTTACACACCTTCGATGCTTCGAAAAATTTGAGCATCATGTATTTACTCTCATAAGTAAAAATAAATCCTTTCTTATCCATAAATAAAAGTTTTTATTTTCATATTACGTTTAATAAAATTTTGGCTGCCACATATACATACATTAAATACCCAGTTTGATCAAAATAGTTTCAGCCGTCTTTGAGAAAATAAAAAAAACACGTGAAAATGTTACAAAATTTATTAAGTAAAGTCCCCCCTCCGGTTGATCAATTTTGATGAAATTTTTACAGTTATATCTCAGGCATATAAATAGATCAAATACTCAGTTCAATCAAAAACGTTAGAGCCGTTTTTGAGAAAATCGAAAAAATCTAAAAAGTTATTAAGTAAAGTACCCCCTCCCTTTAAGTAATTTTGATGAAATTTACGCTGTCACATCGCGGACATATACCTACACTAAATACCCAATTTCATGATCGCACGGTTTATAGTTTTTGAGCTAGTCTGTTCACACACACACACACAGACACACAGACACACACACACACACACAAGTCGAAATTTTTAACGATCTCAATACTTTCCCTAACTATATATTTCATATATAGGTAAGTGAGAGTAAAAAGGACCAAAGAAATAAGTGTTGTGGGCCACGGCTTCCAATAAAAAATAAAAAGACATTCTTAAAAACTACAATTGAGTTACAACTCAAAAAATCTCGTGCGATGCGAGCAAACACAACTTCCACTTCCAATCTTACTTAGATTATAAATTGACGTGTTTTGATGAATTTGTATAAATATAACGACATTCCTAATTTTCACATTTTTCCAAATTCATTTAGTTATTTTTGTTTGTATTTGCTCTCTACATTTTTTTGTTTATAATAAAAGTTGTTATATATGATAATTTGGCAGTGCAAGCATAATACTCCATCGCTTATGATTTTATAATTCTCTATTTAGTTGTTTAAAACTTCATTTAGTTACCATGAAACAAAATATTTCCATTAAATGAACCCGTTTTTTTTTTTTTTTTTTTACTTTATCTTGTAATACTGTTATGGATTCGAATAATTTTTATTAGACAAAAAAAATAATTCAAGATGTTCGAGAATCTTCTACACTTGTCGGGAACCTTCTAGATTGTTATAAATCGGACAAAATATTAGGAGCGATGAGTCTTGCTGTGAAGAACGAATTATATGATTACTTTTGTTTTACTGAGCCGTTACAAGTTGATAATTTTTGTGACCTTGTTGATTAATTGAGTTTTATAATTTGTCCAGCATCTTGAATTATTTTTTTCTTTTTTAAAACGACTTAAATGTTAAAAATATTGTCAGAAGTTATATTTAAAGATAAAAAAAATCTGGTGCGATGCGCGCAACACACAAATTTTACTTACCAACTTACTTTGATTAGAAATCTGAGATGTTTTGCTAAATGCCATTTTTCAAAACCACAGGTTTTTCTACATTCATTTTCGCATTTTTGTTTGTAATTGCTCTCTAAAGTACACATCGGAGGAATCGGAGTCAAATGTTTTTCCATGCCTTTAAACCAACTTTACTGAAAATATAAAAATTTACTTACACGTTGTAAAATCAATCAATGAAGCACACTCTCTCCTCAAATGTTAAATCGGATTGAAAACTCATGACAAGACTCCCGAGGTCGAGCGGGTCACATGGTACAATGGTGTGGCCTTCAGAACAGGTGTGACGGAAACTATAAACAATGGCCGACCAACCCCGCTCTCCCCTACAATATTTTTTTTTTAAATTATTAAATAAAACACTTTACTTGCGATTATTCGGCAATGCAAGCAATATACTCCATCGCCTCTGATTTTATAATTCTCGTATGTAGTTGTTTAAAACTTCATTTAGTTACCATGAAACAAAATATTTCCATTAAATGAACCCGTCATTAATTATAAGCAGTGGTGTCTTTAAAGGCGAACTGCGCATGTATGAACTCACGTGTTTTATGAGTTGTCGGAATATTTTTCTTTTTTTCTTTTGTATATATATCACAAATTGATACCCGATGTAGCAAAAGTAAGTACCTAACTTTTTTTCACACTAGAACGGTAACAGGGGTAGTGCGTGTCACCAGAGTGATTTTAAAATAAGCCTACGCACTGGATATTGCATCTAGTGATTCCATAATTTGAGTAGTATCTTTCCTTTTTTAACCCTTTGAGCCCCACCACCGTAACTTTTACCGCTACACACTATTGTTAATCCTTTTACCTGCCCTACCTTTTTTCACTAGGTGTTCACCTTTTCAGTATCTTACTATTATTTGTAGAAGAAGATACTGTGAAAATTTCAAAATCATTATGTAATTTGTTGATTTTTTATATTTTTTTTAAAACAATATAGGCGGTAAAAAATACGGGTGTTGGTACTTAGTGTAGTATATACTGGTGTATTTTTTACGGTGCTAGCACTTAAAGTAAATTAACTAATAACATCTTCTGAACTATAAGGTATGTATAAGTTGATTTTTTTATTTTCATTTCTCTTATTAGTGATTAATCTAATATAATTAATTAATTTTTAATTGCCCTAACATAAGCACAATACTTTTAGAATGGATTCTCGGCCGAGTACTTCGAAAGAAAATGTTTTTCATGCTTCGGATCATAATTTTAAGGACAAAATTAGAAAATGTTTACTTGAATTAAATGAAAATAGCGAAAATGATAGTGAATTTTCTGAAAATGATGACGAAGAAATTTTCAGTGAACATGAAACCAATTCATTGGCTTCTGAACCAGAATTAGTGGCTGCTACTGATTCTGTTACAATTGCTGAAACCTTATTTACCAAAAAAAAAGTTTATGTGGCGAAAAATAAATTGAAGTGGTCGTCAGAAGAACCTTGTAAAAAACGAAAAACTGCAAAGCACAACGTAATTAGAAGTACTAGCGGACTAAGTGGTCCAGCATTAGGTTTAGAAGATAGTCCTAGACCTGTAGAGAAAAAGAAACCTACATAAAATACACGTAAAAATTACGGGTGTGGAGCATAACTTGAAATAAAATGGTACCCGTAAAAGTTACGGCTGATGTATCACAACGTAAAAAAAAATTTGCTGTGGACCAAAGGGTTAAGATCTTCCTATTTCCAATATATGTAATTACAGCTCACATGGCTCACATGCGAGTATTTTACCCTATATTCCACATCTTGCTGTTACTATTTTAAGTAAATATTTTATGTTTCGATTTTTTCACCGAAATTTTTTTCAAAAATATATTAATAGTATTATAAAAACATCCAAAATTCAGTGATTATACCAAAATCTATACTAAAACCAATATTATAATAAATTAAGACATTTTTTAAACAATTATCTAAAATCTGTATTTAATATACATAAAGACCAGCAAACAGGCAAACAAATCATTTGAAGTCACACAGGGATTGGACTTTGCTCACCCTGAGTGTTTTGGGTGTCGTGGGGTTAGGGAACATTGGTTGAGATTGGTATCTGCCCTGTGTGACTTCAAATGATTGGTTTGACTGTTTTGCTGGTCTGTATATATATTAAATACAGATTTTAGATGATTGTGTTCACAAATGTTTTTGATTGATTGGTTGTATTGTTAAATGTTTTTAGAACTAAAGATGGCTCGTAAGAGCCGAAACGTCTTATAAATAAAAAAATCTGGTGCGTGCTCGCAACACACAACTTTCACTTACCAACTTACTTAGATAAGAAATTGACGTGTTTTGTTAAATATCATTTCCCAAAGTCACACATTTTTCTACATTCATATCTTATTTTTGTTAATCTTTAAAGCCGTTTTTGAGTAAATAAAAAAACACGTGAAAATGTTACAAAATTTACTAAGTAAAGTCCCCCCTACGGTTAATCAATTTTAATGAAATTTTAACAGTCGTATCTCGGGCATATACATACATCAAATACCCAGTTTGATCAAAATCGTTAAAGCCGATTTAGAGTAAATAAAAAAAACACGTGAAAATGTTACAAAATTTATTAAGTAAAGTCCCCCCTCCGGTTGATCAATTTTGATGAAATTTTTACAGTTATATCTCAGGCATATAAATAGATCAAATACTCAGTTCAATCAAAAACGTTAGAGCCGTTTTTGAGAAAATCGAAAAAATCTAAAAAGTTATTAAGTAAAGTACCCCCTCCCTTTAAGTAATTTTGATGAAATTTACGCTGTCACATCGCGGACATATACCTACACTAAATACCCAATTTCATGATCGCACGGTTTATAGTTTTTGAGCTAGTCTGTTCACACACACACACACAGACACACAGACACACACACACACACAGACCATTTCGCGGGACTTGGTCATTTCGACTCAGGGGACCCCAAAACGTGTATTTCCGTTGAAAACCGGAAGTCGAATTTTTTCACGATCGCAATACTTCCACTTACTATATATTTCATATATAGGTAAGTGAAAGTAAAAATGTATTGTTGAGACTAATTTGGTCCCCTTCTTAGTATCCTGTTGAACAATATAGTCTCAAAAACTGAATGTTTTATAAGTAGCTATTTTTTGTTCACAAATATAATTTAATGCCCGATTTTCAAGCAATACTTTTTACTTTTTTTGCTTGTTTTTGCACATTTTAATGTTTTTAATGCACGTTTTTAAGTTTTTATTGCACGTTTTCAAATTTTTACGACATGGAATTCCGAGCTTTAATTTTTGTATTCCTTTCTTTTTTATTTATTTATATTTTTCATTGTGTATACTCTCACTTTTATCTTATTTTTAGTCCAGATAGAAACATTTTTTAATATAATTTTATGGTACTAAATATTCAATAAAAAAAAAAAAGGATTCCAACACAATTAGAGTTTATAATAATTTATATAGAGCAATCGATTACAGACGGGTTTTAATTAAAATCCTGTTTAGCAGAGGGCAGACTAAACAGGACAGAACATTCAGCCCCCCCTAGCGAATGGTGTCATGAAAGGGGGGGTGCATTTAGATCTATTATTAAAGCAATAATTGATTCGAAAGGGGGGCAGCGAATTCTGTCCATCCACAATCAGTTCCTGATTCCTCATTACAAGTTCAGCTGGAGATAAATTGTACCTCATTAGTCCACATTATTTTACTAAATCAAGGGCATTTATCTCCCTTTAGTCAACGTTCACGATTAACGCTGTGTAATTCTAATAGTAAGGCTTAACGACCGATGTTCGAATGATATTGCTCTAGCTAGCTTCTGTTTTTATTGCTCTGATGAGTAATGAATAAACTAATATTAAAAAAATAATAATATTATTATATTATTATTTTATATTATATAGGTATTATATAAATACCTAATTATATATTATACGAGCAGTCACGGACACACCTTGCTGTGGCTCAGTAGCTTTAACGCGTTGAATTAATTATATCCTATTATTTTTAATACAATCAAATCGGAATTCAATAATAAAGAGGACGTTTCAGCTAATCTAAAAACCAACGGGATATAAATGGACATTTACGCCAAATTTAAAATTGTTTGGTAAATTAGAGTAGGGTTTCGTACAATCATAATAGAAAGTTAGCAAAAGATATAATGAGGGTCCTAGTTTCAGAATATGTTATTAATTTTAAATTTCCAGTGGGGAGGCCCAAAAAAAGTAATAATTCAAGTTTTTTCATATTTTATCGGTTTTAGGATGGATTCTAATGTAATCGGGGCCGTTCATTTCACATATGATATTGATTTTAATTTTCGAATGGGGGGGGCCAAAAAAGTAATAATTCAAGTTTTTCAGATTCTATCTGTATAAGGGTGGATTATCAGTAAAAGGGTTATTAAATTATTAATTTACATTTTTTTGGACCTCTATTTATAATAAAAAAAGTTATTATGTTTGCTATCACATTATTCAAACTTCTTAGATGTCATGAACTGCGTTTTAGATTAGGAAGAAGGATATAGTATACTGCATAGTTCATTCTAAAATATTTTAATGCAATCAAATCAAACTTCAATGATAAAAAGAACGTATCAGTTAATTTAAAAACCAAAGGGATTTAAAATAGAACTTTACGCCAAATTTTAAATTGTTTGGTAAAGAATTAAGAAGGGTTAAAGTTTTTATTTTTCACATCTCATATTTGACTATATTACGTACTTACGATCCATTTATTTAGCACCTACTGGATTTCTTTAGCAGAGGCGAGATTAAAACTAAATAACACAAATGTAAAAGGAACTAATAAAGAATAAAATTGGAATGGGGTTTAGTACAAAGACAATAGACAGTAAGCTAAAATGTACCAAATTAATCTTTTGCCATAATACATATTAATTAAATTCAGAATATAACACACGACGATATGAGAAGTGAACCTGAAACAGGTTATGAAAAGCGAGAAACCTCAAACCATATGCGACTTATCCAAACATAAAAATTTTATTTTATGAATGAGATAGATAACGTTAAATTATAACTTTTTATATTAATTAATTACACTTTTACTTTCACTAACCTATATATGAAATATCCCTGAGTCCAATTAACCAAGTCCCGCGAAATGGTCTGTGTGTGTGTGTGTGTGAACAGACTAGCTCAAAAACTATAAACCGTACGAACCTGAAATTGGGTATTTAGTGTAGGTATACGCCCGCGACGTGACAGCAAAAATTTCATCAAAATTGCTCAAAGGGAGGGGGTACTTTACTTAATAACTTTTTAAGTTTTTTTCGATTTTCTCGAAAACGGCTATAACGATTTTGATTAAACTGAGTATTTGATCTATTTATATGCCCGAGATATGACTGTAAAAATTTCATCAAAATTGATCAACCGGAGGGGTAACTTTACTTAATAAATTTTGTATCATTTTCACGTGTTTTTTTTATTTACTCAAAAATGGCTTTAACGATTTTGATCAAACTGTGTATTTGATGTATTTATATGCCAAAGATAGCCAACATTTCATTGAAATTGGTCAAACGGAGCGGGCACTTTATTTTATAATTTGTTTTCCAATTTTTACCTTTTTTCGATGATCTCAAAAACGGCTTTAAAGATTTTTATCAAATTCGTCATGTTAATTGAAAATTAGGTGTTCTTTAATATCAGGTAAGCTTTATCATTATTAAAATGTTCTGAGGGGGCTTTTTTGTGGGGGGAGGGGTCGTGGCCTTTTTTGTTTGTTTTTTCTGACTGTCTCTCGTTACATAAACATAAAAGGAAAAAAAAGAAAAATATTCAGTCAACTCATAAAACTCGTTGAGCCCACGCATGCGGAGTACGCCATTAATGACAGACCATTGTTCATAATTAAAGCCTTTCTGTTCATTTGAGAAGTGGCAATTAAAATAACACGTCAATTTCTAATCTAAATAAGTTGGTAAGTGAAAGTTGTGTGTTGCGCGCATCGCACCAGATTTTTTTTTATTATTAGAATACACAATTTCTATTTATTGTAGTGCTAATAGGTGCACAATGATTTCTGTTGATGAAATTAGGTCCCTTAAAAACAGAAAAAGAAATTGGTTAACCTGTCTTTTGTTAAAACAAATAGAGTCGTTCTTTTCCCCGCGTGAAAAGGTGACACATTATTGCCTATGTCAATAAGTGTTGTGTCAATAAATCAACTTACACCGTCATCTGTTGGAAAGTAATAAAACTTATTTCAATAATCACACTCAATTGTAGTATAATAAGCATTTAAATTGGAATAAACGAAATTTTGAATGGTACAAGAGACAAATGGTTTACAGAAAGCCACAAGAGACAAACTTTACTAAGAGAGGTAAATACACCTTCTATCTATGCAAAAAACAAGCAAGCAGTAAAAAAAAACCCAACTGTTGATGAAATTAGGTCCCTTAAAAACAGAAAAAGAAAGCAATAATGAATCTAAGCATACTGAGAACTTTCGAGTATTTCAATACAGATACTCTATAACTTATGTAAATATACAAATATAAGCATATAATGATATTATTTAATCATGATCATTAGTTAAACAATTTTTATAATTTTTTATAGATAAGATAAAAGATTCGACCACGGCCGGGATTCGAACCCAGGTCCTCTGCATCTATGTTGCAGTGCTCTTACCATAAATTATAAGCATATAAATGTGTATAAGCATATAAATGTTGAAAAAGTGTGAAGTTGTGGAATGGCGTTTACAAATCATCGAAACACGTCAGTTTCTAATCAAGTAAGTTCGTAAGTGAAAGTTGTATGTTGTGCGCATCGCACCAGATTTTTATTAACTTAAACATGGTTAGAGACTTGCTAGTTAAGATGAAAAATTAATATGGATCTTGGTCTCTACTAATTTTATTATTTTATTTTATTTGTTACATACGTTTCGACCTTCAGGGCCGTCATCAGTGTTTCTGAAATTACATGAATCCAATTTTATAACTAGCCAACTTTCAAAAAGTGAATTAGGAACAGAAAAGCAAATAAAAAAAAACATATGGCATAAACTACCAGATCGTTTGATGGAACAAAATAAGCGGTGGGAACGAACTGTTTGGGTCTAGATCTTTCTGTGGCCTAGTCCACGAAGGCGTAGAACTGCCCACATTGTTCTGGAACATTCCAGACCTGACCATTTACGATAATATATAAGGAGCGAGTGACTGAACGAGTCAGTCTAAGTCTAAGTCTGTGTCTTGACTGTGAAGTCCAAGTCATATGATTAGTGTGATATTACGTTGTCATTTTTGTAACCTGCTCGGAAATTTTATAATAAGTTGTATTAATTCGTTGGCATTAATAATTGTATATTTCTGTTGAATAAATATTTTTACCCGCATAAGTGTTACAATGTAAAAAAAAAAAAAAAAAAAAAAAAAAAAAAAAAAAAAAAAAAAAAAAAAAAAAAAAAAAAATGCTCGAATCAAGCCAGTTCCTACATCTTAATATAATCATATTGCTGCCTTCCTAGCAGTTAACAATAACACACGAAAGAGAGTAAGATCTAAATTAATTTTTGCTCATATGATTTTGTTTTACGTTGCAATACATTAATCTTGAGTTTTTATTTTTTTTTTGGTTCCTCGCCTTGTAGGCTATACGGGGTTTCCTGAGCCAGGAGTGAGGGTGTGGGGATCGATGCTGAGTATTATTAAATCTCCCCTGGCTCCGGGTTTTGAACTTGCTATCTTCGGGTTACCAATCGTAGGTTGCCATTGGCAATGCGTTTGCCCACTCGCCCATCCCGCCACCCTAATCTTGAGTTACTTCAACACTGTGAAAGGAAGGTTCACAAATTGTAAGCTATTCGGGTCTCGAAAATATTTTCCTTTATTGACCTTTATATAGTCATAGTCACAGTTTTATAGGCTGAAGTTTCGCTCGTGTTTGAGCATTTTCAAAGCTAAAAAATCAAAAGGGAAATCACAGCTTTGTGGTTAAAATTATTTTTAACAATTAAAAACATAATGAATATTAGTACAATTTTAGGAAAGTAATCTTACCACATTCATCATCTATTCGTAAAAATCACAAATTAAAAAATTGTGTCATTTAGTACAATAAAAATTTATATATATATAGGAAGAAACATAATGGTCAAAAATCTTGGTAATACATTAAGCTGGTGTAATCATAAATAGTATTAAAACTATAAACAGTGACTGATCTGAGATGGACATATGTAAATACATATATTTCAAAGGAAAATTAAAAACAATTAAAATTATAATCAATTAATAAAAACTAACAGAAAAACAACAATATCACAGTCTTAAATTAGTAGAGGTTTAAAAATGACATAACAATATACATTATCAATTATTACAATTTACATTTTTATTGATTTATAGATATATATAATTATATGTACAAGCATATTGGTGTTGTAAATTTGAAGGTAAAATAAAATTAAGATTAAAATTTCTTCTATTTGAAGATTAATACTTAATACTGTGAAAGGAATTTTTATAAACCAATCCTTCGCACCAATCGCACCAGATTTTCAGTATTGGAACTGGTCTATTGTTTGCCACGAATTTACTACAACAAAACTCCTATCAGATCATCTGATAAGTTTCGTTATTTGGCAGTTTAATAAAAAAAAAAAAAAAAAAAAAACCAAATAAGAGCTACGTTGTGTAGAATTGAAGGTAAGTTATTGTAGTTGGTATAGGGAGGGGCGATACAATGGAAAGCTGCTGCGTATTGTAGCGCGACAATAACCCCGCTACCAACGAATTGGCTTCCATTCGAGAACCAATTTAGTCTGAAAAGGCTCTCCCGAGCAACGTGTATGTGTCTATGTGCGTAGGTGTGTATGCTCTAATACTGAAGGAAGGGAGAAAGAGTGGACCTCCTCGCTATGGAAAATAAAGCTTTTCAGGAAGAGATAACAGAGTATAATAAGGCGCCAATAAGCTACATCCAACGACATCTGGCTAAAAGGTGTCAAATCGCAACTTAAATAAGCTACATGGTTTGTTTGATACTGGAACATTTAGCTTCAATGCTAGCTTAAACATTCAATCTATATAAATAAAGATGAAATTCTGTTTGTTTGTTTGTTTATTTGTTCTTTATAGAAATCCACACCGTTTGTCCTAAATTCTCCAAATTTCGCTCAGTGGTTCTTTGATACCAGGTGCGAACACCTGTCCATATTAAAACTGCATAACTTCAGTCAATCTCTGGATATATTCTTTATTGTTAAAAAAATTCGTCACATTCTCGGTTTACAATGTTTTTTTTTTACGAAATCGACCGGCCGAATCGAGTCGAAAAAACGGCCTAAAAAATCATTTTATCGAATTTGAAGAGGCCAACAAGGCCCGGTAAGACCGTCCCTTGGTAGGCGTCGAGTTCTGGGATTTTTAAACCATATGTTTTTTTTTTAACATTACAATACGTTTATTTACATGTTTATTTACATGTATGGTGAATTTATTTTTTAAAAATGCCTCCTAAAAAGCGAGCTTCAATAGGAGTAGTGAGCTAAAAAGCAAAAAAACAACGTCAAATTCGAGAAGCTTAAACTCTTGACGAACATCAAAATAGGATTGAACAACAGAGGCTTAGACAGGCAGAATCGCGGGAAACTGAGTCTGCCCAGGAATACGGGGCCGCTTTGCGCCACAGAGGCTTAGACAAGCCGATTTGCGAGAAGCTGAAACTGCAGGGCAATATTTCTGTTTGTTTGTTTGTTCTTTATAGAAATCCATACCGCTTATCCTAAATTCTCCAAATTTCGTTCAGTGGTTCTTTCATACCAGGTGCGAACACCTGTCTATATTAAAATTGCATAACTTTAGCCGATCTTCAGCTGATATTCTTTATCCTAACAAAAATCATAATGATATCGCTTTACAATGTTTTTTTACGAAATCGACCGTTTCATTAGAAAAATGAAATTCCCGGGTGAAACCGGGACATACAGCTAGTATCATTATAATTTAGAGATAGCGATAAATATACCGCAGCAAAGATTGTTTAATTTTATATGTAGCAACACATAATCCATAACATTAGCACACAACAACTTATTTATTACTGACAATAAAGCATATGATTTAGCCAAGGCTAATTAACTAATATAAATTAATCTAAACATTTCCTCCCCGAGATGGTCCTTCTTCATCCTCCCCTTTCGGAACTGTCGTAGGCTCTTCTTTAAACTTCCTTATGTGAATGGAGTTTCTCCTCACCGATCTTCTTCCCGGGATCTCTATCAGGTAAGACCTAGGCTCATGTAGCTTCTGCTGAATCACCCCCCGAACCCATTCTTTATTTCTCATATCTTGAATTAAAACCTTTTCCCCTACTTTAAAATCTTGCGGTGTCCTTCTCGCAGTTTTATCATAATTAGTTTTACCAATATTTTGGTTTTTCTTAAACTGATCAATTACATCATTGGAAACCAATAGCGGTTTCAATTTTTCCAGTGAAACCGGAAGCTTTGTCTTCAGCATTCGGCTGTTCAAAAGTTGAGATGGTGAATAATTTAAATTTGCAACAGGTGAATTTCGGTAATTCAACAAATATAACTCAAAATCATTGTTGCTATTTAATGATTTTTTTAGCATATTTTTTATGATACCCACCGCTTTCTCCACAAGTCCATTACTTCTAGGATAATGAGGGCTGCTTGTTATAATTTCAAAATTCCACTCTTTGGAAAATTGTTTGAATTCGAAACTTTGAAACGGCATATTATCAGCTATAATAGTCTGAGGAATACCAAATCTTCCAAACATTTCTTTTAGTTTGGGTATTATTGCCGAACATGTTTTGTTTGTAAGCTTGAAAGCTTCGATCCAACGGGAATAGTAATCGACTGCTACTAGATAACTTTTTCCAGCAAATTCAGCTATGTCAACTCCAATTTTATAAAAAGGTACATCAGGAATTTCATGAGGTAGTAATTGATCTTTAATTTTCGATCGCTGAAACTTTTGGCAAATCTGACAAGAAGACACTGTGTTTCGGATGTCAGAATGCATTGCTGGCCAATAGTAATGCTTTTTAGCAAATTTCAGTGTTTTATTCACGCCGAGATGAGTTTCATGTAATAATGATAACATAAATCGTCTCAGACCTGTTGGTATGATCAATCTATCGTCAAGATAAACCAAATCTTCTTCTATTGTCATATCATTCTTTAATTTCTGAAAATGGTTTAAATCACCACAAAGTTGTTTTGGCCATCCCACTTTTAAATATTCCATCACTTTACTTAAAACTTCATCGTTTCTTGTTTTATCTTGAAATATTTTCAACCTTGCGTCACTAAATTTCAATCTACTGGACCCTAAGCAATGAACTACATCTTTTAATATATGTTCTGGGAAAGTGTCAGTGTTCTTCGTAAATCTGGATAAAAAATCTGCTATATACATATTTTTCCCAGGTAAGTGTTTTAGTTTAAATTGGTAGTTGAATAACTTCATTCTTAATCGACGGATTCTATTGTTTTTTATTTTGCAGAGTGGTTTATTCATGATTGAAACCAAGGGAAGATGATCTGTGTTTATAATAACATCAGAGTGGCCGTAAATGAAATAGTGATATTTGTCACAAGCAAAACAAACTGCTAAAAGTTCTTTTTCAATTTGGTAAACCAATAAGCAAACCAATAAGTTTCTGCTGAACTTAGGTTCCTTGAGAAGAAACTTATTGGTTTCCCTTCCTGAAGCATACAACATCCAATTGCATCTTTAGAAGCATCGCATTGAATTTCGATTGGAATAGACGGGTCAAACGATGTTAAAACAATGTCACTGTTTAAAATTGTTTTTATTTTGGTAACAGCTGATGAATGCGTTTCTGACCAGTTCCATGCAACATCCTTTTTTAATAAACCCCTTAACGGAGAAATTATTTGTGCTAGACTTGGAATAAAGTTTCTCAAATAATTAACCATACCCAACAAGCATTGTAACTCTTTTACATTTTGAGGTTCCTTGAAGTTTTGGATGGAGTCTAATTTTGAGGGATCTGGCATCATACCCTTTTCACTGAAAATAAATCCTAGATATTTAACTTCTGTTAGGCAATATTGAAATTTGGAGAAATTAAATTTTATATTAAATTTATTTGCACGTTCAATTACCTTCTTTATTATTTCATCATTTTCCTCAATTGTATTTGTAGCTATACAAAGATCATCAAAATAAATAGATACACCAGGAATATCTCCAAAATATTTGGAAACCAATCTTTGAAAAATCTCTGGCATACAGCTCAGACCAAATGGCGCCCTCAGAAATTTGTAAGTTCCATGCACAGTACTTATGGAACATAACTTGGTTGATTCCTCGTCCAACTTTATGTGGTAGAAACCATCTTTAATGTCTAATACAGAATAATATTTTTTATGGGCCAGACCCGGAGCTAATTCCTTTACTGTTGGAATGGTATACATTTCCCGAACTATATATTTATTTAAATGAGTTGGATCAATACATATCCTAAGCGAGCCATTTGGCTTTTCCACAATCACGACATTGCTGACCCATTCAACCGGTTCCTCAACGGGTTGTAAGATTTCTCTTTGAACCAAAGAATCTAGAGTTTGTTTGAATTTGTCCCTGATCTTTAATGGAATTCGCCTGGCGGGGCTTATATATGGCTGCGCATTGCTAGTTAATTTAATTTTACATTTATCTGGAAAGCACCCAAGACCTTCAAAAACTTGCCTATATTCATTAAAAAAAAATTTCTTTTTAGAATTAGTGAACTGCTCATCTGTTTCTGAGTCAGTTTTATTTTTAATATCATCAATCGATTTATTTTGAATATTATCAATTCTTTTTAGCAAATTCAACTTCACACATGTTTTCAAACCCAATAATGCAATGTTTTCATTCTCAACTACTATAAATTTATTTGAAATAGTTTTAGAATTAGTTCCAATATCTAAATCAATAGAGCCATATGGTTTAATTTCAAAGCCACCAAACGCTATAAGTTTAGTTGAACATTTTTTTATATTATTACATAATTTATTAGTTTTCAACCAAGTGTAGGGTAAAATATCAACTTCACTTCCAGTATCCAACTTGAAATTCAATTTCACTCCTCCAACTATCAAAATCTTATACCAAGCGTTACTATCATTTAACGAACCTACCAATGAAACAGAATCTATACTCACCGAGGAATCGCCATCCTCTGAATTTATGTTGTAAACTCTAGTTTTGTTGGATTTGCAACAAAATGCAAAATGGTTTTGCTTTCCGCAGTTCCAGCAAGTACGTCCAAAAGCTGGGCAGCGACCTTTTTCATGTTGTTGAGAACATTTGCTACAGGCTTTCACTCCGGTTTTCGTTTCGATTACTTTTCTGGTTTGATTTTTTCGTGCAGCCTGCTGAAAAGAGCTATCCCTTTTAGATTTTACCTGTTCAATTAGATAGGGATCAGTGTTGTTAAGTACCTTTAAATTATTTTCAGCCAGTTCAACCGATTTACAAAAATGGAGAGTTTTCTCCAAAGAGAGGTCTTCTCTCAATAAACGTTCCTGTGAACTTTTGGAATTGATTCCCATAATTATCTGGGCCTTCAGTAACTTTTCTTCCTGGCCTTCAAATTCACACGATTGTGCCAAAGACTTTAAGTCAGTATAAAAATGGTCAAATGATTCACCCTCATGTTGCTTCCGATTCAGAAATTTGAATATTTGCATAGTAATGTTGCATTTTGGAATGCATACTTTCTCCAAAACATCAATGATATTTAGAGTAGACTCATGTGAATCGTCTAATTTGTGAGACTTATATAATTTTAGACCTTCTTTTCCTAGAAGATTTTTCAAGCGTGCAACTTGTACACTATTTGATTTCTTGTTTGTTTCTGTAGCCAGAAAATAATTCGTAACATCTTCTCGGAATGTTCTGAAATTTTCTGCCACATTACCAGTCAGAACTAAAGGTTCGGGTCTATGAAACTCCATGATAAGTAACAGTTACTTTAGATTCCTTTGTAGAACAATTCTATAGTGTTTATACCCAGGGTATTTCACGACTGCGCCATGTTTAATTTTATATGTAGCAACACATAATCCATAACATTAGCACACAACAACTTATTTATTACTGACAATAAAGCATATGATTTAGCCAAGGCTAATTAACTAATATAAATTAATCTAAACAAAGATCCTAAATTACAATAGTAATATGTAAAACAAACAAAGATAACTACAATTAATAACAACTATGAGTAACTAACAATTAGCAAATAAGCCGCTCGCTTAATTGTGCATAGTCTGCACTTATCAATTAGATTAGAAATTGGAGTGTTTTGATAAATATTTGAACGCCATTCCCCATAATCAACATGAAATAGTTCCATTTGGCCATACATTTCATTAATAAACCTGTTTGATGAAAATCATTAGAGCCGTTTTTGAGAAAATCGAAAAAAAACGTAAAAATGAGACATTTAATAAATAAATAACAAAACCTCCGGTTTGACAAATTTTGATGAAATATTTGCTGTCACGTAGCAGACATATACATTCACCAAATACCCAATTTCAGGTTTGTACGGTTCATAGTTTTTGAGCTAAACATTTCAGACCGTTTGGCGGGACTCGGGGGAAACCAAAACGTGTAGTTCCATTGGAAACCGGAAGTCGAAATTTTTCAAGATCGCAATACTTTTCCTTACTATTTAATTCATATGAAGAGGTGAAATGCAAAACTCGTTCTTTCCACAATAACACGTTTTTCAGGATACTAAAAAAAATTACCACGTCTTGTACAGTGGCCAGATAAAAAAAATTTGTTTGTACTGTGAAAGATATATTGATAATTCGTGTGTAATACTTCAATGAATCACTGGCCCTCCACTCGTCACCAAAATGCTTTTTCAGCAGACTATCAACGTCTTTCAGCTTTTTTGAGCCAATAGAAAATCAATTATGAATATAGCTAGGTAAGAAGAATCGATTATAAACTGATATAAAACACGCGGGTTTAAGGAGCTTTCGATCTTTTGTTTAGAAAGAGTAACAGAAACTGCTGAAGTGAACGAATGAGATGGGTGCAAAGTGAGAAGTGATCATTGGAACCAAAGAGCTTTGCTTCACAACGAGTAACGAACCAGTTTTGAAACACAATGGGCTATGGAACGAATCAGTTCTGCAACAAACCAATTTTAGTATAGCAAAAATCCATATGAAATAACTAGTTTTTCTTCAATCTGATAAGATATGTTGAAAGATCATTAAAATATCTTTTAGAATCCACTTCCATCTCAATTTCCCAAAATAATGGAACGAGCACCTGACCTCCTCATATACAGGAGAAAACAAGAAAAATATTCCGACAAGCCATAAAACACGTTGAGCCCTAGCATCGTTGTGGCGAAGCGATATCTTCATCACAAATAGGAGACCTGTAGCTCTTAATGTGATAAAATGATTAAGAGCTAACAGATGATTAATGAAGAACGACTAGATCAAAAAGAATTAGTTATTGATGATTACGAAGCGATCTTCCAGAACGGATCCAATTATTGCTCAAGACTTTAATAAGAAAGTAGTTGAAAGTGAATCGGAAACAGCTTTTCTCTCTCTCTCTCTCTCTCTCTCTCTCTCTCTCTCTCTCTCTCTCTCTCTCTCTCTCTCTCTCTCTCTCTCTCTCTCTCTCTCTCTCTCTCTCTCTCTCTCTCTCTCTCTCTCTCTCTCTCTCTCTCTCTCTCTCTCTCTCTCCCTCTCCCTCTGCTCTTGACCTCCTCATAATATGATATCCATATATTCTATAGGTATCTGAAAGTAAATAAAATATAAAATTTAAACTTGAACTGAGGTCGCTCTCTAACGTTTAAAAAAAAAATGATGGAGGATTACTAGTATATTTCTCTGGAGATTTGACTCGGAATAAATTATAAAGTTTTTCAATTTATTTGTCAAATTATTTCTTACTTCTAAATGATAGATTTAAAGGGGATATTACTGAATTGTCATCGGAAGATTTCTCAAGCGGGTCATTCGGATCTCATCAGTCACCGTCGAGGGATCCCCCTTCCACTGTCATTAAGGAAGGGTTCGAGGCCCGTCTGGGTAAGTAGAGCTTTACACTCGGGCTATAATGAGCGAGGTGAGTGGGCCAAGGGTTGCTGTCGGGGGAAAAAAAAAAAAGAAAAAGAAATTTATTTCAGTAATGGAAAGTGATCTCCTACGGGGATTAGGGAAATGTATAAATAAAGATGAGATAGATGCTACATATCAGAGCCGGTTATTGGGGAGACAGATAAAGGCCATTAGCCTCTAGCTTATCCGCTTTGTGTATCAGCTAAAGTCACCGAGTAATATATCGCCGTTCGCTAATGATAATGTCCACTTCTAAAACTGTCCGCTTACAATCAATAACCTGTTTTTAGTGTCGCATAGTTAATCTACATGCGAAATTGAATCTTCCTAAAATAGAGGATTTAAACTGAACAAAAAAAAATCTGGTGCGTGCGCGCAACACACAACTTTCACTTACCAACTTACTTAGATAAGAAATTAATGGGTTTTATTAATTGCCACTTCTCAAATGAACAGAACGGCTTTAATTATGAACAATGGTCTGTCATTAAAGGCGTACTCCGCATGCGTGGGCTCAACTGAATATATTTCTTTTTTTCCTCTTTATGTTTTCTTTATTTTTATCATATCTCATATTTAGCCATTTCTTATTTTTAGGCGTAACGAGAGACAGTTAATTTCTGCATATAAACAAAAACAAAGGTACTTTGTAAGAACAAACAAACAAAAAAGGCCCCCCCCCCACAAAAAGCCCCCTAGGAACATTTTAATAATGATAAAGCTTACCTGATATCAAAGAACACCTAATTTTCATTAAACATGACGAATTTGATAAAAATCGTTAAAGCCCTTTTTGAGATCATCGAAAAAAAGGTAAAAATTGGAAAAAAAGTTATGAAATAAAGTGCCCCCTCTGTTTGGCCAATTTTGATGAAATGTTGGCTGTCACATCTTTGGCATATACATACATCAAATACCCAGTTTGATCACAATCGTGAAAGCCGTTCTTGAGTAAATAAAAAAAGCACGTGAAAAAGATACAAAATTTATTAAGTAAAGTACCCCCTGCGGTTGATCAATTTTGATGAAATTTTTACAGTCATATCTCGAGCATATTAATACACCATATACTAAGTTAAATCAAAATCGTTTGAGCCGTTTTTGAGAAAATTCAAAAAAACGTAAAAAGTTATGAAATAAAGTACCCCTTCCCTTTGATCAATTTTGATGAAATTTTTGCTGTCACATCGCGGGCATATACATACACCAAATACCCAATTTCAGGTGTGTGCAGTTAATAGTTTTTGAGCTAGTCTGTTCACACACACACACACACAGACCATTTCGCGGGACTTGGTTAGTTGGACTCAGGGGACCCCGAAACGCGTATTTCCGTTGAAAACCGGAAGTCGAATTTTTTCACGATCGCAATACTTTCCTTACTATATATTTTATATATAAGTGAAAGTAAAAAATGAAAATGTTGCAAATTATTACTAATTATCATAGCTGGGCTAATTTTATTTATAACCCATAACTACTAGAATAGAATAGAATAGAATAATGTTTATTACAAAAAAATACAAATTACAATTACAATTAAAATTTTAAACATTATTAGGCCTTGATCCGCAGATCGTTAGCCCGGAGTTGATCTTAATCTTACTCCCTAATTCTAATAGATCAATCAGAATTCTTAGCTTACAAAACATTTCAAAGAAACATCTTAAGACAAAAAAGAGGTGCTTACTGTACATTAAAACGAAAAATTACTATAATCTAATAGTTATTTTCATCACTTCAAAGTGGTTGTTTCGGTACGCGGTTGAGTTTAACGCGGTTGACAATAGACCAAGCACCGAAAATACACTTTTGGTACGTGTTATGAACAATACTTTTCCTCATACTGCTCATACTTGAGTACAATAAAACACTTTTGTATTTCATTAATAACTTGAAGATACAATATAAGAAAATAAATTGACGCCTTTTTTTTTTTTTTTTTTTTTAAACATTTCTTTATTAAGCTGTTATAGAAAAAAAGTACTTATATATTTATATTAATATTTATAGCTGGAAGTAGTTCGTTTAAAGCTTTTTGGGCTCCTAAAACATTTTCTGATGTATCCATGTTATTTTGCACTTCAAACATACTACTTATATTAGAATGAAGCACAGTATAGCTACAAGTAACCTCCTTCAAACACATGATTATTAATAGACATTAGTAGCAGGGAAGGTTAGCGCACCAAAAAAGATTTTCCAGGCCAAGGCCCGAAAAGTACTACTTTACGGACTCAAACCGAATATTGAAAACGCATGTTTTGATTCAGTATGATGAAAATGTTTTTCTTGAAAACCAGAAAAGAATGACATCATTTAGAAGCCTCTACGACCATTTTCTCGAGAAAAAAAAAAAACGGTATTGCGCTTATAACTCGCAATCGAAGACGAAATGAGTAATTTGTATATTTTGTTCCGGTGTAGCGGTTAGGGAAAGGTTTAAAATGACGCCTCATTCATGAAATTTGGTAAAGTATTAAGGAAGTTATGGAAGCATTAAGGAAGCGATTTCCTATTCAGGCGTATCGACAAAAATAAAGGCCTTGAGAAATAATATATCACTGATCTTTGGTCAAAAGGGGTTAAGTCATGGAATGTGAAGCTTAAACAACGATTTACTAAGCTATTGAAAATCATTATAAATTCTTTCTGGTTGTATTTCTTTATCCCAAAATAATAAATGAAATTATATTCTTTCAACAGAGATTGTAATAAATAATGAATAAGAATAAATAATAGTCAATTATGAATTTTAAGAAGACAAGACAAAAAACATCTTTTATCACTTAAACACTTTTGCCCAAACATGAATGATATATGATGATTCTATAACCATCTGCTTAGGGCGTCACCTGTGGTGTTGTGGTTAGCATGGCAAACTACAATACTAAAGGTCGCGGGTTCGCGCCTAGCGGTGGCCCTAGGATTTTTTAATGGGAGTAAAAAATCCTTAGCCATGCCGTCCCTCGGATAGGACGTAAAATGGAGGTCCCGAGTCTGTAATATGTCAGGTACTCGTTAAAGATCCCTATTCTAATTATACCTGGATAGGCATTTTTAGGACTCCCACTGTAGCATCGTCCGATTAGTCTTAGTGGCATAAAGTGACGTTAAACGAACAAACAAATTATCTTATCGTTGCCACTGAACCGTGCTTGCTCGAGGTCGACACAATGTCGTGCGGGTCTAGTGAACCCTCGGCGCCGTGAAATTCAACCGTTTCTCTTATCTAAAATGGTCCCCTGGTTACGTAAGAGGCCTTTTGCCTGTTGTAATTCCCCAATCTTTAATCTATAATTTCTTATAATTATAGATATCTACTATATATTAAAAATAAGAAAAAAAAGAGAAAAAACTTGGATGGAGAAAATAAATGTATCTAAGACGTATATTCGATAGTACTGTAGTATTATGTAGCTTTCATGCATGGTTATAACCTCGGCTGTTGATCGGCCCATAACCTTCCTATCCTATTCTAAATGATATTACATGATGATGATGATACAGAATTTAATTTATTGTAATAAAATAGTAAACAAGTTTGTAGGAAGAGACTATTTAATTATAGATATAGAATGATCTCGTATTATTTCGTGACTTTGAGGCCTATCATTGTATATCTATAATTAGGTAAATAGTCTCTTCTAACAAATTTGTTAACTAAATTATTGTGGAGATGGCCCATGAACTCCAACTTATTAAAGCATCATCTATTAAAGACTTAAATTACAAACTTCTTTATGAAATTCAAACTGTTATCACTTCAGATACTTTAGTTAATAGAGATATTTGGAACGTTATTAATTCATTCACTAAATACGTTAACTCTATAGGAAAAGGTATGTACTTGTAAAAGCACAAATCGAACAAAGAATTACCAAAGCATTTACTGGATGGCCTTATTGATACAGAGAAGTCGTTTAATAACTTATTTTTATCTTCTAAAAAACATATCAAATTTTTTAATAATATAGGTAGTTAATTACTTGATATCAGTCAATCAAAATGGCTCATAAATCGCAATAGACATAATTACGAGAAAATACTTTATTAAACAGCACAAGATCAAACTTTTTTTTTCTTTTTTTTTTTTTTGTCTTTCAAACATTTATTTGCACCTGTCAGCCGTCTGCGACAATCAGCGAATCCGATGGCTGCAGCATCGCAATACTATTGAAGGCATGTATGGCTTGAAGGAAGGACAGTGCCCAGCAGCACTTTCCGGGCTTGACTATAAATTCAGGAGAGGAGGTCTCTCACCCAGCTTCTTTTTAGCCGCCTTCGAACGGGCAAGTCAACCGTGGCCATGTCGTGAATTAATCTATTGTTATGTCCATCCAATTTAACAAAGAAGCGTGAGTAAAGCGTTCGTATATGTTGTTGGATAGTCGGTTGTTGTAAGTCTGTATGTAGAGTTTGGTTACTTACGTACCTGGGAGCGTCCGTAATTAGTCTTAAAATTTTGGATTGAAAAGTTTGTAATTTTTGTAAGTGTGTCTTTTTAGCTGAGCCGAAAATCTGTGAGGCGTATGTCCAAATGGGTTTAAGTAAGTAGGTGTATGTATTCAGTTTTTGTCTAATATTCAATTTAGAAGATTTGGCAAAAAGGGAGTAAAGAATTTTTAAGCGTATGTTTAAGGTCTTCTTTTTCATTTTGACATGTGGGCCCCAAGTCATCCTTCTGTCGAACAGAAGTCCGAGGTAGCGTACAGTTTCTTTCTGTGGAATTTGGTAAGATCAAACTAAAGAAAGAAAAAAATAATACGAGACTTTGAGGCCTATTATTCTATATCTGTAATAAAATATTTATAGCTGGTACTTCACAAATAACTATATTTCATCCCAGGTCATTCAGAGGAGTTGCCGGAAGGAGTTACGAAATTGGCCTCATATCTCTGCAGTCGCAGGCTTCCTAGCCCTCGAGATAAATCACAATGAACCGAGAATTCCAACTAAGCCCCAGCTGCGATAGGAAAATTCTCGCCATGGTTGTTTCTAATTAACAAAGACAAGTTAGATGGGAAGATTGTGTTTACTGATGCCGGGAGACCGGGGTTCGGTTCGTCGGGTTGTCTGGGGCTGTGTAGCTGTGGTATCTCCGCTCACAGGCCTCCTCTACATACATCATCATCATCAACAACATCATCATCTTCAACATCATCAGCGAGGGTATTACCGTGGACCGCCCCTAGATAGCGCCCCTATCGCCTCAAAGGCACGAACTCCACGGTCATAAATGCTGTTACGGCCCCTCTATGGGCCCGTATAATGCTGAAACCTGTTAGGGTCAATGTCGATGGACAAGTAATTCAATATATATATATATATATATATATATATATATATATATATATATATATATATGTATATTAATTATGTTACCACTGATGCTTGTACAGGAATATTTAAATTATAGCATAATATTATATTAATAATAATAACAAACACTGATACGGATTTGAACATAAAAAAGAAACATTAACAAAAAAAAAAAACAATTAAAGATTTTTAGAAAAATGAAAGTCAATATAATCCAGAAAAGAAAATAATGTTCAAGAAGAAAATAAAAAGGAAAAAATAGAGAGTAAAAACATAAACAAAAATATATTTCAAAATTAACTATATCCCAAACTTAACAAACAAAACACAAAAAAATATTATTACTTAGAAGATATAAAATTAGGTACATACAACAATAATAAATTGGAAAATTCCTAAGCAACACAAAAGATAAAATAGAGTTACTTCAAAAACAGAATACAATATATAAAATTAACCCGGCATTGGTCGCTAGACCAGCTTTAACATGGATGGTCGCACGTGAGAATTTCTCTCACAACAATCGGTACTTTTTTTTCTTTTTTTCATTTTAATCATAAGTTAGTTTTAATTTTAAAAATAAAGCAGTACTTACAAAAGGGTCAATTATTAGTACAAATTGTGAAATCTTAAAAAAACTTCTATATTAAGAGGATAAAACAACTATTATCATTCAATATTACTGTTTAACATTTTTTAAAATAAATACATAAAGAAAAAGTATAATATTAAAGCCAAATTAATACTACAAGCATTTAGTTAACTAACATTTAAGCATTTAGTTAATTTACAATAGTGATTATAATGTTCAATTGCAAATACAATGTATGTTGGAACTTCCAAGTTCGAATATAAAGTAGACATAAAATTCTACTGGAAAACTATTCTTTAGTGTAGTCATTGAGTCATTTTTCCCTCTTAAAGAAAACGTTTTGGAAGTTGAAGCACACTCAGTTGTACGTAACACTGACAGTCTCGCGTGAGTAAAACTCAATTAAATATATCATTGACAGTCGAGCGTGAGAGAATCTCTCATGAGATCGGATTGAGCGGAGTAGAAGGAAGCTGGAGTAGGTATAAGGCTTGGTATTGGAGCGGGGAGAGTTCAGGGAGGTGTGTGAGTCTGTGAACTACAAATAGGGTAGGTTTTCGTATAGTAAGGAGGGGAGGTTTTCGGAAGCACCAAGAGCCGTTTCCCGCCAAAAAAAAAAAATATGTGAGAGAAATTCTCACACAGCAACCAATGACGGGTTAATTGCGATGGATGTGATGGCATATAAATTGGCGAAACTTCAAAAAAATTAATAACTAGTGTACAACAACACAAATCAAATTGCAACAATATAAAGAAATAATAAACGTTAAGCTTTATCACAACACAGTATTTTAAATAAACATAAATTTATTTTTTATGATGTTAAAATTATTGGTCCAGAAAATAAATTACAATATCATTAAGGATGATAAAAGTAAGTGTTATTAAAGGACAAAGTTCAGGCGGTAGAAGTGACAAAGAATAAAATCAATGTAATGTGCTCCATAATAAGTGTTGTTAGTTTTATTGTAAAACAAGTTTAAAATAAATAGAAAAAAACTTGATATATTATATATGTAGTGGATAAGTGTTTAAAGTAAAGAAAAATAAGCAATAGATTGACCAATAGAACCAAAAAAATGAAAGGAATTTATGGGATAGCAGAAAAATGCACTGAAGATGTACGTGAAATTTCTGAAACGTCGGGATTAGGCCTTTTTTTAAATTGTGACGTTTTAATAAACTTATGTCCTGGAAGATGTGTTATTCACCAATTATTTTATCATAGACATCATTAATCTTCCTATTATGAAAAATATTGACTTTTACACATAGAAAGATATATATTAATTCTGTTACCACTGATACTTGTAAAGGAATATTTAAATGATAGCATAATATTACATTAGTAATAATAACAAACACAGTTTTGATTAACATAGATGACCTAAAATTACAGACTAATCGAATAACGCGAAGTAGAATAATATCACGGACGGTAAACGGAACAGTTAAATGTAACATATAAGTGACACAAAAGTAACGGTATAAGTTGCTGTCCTGATTAACTCTCTCTATTTAAAATGGACACTTCTCAACAGCCGCACAGTTGCCACGGCTAAAAACCATAAAATCTGTATCTCGATTTGTCCTATTGAGATGGAAATTGTTTCATTGGATTAAGGATTGAAAATTACACTAGGATTGGATACATTTAAGTTTATATGATTATAAAGGCAGCTTAAGAATAGATATTGTAAATAATTAAAACAATGATTTAGCTTTTTAACTGTCTTCGAAAGAGGAGGTTACTCAATTCGATAGTTATGTGGCTTTTTTTTCCACATGTATAATCACCGATTACTCAGAGATGGGTGGACCAATGGGAACGAAACCTTTTGCATCTTTCTACTTTGACTTAACTCAATTTTTATTTCAATTGTAACTTTTTATGGGAAAATATTGAAACTCCTACCTTTGATCGCCTTTGTAATCACCTCAAACTGTTATTTAGACAGTTTTAACAGGATAAAAACCGGGAGAGCGGAATCTGTCTAAAATTGCACTTTTACTATTTTTCTTTGGGAGGAGACTCAAGCAGCAGTCAAGTTTGATAGAGTATTACTCTAACCATATTATTTTCAAACTTAATTTAAACGATGATTTTGTAAGTATTTAGAAATGTGATAAAATGATTGTTTAATAAATTGGAGAGTCAACTTTAAGGTATTTTCCTTATGGTGCCCAATGTGAGCAGCGATATTGTTCACATAAATGACAAAAACTATTTAACTGGCAAGAAAAGGCAAATGAAATCAGAGCAATATATACTCTTATACAACCCGGTCCTAGATTAATCGCTGTCATCTTAAGCCAGGATTAGCCGTTATCTATAATCTTGCTTAATTTTTTTTTTTTAAGATTTTCGCTTATAAACGGTTTTTATTGGACGGTCACTGTTAAAAATTGGTTCGTCCACATACCTACATATTGGCTGTAAACATCGATCAATAAAATGTGCCGTAATAAGCTCAAAATATTTTTGTAAAAAAATAAATAGAACGTAGGCCTCAAAGTCTCGTATTATTTCAAAAATTCACCTAATCTTGCAGATTACATGTCAAATTCTCGCCTATTCAGGCATCTTCAGGGTTATAAGAGTTGTATAAGCAAGATATAAATGGACTGTTTGCAGTATGGTAACAGGCAGTCTGCTTCTATCTTGCTTATAGAACACTTATAGCCCGCCTATGGGGCGATCGTAAAGGGGGGCTGCAGTCCTAAAGGGGGGGGGGGCTGCAGCCCCACAGCCCTTCATTTGGATCTGCCAATCAGCTTTTTTACCTTTATGTTCCTTTCCAACAACTAATATTCTAATTGTTCTGCACATTATTTGTTCTTTAACTTGCTTCCTTACATTAAGGAAAGTAAAATTCTATCATTAAACGACGAAAAATTTTGCAAAGGGAGGGGCTGTACATATAAATACGTATTTATATATATATATATATATATATATATATATATGAAGGATCAGTCCTGGCCCCGCGTTGCTGTGGCTCAGTAGCTATAATGCGTTGAATTAATTACATCCTATTATTTTTAATACAGTCAAATCAAAATTCACTGATAAAGATCTAAACGATTCAGCTAATCTAAAAACCAAAGGGATCTAATATTTTAATGTTATGTGTTAATGAATGATACATTTAAAATGAACTAATTAAGAATGTAATTGGAACAGGATTCAGTACATCAAAATAGAAAGTTAGCAAAAATGTACCAAATTAATCTTTTACCATAATACATATTAATTGAATTCAGTATGTAACACATGATGATACGAGATATCTATTCAGGAGGTTATACTAAAAGGTGCACAAAGATTTGGATAGGCTGTCTAAAACAACAAACATCTATACAAATAGATTCGATATTTTTTCCTCAAAAAAAATAAAGGAACATAATTTACAATGGGAAAAACACGGATTTTCCTAGTCCAAGCCGGAAAAAATAGATTTGGCTACTGGATGCTTACTCTCCGTAAATATCAAAAGAAAATGAAGTGTTTTAGCAACGAATCAATTTATACCGCCATCTATTGGAAATTTATTAAACTTACAAATAATCACATTCAATTTTAGTATGTATAATAAGAATTTAATTTTCAATAAAAGGAATATAATTGACATAAAAACTATCCTATATTTTAAGTTGGACAAAACTATACACAATGAGTCAAATTTCATCGAAATCGGTTGAGTAGTTTCTGATTTTACATCGGGACACCAGATTTTTATATAAGATATGTATGTTTATAGTGAATACAATGGGTTCAAGGAAAAATGTTTAAATAAATAAATATATTTTTACATGTGCTTACATATATATACATATACATATATGCATATATCTACTTTCCATCTATTTAGTTTAAGTACTGTATGTTGGAATATACATGAGACACAGCACATGACCCCTGAGAACATTTGCCGATCTGATAACGGAACGGAGTCCCTTGGAGCTGTTATCTCGCTTCTTGTCACTGCTACTATCAGCTGTAGATCTCATTGTTCATGAGTTGTAGGTGTTCAAGGGGAACTGAGTCGGGTGGCTTTGAATAATTTAAGGAAGTAAGTGTAAACAACTTTTCAAATAGAAAGTATCATTTAAATTAGGTTGAAGCAGAATGTACGAATACTCCTAAATTAAAAGTAAAAAGAAACTATACATTTAATATTTTCAAAGAATGTTACCGGGGTCACTTGTGGTATAGAGGTTAGCATGGCAACCTACAACACTAAAGGTCGCAGGTTCGCGCTCAGCGTTGGCCCTAGGATTTATAATGGGAGTAAAAAATCCTTAGCAATGCCGTCCCTCGGATAGCACGTAAAATGGAGGTCCCGAACCTGTACGATGTCAGGTACCCGTTAAAGATCCCTATCCTAATTATGCCTAGATAAGCAAAATTTAGGACTCCACTGTAGCATCGTCCGATTAGCCTTAGTGGCATAAAGTCCCTTTAAACAAACAACAAAAAAAGAATTTTATCATCGTAATATGAAAAAAAAATCTGGTACTATGCGCGCAACAATCAACTTTTATTTAAGACCTTACTTAGATTAGAAATCGGCTTGTTTTGATATTATATAAACGCCATTCCTCAGCTCCCAACACTTTTCCACACCTATACTTTTATATACGTATATCTCCATAAGTTATTTAGTGTTTGTAATGCAAAACTTGAAAGTTCTAAGTACTTCTCGATTCATTATTACTTATTTATTTTTTTAGGATCTGCTTTCAATTTCGTCAACAATAGATAAATTGACTGCGTTTTATCCCGTTTGATCAATTTTGGCGTAAAATCGTGGGTATATACATAAATCAAATACCCAGTTCGATCAAAATCGTACCGAAATTCTGGTTCGTTTGTGTATAGTTTTTGAGCTAGTTTAACGTTCAAACACACAGACACACAGACACACACACACACACTCACACACACACACACACACACACACACACACACACACACACACACACACACACACACACACACACACACACAGACCATTTCGCGGGACTCAATTATTTGGACTAAGGAGTGTATTTCCGTTGAAAACCGGAAGTCTGAATTTTACGATCGCAATACTTTCCCTTAATATATATATCATATATAAGTTAGTGAAAATGGGGCCGGGATAGCCGAGAGTGTTTGAGCGCGACCCGCTTTAGCACGCTCGAGGCGAACGGTGGCGGTTCGAATCTGCCCAGGGATGGTTGACTTTCATTTTGTGGAGGCCCCACGGGATAAATATTGACCTACCCACCATGGTTAGAAGAGGTTGGTTACACCTCTAGAGTAACCCCCCGTATGCCACACATGGCCAGGTAGGGGTACCGATAAAAAAAAAATAAAAATGAAAAAATAAGTAAGTGAAAGTAAAAATATATATATACCGAAATGCTTTAATTAATCATCGCTCGATTTCCATTATTCTTTCTCCTCTTCGTGGGAAACCAAACATCCGATACTTTATTAGATAATTTACAAAAAATGGATAGTTTTTGAGTCATGCCCAAAAAACCGTGCATAGTGGATAGGAAATAAGCACCTCCCCGACAACTTTTACGAATTAGTATAAGCTAGATGGACAAAATTATGATGAAAATTCTAAAAAATGGTATAATAATAATGTGAACAATACATCAAAACGTGGTATTCTAATATTTTTTTTTTGCCTCACACGCTCCACCTCGTTGGTAATAGAGTCCTAATGTGTAAAATCGTGGTGTAATAGAATAAATCAGTTGAATTCCAAGCATCACCTCAATCATAAAAATTACAATGTTCCTATATTTTTATATATTGATTGTTAATTAAGTAATTAAATGGGAATGAAGCATTATCCTATTACAAGGACTCTAAGCCTACTGCGTACTCGTACAAGCAGACTAGGATGCGGTCTATGTAGGCAGGCCATGACTTCTTGCCATTACCGTCTAAGAAAATCTTTTACTAACAGGTATTTAAGTAATGCATCTTCCTTTTTTCCCACTGGATTTCCTAGAAGTACCAGTTCTATCATTCGACGGAATCCTCAGCCATAATCTATAATATCCCATAAAATTTATCTTTGCTCTAAAAAGAAAGAAATGAAGGAAAACATAAAAATACATGTAAAGAGTATTAGAAAAAATAAAGAGTACAGAATTTTGTATTGGTAGGCATCTGTTTTTATTTTTGCTTCTTATCTTATTCTTATCTCCTGGAATAGTTTTGAATTCGATTTTTAATTAATAAAAATGTTTTATTTTAGAATGGAATTACTTAATTGGTCGCAATAAATAAAAAATTAAAAAAAAACTAACTTTATCTCTATATATATAAGAGGCTTTTTCCTGACTGACAGAATCAACGAAGAGCAGAAACTACTAATGATAGAAACTTGAAGTTCGGAATTTAGATTTTAAACGCGATGTAGGTAACCACTAAGAAAGGAATTTCAAAAATTTAAACCCTAAGGGGCTTAAATGGCGAAATTGTCATTTAACTCTAACGGAAATCTATTGTTGAGATTTTAAACCATATGTTTTTTATTTGAATATCGATTTAACGTTACAATTTCATTAAAATAGACATTCACATGAAATATGGCTACTGATTATTTAAATATTAGTGGTAATCAAATTATGCACACTGTGATTCCCATGATTGGGGTTGGTTCGTGTTTATTTCGATCTCTATCATCTCTATATATATAAGAGGCTTTGTCCTGACTGACAGAATCAACGCAGAGCAAAAACCACTAATAATAGAAACTTGAAGTTCGGAATTTAGATTTTAAACGCGATGTAGGTAACCACTATGAAAGGAATATCAAAAATGTAACCCCTAAGGAGTTTAAATGGCGATATTGTCGTTTAACTATAACGGACACCTGTTTTTGCAGTTCGAGAAAAAATATCTAATTTGGACTCATTTTAAAGATCTTGATCTACGGGGAGTCGAAAACGATGTTTTAAAGCCGAAAAATGAAGCGTTCACGACGAGTAAGTTGTTTCGGCGATTTTAGTGAATTCTCTCCATTGCGCGCCTCCCTCTCTTCTACCGAGCCGGCAGCTTCCCCCTCCAACCTTCCACCTCCCGGAAGCTCCGATTCTACTAAATCTCCTTAACATCAGTTAACATCTTATATTAAATCAATACCAAGATAATGATCATAGAATTGATTTTAAAGGCTCGTGGGCAGAGCCGCGATGGGGAATGCTAGTAATTTTATATAATATATTTAATTTATATATATACACAATATTAAATATAATATATTGAATTTTATAATTAAATAATATAATTTTATAATTAAACTACTTAAATGGTCGAAAGAGATGAAAAAATGACGAAAAATACTTTTGTCCACCTAGCTCCTACTAAGCGAAACACTGGTATGGACCTAAATGGGGGTGTTGGTCCAGCCTCTTTTACCATAAGCGTTTGCCAAGGAATTTTCCATTATAATGTTTACGAACATGCTATTCAATTCGAGAGCAGATCTTCCACCCCCGGGGAGATTGGATGAGGAGCACCCCCCACGAACCACCTCCGTCACAGCTCCTAACCCCACCCACTGCCCCCAACACCCCTACTTCCTCCTCCCCCGCAAATCGACCTAACTACTGTTAGCAGTTCTCTTAGGGGACGACATAGCATAATGGCCTCTTGGAAATTGCTATACCTATTCAGCTTCGACGACACTTGAGTCTTGTTAGCATAGTGCAGGACTGGAATGTTGTTGCTGTATAATGTTTAGTATTGAGTGCTGTTGCGAATGCAGTGCTATTTAAGGTGTGCCATTTAACGAGAGCCATTTAAAGGTACAATTCGTATGCTCGAGCCGAACGGTGGCGGTTCGAATCCGCCCTGGGATGGTTGACTTTTATTTCGTGGAGGCCCCACAAAATAAATCTCGACCAACCCACCATGGTTAGAATATGTTCGTATTAATTATAAAAGCCCCGTATTGATTTTAAGGGCGTTATTGCACTCCTGTTATAGTTTTAGTTAGTCTTTAGTTGTTTTTTTGGAGTATTTTAGATTTTTTTTTAACCAATGTTACTTTGGAAATCTCGACCTTCCTACTCTAGTTAGAATGAATTGGTTACACCTCTAGAGAAACCCCCCATATGCCACACATGGCAGAATTAAATTATTGTATTAAATACTGTCCCAACCAAACGCAAGCAAAAGAAAGATTTATACCAGCTGATAGCTGCATATATGTGGATGCTTAACCCACCTTTATTACTTAGGCATACAATCATAATAATGAACTGTTAAGGTTATTATTTATTGTGTTACTGAATCAATCTGTTAAACTATTACTACTGTTTTTTTTAATTGTAGTTATTAAGTTATTGTGTGATACATCTTAATATATTACTATTTCATCAGTATTTTAGTTAATATACTTTGTAAATATTGGTATACATTTTATTACTAGCATTAATGATAAAAAAATGAAAGCTAACACTAATCGGACCGGACTCCTGGCTAAATAGATGTACTTTAATACTTCTACCAAATACAAATTATAATTGTAGCAGCCACGCTATTGTAGCATATATTAACATTACAATTTTTCTTTTTCCATATAAAATAAAACGTTTTGGGGTCACCTGTGGTGTAGTGGTATATCAACCTACAGTACTAAAGTTGCGGGTACGCGTACCGCCGCACAGTCGTCCAAAAAACTGAAAATAGGAAAAAACCTAATATCTATTATAATTACTTTCTTAGCGGCATGGAACCACCCGTGAATTGATTTTATGAGGTGCCGAATCTAATGAAATCAAAATTAGTGCAATTGGTGGTCCCATTGGATCAAGTCCAAATTTGAGGTCAAAAATTCATGTTTGGTATAGTTGTATACGTTTTTTGAGGCACCTAAAATAATAATTAACAATGTCAGATATACAATAAGAGTCAATTAATCAACAAGGTTACATAATGTATCAACTTGTAATGTATCAACTCTCCGGTCCATCGCTCCTTATATTTAGTCTGAATTAAAACAGTTTAGAAGGTTCTCGAACAGTCACTAAAAAAGTTTTCAACAAAAATTCCAGAAATCTTTTCGATCATATACTTTTTTTTACGTTGCAATACGTTTAAAGATGATATTCTCTCATTTTTCCCCAAATTTTCTAAATTCAAAATTAGACAGACAGTGAATACATAAACCTTATTTAAACGCATCTGGTCATACGCCTTACATATTATCGGCTCAACTATAATAAGAAAAACAAAAATTACAAAATTTTCAATCCAAAATTTTATGAATAATAACAGACGCTCTTAAGCTTCCCAAATCTATGGGATTTGAAATAAAAACTCATATTAAAATACTGATCTTTCAATCTAAAGCGTTGGCTTACCACTCGCTCACCGTGGTATGTTAATAACAAAACATTACATACAGGGTTACGCATACAGATGGTACATGATTCAATCCGGACTTCATATATAAAATTTCATTAAAAACTTCATGGACATCCCGACAGTCTTATACAAGACATAGTGGCCACAACACACTTGCCAGAAAATACCAGAAAAAGGCTGAAAAGGAGCTGGCTAAGGGATCTCCCGGAGAAACCTTTTTTAAGGATTAAAATCAGGAGTAGATGCCAATGGGCATCGACCTCCCTCATGCCTTACACGCCTAATATCTTCATTATATCTCATCTGCTTATTATCGCTGGCTGAGCGTCAGGTGTGGATTAAAATATAAAAGTTAAAAATAAAATAAAATAAAACTAACATTGATATGCCCATTTAAAATACAAAATGAAGTAATTCTTTTATGTCAAGTAATTTTTTTTTATTTCTAAAAAGAAAATACGATATTTAGCTATTTAAAATATAAAAAAATAATTTGATTTTGTATTTTAGAATAGTTTATAAGAACACTGCTTGCCGTTTGATAAATAGTAAAATACCATTTGTAAATTTCTATTGATTAGCTGCCAAGTAATTACCTATTTGAATGTTTGACAATCCAGCTATAAATATCTTAGATAATGATAATAATAATAATAATAATAATAATAATAAAAGTGGTTACTTTGCCCGAAACTTAGGCATTAAGAAGGAACCGTTAACATTAACACAGTTTGGGTGTGGTCCTTATCTGAGGTCGCCTCAAGCATTTTGCGGGGTGTGGCACGTAGAACCTAACCCCACCTTAACGGTCCTACATAATATGTGTTATATGTTAATGAGTACATTATTGAACATATGTTTATTTAATTCAATGAACTTAAATTCCTTTACAAAAATATAAATATTATTTATGTATTTATCAAGCTCCTTAATTAAAACCTTACTCATTAGGTAAGTAACTATTGAAATAAAATTAAAACATGTTAATAAATAAATCAAAATAGTCATCACTCAAATAACCGTGAATAGGTAGTCATTCTAGCGATAAAAAATTTCTATGAATGAATGAATGAAAAACGCTTTTATTTACATAAAATACAAAATTTGTAACAAAACAGTCTGGTGCGATGCGCGCAACATACAACTTTCACTTACCGACATACTTAGATTAAAAATTGACGCGGTTAGATAAATATGTTAACGCCATTCCTCAAAATCAAACCTTTTTCCACATTCATTCACTTCATTCAAATTATTTGTTTATATATTAATCCTTTTTTTACTTTCACTTACCTATATATGAAATATAGGTATAGTAAGGGAAAGTATTGCGATAGTGAAAAATTTCGACTTCCTGTTTTCAACGGAAATACACGTTTTGGGGTCCCCTGAGTCCAAATGACCATGTCCCGCGCGAAATGGTCTGTGTGTGTGTGTGTTTGTGTGTGTGTGTGTCTGTTTGTGTGTATGAACAGACTAGCTCAAAAACTATAAACGGTACGAACCTGAAATTAGGTATTTGGTGTATGAATATGGTCGCGATATGACAGCAAAAATTTCATCAGAATTGGTCAAAAGTAGGGGGTACTTTATATGAAGAATTTTATCTAATTTTTAATTCGACTTTCTCAAAAACTGCTTCAACGATTTTGAGCAAACCGAGTATTCGATGTATGTATATGCCCGCAATGCGACAGCCGAAATTCATCAAAATTGGTGAAACGGAGGGGGTACTTTATTTAATAAACTTTGTGTTATGTTCACGTGTTTATTTTTATTTACTCAGAAACGGCTGTAATGATTTTGATCAGACTGGGTATTTGGTGTATGTATATGCCCATGATGTGACAGCCAAAAATTGCATTTCATCAAATGAGTATTTCATCAAAATTGGTGAAACGGAGGGGGCACTTTATTTTATAACATTTTTTCCAATTTTTATATTTTTTTCGATATCTCAAAAACTGCTTTAATGATTTTGATTGAATTCGTCATACAAGTATATACTCCGTCAAATAAACTTATAGAGGAGAAAAAAAGAAAAATATTCCGTCAACTTATAAAACCCCTTGAGCCCGGGCATGCGGAGTACGCCTTTAATGACAGACCATTGTTTATAATTATAGCCGTTCTGTTCATTTAATGGAAATGATTTGTTTCATGGCAACTAAATGAAACTTTCAACAATTACATAAAGAATTATATAATCAGACAACTTGAAGTATTATGCTTGCATTACCGAATTATCGCAAATAAGAACTTTTATTTAATAATAAAAAAAAAAATAGTGTACTTTAGAGAGCAAATAAGAAACGGATGTGGAAAAATATGTGACTCTGAGAGATGGCCATTAAAAAAACACGTCAATTTCTAATCTAAGTAAGTTCGTAAGTGAAACTTATGTGTTGCGCGCATCGCACCAAACTTTTTAAATTTAATTTTCGATTGTATTAATGAATGTAGGATTAATTACAAATTTAATATTATATATACCCAGTGCTAGATACATACATACATATATGCAGTTGGGATGTAACAGTGCGGCTAAGTTGAGAGGGAAGGTTGGAGAGGGGAAATTGTAAAATAAACAGGTGCTTTGAGAGGAGGGGGGCTACCTGTGGTATTATTCATTCGCTCTTCACATGTTTGTTATTAGCTTCCCTAAAAACTAAGGGTTATGTCCTCCTTCTACATTCATATTCACAATCCTTATATTCATTGCGCGGGGAGAGAAATGCTTTATTTCAATAATAATAAGCAATGCTGCCCAAATACATTGGGTTGCTACATTACACAGCCTACCAATCAATATTCAAACACATGTATACTTATAACTAAAATACATTGTTACATTTCATCTTATAATAATAATATCATAATTTTTCTCTTCCTTCCCTCTCTTAACGCTCACATTAGAAATAGGCACACATACTTGAGACTGCTAGAGAAAAAAAAAAACACAAAAAGAGATATACCAATGAAAACCTTTTTTCTAATAAATAAATATATAAATATGCAAATAAATAGATAAATAAATAAACATACATATAAATAAATAAATAAAAAGATATGATATATGATGGAAATTGATATATGATTATGTATAATAAATTTCCTTATAGATGGTGGTGAATAATTCCAGGATAACAGATATGGGAGTCCAGGATTAAATTTTCGGCCAACACCGAAATTTCTCTCATCTCGACACCTAGAAAACTCCTTGTTCTGTTAGGGATCGTTCCGCGAGATCCGAACCAGAGGCCCCTAACGGAGAACTCTCTCCCCAAAGGTCTTGCGGAACTTCTCTTTAAGGAAAGGGATGCACTTTTCGTAGATCTCTCTCTTTTCCCTTCCAACTTCACCCGTCTGGTCAAGGTCATTGTTTTCATATCTAACTGTCGGATCCAGGATCATTATTGCTTTCTTCCCGATCTTGGGGAATGCGACAATGTCTGCATACCTCGTGGATCCATCTGTGTCTATACATTAGACCTCCTCAAAGCAGGCAAAGTTCCTCTCTTTCATGAGTTTTGTAAGTTCATACTTAACCCTATGGTGCCTTATTATTAATAATTTAGATGCGTTCATATGTTTTATTTATTTTCATCTTAATGCTGCCTCTTGAGGTGATCTGTATTTTTGCATCTAGTAACCCACTGCTGCTACAGAAACATAAAAAAAAATTTCAACTTTAGGCCGGTTGCCTCCTAGGCACGGCTGGTCTCCCTCGTCTGGGGGAGTGCTGTCTTCCATCCGTAGGCCAAGTCTTTAAAAATTGATAGTTATGTTCGGCTACTTGGCTAGCTGGGGGAAATCGCACTCTGTGAGCACGTAGATTCTGGTTTCCCTAAGCAAGTTGGCCCTCAGAGCCTCAATGATGGTGCAGTCAACAAGGACTCGCTGTGCAGTCTTCGGAATAACGCAGGTAGGAAATAGCGGGTCAAGGTCAATCTTGCCTATATATGAAATATATAGTACGGGAAATTATTGCGATTGTGAAAAATTACGAATTTCAGTTTTCAATGGAAATAAATGTTCCCTAGAGCCCAAATAACCAAGTCTCGCGAAATGGTCTGTGTGTGTGAACAGACTAGTTCAAAAACTAGGGAACGTACGATCGTGTAACTGGGTATTTCATGTATGTATATCCCCTCGCTGTGACGGCAAATTTTTTATTTATCAAATAAATTTTATCTTAATTTTCTTTTCTTTTTTTTCTCGATTTTCTCAAATTTTTTATTAAACTTGTCATGTTTAGTGAGGATCAAATATTCTTTAATATCAGGTGAGTTTTATCATGATAGAAATTTCCTGAGGTCGCTTAAATGGCGAAGGAAAATTTTTTTCTTTTCCTTTAAAGTATCTTCGATTTTGTTTATATAGAGAAATTAACTGTCCCTCGTCATGCCTAAAAATAAGAAATGGGTACATTCGTAATAAGAAAAAATTAATAAACAAATAGTGGAGAAAAAAAGAAATATATTCCGCCACACCGTTGAGCCTACAGAAGATGCCGGGATATTGGACATGGAAGTGAAGGTGATGAATGGCGTTTCAATCCAAAAGATATTTTATCATTATTATAATAGATCATTGAAGACATGAAATAACGAACAGCAAGAAGAGGGTGAAGGTATTCGGAAAGGTGAACACAGAGAGTAGAGCTTTCCCTAAGTAAAATGCTAGGCTAGCTGCTAACTACCTGGGGCAGTCTTGGCTCCAGTAATTATATCTCCAATAAATCTTCTCGTTTCTCCCCCTAAACCGAAAATATATTACTCAAGTAGGGCATTAATAGCAAGGAGCTGATTATTTATTAAAAACATACCTTAGCTTTGAAATATATATTAATTCAAGTGAAAAATGATTGTTATGTAATGTTAAGAAACCCATAAATATAATAAAATTTGTAAAAACTCTGGTGCGATGCGCGTAACACACAGCTTTCATTACCAACTTACTTTGATTAGAAATCGACGTGTTTGTTAAATTCCAATGTCACACATTTTCATATTCATTTATTTTTTTTTTTTTGTATGTGCTCTCTAATGTACACTAAATTTTTTATTATAAGCTAAAAGTTTTTACTTGTGATATTAATGCAAGCATAATAGTACTCCAAGTCGTCTGATTTTTTAACTCTCTGTGCTGTTGCTAAAAACTTCATGTAACAAATAGTGAGTTGATTTTTTCATA
The DNA here is from genome assembly GCA_911387785.2 of Aelia acuminata. Classification (NCBI taxonomy): domain Eukaryota; kingdom Metazoa; phylum Arthropoda; class Insecta; order Hemiptera; family Pentatomidae; genus Aelia; species Aelia acuminata. The sequence continues at coordinate 227,983,737 of OU426978.1, forward strand.
CTTCATATTTAGCCATTTCTTATTCTTCGGCGAAACAAGAGACAGTTAATTTCTCCATATAAACAAAAACAAAGGAACTTTATAGGAAAACAAAATAGGCCCCTTCCCATTTAAGCCCCCTCAGAACATTTTATTAATGATGAAGCTTACCTGATATTAAAGAATACTTGATTCTCTCTAAACATGACGAGTTTGATCAAAGTCTTTAAAGCCGTTTTTGACGAAATCGGAAAAAAAAAAAATAAATAAAAGTGGAGAAAAAAGTTATGAAATAAAATACCCTCTCCGTTAGAGGATTTTTTATGAAATGTTAGGTGTCACATCTTTGGCATATACATACATTAGTTAATTAGTTTTATCAAAATTGTTTGAGCCGTTTTTGAGGAAATCGAAAAAAACATAAAAAGTTATGAAAAAATGCACTTCTTTCACCTCATTTGACCAATTTTGATAAAATTTTCGTTGTTACATCACGGGTGTATACAAAAACCAAATACCCAATTTCAGGTACGTACGGTTAACAGTTTTCGAGGTAGTCTAGTAGACACACCGACCATTTTGTGGGACTTGGTTATTTGGACTGAGGGACCCCAAAACGTTTATTTCCGTTGAAGACCGGAAGTCGAACTTTTTCACGATCCCAATACTTTCCCTCACTGTATACTTCACATTTCATATAGGTAAGATAAAGTAAAATTTCTAAGTGTTTGACTCAATTATAACACATAAAATATTGTAACACTTATTTGGGTTAAACACTTTTTATTGAACGCAAATCATAATTTTCAATGCCACACAAATTATGAAAATACTAATATTTAAACAGGTTACAAAAATTATCACTTTCTAACACAGAAATAACCATATGACTTGAGCTTCAGAACAAGACTAACTCTGCAGTCCATCGCTCCTTATATTGAGTCTTATATAGAACTGCCTGGAATGTGGACAAGCGTAGAAGTCGAACAGTCAGGAATATATACTAGAACACTATATACTATATATATAGGATATATATATATATATATATATATATATATATATATATATATATAGGATATATATATATATATATATATATATATATATATATATATATATATATATATATATATATATATATATACTAGTTTGTTCCAACAACAAGCCCAAATCAATTTTTCTTGATATGATTTAATTTGATGTAACGCAACAAATATTTTTGTTTGCAAATTAAAAAGTTACATTTCTATATATAAAATAAAACAGGCAAATAATAAGAAAAATAAGACTGTTTATCAATTAATCAGTTCAAATGGTGGCAGTAAAGATTATACTGTGTAAAAAGCTAGACATTGGAAAATAATAGCACTGTAAGATTTTAAAAATTTGTATTTAATCAACCTTTGTATGAAACAGATCTCAATACAAAAAAAAAAAATGAATTGAATATTAAAATAGATAAATATTTAAGTGAAATTAATCAAACTATACTGACATTTATAATGTAAGGAAACCGCATTACGGCATTGCAGTAAACAGCATCAGTGCCTGTTGAATCCCCGTCGTTATTTTGTCTTAGGTTATTTAAATATTAACAAGAAAAAATAAGCAATCATTTAAAAAAAAATATATAATAACGGCCATAAAAAAGTAATGCATATAAAATATATTAATGTTCCATATAAACTATAATACCATGCTTTTATTCAAAACTAGCTGAGCCGTGCGACCATATATTTAGTATCGTATAGAGCGTATTTAGTGCGTCATGGGCATAGGTGAGGGTTGAAGTAAAGAATAGATGTGTTTAAATTGTAGATTTTGTATTTATTTTTAAACATAAGTTTAAGGTACCTATTTACATATTAACATAATAGAATTTGCTTAAAACTCGCAAATGTACATTGTTCGTCTCGACAAATTGAAAAAAATGACTACATCAAAAAAGCTCTGCGAGAGTTTTAAATTTTCTCTGAGAATTTCAAACGTTTTTCGCTTAAAACGTGCAAACGAAGAGGTTAATCTAAAAAATTTTTATGACCGAAAATTTTCTCCTTGAAAACCTGAAAAGATTAACACCATTTAGACCATGTATGACCATTTTCTCAAAAAAAAACAACGCGGTTTTGCGCTATTAACTTCCAATGGAAGGTGAAATGGGTAATATGTATATTTTTCCGGTGTAACGGTTAAAGAAATCTTTAAAATGATGCATCATTCATGAAATTTGATGAAGTATTAAGGAATTTATGGCCTATCGCCAAAAAAAATGAGAAATAATGTATATATGATTTTAAAATAATTTTCTTTATTTTAAACGTGGTTCAGATGTAATAATTATTTAAAGCCTGAAGTTTAAAACTGAAAAGATGGGACCATTTCGATGAAGAAAGAATATAGGAGTGGACGTTCCATTAGCTAACAAACGAATTATAAATTTCCCCGCTGACGTCATTCTTTCGCTCCACCCCTTTATATCTCAAACCTCGCGGAGTAGATATTTTTTTAAGCCATTCAACTTACACCTCAAGTTACATATTTTTCAAGTAATGCATGGTAACGGTGCCAATAGTTGACAGTTTAAGAAAAAAAAAATATATTTTTGGCACTGTTTACCAATATAATGATGTTAGAATAATCTTTGTTATGAATTTAATTAGGCCAATCCCTCTAGAGAACTAGGAATACGTACAATACCCTGAGGTCTACATTTACGGTTTTTATAAAAAAGGATTTCTTACAAGGGCATACCTAGGATCAAAACTAGGTCGGCAAGCTATGGTGTATCAGGTTGTAACATCTTACCGCGGAAAAGGTGAATGAAACCAAAATTATGTATAATTATAGCAGTGCTTTATCAACTAAGTTATTACAATTATTTGCTTGAAAAAAATTACTAACCAGCCTTCCAGTGGGGGGCAGATGCCCCCCCTGCCTCCCGCTTGGTACGCCCATGATTTCTTAGAAACTTCTAAAATGAACCACTAGTTGACACATGTCAACTACTTACATGCCAAATTACACAAAATGTAAAGGTTTGGAAAGTTGTCATTTATGGTTTTAAAGTTGACAAATGCATTAATTTTTGATTTCCTATGATTTCAAAGAGGTGATAAGGACTGCATAAAATTTAATATTTTTTTATTTATGTAGTAGTAAATATATTCACAATGGAAACAAAATAAAATTTCCAAAATTTTATTATTTTATACACAAAAAGCTTAAATGGGGAAAAAAAAAAACACATTTAAGGCTCTGTTCAGGATGATAAACAGATTTTAGTAATGGTCAGAAGTTTCGTTTTTTTTAATGTTGGGTTTGCACAATTTTGGACTCCCCAATGATGAAATTCACTTTTCCAGTGCCCCTTTAGACAATTAAAGATGGCCACATTCATTGGTTGGATGAAAAAAGATATAGCATTTTGATAGAGTGCGACTTATAGCAAGTATCCCAGTTGAATTGGGAATTGGGGAGTCAAATGAGGCGCTTTTCCATTCAGTAATAGGAATATTGGCAATGCAATTTTGCTCTCAATGATCCATAGATAGAAAACACTAGCTATAAATTCATAAAATAAGACACTTGTCACTTCCATAAGCCACCCCCAGATAGATCACGATTTGTATTTGCTAATTCTGGTAGTTGTTGACATTGATGTCGACTATTGAAAATATGGATTAATTTCTGTTCTAATAGTTGACCCCTACATATAAGCCGTAAAACATTGTATAAAAATATTAAAAAGCATATCAAATGATTCTCATGAACTTAATGAATACCATAAAACTAATTAAAACATAATTGAACTTAAATAAACCAACTAAAAAGCTTATTTAACTTGACTTCCACCTTATTGAAACAGGCTAGCAGAAACCAAGTTTTCAGACGACTAGAAAATTTGCCAATATAACCTCTCACAAATAACCTTGAGTTTTCATCACAATGATGATGGCACCACATCTCACTTGGCAAATTAGCGCCAAATTTTGAACCAAAATAATCAACCCTGAATCTTATTATTTACACTTTTAGTAAAACATGTCAACTATTGGAGCTCTGTCCCCTATAACCCTATAGCATTCAAGAACGTGAAACAAAATACTATGATTTGTCTGTTACATTGAAAAGAGTTCTAGGCTTTTTGTTGGAAGAATTAGATAACTGTTTTAGTACATGTTCCGGATCTTCTAGAATCTTCTAAACCATTCTAGAACGTTCTATTTATCTATCTAAATGTAAGAAGCAATGGACTAAGGGGTTAGTATTGCACGGTACATCGAAGTATATGGTTACTTTTGTTTCACAGTATAATGTGACAAGTAGTCACCTTTTTGTATAGTTGTTAATAATTTGAATTTTCATTGTTTTGTTGGCGTTGTAAATTGTAATTTTTTTTTAAATAAAATTTATTTCATTATTAACACATTAGTGTTACAACCGGTGTCAGTTGGATTTAAAGATTAAAACTGCCAGGCAAACGAATCAGAGAACTGTTGATAGCGAAATCGAGGAGCTGCTGGATTTGGACACTATTGGAAATAATGCGACCCTGTAAGCACGTTTACATGAGTATTAATTACATCAGGGCGCCCTTCTGAAACAGTAGACTTTGAGGATAGCTTATTAAACTCTGCGTTAAATATATTCCATAGTACAATAATATGTTAGATAAGATATAATTTAAAATAAAAACTAATTATCAAATCAGGATGCTAATGGGTCATTATCTGAAGATGCGTAGATTTCACTTCCTAAAATTTCATTATTGAAATGTCATAATTTCGGGCCGAAAAAATTCAAACGTACTCAGTGGCATATTATCTTCACTTTTTAAATAGTAGCCTGATAGGAGAACCTTTAATTGTTCTTTTAAAAAATCATGAAAACATTTTCAAAGTGAGGGAGTGAAGGATGAGTGATGTAGTGAAAAATGTGTTGAGGTAGTAGTAAACTTTGAGAAGTGAAAGAAAAAACGCATATATATTAAAGAATTACAATCTTAAAAAACAATAGAAATACATTCGAAACAATTTCAAATTCAAAAATAGGAAACTCCAAACGCGTGTAGCCGAGAGTAGGCATGATTTTAGTGTTAAGTTAGGTTACAGTTGCATACTTTTCGTCATAGTTTCGAAATCGTCACCTTTACATTCAAAAGCATTCTCGAATTCTTTTGAGAATACAAAAACGTAGTTATTCGCTCCATCATTTAAGAAAAATTTTTGGAAAAAATGAGGGAGTGAAATTTTCAGAGTTATTATTTTTTAATCACAGTAAGTAGGTTAAAATTGAAAAAGACTGCAGAATAGAAAACTATAACCATTATCCAAAACAAATAGTTGAGTGAAAAAATTGCTTGGAAACTCACCAGTTTTTTTTAAGTGAGGGAGTGAAGTAGTTACTGACCACAGCGTAGATTTCCCGTAATAACCTAAATCTTACAGCGGAGGCAAGCCTTTGCAGCTCTCTAATGACCATCGATGTGTCCATAAACAACTAAACCTAACCTAAGCTTTGTTTTGTTTGTTTGTTTAAAGTCACGATATGCCACTAAGTCTAATCGGACGATGCTAAAGTGGGAGTCCTAAATTTTGCCTATCCAGGTATAATTAGAATAGGGGTCTTTAACGAGTACCTGACATCGTAAAAGCTCGGGACCACCATATCAAGTCCTATCCGAGGGACGGCATAGCTAAGGAATTTTTACTCCCATTGAAAAATCCTAGAGCCACCGCTGGACGCGAACCTGCGACCTTTAGTATTGTAGGATGCCATGCTAATCACTGTACCACAGGTGACCCCCTAACCCAGAGTTGGGCGAATTGTAATCTAAATAATAATTAATGAATATGAATAATTGTAATCATAAAACAACAAATAATGAATAACTATTATTCATAATAAGTGCGGAGTATTTTTAATATTATTGAGTGTTTATGGTATTCATTTGAAATGAATAATGAATAACTGTTATTCAGTTATTCATGATTAACAAACAAATACTGATAAATTCAGTTAGTCATTATTGATACGTTGATTGATTGATTGATTGATTGGTTGATTGATTGATACGTCCTATCCGAGGAACGGCATAGCTAAGGAATTTTTACTCCCATTGAAAAATCCTAGAGCCACCGCTGGGCGCGAACCTGCGACCTTTAGTATTGTAGGATGCCATGCTAACCACTGTACCACAGGTGACCCCCTAACCCAGAGTTGGGCGAATTGTAATCTAAATAATAATTAATGAATATGAATAATTGTAATCATAAAACAACAAATAATGAATAACTATTATTCATAATCAGTGCGGAGTATTTTTAATGATTATTGAGTGTTTATGGTATTCATTTGAAATGAATAAAAATAACTGTTATTCAGTTATTCATGATTAACAAACAAATACTGATAAATTCAGTTATTCATTATTCATGAATAATGTATATTCATGAGCTAGGATTAATATAATATTCATCAATCATGAATACCTAATATTCATCAATCATGAATAACAAATATTCTCCAATCATCAATCATGAATATGATATATTCATAATAATTATTCATTTAAATTTAAAAGACGAGGATGCATTTCTGAATTAAAATTTGTCCTAATGAGCAAGGACAAGTCATAAGAGAGGGTGTAGTCAACTGAACAGCATTTGAAGTCACAAGTAAAGAATTAGATTTTAATTCCAATGGGTATTAGTAAAGGTCGATTGACAAGAATAGAAATAGCAAACAAATTTTCAATCATAATTCATGACTAGTAAGACTCAGAATTCTGATTTTTTTTGTAATCATGATTAATGAATTTATATTATTCATGATTAATGAATGACCTGTAATCATGAGTAGTGAATTCCCATTAGTCGTGATTAATGAGTAATGAGTAATCATGAATAATGAATTCTTCTTAATCATGATTACTAACTAACATTTAATAATAAATAATGATCATTCATGGTTGTTGAATACATTATATTCATGAATAATCCACAACCAATGATTAATACAATTCATGAATAATGATTCCGCGCTAAAGAATGATTTGTGAATGATGATTACAATCATTATTCACATTTTTGATTATTGGCTATAATCATGAATACATTTTTATTTAAATATGCCCAATTCTGCCCTAACCTAAGCTTTAACGCAGCCTTTAAAGAGCTATCCTCAAACTCTACTGTCTCCGAAGGACGTCCTCATGTAAATAATACTCACGTAAACGAGCAAATGTGGTCGCTTTATTTTCAATAGCGTCCAAATCCAGCTCTTCTAATTTCCCCTAATTGTGATATAGATATGCCTTGGAGTTTTATTTCAGTAATCATTAAAGCTGCTTTCAATTTCGGGCAGTTTCTTTCAGTTTTAGTATCGTGTTAGTTATCAGTTGATGAAATAAAATACGGAAATAAATAAATCGATTATCGAAAGATAATGATGGAAAGCCGGATGGGACCGAGTGAAAAAGAGGCGATATTAATAACAGCTCTCGCCTGGGGATTGATTGATGAAGGTCCCGCAGAGACAGAGGCAACTTGGAACGGTCCAACTCCCCGCAAAGAAATTAATTCAAACTTGAGCGAAATGGGAAATGAGTTTCGAGTTAGCTGCGCCATCTTTCAGAGTGAGAGAGAGAGAGAGAGAGAGAGAGAGAGAGAGAGAGAGAGAGAGAGAGAGAGTGAGATAGATAGAGAGAGAGTGAGAGAGAAAAGCTTTTTCCGATTCAGTTTCAACTACTTTCTTATTAAAGTCTTGAGCAATAATTGGATCTGTTCTGAAAGATCGCTTCGCAATCATCAATAACTAATTCTTTTTGATCTAGTCGTTCTTCATTAATCATCTGATTTTATCATATTAAGAGCTACAGGTTTCCTATTTGTGATGAAGATATCGCTTCGCCACAATAATGCTTGGGCTCAACGTGTCTCTTGGGTGGTCGGAATATGTTTGCAATGCAAAACTCGTTCGTAAAAAGATATTTTAATGCTCTTTCAACATATCTTATCAGATTAAAGCAAAACTAATTGAAAAGTCCACGGAAGAAAGGGGGTTGTGATTTGGAGTGCTTTCCGAGAAAATCGAGTTTTTAGGTTTGGATCTTTAATTACTTAAGTATCTTTTATTATTTTTCTTCAATTTTTTTATATGTCCTTTTCCTTTTTGTTTTGCGTGTCAAAATAATAAATTTGCCCGAAACAGACATAAACACGCTCTAAAAAAAAATATTTTAGTAAAAAAAAACACAATTTAAACATAAAAGAAAGGGGGATAGTCCTGGACGCTCCCCTTTTCTTCACAGTTTTATTGATGAAATGGTGATATTAATACACAACCCATATAACTTCTAACATGACACTCCCCCATCCACGTATGTTTACTTGATTTTTTTCATATCTCATATTTATCCATTTCTTATTTTTAGGTAAAACGACATTCAGAAAATTTCTCCATATAAACAAAAACAAAAGTACTTTGTAGGAAAACAAAAAGGCCCCTTCCCCATTTAAGCCCTCTCAGAACATTTTAGTAATGATAAGGCTTACCTAATATTAAAGAATACTTGATTCATTATAACATGACGAGTTTGATCAAAATCATTCTATCCGTTTTTGAGAAAATCGAAAAATAAAATAAAAATCAGGTGCGATACGCGCAACACACAACTTTTACTTACCAACTTCCTTTGATTAGTAATTGACGTCTGTTTTGTTAAATGCCATTTCCCAAAGTCACACATCTTTCCACATTCATTTACTTATTTTTGTTTGCATTTGCTCTTTAAAGTACACTATTTTTTTTTTTATTATTACTATTTTAATTTTTATTATTGAAGATAATTCGGTAATGTGATAATTCGGTTAAAACTGGAAGTCTAAATAATTCACAATCGCAACCCTTTTTCTTACTATTTCATATATAGGTAATACTTATTTCATATATAGGTAACAGAAAGTAAGAAAGTCATTAAACTTTTATCTATTTTAGCCTAATTGCGTTGATATCTCACCCTCGAGAATATATAGTTTATTTTTGTTGAAGTAATCCGACCGCACCGCCCCAAGTTAGGCTCTTTATCTTGACTTCAAAGTATTATAAAAATATCTCATTATAAACAAACCAAAAGTTCATTTTGTAAAAACTTTATCCTAGAGGAATTCGAAACTCCGTTAATAAGAAAAAAATGAGGTTCGAGATTAGGAAGTTTAGGAAAGTTTCGAAAGTTGCGGGAGGGGGGGGGGTCGAGTGATGAGATTGGGAAATAATAGATAAGGAGAGGGGGATAATTTAAAAAAGCTAGGTTAAACTTACTTAATCAAAAGTAATTACTAATTCGATAAATATTAAAGCCTTCCGAATATCAAGTTAATTTCGCTGATTCTAGATGTGGCTTTGGTGAAAAATTCAACAAAATCTTGACAAATAAAAACACATTATTTTAGAAATAGATTATCAGGATTTTAGTCAAAAATTTGTTTTATTTGAAGATGAAGAATGTTTATCTTCATTAGGGCTAAAAAGAAGACAAATATATTAATTACAGATAGTAACAAGGTTCGGGTCCCGCGGTGGCCGTAGGATTTTATGAAGGGAGCAGAAAATCATTGGCTATGCCGTCCCTCGGATAATCGTCCGATAAACCTTAGTGGCATAAAAGACGTTAAACAAATCAACAAAAAGAGTTTTTTTGAAGTATATGGAAATGTTTGCCAATATATCGGTGTTTGCACAATAAAAATCAAACTATTTTTGATTGACCCAATATATTGCACAATCTTCCAATGTGATCAACAAACGCTCAGTATTATTGTACAAATCAGTTATTGTGCAAAATATTGACGTATATATTGATCGTCAAGAGGCCGCTTTAGTCTCAAAATTTTTAATAAATATATATTATAAAGCAAAGTGTAAAATGTGCGTGCCGACAAGGCTCAAAAACGACTCCACGTAGGATTAAGAAAGTTATGTCGTCGCTAAGCCATATAACTCCTAACGGATAAGAAGATTTCCGTTTTTCTCTTAAGAGTGTAAATTTGAAGAGAAAATGACTGGAATTTTAAACCTCTCGCAACATTTAATTAACCTCCCTGAGATTGAGATACGAGTTTATGAATGAAAAATTTAGTTCGGGCTCCATACTACCAGGAAGCGCTAGGGTGCGTTTCACTCAATGTTTATTGTTCATTCATCAAGTTCAGTTTGTAAAGGTTATATATTTGTTCAGTTGTTCTTTTTAAATCACTAAAAAATTAAGCGAAAATAATTAGTTTCTCATTTGCTTACAAAATAAAATAATGATTTTATATATCTATGCAATCTATAAGAAAACCAACTGGATTCCTACAAAAATTAGTTTTCTCATAAGAAGGCTAACATATGATCAGCACATTACATTTTACATGTAATCTATACATAATATTATATAATATATAATATCTATATATAATACTTAAGTAAATTTAATGCAATATGAGTGAACATTTCTAAATAGTACAGTGAGCGAATAAAATCAGACATAAAAAAAGAGATGAATTGACTGAATATAAATCAAAAATAAAAAGTTTGAAGTGTTCTTATTGTAGGTATGAAAAAGAAGTTGAATTGATTACTATGTATGATGAGTATTCCAGTTGACAAAACGACTAACTCCAATAATAACATTTTTTTATCACCCATCATAGTTCAGGATAAAAAGAAATATGATGAAAAAATTGTGCCTTCATGAAATTTTGGTTTTCACTTTGTAATAGTAGTAAGATTCGAGATCTGCAGAAACCGTTCAAATTACGGGGGGGGGGTATCCTACGGGAGCTTGAAATGGAAGAAAGGTCTTAAAAAAATATTTCTATGAATCTTCGGTAGTTTCTATACTTTTGGATTTAAGAGGACCATCATAGTAGTCAGCGCTTAAGTTTTACTCGAAATTTAATTTTTTTAACTGAGATACCAGATTTTTCGACTATAATGTAATAACTTATTATCTGCTGACTGCTTGGAATGTGCTTATAGGATTCAGAATCGCAGAAACCATAAAAAAAGTGCATAACTCGACAAAGTTGCAGCAAAATTAATTGTTCATTTACCATTTTCAACTGAATGGAAGCCTGTAAATTATACAGGGTTCCTTATTTTGGCGGACTCTGCAGATCTCAAGTCTGCAGAATATTGATACCAAGTTAAAACCAAATTTTCAAGAAGGTGCTGATTTTGTTCTCTATTTCCTTTAATTTTAAAGTTTTTCTGTAATTAAAACTACCACACAACTACCGGAGCGAAGCCGGGTACCTAGCTAGTTGATAAATATTTTTAAGTGGGTCCTCTTTGCTGAGCCGAAATTCTGTGAGGCGGATGTTCAAATGGATTTAAGTAAGTAGGTTTATTCAGGTTATGTTCTATTTTCAATTTTGATTATTTAGAAAAAATAGAGTATTATTAGTCGTTTTATAAAATAAAAATAAAAAATTATGAAAAAAGGAATAAAAAGAGGTGAAAAATATTAGATTTAAAAAAAAAAGTGGTGGAGAGAGGGAATTCTATTGAGCTCATCTTTAAAGGACGGGAAGAGAATTTAGGAGGTGGGGGGGGGGGGCATAGTTGATAGCATTCTTCCCTATCTCGTATTAATATTCCTTTGACCGGCTTTGTTCTCTTTCCAGTCTCCCGATAGTCGCATTTATCTCCAGGAATTATTGCATCTTTATGGAATTTCGATTAACGCTCCGCCTGGTATTAGGCCAAATTTATGGAAAATAATTTCGGAAGAATATCACGTCTCTTGACCTATTTCGGGTCATGGATATTCAAAACGGATAAAATATTTTATTATTATTTAGAGGTGTTCAATGGTCAACTGATTTCTCTAAGATAAAATGATAAATTATCAGAATTTTCAGAGGTTTTTTTATTTGGAGAGACTACGTTTCGTCCCAAACATCAGGATGACACCATCGATCATCAGGGCTAAAAAGAAAACAAATATATGAGCAACATGTAAAGTATCAATGCTAGAAGAAGAAATTAATTACAGAAAGTAACAATATGAAGTAACAAAATCTGGTGTTTTCATGACATGGCGGCTACCTATGAATTTATTTGTTTGTTTAACGTCACTTTATGCCACGAAGGCTAATCGGACGATGCTACAGTGGGATTCCTAAATTTTGCCTATCCAGTTATAATTAGGTTAGGGATCTTTATAGAGTACCTGACATCGTACAGGCTCGGGACCTCCATTTTACTTCCTATCCGAGGGACGCACAGTGGGACGAATCGCCAATCTAGGGGGAAATAATTCTGGAAGCGACTTATGTCATTTTAATGCTTGTAGAAAATTGCATTAAGGCATGAATCAATAAATAAAAGTCAAAACAGTGGTTTTTTGCAATGGTTTCATAAAAAAAAAAAATAATAATAAAAAAAATTAAAAACCGATATAAAATTATTCAGAAAATTGTAAATAATGGAGAAATTCTATTTATATTCATTTATTCAATTTTCAATCATTCAAAAAGAAAAAATCTGGTGCGTGCGCGCAACACACAACTTTCACTTACCAACTTACTTAGATTAAAATTGACGTGTTTTGCTAAATAATATTTCCCAAAGTCGCACATTTTTCTACATTCATATCTTATTTTTGTTAATCGTTAAAGCCGTTTTTGAGTAAATAAAAAAAACCCGTGAAAATGATACAAAGTTTATTAAGTAAAGTCCCCCCTCCCGTAGATCAATTTTGATGAAATTTTTACAGTCATATTTCGGGCATATAAATACATCAAATACCAAGTTTGATCAAAATCGTTATAACCGTTTTTGAGTAAATAAAAAAAAACATATGAAAATGATACAAAATTTATTAAGTAAAGTCCCCCCTCCGGTTGATCAATTTTGATGAAATTTTTACAGTCATATTTCAGGCATATAAATAGATCAAATACTCAGTTTAATCAAAATCGTTAGAGCCGTTTTTGAGAAAATCGAAAAAAAACTTAAAAAGTTTTTAAATAAAGTACCCCCTCCCTTTGAGCAAATTTAATGAAATTTTTGCTGTCACATCGCGGGCTTATACATACTCTAAATACCCAATTTCAGGTTCACACGGTTTATAGTTTTTGAGCTAGTCTGTTCACACACACACACACACACACACACACACACACACACACACACACACACACACACACACACACACACCATTTCGCGGGACTTGGTTATTTTGACTCAGGGGACCCCAAAACGTGTATTTCCGTTGAAAACCGGAAGTCGAAAATTTTCACGATCGCAATACTTCCACTTACTATATATTTCATATATAGGTAAGTGAAAGTAAAAAAACTTATTAACTATAAAATAACGTAAGATAAATTTTTAAACAATTATATATTAAATTCTAATATCGAAATGTAAAAAAAATTGTTTTTCATTCCGAATCATCAGAATCTGATGTATATGAATCCAGGTTAGATTCTTCTTCAGAATCCAACATCAACCTACTGTTATCGACATCTGTAGGTATTAGCAAGGAAAGTGCATCTTTTGGTAATGCGTTTCTGGATTTTCATTATTATTTTCAATCACATTATTTTCATTCCCCACTCGTGTAATTTTAATGACACAAATGAATATGCTACCAAAGACTCATCATTTGTGTCCTCAAATCTTTGTTTATACTTGCTATGTCCGGAGCTGCCATCTCCTCCCCATTTGCTTATTAAGTGATATTTCATAGCAGTATTTTCCTCAAAAATATCTAAGGTATACTATTGTTTTCATGCTTTTTTTCTTTCTTATTCCTAGAAAAGGAAAAATCTTGCTATTTGCTTTTAATTTTTGTACTTATGGTCAACGAATCTCGTTTTTTTATAGCTTCGGAGATTGCCGTAATGTATTCCAATTAAACTGGTTTAATATATATCTATAAATTTCATTAGCACCTTCGTATTGCCTCAAAATATTAAAAATGTAGGCTCTCAACAATGAGAGATTTATACCTTTAAAAAAAGCGCACACCTTTATTAGCAGGTATTAGCAGTTCATAATGAATACTTTATTTCTATATAGTGTGGACTATATTCTGTACAAATATCTCGGTGTAGATCGGTGTAGATTTTTAGTAACCCCTTTTTTTATAAGAAAAAAATATAGCTTATCGACTATTGAAAAGAAAGGAGGGTACTCTGTACTATATCCACATTTAAAGAACCAAAAACTTATATAAACTTAATTTCTGAATCGTCTTCTATTGCCTAGCATAAATTTTTTTCAAAAAAACACGATCCATTCTATGATTCTATTGATTTTACAATATAATTTGGAAATAAGCTGACCAAGCATTATGAGGGAACTACCGTATTCAAACCCCCATTATTCTGTTAATACTTGCTTAAAGTGATTAATAATTTGTAAATACCTTAGCTAGACTATTGTTTTCAAGAGACCGACAAGATTTTTTCATTTCGTTGATGTAAACTATTTCCCCCTAGATTGGCGATTCGTCCCACTGTGGGACGGCATGGCTAAGGATTTTTTACTCCCAATAAAAAATCCTAAGGCCACCGCTCGGCGCGAACCTGCGATCTTTAGTATTGTGTGCTGCCGTGGCTACTTATGAAATCTAATAATTATATAAAAGATAATTAAACAAAAAAAAATCTCTGTATGTTCCTATATATATATATATATATATATATATATATATTTTTTTAAATAATTTATTTTTTGAAGAGAAAAGATTTGGCTCCGCCGGGAGTCGAACCCGGGTCTCCTGCGTTACATGCGAGGATGCTAACCACTACACCACAGAGCTCGGCTCAAGGCAGAGCAAATCCTTCCTCTCACTGAGCGACTCCCGGCGGAGCAAAATCTTTTCTCTTCAAAAAATAAATTATTTAAAAATAATTTAAAATGGTGGTCAGCCACAAATGAAGATTAGATTAATTAAAATAATTTAAAAAAAAAAAATTTGACTTTCGTCAATAAATATCATAAATTGGACAAAACTTGTCCACCTCCCGCTACTACTCGCAAAACTTGTGAGATAGGGGGAGTAGGTATCAGTGAAGAGGAAGGATTTGCTCTGCCTTGAGCCGAGCTCTGTGGTGTAGTGGTTAGCATCCTCGCATGTAACGCAGGAGACCCGCGTTCGACTCCCGGCGGAGCCAAATCTTTTCTCTTCAAAAAATAAATTATTTAAAATGGTGGTCAGCCACAAATTAAGATTAGATTTATATATATACGAGTATATGAATATTTGTATAAGTAGCTGGTTAGCATGTTAAAATAAAACCTGATATTTACCTTTTTGAGTCCAGACTTATACAGAGACTGAGGGGAAAAAATTATAAGGTGGGAGGTGATAGGGCTTAGTTTGCCGACTTCAAAAGGTTTATTTTGGGGAAACTATCTATTATATAATTATCAGATTTCATAAGTACCCATGTCATGTAAACATACCATCAGCTGGATTTTGTTACATGTCTGTATCGAAACGTAGGTTCTCGAAACGGAAAACTTTTGACTCAAAATCCAGATATTTTATTATAATATCTTAAAGAAAACAGTTGACCATTACACACCTATAAATAATAAAAAATATTTTATTCGTTTTAAATATCTTAAATTTATTCTTAATAAATAAGTGTAATAATAATAATTGAAGTCAAATTTAAAGAATTAACAACAGTAACGTCAAATTTGAGGTTTAACATGAAATAAACTAAATAGGAATTCCAATCATGTCTTCTTTATAAAACAAAAGATAAAAATAATAAAAAATGAATTATAAACTTTTTCTAGAAAGGCGGAGAGACGAAACCTAGCCGTATTTCCGATTCAACAATTGCATCGATAGTTAAACGTCAATTAATCTATCGCGTGTGATTGTGAAAACATAGCTTGAAGGTAAACGTTTGTATTAAAGCAATCATTGCAGGAAATGAGATATTGTGAATTTGTAATCATTGCATTAGGTTCATCACATCAGCACTCTAAGATAGTCTAGTCTATTAGTCGATCAATTTCTACAGGAGAAACACCAATATAGTAACAAAAATATCAATAAACTTTAAAAAAAATCTTTTTGTTTGTTTCTTTAACGTCTTTTATGCCACTAAGGTTTATCTGACGATTATCCAAGGACGGCACACAGTGGTGCCGATAGGGACGAAACCCTAAAAAATAAAGGTGCTCCAACCGGAACTTTAGAGATATTTTTTGAAACCTCTAGAGTAAGGAACCACACCAATTTTTCAGATTAAAGTTTATTAAACCTTTGAAAATAAGGTAGTTTTGGGCATCTTGTAGGAATGACAGGAAAACAATTTTGTTAACCTCCTATTATGAAGTGATCTTGGGGAAGCCCAAATTTTTCCGAGGCCGTAATTTTCGAAAATATCTTATTTAGACATCCTGAAAAAAATGTATTTAATCCTAGATAAAAAAAAAAAAGTTTAGGGTGAATGGAAAAGAGAATTGGGTGATCTCTTGAGACATGTCATAAATGATATGGTTATTGGTCTTTTTCAATGCTAGCTCCGTCGACCTCCATCTTCTGGTTGATATCAAATCAATCCTGAGGTATCACTGAAGATATTCCATTACGTTAATCGCGGATCCTGCTACGTAAAAGGTCATTATTAAAATGAAAAACATATAAGGTCATTTATATTTGTTTTTTTACTCTTAGAAGTTTCTTTGGAATGTATTTGAAACACTGGTAGTGTCTCACCTACTGAGAATAGACCGCCCGGGAATATTAACTTAATGACCGCTATCTACAGAATTTCTTCAGCATTAAATGCATAAAACTTTCTTAATATAGTAGCTATTCTAAAGTAATTCGAAGCTAAATTAATAGAAAATTTTAACTAATTTGCTTGTTGCGTCTTAGCGCAGGTGTAAGTTTGCAATAGGTACAATAATAAGTATTGGAATAGGTATGTATGTAATTGAAATAAGTACCTAATGACTTATCGTCCATGTTTTCTTAACTATAATACACATTCCGTTCGTAATTGTTTTCTAATGTCAGTTGCTAGGCTTTACTGTTTTTATTTACTCTTTTGTTTTTAAACCTGTCAGTTACATGTTGAGAATCAGTAGAACTGTTAAATTCAATTAATATCAACATTTTATTGTTATTATTTACCTTCGACTTTTCTCTCAATCAGAGTTTCTTTTTAGCCATTACGTTGAGCTCATTGAGATTGACCTTAAAGGTTGCACAAACGATAAAAATAAAGAATCGTTGAATGAGATCATTTCATAGTTAGGAATGCGTGAACGGGAGTGCCGTTTGCTTAATGTTTTCAATCGCTAATACGCTTCTATTCAAACTCCATACGTTCAAACGAATACGCTTCTGGATCAAAATGGATTTGTCAATATGTCAACAATTGTTTATTTGCCTCAGTTTTCAGTTTTCTTTCAGTGAAGAGAGTGAAATATTTATCATCATCATAATAATCAATTATTTAAAATGTACTATGGATAAATAGATCTTTTCCTACTGCGATGTATGTGATATGCTGATGAATAAGAATTCGTCGCTAGAGCAGGCGTTACCAGCATTAATTCCATGGGTGGAAGGTGAGCCTTTATTTACAATTATTTCGGAAATAAAAAAAAAATTGTTAGACACTTTAATAAATCCTTTAATGAAGCGTCATACAATGAAGACGATTGGGCCCCTGACCCAATAACCCTAAAAATAAAGAAATGATTTTTATATGCAATAATTCAAAAAATATGAAGAAACATTATTTCTCAATTATTCAAATGATTTATTTATATTTCCGAAAAAAAGTATCCTGGATGGAGCTGCAAAAAAAAAAAAAAAAAAAAAAAACTGACTAAAATGAATGTAAAAAAATCGGTTTTGAAATCTGATATGTGAGAGAAGAATGGGGAGAGATGTATAGAAGCGAACGAAGCGGTTTGGAGCGGAGGGAGTTAGAAATGTTTACAATTTGAATCGGCATGGATCTCCCACGGAGCAGAAAACACAATCAGGGGATACTGTCAGGTCCAGACCTCAGCTGCTCTTGTTGAAAGGGTGTGAGCTTCGGATCTGGAAACAATATCCACACAGCTTTAGTCCACCGCTAACCATTCTCTTCCAATCTGGATACAGGGGTCGACAGCACTATTTCAATTAAGATTTTTTCTTCTACGATCCGAACGAACCAGGTAGAGTTTTTTAACCGGCCTCTAAGTTCTAAATTTTTACTTAAAACAAGAGATTAAACTAATAAAAAATGTTAGTAAACAATGAAAAATAAAATGACCATCTTTCATAGCCACATCAAGTTAGAACGGCTTGACCGATTCGACTACTTATATTTTTAATGTGTTGCTAACATTAATCTGATCACTAAAAAAGCATGCGGAATCAGATTAAAGAAACATAAATATTGGAAAAGTTTCCCCGAAGGCGTTTAACTTAACACATTCGGCGCGGACTCAGTAGATCTACTAAGTGCCTGTCTACTCAACGCTCGGGCCTAGTAGATCTACTGCCCATGCTGCGTAGTTAGACGTAGTAGTTAAGTGAAGTCTTAAACTACGCAGCATGGCTATCTATATCTACTTGGCCCGTACGGTGAGTAGACAGGCACCCAGTGGGTCCGCACCAAATGTGTTAATTTATATTATCGACACAAGTCAATTGTTCAATTAGAAACTTTAAAAATCTGGTGCATGCTCGCAACACACAACTTTCACTTACCAACTTAATTAGATTAGAAATTAATGCGTTTTGTTAATTGCCACTTCTCGAACAGAATCGCTTTAATTATGAACAATGGTCTGTCATTAAAGGCGTACTCCGCATGCGTGGGCTCAACGAATTTTATGAGCTGACTGAATATTTTTCTTTTTTTCTCCTCTTTATGTTTTCTTTATTATTGTCATATCTCATATTTAGCCATTTCTTATTTTTAGGCGTAACGAGAGTTCTCCATATGAACAAAAACAAAGGTACTTTATAGAAAACAAACAAACAAAAAAGGCCCCCCCCCCCCCCCAAAAAAGCCCACTCAGAACATTTTAATAATGATAAAGCTTACCTGATATTAAAGAACATATAATTTTCATTAAACATGACGAATTTGATAAAAATCGTTAAAGCCGTTTTTGATATCATCGAAAAAAAGGTAAAAATTGGAAAAAAAATATGAAATAAAGTGCCCGCTCCGTTTGATGTAATGTTGGCTATCGCATCTTAGGCATATAGGTCAAATACCGAGTTTGATCAAAATCGTTAGAGCCGTTTTTGAGAAAATCGAAAAAAACTTAAAAAGTTATTAAATAAAGTGTCTGCTGTCACATCGCGGGCATATACATGCACTAAATACCCAATTTCAGATTCGCACGGTTAACAGTTTTTGAGCTAGTCTATTCACACACACCCACACACACAGACACACAGACCATTTCGCGGGACTTGGTTAATTGGACGAAAATACTTAGTCATTTTTTTCTTCCGGACGATCCTCCAAAAGCCGTAATATCTTCGCAGCACGTCTTGTTCCACTCATTTTCCGAACTAAACTACCAAACGGAACAGCTACAATATTTTATCAAAGAAATACAAACGTGTACTAACTAGATTTGGGCTCATTACAGCGGAGATGGGCAAGTCTGTGCAGGTCTCGGAGCGACCCGCACGGTGGCTCAGTTCTGTGTCACGGATGGTCGCGCTGTGAGCATTTTGCTCACGCTCCCGTTTTTTCGAACAAAACGTTTTATTGGGGCTTAGCGCGGCAATTTTTTTTTTCAAAAACAACTTCCTAAAGTGAGTTAATGTATAAATGACAAATAGAAAAAATATCAGAATTAAAGAAAAAGAAATAAGCGAAATACACAAGATTTTCGGCAAGTGTGAGCAAAATTCTCACAACGCGACCAACGCCGGGTTAATAAATATTTAACATCCATAAATTATAAACTTTTTTCCACTTGTTCAATAATTTGAATTTGTAGACATTTCGGATTTCTCAAACGATATTGCAAAGTAATAAAATAATCCTATAAAATTACTTTTAATTGGAAAAGAAGTATAAACATAAAAATTAAAATTAAATAAATAAATAATTGAAAACCTTTACTCAAATTCACCAATAGCACATGCTATCTTCATCAAGAAAAACTTTTGCTATTGTTTATTTAACGTCACTTTACGCCACTAAGAATAATCGGACGATGCTGCAGTGGGAGTCCTAAATATTTCCTATCCAGGTATAATAGGGATCTTTAACGTGTACCTGACAACGTGCAGGCTCGGGACCTACATTTTACTTCCTATCCGAGGGTTGGCATAGCCAAGGATGTTTTACTACCTTTGAAAAATTCTACGGCAACCGTGGGACGCGAACCCGTGACCTTTAGTATTGAAGGTTGCCATCCTAACCAAAACACTAGAGGTGACCCGGCAAGAAAAAGAAAAAAAAAAAAAATTGTTTCCTCTTCTCTTCATGTTGCTATGTATTCTGGATGCTGCCATGATAAGAAAAGTAAATTGAATTAATAATTTAATATCGAAATATGTAAAGTACTGTATATGGTCAACCCGGTGGTCAGTTTTACCTGAAGGCGGGTAGGTCTTGGAAATACCCCTTGTAAGTATTGGGGCAATAAACCTTCTGTTAGAAATTCAAAATAAGCAAAGCTTAGGACCGACAATGCTGCCGACAAACACCTAGGGAAATACCTAAGAAGATTGCTAGAGAAATTTGTAGCCATAAACCCTGGTTTTGCCCCGGCAAAGAGGCAGCTGGGAAACACGTTTAATATAGAAAGGAAGGGAAATTTTAGGCAGCCAGCCAATCAGACGAAGTCTGGAACCAACCAGCTAGCCAATCAGAAGAAGTCTGAAGAGAGTGGGGGAAAGAGGACTTATACGGTGAAGAAGGAGGCTCGAGGAGTTCGGGTGGAGAGTGAGTTCGGAGGTGGACAGAGGTAGGGGGAGTGTGCCAAGAGGGCGAGAGTGGAACGAGAAGGGCAGAGGACCAGATAGGCAGGAGCGGAGAGTCCAGATTTCCGAGAGAGACCGAGATGGGATGCTGTGCTGAGTCAGAGATGGCAGGGACTGACCCAGCAGACAGGCCAGAGACAACACCAGAGAGTGCCCACCAGATAAGGTTAATACATATACAGTACTAGTTGTAATATTGTGTGGTTAGTATTTATTAAAATAATGTTAAATTGCCAGTCAGCATCCATTAACTAATTTGTGCTAGTAAAATATGTTTATATGATATATTAAAGGGGGTATAAATAATTAACATTATTGGTCAATAAAATTAAAGATATAGTCCAATTTAGATTTGTTTATTTATTATCATTTACCCTATGCCACAGGTTTATTAGAATAATATGGAATTGGTAAACACGTCACCTTTGGAAAAGTATCCAATTTACATTAAGGCGAATTAAGTACATTAATTACAATATCAATTAGATATATGCCGTTTCTGGTAACCCCCACCCGCCTTAGAAAAGCGGGAGTCCAGAAACGTAGCAATGTGATGGTTCAATAATTTCAAAATTAAAACCTTCGTTGCTGGATGGATGTTTTTTTGCTCGCCATGCTTTTAACCTTTTTTTGTCCTTTCAATAATAGCTTATAGCAAAGAGTGGTTTGCCGGGGCTAAACAAGTTTCCCATCAATACTAATTTATTCTCTCTAGATACGCTATAAGTGTTTTGGGCTACCTAAAGTTTCTACCAACCCTATCATTTTATCGAAGATACTTGAACACAAAAGAAACAAATAAAGTGAGGTTTTATAGGTTTTTCTCACCGTTAAAGTGAATTAAAGTGTCTATCAGTACTGGCATCTAAATTCTTCTATAATTCCCCCATACCTGACTCCCCGCCACGAAAAAAAATATTTACTTTAGAAGTAATCTAAAAAGGGTCAACACATAATACAAGACAGTGGCGGAGTAGAACCCCCCCCCCCCACCAGGATACTAGTGATTTTAACTATCGATAGTTTCGATAAAATGTCGGTCATAAAACTATCGATACTATCGATAGTATATGGTAATGAACGGGAAGTGGGAAGATTAGTTAAACTTTTGATTTTTGATAGGAGCAATATTGCTTTTTTTTACAGTAGGGTAGAGCGGGGTTGGTTGGCAACAGTTTTCACTTTTTTGATTCTTGAGTTGTTCCTGTTAATATAATTCCATTAGGGTTTATACTACTGTAAACTCCAAGTATTGGAGTACTTCAAGTATTTTTTCACTACATAATACTTAATACTAAGATTATAGAAAATTGAACAATTCGTCCATTGTATGTCCATTGTTCCATAGTATGCCAATTAACCCCTTTTGTGGGGCAGGTTGGCCTAGATTTAGGGTTGTTTAGCCATCTCATTCAAGTACTGCCTGACAAATATTATTGTTATTAAAAGCTGCACTATAATGGTATAATAATTTTGAATCGGGTTTTAACAGTTTTTAAGGGAAAATAGAATGACAATAGATGAAGATAGAAGTTTATACTTTCGTCATTTTCTGCATAAGTAAAATTGCTCTCATCTTGCTGGAACTAAAGACAATTGGTAGTTTTACCTTTGTTTATGTTTGCCTTGCTTTTGTGAATTGCTACTACTCCAATTTACTGTTGAAGAGAGCCAACTAACCCCACAGTAGAGATCATATGAAAGATGGCTGTCAGGACAGGGGAGAACAATCAAACAAGAAACTGGTTAGTCGAAAGGTTTGGTTTTTCAAAGGAGTTTGGGGCTATGTGAACAGAATCGGAGTCAAATGTTTTGCCATTCCTTCAAACCAGCTTTACTAAAAATATTAAAATTTACTTACATGTGGTAAAATCAATCAATGAAGCACACTCTGATCTACAATGTTAGCATCGGATTGAAAAATCAGGAGAAGACTCCCGAGGTCGAGTGGGTCACATGGTACAATGGTGTGGCCTCCACAACAGGTGTGACGGAAACTATAAACCAATTGCCAACCTACCCCCTATGCCAACCAACCCCGCTCTCCCCTACTTTCTTTTTATTAGGAAATAAGATAAAAATTTCTGTTAATAGTGTGTGGGTTCCATTATAGCCAGATGTAATTTTTGTTTATATAAAGTTCGATAAAAAATAAAAAAATTAACAAAAAGTCAAGGAAAATGGATTTAGAGGAAGCTGATACCAAACCTCTTTAATTGCATACAAATAATTTATACATTACCGAAAATCTTATGTGAATCCATTTTATTTATCGACTTGAGCGACAACTGCTCAGGTATAACTGAAGTTTTCTAAGGTGTTTAAGAAGTGTTCGAAAGAAATAGAGGCGAGGATATTGTTAGTTAAAGCTGCCTAACCAATTGGATCCTATCTCTTATCATATTTTATCAAGGTTTGGTGATTAATACATTTAGATAAATAAAAAGGCCAATATTCACCAAAAAACATTAATACATTTTTTTTTTTTATTCTGGCTTGTCCTGATCCTTTATTCTTGTCCTGATTTATTCTGGCAGCACACTGTTACAATATAAAGTAAACAAAAAAAAAAAAAAAAAAATTAAAAGATATAAGAATTCCTTAGAGGGTCATTTTGATCTCTAATTCTCTAATTCTACTACCCACTTTAAAATAAATTTCTCCACAATTATTCTTAGATGACTACAATATCCCTGAAATGTAATTTTAAACTGAAAAAAAGAAAATCAATTTCATTTTCCCTGTGAAGAAAGCAAAGCCTTGAAAAAAAAATGTCATTTTCTTCCTATTATAGTAAGCTATAGAAGCTGAGTGGTTTGTTTTAAGCTGAAATTGAAGGCCTTATCATGCTAACCAGCTATCAGATGTTTTTAAATAAACGTTTATTATTTCTTATAATTATTTCTTTTTAAAGTAAACTTAAATAGAAGGTATATTTAATCTGGGACCATTCCAACAAATATTCAATCGTTTATTTCAGGTTATCGCCCCCTTGTCAGACAATATTCTACAATCTTAATGGAATCTTATTTTATACTTTAAAAGCCGACTGTTCCTATCTTAAAGACTTTAAATTCAATTTTAAAACCTTTTTCCTTTACTGTCATTAGTGTCCGACCGAAACCAAAATCGTAGCCGTATTTCGGCCATAGACCTGATTTCGGGCCGAAACCGAAACCGAAACTTACTTACGTATGTATTTAAGATACATGTAAATGTGCGTTGTGTTCGGAAACAATTGCCGCAACCTCCAGTTTAACCTGAAGATCCTTCAAGCAGACCTCAAAACCATAAACATGGAAATAAATGTCTCCAAAAACAAATTCATGAGAATAGGAAAAAGGAAGTTGCGGACTTAAGCATAAGTAGCTGGGGGCCCACCTCAATGAATACGGAAGGGCCAGCGGAGACATAGGAGAAAGTCTAAAAACGGCAGGAAGGTGCTTATACTCCCTCAGGAAAGCCTTCCTAGACAAGAAGGAAGTAAAAGGACGCTAAAAAGGTAGTCTTCAAAAACACATTCCTCCCTATTCTAACATATGCCAGCGAATCTGTTACCCTTACTACCAAACATAAGAGCCAAATCAAAGCTATGGAAATACGATATTTAAGAAAAATAGAGGGGAAAACAAGAAGGGATAGATTGAGGAACTCTACAATTAGAGCTAACCTGGATTTGAGGCCAGCTGAGGAAGTTATTGAGGAGGATCAGCTTAGGTGGTTTGGACACATCAGAGTTGGGCATATTTAAATAAAAATGTAATCATGATTATGACTAATAATCAAAACTGTGAATAATGATTGTAATCATCATTCAAAAATCATTCATTAGCGCGGAATCAATAATCATGAATTGTATTAATCACTGGTCGTGGAGTATTCATGAATATAATATATTCAACAATCATGAATGACCATTATTCATTATTAAATGTTAGTCAGTAATCATGATTAAGAAGAATTCATTATTCATGATTACTAATTACACATTAATCATGACTAATGGGAATTCACTACTCATGATTACAGATCATTCATTAATCATGAATAATATAAATTCATTAATCATGATTACAAAAAAAATCACAATTCTGAGTCTTAATAATCATGAATGATGATTGCAAATTCGTTTGCTCTTTCCATTCTTATAATAGACCTTTAAAAATACCCATTGGAATTAGGGTCTAATTCTTTGCTTGTGACTTCAAATGCTGTTCAGTTAACTACACCCACTCTTAGGACTTGTCCTTGCTCGTTAGGACAACTTTTAATTCAGAAATGCATCCTCGTCTTTTAAATTTAAATGAATAATGATTATGAATATATCATATTCATGATTGATGATTGGTGAATTTTTGTTATTCATGATTGATGAATATTAGGTATTCATGAATGATGAATATTATATTAATCCTAGCTCATGAATATATTTTATTCATGAATAATGACTAACTGAATTTATGAATATTCGTTAATCGTGAATAACTGAATACCAGTTATTCATTATTCATTTCAAATGAATACCATAAACACTCAATAGTCATTAAAAATACTCAGCACTGATTATGAATAATGGTTATTCATCATTCATTTGTTTTATGATTACAATTATTCAAATTCATTAATCATTATTCAGATTACAATTTGCCCAACTCTGGGACACATCTAGCGAATGACTGAAGACAGAATCGCCAGGGCTACCCACGAGGTTAAAGTGGACGGGAGGAGGCCACAGGGAAGACCTAGGAAAACCTGGGAGGAAGGAGTGAAAGAGGCCTTCAACAGGAGAGGAATGGAATGGAGTAGGAGAGGGCAGTTGGCACAGGATAGAGATCTTTGGGTCAGGCTCTACAGGAAAGCACCTCGCACTGCTCAGCGGTAAAAGAGGTCTCGATTAAGTAAGTAAGTAAGAAAATGTGTAATATGTCTAGTTTAAAATAATAAAAAATATGAGCTAATGTAAGGACAGTAAGTTAATTCAATCATTCATACAATCCGCAAACAATGCGTGGGCTTGGTATAGAAGAGTAGTAAGACAGGAGTACTAGTTAGGTTATAGGATCCAATCCCGGCCTCTACTACCTAGTAGTAGTTCTTGCTCTACGTTGATTCTGTCAGTCAGGACAAAGTCTCATATAAATATAGATATATTTCTGTTTATAGTGAATGCAATAGGTTCCTGGCAAAATGTTTAAACAAATAAATATACATATATGTACTTACACTATATACATGTATGTACTCTCCATCTATTTAGTTTAAATACTGTATGTTGGAATATACATGAGACACAGCACATGACCCCTGAGAACATTTGCCGATCTGATAACGGAACGGAATCCCTTGGAACTGTTATCTCGCTTCTTGTCACTGCTACTATCAGCTGTAGATCTCATTGTTCATGAGTTGTAGGTGTTCAAGGGGAACTGAGTCGGGTGGCTTTGAATAATTTAAGGAAGTAAGTGTAAACAACTTTTCAAATAGAAAGTATCATTTAAATTAGGTTGAAGCAGAATGTACGAATACTCCTAAATTAAAAGTAAAAAGAAACTATACTTTTAATATTTTCAAAGAATGTTACCGGGGTCATCAGTGGTATAGTGGATAGCATGGCAGCCTACAATACTAAATATCGCAGGTTCGCGCCCAGCGGTGGCCCTAGGATTTTTAATGGGAGTAAAAAATTCTTAGCCATGCCGTCCCTCGGAAAGCACGTAAAATGGAGGTGCCGATCCTTTACGATGTCAGGTACTCGTTAAAGATTCCTATCTCAATTATACCTGGATATGCAAAATTTAGGACTTCCACTGTAGCATCGTCAGATTAGCCTTAGTGGCATATAGTGACGTTAAACAAACAACAAACAAAGAATTTTATCATCGTAATATGAAAAAATCTGGTGCGTGCGCGCAACACACAACTTTCACTTACCAACTTACTTAGATTAGAAATTGACGTGTTTTGCTAAATGTCATTTCCCAAAGTCACACATTTTTCTACATTCATATCTTATTTTCGTTAATCGTTAAAGCCGTTTTTGAGTAAATAAAAAAAACCCGTGAAAATGATAAAAAAATTATTAAGTAAAGTCCCCCTCCCGTAGATAAATTTTGATGAAATTTTCACAGTCATATCTCGGGCATATAAATACATCAAATACCAAGTTTGATCAAAATCGTTAAAACCGTTTTTGAGTAAATAAAAAAAACACGTGAAAATGATACAAAATTTATTAAGTAAAGTCCCCCCTCCGGTTGATCAATTGTGATGAAATGTTGGTTATCACATCTTTGGCATATAAATACATCAAATACCAAGTTTGATCAAAATCGTTAAAACCGTTTTTGAGTAAATAAAAAAAACATGTGAAAATGATACAAAATTTATTAAGTAAAGTCCCCCCTCCGGTTGATCAATTTTGATGAAATTTTTACAGTCATATTTCAGGCATATAAATAGATCAAATACTCAGTTTAATCAAAATCGTTAGAGCCGTTTTTGAGAAAATCGAAAAAAACTTAAAAAATTATTAAATAAAGTACCCCCTCCCTTTAAGCAAATTTGATGAAATTTTTGCTGTCACATTGCGGGCTTATACATACTCTAAATACCCAATTTCAGGTTCGCACGGTTTATAGTTTTTGAGCTAGTCTGTTCACACACACACACACACACAGACACACAGACACACAGACACACACACAGACCATTTCGCGGGACTTGGTTATTTTGACTCAGGGGACCCCAAAACGTGTATTTCCGTTGAAAACCGAAGGTCGAACATTTTCACGATCGCAATACTTCCACTTACTATATATTTCATATATAGGTAAGTGAAAGTAAAGAAATCTGGTACTATGCGCGCAACACTCAACTTTCACTTACGACCTTACTTAGATTAGAAATCGACTTGTTTTGAGAATATGTAAACGCCATTCCTCAGCTTCACACATTTTTCCACTCCTATATGTTTATATTTGTATACCTCCATAAGTTATTATAGAGTATGGGTGTATTGCAAAACTTGAAAGTTCTCAGTACTTCTCGATTCATTATTGCTTATTTATTTTTTTTAGAGATCTACTTTCAATTTTGTCAACAATAGATAAACTGCCCCCTCCGTTTGATCAATTTTGGCTTTAAAATCGTGGGTATATACATAAATCAAATACCCAGTTCGATCAAAATCGTACCAAAATTCAGGTTCGTATTGTTTATAGTTTTAGAGCTAGTTTCACGTTCAAACACACAGACACATACAAACACAGACCATTTCGCGGGACTCGGTTATTTAGACTCAGGGGGCCCCAAAACGTGTATTTCCCTTGAAAACCGGAAGTGTGAATTTTACGATCGCAATACTTTCCCTTACTATATATTTCATATATAAGTCAGTGAAAATGGGGCTGGATAGCCGAGCGTGTTTGAGCGCGACCCGCTTTAGCATGCTCGAGGCGAACGGTGGCGGTTCGAATCTGCCCAGGGATGG
This sequence comes from Aelia acuminata, assembly GCA_911387785.2. Taxonomy (NCBI): domain Eukaryota; kingdom Metazoa; phylum Arthropoda; class Insecta; order Hemiptera; family Pentatomidae; genus Aelia; species Aelia acuminata. The sequence continues at coordinate 228,012,191 of OU426978.1, forward strand.
TTGACTTTCATTTTGCGGAGGCCCCACGGAATAAATATTGACCTACCCACCATGGTTAGAATAGGTTGGTTACACCTCTAGAGTAACCCCCCGTATGCCATACATGGCCGTAAAAAGAAAAAATCTGGTGCGATGCGCGCAACACACAACTTTCACTTAATAACTTACATTAGAAATCGACATGTTTTTTTAATTGCCATTTCTATAAATAATATAAAAAAGATGACTTGATTTTGATTGAAAATGATTAATTTAATCAAAATCATTTAAGCCGTTTTTGAGATATTCCAAAAAAATGTAAAAATTGGAAAAAAAAGTTAAGAAATAAAGAGCCCCCTGCATTTGACCAATTTTGATGAAATGTTGTCTGTGAGCATATACATACATCAAATATCCAGTCTGATAAAAATCATTACAGCCGCTGTTGAGTAAATAAAAAAACACGTGAACATAAGAAAAAGTTTATTAAATGAAGTACCCCCTCCGTTTCACCAATATTGATGAAATTTCGGCTGTCGCATCGCGGGCATATACATACATCAAATACCCAGTTTGATCAAAATCTTGAAAGCCGTTTTTGAGTAAATAAAAAAAAAAACACGTGAACATAAGACAAAATTTATTAAGTAAAGTAGCCCTTCCAATTAATCAATTTTGATGAGATTAAGACATTCATATCGAAGGCACATACATGCATTAAATATCAAGTTTTATCAAAATCGTTAGAGCCGTTTTTGAGAAAATCGAAAAAAATGTAAAAATCAGATCAAATTCTTTAAGTAAAGTACCCCCTCCGATTGATCAATTTTGATGAAATTTTTGCTGTCACATCGCGGGCATATACCTACGCTAAATACCCAATTTCAGGTTCGCACGGTTTATAGTTTTTGAGCTAGTCTGTTCACACACAGACACACAGACACACAGACACACAAGACACACACACACACAAACACACACACAAACACAGACCATTTCGCGGGACTTGGTCATTTCGACTCAGGGGACCCCAAAATGTGTATTTCCGTTGAAAACCGGAAGTCGTAATTTTTCACGATCGCAATACTTCCACTTACTATATATTTCATAAATAGGTAAGTGAATGTAAAAATAAACCAATAAAAAAAATAAATAAAAAAATAAGTTAGTGAAAGTAAAAATATGTATATACCGAAATGCTATAATTAATCATAGCCCGATTTTCATTATTCTTTCTCCTCTTCGTGGGAAACCAAACATCCGATACTTTATTAGATAATTTACAAAAAGTGGATAGTTTTTGAGTCATGCCAAAAAAAAAAAAAAAAAAAAAAAAAAATTCAAGCACCTTCCTCGCAACTTTTACGATTTTTCTTCCCTTATGGACCTAAATCGGGATGTTGGTCCAGCCTCTTTTACGATAAGCGATGCCAAGGAATTTTCTATTATAATGTTTACGAACACGCTATTCAATTCGAGAGCAGATCTTCCACCCCCGGAGAGATGTGATGAGGACCACCCACCTCCGTGACAGCCCCTAACCCCACCCACTGCCCCCACTTCCTGCGCCCCCCCCCCCCGCAAATCGACCTAACTACTGTTAGCAGTTCTCTGAGGGGACGACATAGCATAATAGCCTCTTGGGAATTGCTATACCTATTCAGCTTCGACGACACTTGTTAGCATAGTGTAGGACTGGAGTGTTGTTACTGTATAATGTGTTGTATTGAGTGCTGTTGCGAATGCAGTAGGTGGAGAAAACGTGCCGTTGAAGGGTACAATTAACTCTAGGATGGCCACGGGGATCCTCCTTGAAATCTTGAGGGGATTCCTGGAGACCTCAAGATTTTTAAATGCCGAAATTTACTCAAGTATGGTCTTTAAAAATTTAAAAAAATTGTATTTGTCCGAGAAATACTACAGTTTATGAAACTGGAGAAAAAAGGAATATACATATATTTTTTATACCATAGTTAATAAATTTCAATTGCCGGGCGAGGAGGGTCCCCCTTTGACCAAGTTCGAGGGAAACTGAGGAGCCTACAATAGGCCAGCCAACGTGGAAACAAAATAATTCAAACAGAAGAAAATTATTTCTTTACGAGCTTGCTGACTCAATTGTAAAGTCCTGCATTCAAGAAAGGAGCAAAAACCTCAGCGGACTTCAGAGACGCACACTGACTGTCACAATCTTTGGGACATTCGCTGTCATCTGATCAAACGATCACAAGTATGCAATTGGAGAAGAAACGTTACTACATGTGTTTAAAGGAAGCCAACTCAAAACGACAGAAATACAATAATATATCAAAAAGTAAGCAAACCTGTGGACTTTGTAAAAAGAACTTTTGCAATAAAGATTTGGTAAAAAATAATTATATGAAACATTGTAGAAATAGTTTTTATTTCTTTATATATAATAAAATATAGAAAATAAAAATCTTATCTTCTGTTATTTAAACCGTTTTAAAGATAAGCAAATAGATACATTTTTTCAATTTTGAAAAAAAAATCATAATATAAACAATTTTAAGAATGTAAATGAAATAAATACATCCCTCAAACAAACAATGACATTCTGTAAGGAAGTTATGTCATATAGGTATCCACATACCTACATGACATGCTCCCGGAGTTAAATTATTGTACTAAATATTGTCGCAAGCAAAAGAAAGATTTATACTAGCTGATAGGAGAATGCCCCACGTATGCAGATATACGGCGTAACTATTTAACAGGCGCCCAAAACAAATCCTTAATAGAATTGCCAGAAACGTTAAAAGCAAATAAGTACAAACCATATTCGGAGTTATGATATTTTTACTTTCACTTACCTATATATGAAATATATAGTAAGGGAAAGTATTGCAATCGTGATAAATTTCGACTTTTTTCAGGTTTCAACGGAGTTCAAATAACCAAGTCCTGCGAAATGGTCTGTGTGAACAGACCAGCTCAAAAAGTATAAACCGTACGAACCTGAAATTGGGTATTTGGTATATGTATATGCCCTCGATGTGACAGCAAAAATTTCATTAAAATTGGTCAAACGGAGGGGGTACTTTATTTATTAAATTTTATCTAATTTTTAGGTTATCTTCGATTTTCACAAAAACTGCTCTAACGATTTTGATTAAACTTGTTATTTGATGTATGTATATGCCTGCGATGTGAAAGCCGAAATTTCACCAAAATTCGTCAAACAAAGGGGGAATTTATTTATTTTTTAGTCAATTTTGTCCCATTTTTAGCTATTGTTTTTTATTTACTCAAAAACGGCTGTAACGATGTTGATCAAACTTGATGGAAGGTATTTGATGAATGTATATGCCAAAGATGTGACAGCAAAATTTCATATCCCGTATTATCACTGATGAAAATAAAAACTTTTATTTACCAATATAAAGAATTATACTTTAGTAAGTAAATACGTGATGCTCAAATTATTTAAAGCATTTAAGGTGTGAAAAAATATGGTATAAGGTAATCTTTAATTAATTATATTCTAGTTTAGTAAATTTAGTTCTATAATAGTTTTCTAAAGGCAATATAAAGTTATTTTAGAGGAACTGTAATCGTTCTCGATTTACAGAAAGGCATAAGAGACCAACTTTACTATGATTCGTAAATACACCTCCTACCGATTATTTACAGAAAGCAAGCCGCTGTAAAAAACAACCAAGCAGTAAAAAAAAAACTCGAATTTTGTTGAAGTCTGGTCCCTTAAAAAAAGAACTAAGCAATAATGAATCGAAAGTACTGAGAATTTTCATGTTTTGCATTACAGATACACTATAGCTTATGGAGGTATATTAACAAATGTGGAAAAGTGTGGCGTTTACATACTCGTATTATCGTAACCAGTCGATTTCTAATCTATGTAAGTTCGTAAGTGAAAGTTGTGTGTTGCGCCAAATTTTTTCTTTCCTTATTGCATGAAACTGAGGCAATTCATACTTGATGGATTCATTTACATTAATTCATAACACTACAATATCAATGGGTGATTTTTAACGAACAAGTAAATGTGCTGTACTTATGTTATTTAAAACAAGTATTAGTTGTAGGATTAGTAACGTAATTAGCTAAAGGAGAGAATTTAATTTTTATTTCTGCTATAAACACGTTTATAACCGATGGCATATAAACACCTGTGTAGATTCAAGAATATGTATACATTTTTGAATTTGTTTATATCTGCTGTTTATTTATAGTGAGGTCTTCTTTTAATTTTTTTTTTTTTTTTTTTGTTAATTTTTTCCTTATATATGTATCATTGTTTCCATCTCTGTTATTATGGAGTTCTCCTCAAAAACAAATTATAATAAATAAAAACAATTATAGCAACTACGCTTAAGTAGCTTATATTAAAATTGCAGTTTTTCTTTTCCTATATGAAATAAAACTTTTTGGTGTCATCTGTGGTCTAGTGGTTAACATAGCAACCTACAATAGTAAAGGTTGCAGGTTCGCGTAGAGCAATTGGATTTTTTAGAGGGATTGAAAAAACATTGACTTTGACGTTCCTCGGATAAGACGTAAAATGGAAGCTCCGAGCCTGTACGATGACAGGTATTCGTTAAAGACCCCTATCCTAATTATTCCAGGATAGGCAAAATTTAGGACTACCACTGTGTTATTGTATGATTAGCCTTAATCGCATAACGGGACGTTAAACAAACAAACAAGAAACAAAAAATAGACGTTGAACATACGTTTTAAAATGCTATACTCTCTTTTTTTCAAATCTTCTTAATTGAAAATTATACGGAAACTGAATGCATAAACCTTATTTAAACACCACTGGATAATACGTCTTACATATTTTCGGCTCAATTAAATGGACAGACTTACGAAAATTACAAACTTTTTAATCCAAAATTTTAAGAATGATAACAAACGCTCTTATGCTTCCCAAATCTACGGGATTGCGAAAAACACTCTTATTAAAATACAGACTTTTCAATCAAAAACATTAAGACCCATCATTCGCTCAACATGGTATGTTAGTAACAAAACATTACATAGAGGCTTACGCGTGCCTATAGTACATTATTACATTCGGACTTCAAATAAAAAATTTCATCATAGACATTATGGACATCCCAAAAACTTATACAAGACATGGCCACAACAAACAAGCTAGAAAATAACGAAAGAAGGCTGAAAAGGAGCTGGCTAAGGGATCTCCAGGAGTAACCTGTCTTAATGTTTCAAGTTAGGAGTAGTTGCCAAAGGGTATCGACCCATATATCTTCATTATATCTCATCTGTTTATTGTCGCAGGCTGAGCGATGTGTCAATTTAAATATAAAAGTTTAAACAAGTAAATAAAAATAAATTTGACATGCCCAATTGTATTCTTTAAGTCCAGTGTATGTTTTATAATTTTTTATTTTTAAAAAGGAAGTACAATAAAAATACTAGCAATGTGTTTTATATTTGGCTAATTAAAATATAAAAACTAATTTCATTTCGAAGTTTAGAGTAGTTTATATTAGCAATTTGAACTATAATTGATAAATAGTAAAATACCATTTGTAAATTTCTATTGATTACCAGCCAAATAATTACGTATTTGAATGTTTAACAGTCTAGCTATAAATATCTTAGATAATGATAATAATAATAATAATAATAATAAAAGTGGTTAGTTTGCTCGAAACTTAGGCATTAAGAAGGAACCGTTAACACTAACAGTTTGGGTGTGGTCCTTATCTGAGGTCGCCTCAAGCATTTTGCGGGGTGTGGCACGTAGAACCTAACTCCACCTTAACACTCCCTACATAATGTGTGCTAATGTTCATTTATATATACGTTATTATTATTATATACATATGTACATATGCAATGATTTATATAATTCAATGAACTTAACTACCTTTTCAATTATATATTTCGCTGGTATTTAGGTAAAAGAGGTTAAATCAGCAAAATGTGAAGCTTAAACAAAGATTTACCAAGCGTGATTGAAAATCATTATAAGGTTTTTCTGATTGTATTTTTTTATTCCAAAATAATAAATGAAACTATGTTCTTTCAACAGAGACTGTAATAAGTAATAACGAATAAATTATAGTAAATTATGAATTTCAAGAAGACGATACAAACAAATTTTTTTTTTAGTTAACCCCTTTTCTTAAACAAACGACTAAATAATTAAACATATGCACACCGACCTGTGGTAATAAAACTGTTATCATTAAATAAGCTAAATGCACTTGTCAAACGCGGTTGAAGAGGTCGGGGCAAAATAGTGCGAAGCAATATTTTTAACAAAAATAAACTGTAGCTTCATTTTGCTGTATATTGCGTTGGACTATAGAGCCTCTATAGTCATATTTAGGTGGCATTTCCATCATAGACATATAGTCCAACGCAATATACAGCAGACTGCAGCTACATTTTATTTTTGTTAAAAATGTTGCTTGGCACTATTTTGCCCTGACCCCTTCAATTAAAATAATAATAATCTTAAGTACTCCTATCTTATCTTAAGCATCCAAGTCAAATGGTTAACCTTGTATCAATGAGTGATATTATAATGTAAATTATTTATATGAGTGAGGTTTTGAAATAAAAGTTGAAATAATAACGCCTAAGAATAACTGTTGGGACATTTAATTCATCCTCCAACAATGTATTTTAAAGGCATTGTTTGGTTTTATAACGTCAACTTTACTTGGTCTATTATAAACCATCTTGAATATTGGCTGTTGTGATTTAAAGTGGACTGTATAGGTTAAAAGATGAATTTGAATTAAAACAAAATAAATATATCCTTCAAAGAAAAACAATTCTATTGTGGCGAAGGCCTGAATAATTACATCACTATTAGAAATTTTCAAGAGATGAAATGTACTTATTTCATTTCGGTTAATTAGGGAAGAAGATAAATATTTCTATCTATGGAGGATGGTTTCCATTATATTCAGAGGAATTTTTGTTAATATAAAGTTCGATTAAAAATTCAAAACTATCAAAAAGGCAAGGGGAATGGATGTATTGGATGTATTGGAAGGTGATACCAATCCTCTTTAAGTAACCAACGCGCCCGGAATCCTTATTTGTCGACAAAGCTGATTTGTAAGGTACAAGACGCGACAACATTCAAAACGCGATCCTCGAGTGTGTGGACTACACTATCCTCTAGATCTACACTTGGTGCACCTCTTGACGCACTTTTTGTTATAAAACTACATAAAATTACTCTGTAACATTTTATTTTAGATTTAAATGAATTATATAGGTACAGGTGCTAAGAGGTAGATGCTATTACCATTTTTCCCTTTCAAAAAACAAAGTTTTTGAGAATAATATCGATAACTAGAATCACTATTCACTGCGCCTAGCATGGTGACGTAATAGGCCAAGCAGCTCAAGGATTTGTTTGTTTGCTTAACGTCCCTTTATGCAACTAAGGCTAATCGGACGATGCTACAGTGGGAGTCCTAAATTTTTGCCTACCCAGGTATAAATTAGGATAGGGATCTTCAACGAGTACCTGACATCGTACAGGCTCGGGACTTCCATTTTACGTCCTATCCGAGGGACGGCATGGCTAAGGATTTTTTACTCCTATTAAAATTGCAGGTTGCCATGCTTACCACTATACTACAGGTGACCCCCAAGCAGCTCACATAGCAACTTAAAAAGTATATTTACGTTATTAAAAAAATTAAAAAAAATTATATATTATTACTATGTGTTTTTTATATTATTTCAGGTTATTTATACATCCAACATCTATTCAACTGTCCTTTTTATTTTTCATTTATAAGTACAACGTTTCAGACCTTTGATACTACATTTTCAAGTACCTAAATAACATTATTTATTCTATTTAAAAAAACAATATGTAAAAATCTCTATATATATAAGAGGCTTTGTCCTGACTGACAGAATCAACGCAGTGCAAAAACTACTAATGATAGAAACTTGAAGTTCGGAATTTAGATTTAAAACGCGATGTAGCTAACCACTAAGAAAGGAATTTCAATAATGTAACCCCTAAGGGGCTTAAATGGCGAAATTGTCGTTTAACTCTAACGGAAATCTATTGTTGAGATTTTAAACCATATGTTTTTTATTTGAATATCGATTTAACGTTACAATAGTATTAAAATAGACATTCACATAAAATATGGCTACTGATTATTTAAATATTAGTGGTAATCAAATTATGCAAACTGTGATTCCCATGATTCGGGATGGTGCCTGTTTATTTCGATCTCTTCTCCATATATATAAGAGGCTTTGTCCTGACTAACAGAATTAACAATGAGCAAAAACTACTTATGATAGAAACTTGAAGTGCGGAATTTAGATTTTAAAAGCGATGTAGGTAACCACTAAGAAAGGAATTTCAAAAATGTAACCCCTAAGGGGTTTAAATGGCGAAATTGTCGTTTAACTCTAACGGACATCTATTTTCGAACATGAGAAAATATATCTAATTAGTACTCATTTTAAAGAATTTGATACGACGAGTTTAACTCGAAAGGCCCTATTAGGCGTCGAAAACCATGTTTTACAGCCGAAAAATGAAGCGTTCACGACGAGTAAGTCATTTTTTGTTTCGGCGGTTTTAGTGAACTCTCTCCATTGCGCGTCTCCCTCTCTTCTACCGAGCCGGCAGCTTCCCCCTCCAACATTCCACCTACCGGAAGCTCAGATTCTACTAAATCTCGTTAACATCAGTTAACGGTACTAGGTCAATACCAAGAAAATGGTCACAGAATTTATTTTAATGGCTCGCGGACGAGGCCGCGACGGGGAATGCTAGTACATTATACTTAAAAACAACATAGCAACATACAAAAACGTTTTAATTTCAAATTTAATCTTTAAAAAACTTTTTATTTTTTTATCTTAACATTCTACCTTTAGTTTTATAAAATAAAAAATGTTTTTAAAGATTAAATTTGAAATGTATTTTACATTGTTTTTTTAAATAGAATAAATAATGTTTTTTATTATTTATCCGTATTAAGTATACATAACTACATACAGTTGGAATGTACCAGTGCGACTAAGTTGAGAGGGAAGGTTGGAGAGGTGAAATTGTAAAATAAACAGGTGCTTTGAGTGGAGGGGGCTACCTGTGGTATTATTCATTCGCTCTTCACATGTTTGTTATTAGCTTCCCTAAAAACTAAGGGTTATGTCCTCATTCTACATTCATATTCACAATCCTTACACTCATAGCGCGGGGAGAGAAATGCTTTATTTCAATAATAATAAGCAATGCTGCCCAAAAAACATTGGGTTGCTATAATATAATAATTGTTTATTTGTTTACCGGGATGTCCCCCATACAAATAGAGTGTATACAATTACAATTAATTAGAGTGTATACAATGCATTTTTTTTCAATATTAATTCCTAGTGCCATCTTTTTAACATTTTTTTTTTTTTTTTAATGCAACGGCCAAACAAAAACAAAACAAAGAAAAGTAATAGCAGACGAACAAGCAAGTCAATAACAATAACAAGCAATAACAAGAAAATAGCAATAAAGAGTAAATAAGAGGCACCAAAACAGAATAAATAACATATAGTGATTTAACAACAATAAATCAAAATATCAGGACTATTATCATGTCTTCGGATCTATTCTTCTAGCATAAATCTTTGGAGGTTGAGACTTCGCAATGTATACTCGAACAAAGCTCTGTAGGTAGGTATGTCGGCATTTTGTATAATCTGGTGGTACTGATGTGGTAAAATGTTGATGAAGTTAGGCAAGTACTATTTTCTATAAGCTGAGTAGATCGGGCAAGTACAGATGAAGTGGTAGAGAGTTTCGTTTTCTTCCTTATTACAAACGAGGCATTTGTCTGCAGGATTCAACTTATATGTGGAGTACCGGTGAGAGATACTTATAAATTTTACGCTGGATGTTCGGATTTGCGTGATTATTTTTGCTTGCGAGTGGGGTAGATTTATCTGTAGATGGCGTTGTGGAGTGAATGCTGGATTGTAAAAATCTTGATAATTTGGACAAAAAGATGAACTGTACATCCTTTCCAGGTCTGTTCTGTGAAGGGTTTCCTTAATAGAGTTAAGGGTTTTTTCTATTTCTTTTCTTCTCTCTGTTGAACTTATCGCGGATGTTATACGGTCCTAGACTCGAAGTGATTTTAATATATCTTGCAGCTGCAGGAACCAGTTATGCTTTGAACTGTTAGGGTGCAAAGTGGCAAGTCTACAAAGGGCGTCGAAGCACACTCTTGGGTACCTGTTGTTTGGCATTTCTAATATTTTTGTTACCCTACATTACACAGCGTACCAATCAATACTAAAATACATGCATACTTTTAACTAAAATACATTGTTACATTTCATCTTATAATTATAATATCATAATTTTTCTCTTATTTCCCTCTCTTAACGCTCACATTAGAAATAGGCACACATACTTATAGACTGCTAGAGAAAAAAAAAAAAACACAAAAAGAGATATACCAATGAAAACCTTATTTCTAATAAATAAATATATAAATATGCAAATAAATAGATAGATAAATAAACATACATATAAATAAATAAATAAAAAGATATGATATATGATGGAAATTGATATATGACTACGTATAATCAATTTCCATACTATATATACCAATACTAGATTCCATACTAGATATACCAATGAAAACCTTATATCTAATAAATAAATATATAAATATGCAAATAAATAGATAAATAAATAAACATACATATAAATAAATAAATAAAAAGATATGATATATGATAGAAATTGATATATGATTACGTATAATCAATTTCCATACTATATATACCAATACTAGATTCCATACTAGATATACCAATGAAAACCTTATATCTAATAAATAAATATATAAATATGCAAATAAATAGATAAATAAATAAACATACATATAAATAAATAAATAAAAAGATATGATATATGATGGAAATTGATATATGACTACGTATAAACAATTTCCATACTATATATACCAATACTAGATTCCATACTAGATATACCAATGAAAACCTTATATCTAATAAATAAATATATAAATATGCAAATAAATAGATAAATAAATAAACATACATATAAATAAATAAATAAAAAGATATGATATATGATAGAAATTGATATATGATTACGTATAATCAATTTCCATACTATATATACCAATACTAGATTCCATACTAGATATACCAATGCGCGAAACATCTGCGAATCATCTCAAAATCAAACATGTTCGGGCATGAGACGGGAATCCCCCCAGCAGCCACCTTCAGCTGATAATTACCCTACAGCCCCTCCTCAACTGTTTCAATTACTTAATGGTCTGAACTCCCTCATGCAACCCCTTTTTACTCTTCTCCAACAGCTCGCACAAATGACCCAAGCCATGTATCCTCCAAATGGCCCCTAATCAGCTGACTGCGGGCTCTTTGTCCATCCTTCTGTGGAACGCCAACGGACTGACACAACACAAAACTGAACTTGACTTATATCTTCATCAAAAACGAATCGACGTGGCCCTGATAACAGAAACTCACCTGACACCACGAACTAAATTTGGTATTTCTGGATACGTAATACACAGGACGGACCACCCCGACAACACTGCCCATGGAGGTACAGCTATACTCATAAGATCACCATTATCACACAACCATTTACATTTACCTAGTACACCTGACATTCAATCTACAGGCATTACTTTGTACATGAAACACTACACAATGACCTTAGCCTCGATGTATTGTCCGCCAAGATATGTGCTGACATCTTCGATGTTTTGCAATTTCTTCCAAAGCCTAGGGCGGTGCTTTATAGCAGGAGGTGATTTCAACGCTAAGCACCAATATTGGGGATCACGATTAAGCAACCCAAGAGGTAGGAACCTGAGGGCTGCTATCCATGAGCTTTCATTAGACACGATAAATCCTGACACACCGACATACTGGCCAACATCATTACGTAAATCCCCGGACCTTTTGGATTTTTTTATTACAAATGGACTGCGGACTGTTCCTCACACCATACATACGAGTTCTGATCTTTGCTCTGATCATTCCGCTGTACAACTCATTATCCTGGATGAGGCGGTTAACCTGGAAAGAAGACCAAAACTGCTTAATGGCACAATAGACTGGGATGCATACAGGGAGCTATTAGATAAGTCGCTTTCCATCCCAGTTTCTATAAAACATGAAAGTGAATTAGAAGAGGCTGTAGACATGTTCACATCAAAAATTCAAGAAGCGGCATGGTCTTCCTCAATGCCCAAGCATAATCATTCCAGATCTGCGCTCTTACCGCAATATCCTCAGTTTATAAGGGACTTGATCAGGGCAAAGAGAAGGGCGCGTAAGGTATGGCAGACTGACAGACGTCCCTCAGACAGACAAACATACAACCGACTTAATAATCAACTCAAAAGAGAAATTCAAAAATTCAACAGGACAAACTATGACGCTTACATTAGTAGCCTTTCGACGGACGATGGAAGCTTGTGGAAGCATACCAAAAAACTGCTAAAACATCGAGAGGTATCCGCACCACTTCGAAAAGAAGATGGTTCCTGGGCCGTGTCGGATAAAGAAAAATCTGAGCTCTTCGCCAACCACCTTTCTTCTATATTTACACCATTTACTGATTTCATAAATACAGAACATGATACCATTGTACAGAACACCTTAGACATTCCACTACAGCTGACACTCCCACCACCTCCGTTCACTCCTTCACAAGTCGCTCTACACATCAAACAATTACCAAAAAGGAAAGCCCCTGGTTATGACTTAATTACAGCTGAGGTACTCCAACAAATGCCGAGAAAAGCTCTTGTATTTCTAACAACAATTTACAACTGTATACTGAGAACGTCCAAATTCCCAATACAATGGAAGTACTCCCTCATAAAAATGATTCACAAACCAGGTAAAGACATATACAACCCGTCATCCTACAGACCAATCAGCCTCCTCCCAATATGCTCCAAATTATTTGAAAAATTAATACACAAAAGATTAGTTGACATACTTACAGACCAAAAAGTGTTACCTGACCACCAATTCGGATTCCGCACTTACCATTCGACGACGCATCAACTACACAGAGTTACTGACTACATTGCAGGAGCTCTAGAACAAAAACTATATGCAACTGGAGTATTTTTGGACGTTGCTCAAGCGTTTGACAAAGTCTGGCACCAGGGTCTTCTCTTTAAACTAAAGACCATATTACCTTCCACTTATTATCTGATTCTTCAATCTTTCCTTTTCGATAGATTTTTCTCCGTCCGGCAGGGTTCGGAAATTTCTTCAATTTATCCAGTCTTGGCGGGAGTACCCCAAGGCTCAATACTAGCACCTCTACTCTACATCATTTACACGCACGACATACCTATTAACAACGAGACATTGACTGCAACTTACGCTGATGATACTGCAATTATCACGAAACATCAGGACCCAACACAGGCTTCATTGACATTACAACATCACTTATACAAATTACACGACTGGTTTCAATTATGGAAAATTAAACTCAATCATGACAAATCAAAACACATCACATTCACTCTTAGAAAACAAACCTGTCCCCCTGTTCATATAGACAACCACCAAATTCCACAGACGGAGTCAGTACACTATCTCGGACTCCTTTTCGACAGAAGGATGACATGGGGCCCACATGTCAAAATGAAAAAAAGGACTCTTGACAAAAGACTCAAACTTCTCTACCCGCTACTTTCTAAATCGTCAAAACTGAAACTGAAACAAAAAGTAAATACGTACACTTACTTACTAAAGCCCATATGGACATATTCCTCACAGATATTTGGCATTGCTAAAAAGACTCACTTACAAAAACTTCAAACTTTTCAATCAAAATTGTTACGACTCATCACAAAATCACCCTGGTACGTGACTAACAAAACTTTACATACAGACCTCCATATACCAACAGTCGACCAGCACATAACGACGCTATACAAAAGATTTTTTAATAATTTAAACGGACACCCAAATAGTCTAATCAGTAGTATGGCTGAAGTACGGATGGATACGAGAAGACTAAAAAGGCGCTGGATGAGAGATCTGCTCTCTTAGACAGCCAAGGTAATTGAATCAAGCCAGGAAGGGGGTGCTGTTGGGTGCTTTCCCTCCTCATGCCTGACATGTCATCATTTCCCAATACCGTCATCTCATTCGCTGATTGTCAGCACCTTGCTGACAGGTGCGAATCAATTATTGAAGTCAAAAAAAAAAAAAAAATAAATATACATATAAATAAATAAATAAAAAGATATGATATATGATGGAAATTGATATATGACTACGTATAATCAATTTCCATACACATGGTGGTGGATAATTCCCAGAGAGTCCAGGATTAAATTTTCGGCCAACACCGCAATCTCTCTCATTTCGACACCTTTGTCTTCTAGAAAACTCCTTGTTCTGTTAGGGATCGTTCCGCGAGATCCGAACCAGAGGCGCCTAACTGAGAACTCTCTTTCCCCAAAGGTCTTGCGGAACTTCTCTTTAAGGAAAGGGATGCACTTTTCGCAGATCTCTCTCTTTTCCTTTTCCACTTAACCGCCTGGTCAAGGTCATTATTCTCATATCTAACTTCGGGTCCAAGATCAGTGCTTTCTTCCCGATCTTGGGGAATGCGACAATGTCTGCATACCTCGTGGATCCATCTGTGTCTATACAGTAGACCTGGTCAAAGCAGGCAAAGTTCCTCTCTTTAATGAGTTTGGAAGTTCATACTTAACCCTATGGTGCCTTATTATTAATAATTTAGTTGCGTTCATATGTTTTATTTATTTTCATCTTAATCCTGCCTCTTGAGGCGATCCGTGTGTTTGCATCAGTCTGCATAGTAACCCACTACTGCTACAGAAACATAAAAACAATTTTGAACTTTAGGCCGGTTGCCTCCTAAGCACGGCTGGTCTCCCTCGTCTGGGGGAGTGCTGTCTTCCATCCGTAGGCCAAGTCTTTAAAATTTGATAGTTATGTTCGGTTACTTGGCTAGTTGGGGGAAATCGCATTCTGTGAGCACGTAGATTCCGGTTTCCCGAAGCAAGTTGGCCCTCAGAGCCTCAAAAGTGGTGCAGTCAACAAGGACTTGCTCTGCAGTCTTCGGAATAACGCAGGTAGGAAATAGCGGGTCAAGGTCAACCTTGCTTATATGGGTCATTATCTGAAGATGCGTAGGTTTCATTTGCTAAAATTTCATTATTTAAAAGTTATAATTTCGGGCCGAAAAAATTCATACGTACTCAGTGGTATATTACTTTCACTTTTTAAATAGTAGCCAGACAGGAGAACCTTTAATTGTTCTTTTAAAAAATTATGAAAACAATTTCAAAGTGAGGGAGTGAACGGTAGTGAAAAATGTGTTAAGGTAGTAGTAAACTCTGAAAAGTGAAATCAAAAACGCGTATATTTTAAAGAAATACAATCTTAAAAAACAATAGAAACAATTTCAAATTCAAAAATATAAAATTCTAAATGCGTATAGCCAAAGTTTAATATTAGAGTTAGGTTAGGTTACAGTTGCATACTTTTGGTCATAGTTTAGTAATCGTCACCTTTACATTCAAATGCATTCTCAAAATCTTTTGAGAATTCAAAGAATGCAATGAAGCATACGCTCCCTCATTTAAGAAATTTTCGGAAAAAATGAGGGAGTGAAGTTTTCAAAGTCTTTATTATTTTTTAATCACTGTAAGAAGGTTAAAGTTGAAAAATATTGCAGAATCGAAAAATATGACCATTTTCCATCGAAAAACAATAGTTGAGTGAAAAAATTACTTGGAAATTTACCAGTTTTTTTGAAGTGAGGGAGTGAAGTAGCTATTGACCACGGCATAGATTTCCCTTAATAACCTAAATCTCACAGCGGAGGCAAGCGATAGCAGCCCCTGGTCGGCAGTCAAAACGATCCTAGAGTCTTCCCTCAACCGATTCTTTCCACCCCGGGCTTTGAGCTGTGTTCCTCTCAACGCTCAGACCATCCAACACTTGATGTGAGGGAGTGAAGTAAAAACGTCTGGACATACCTTTTTTATTTTATTTATGGTTATTGGTAATAATAAATGACACCGCTTATTTTTTCATGGAATCTTGAAGTAATTACTGACTTAACAAATTAATCAATTTAATCAAACACTCAATTGTTGAAAGAATACGAATTTTTAAAGTGGCTTGCCTGGGAGTCGGACATGGTGAGGGGATGAAAAAACAATTACTTTTAATTTTTTTTAACCAATTATAAATTTAGTTTGGAGCTAAAACATAGCCCCCATAGAACAACAAAAGAAGTGAAATAGTTCCTATTTTTTCTAGTAGCTAGCTCTCCTTTGAATGGTTGAAAATGGACCGGACGTACGATTTACACATTTTCAGATAATGACCCATATATGAAATATATAGTACGGGAAATTATTGCGATCGTGAAAAATTACGAATTCTGGTTTTCAATGAAAATAAACGTTCCCTTGAGGCCAAATAACCAAGTCTCGCGAAATGGTCTGTATGTGTGAACAGACTAGTTCAAAAACTAGGGACCCTATGTATATTGCCCTCGCTGTGACGGCAAATTTTTTATTTATTTAATAAATTTTGTCTCAATTTTCTTTTATTTTTTTCTCGATTTTCTCAAAATTTTTATTTAACTTGTCATGTTTAGTGAGGATCAAATATTCTTTAATATCAGGTAGGTTTTATCATGATACAAATTTTTTGATGTCGCTTAAATGGCGAAGGAAATTTTTTTTCTTTTCCTTTAAAGTATCTTCGATTTTGTTTATATGGAGAAATCAACTGTCCCTCGTCATGCCTAAAAATAAGAAATGGATAAATAAGTAATAAGAAAAAATTAATAAACAAATAGTGGAGAAAAAAAGAAATACGAGGGGTGATCAAAAAGTTCCAGGACTGTTGAGATTGCGCGGCAATGGAGTGTCATAGAGCAGTACGGTTGGCAGCATTGTTTAGCGTGACTCTTCCTGAGCTCAGCTGTTTATTCAGTTTGTTGATAACCTTCTTCATTGCAAAGTTACTGCTGTTTTCGTAAAAAAAAGTTTTTTGTGTTCGGCGATTTTGTGAAATGAATGTAAAGGAAGAGCAACGCGTTTCATCTCCAGTAATGACTTGTTTTAAGAAGTTTTCATTGTCATTTGCCATTTCAAGAAGTTCCTGACAAACTTGAACTCTGTGTTCTTTCTGCTGCTCAGTCAACAGTCTCGGAACAAACTTTGCAGCCACCCTTCTCATCTGCAAATTTTCTGTTAAAATCTGTTGACACGAACCAAATGAAATGTTCAATTCTTCAGCCATCTCACGAATGGTTAGTCGACGATTAGAACGCACGAGACTGTTCAATCTTGCAACATGATCGTCGTCAGTCGAAGTTGATGGGCGCCCTGAACGAGAATCATCTTCACACGATGTCCGGCCTTCCTTGAACCTTTTGTACCACTCATGACACCTTGACCGACTCAGACATTCATCACCGAAAGCCACTTGCAACATTTGAAAAGTTTCAGTAAACATTTTACCCAACTTCACACAAAACTTTACGCAAACGCGTTGCTCTTCCTTTTACATTCATTTCACAAAATCGCCGAACACAAAAAACTTTTTTTTACGAAAACAGCAGTAACTTTGCAATGAAGAAGGTTATCAACAAACTGAATAAACAGCTGAGCTCAGGAAGAGTCACGCTAAACAATGCTGCCAACCGCACTGCTCTATGACACTCCATTGCCGCGCAATCTCAACAGTCCTGGAACTTTTTGATCACCCCTCGTATATTCCGCCACACCGTTAAAGAACGTTATTGATTATAAACAATGTTCTGTCATTAAAGACGCACTGCGCATGCGTGGGTTCAGTTGCATGAGTTGACGGAAAGATCTCCTGCATATGTTGGAACTTGATTTTTTCATATTTAATATTAAGCCATTTCTTATTCTTCGGCGAAACAAGAGACAGTTAATTTCTCCATATAAACAAAAACAAAGGTAATTTATAGAAAATGAAGAAGTCTCCTTCCCCATTTAAGCCCCCTCAGAACATTTTATTAATGATGAAGCTTACCTGATATTAAAGAATACTTGATTCTCTCTAAACATGACGAGTTTGATCAAAGTCGTTAAAGCCGTTTTTGACGAAATCGGAAAAAAAAAAATTAAATAAATAAAAGTGGAGAAAAAAGTTATGAAATAAAGTACCCTCTCCGTTTAAGGATTTTTTATGAAATGTTAGGTGTCACATCTTTGGCATATACATACATCAAATAATTAGTTTCATCAAAATTGTTAGAGCCGTTTTTGAGGAAATTGAAAAAAACATAAAAAGTTATGAAAAAATGCACCTCTTTCACCTTATTTGACCAATTTTGATGAAATTTTTGTTGTTACATCGCGGGTATAGATAGATAGATAATCATGTTTTATTATATAGTAAAGCTATACAAAGTGATATATTACAATAAAAACACACTATGACAATGGTTAATACCGTCTGCCAGGAGTTGCCTCTATAAACATCTTAGGTTAGAATTAAAGAATAAAACAAACTTAAAAAACTCTAAATAAAAAATAAGGGCCTTCAATAAACATTAAAAAGATACTTAATACTATTTACACATCTGTTAGTCTATTATGAATATAATTTTAATGAAAATTAAATTCTGCAATTAAAAATTTTCTGTACCTTAAAACACCTTTCATAAATCCATATAGCCTGTGCCAATCCTTCCCATTTAAAAAATCTATAATTTGATGCTTACTTAGCTGAATAGAGCCAAAATATTGAATTCTGTAAGAATTGAAAATAAGGCACCTGGCTACTATGTGATATGTATCTTCATCCTCATTTAAATTACATATGGAGCATGTATAAACAATGCCCTCCAACCAAGGTTTACTATTGAAGTTATACAATTCACCTCTTGTGTTAAATATTGTTTGGATTAAGTCCATACTATGCTCATTATTAATGTAACTAACTTTAAAGTCTAATTCTTTGTACAGCGAATGATATTCAGAGTCTGAGACGGATACCATTAACCCTTTTCTAAAAAAGTCTTGGGCTTTACCTATTATATTATACATTTGGTTGCGCCAACGTTCCCCTGATACAAATACAATATCTACATTGCATACGAACATATTTGCTAGTGTTTTCCATTCCTTAAACCAAAAATTATAATCTGATTTTATACATTCCACAGCCATTATATACGTGAGACGTGTACAGCTATAACTCAGTATTTTACAAATGTAATTTACATGCAACTTCCAGTAATTGTGGTACAGTAAATTTCTACCAGTCTCTAAGTACAACATATAATTAGGTGTGTTAGGTGGTAGACGAAATAGCTTTTTTTTAAAAAATCTATGAAGACCCTCGAGCTTCTGATAGTTATGATACCCCCAAGACTTGCGCCCCATATAACAACACCGAACGAACGACTGAGTTGAAGAGATTATACTTTGCAGTAATGGGCACCTTATTGTTGCAAAATGCATCTGACCAAACACTATTGATGGCTAGCTTGGCGGATTGCACTTTCTCTTTTAAGTGATACAGCCCAATTATTGGGCTACTGTATATTACAGTATACAGCCCAATTATTGGGCTCAGTGTGCAACCTTGTCTTAGGCCTATAGTGGTCGAAAAGGGTTTAGTTATTCCTTTTTGTGTCCAAATAACCGCGTTTGTGTCATTATATATATTTTTTAAAGCCGTTAGGAACTTCGAAGAAACGCCCATTCTCTCAAGCTTGTACATTAATGCTGAACGATTGATAGTGTCGAAAGCTGATTTAAGGTCGACAAACATTGTATAAACTTCATTATTCCTAGCGTATACGGATTGCTGCACTAAATTCATTAAAACAAATGTATTATCGCAAGTTCCATAACCTCTGCTAAAGCCTGCCTGACTTTCATCTAATATCTTGTTTTCCTCTACCCAATTATTCAGCCTCTCAGTCAGGAGTCCTGTGTACAGCTTCTCTACCGCGTTTATAAATGATATGGCCCTATAATTGCCTGGATCCGATGTACAGCCCTTCTTAAACAGTGGGTACAAAATAGAGGTCCCGAAATCCTTTATTCGTTTTCCGGTTTGATAATAGACATTAAAGATTTTCCAAAGTATGCTTAAAAAATTTTCTGGGGCTTCTTTATAAAATTCATTCGGAACTCTATCGATACCCGTTGCTTTATTTGCTTTTAGTTTATTTAAAACAAATCGGAATTCCGTAAGGCTAAATTCGTCATCTAAGTATGAATTAAGGACTATCGGCGTGTCGATGTTCATTTCCGCGGTCGGTGCATTACCATATAAGTTTTTAAAATACTGTGTCCATTTCTCAGCAGTTATAGAGGGGCTCATCAATCGATTTTTACCCTTCAAAGTATTTACCAATTCCCAAAATTCACGAGAATCTTTACATTTATTAGATTTTGCAGATAGGCTATTTAAGAACTCAACTTTCTTTTTTGAACAAATTTCTTTATATTTTGCATTAATTTTTAAATATTTGTTTTTGATAAAAGTTGCATTGCTTTTTCTAAAAACATTCAAAAGTTTAAATGTGAGTTTTCTATAATTTTCACATTCCCAATCAAACCAAGGTTGCTTTTTATTTAATTTGGTTCTATTCGGCCCACTATTACCACTACAGTCACTGCAGAGTTTAATTAAGTCTACTAAATCTTTGATATTAACATCGGAATTTTGGAGAATTAAATTATTAGCAACATCTTGTAATTTTATTTGGAAAAATTTTGTATCTCGCCTATTCCAAACTAGCTTAGGAATTAAGGGAAGCGTTTCTTCCGGTTTCTCCGGTTCTGCCTGGAATGTGGACAAGCGTAGAAGTCGAACAATCAGGAATATATACTAGAACACTATATACTACATAACATAAACTACTAGCTGTGTATACCGGTTTCACCCGGAGAATTTCATTTTTTAAATCTATAAACTGAGACTGTTGTCGACTCAAACGGTCGATTTCGTAAAAACCAATGTAAAGCAAGATCAGTATGATTTTTATAACAATAAAGAATATTAGCTGAAGATCGGCTGAAGTTATGCAATTTTAATATGGACAGGTGTTCGCACCTGGTCTGAAAGAACCACTCAGCGAAATTTGGAGAATAAAGCATATCAGCTGAAGATCGGCTGAAATTATGCAATTTTAATATGGACAGGTGTTCGCAGCTGGTATCAAAGAACCATTGAGCGAAATTTGGAGAATTTAGGACAAACGGTATGGATTTCTATAAAGAACAAATAAACAAACAAACAAATAGAATTTCAACTTTATTTATATAGATATATATAGGATATATGTATATATATATATATATATATATATATATAGGAATATATACTAGTTTGTTCCAACAACAAGCCCAAAACAATTTTGAATAATATGATTTAATTTGATGTAACGCAACAAATATTTTTGTTTGCAAATTAAAAACTTACATTTCTATATATAAAATAAAACAGGCAAATAATAAGCAAAATAAGACTGTTTATCAATTAATCAGTTCAAATGGTGGCAGTAAAGATTATACTGTGTAAAAAGCTAGACATTGGAAAATAATAGCACTGTAAGATTTTAAAAATTTGTATTTAATCAACCTTTGTATGAAACAGATCTCAATACAAAAAAAAAATGAATTGAATATTAAAATAGATAAATATTTAAGTGAAATTAATCGAACTATACTGACATTTATAATGTAAGGAAACCGCATTGCAGTAAACAGCATCAGTGCCTGCTGAATCCACGTCGTTATTTACAAGAAAAAATAAGCAATCATTACAATAATTTAAAAAAAAATATATAATAACGGCCATAAAAAAAGTAATGCATATAAAATATATTAATGTTCCATATAAACTATAATACCATGCTTTTATTCAAAACAAGCTGAGCCGTGCGACCATATATTTAGTATCGTATAGAGCGTATTTAGTGCGTCATGGGCATAGGTGAGGGTTGAAGTAAAGAATAGATGTGTTTAAATTGTAGATTTTGTATTTATTTTTAAACATAAGTTTAAGGTACCTATTTACATATTAACATAATAGAATTTGCTTAAAACTCGCAAATGTACAATGTTCGTCTCGACAAATTGAAAAAAATGACTACATCAAAAAAGCTCTGCGAGAGTTTTAAATTTTCTCTGAGAATTTCAAACGTTTTTCGCTTAAAACGTGCAAACGAAGGGGTTAATCTAAAAAAAATTTATGACCGAAAATTTTCTCCTTAAAAACCTGAAAAGATTAACACCATTTAGACCATGTATGACCTTTTTCTAAAAAAAAAAAAAAGCGGTTTTGCGCTATTAACTCGCAATGGAAGGTGAAATGGGTAATATGTATATTTTTCCGGTAACGGTTAAAGAAATCTTTAAAATGATGCATCATTCATGAAATTTGATGAAGTATTAAGGAATTTATGGCGTATCGTCAAAAAAAATGAGAAATAATGTATATATGATTTTAAAATAATTTTCTTTATTTTAAGCGTGTTTCAGATGTAATAATTAGTTAAAGCCTGAAGTTTAAAACTGAAAAGATGGGACCATTTCAATGAAAAAAGAATATAGGAGTGGACGTTCCATTAGCTAACAAACGAATTATAAATTTCCCCGCTGACGTCATTCTTTCGCTTCACCCCTTTATATCTCAAACCTCGCGGAGTGGATATTTTTTTAAGCCATTCAACTTACACCTCAAGTTACATATTTTTCAAGTAATGCAGGGTAACGGTGCCAATAGTTGACAGTTTAAGAAAAAAATATATATATTTTTGGCACTGTTTACCAATATAATGATGTTAGAATAATCTTTGTTATGAATTTAATTAGGCCAATCCCTCTAGAGAACTAGGAATACGTACAATACCCTGAGGTCTACATTTACGGTTTTTATAAAAAAGGATTTCTTACAAGGGCATACCTAGGATCAAAACTAGGTCGGCAAGCTATGGTGTTTCAGGTTGTAACATCTTACCGTGGAAAAGGTGAATGAAACCAAAATTATGTATAATTATAGCAGTGCTTTATCAACTAAGTTATTACAATTATTTGCTTGAAAAAATTATTAACCAGCCTTCCAGAGGGGGGCAGATGCCCCCCCCTGCCTCCCGCTTGGTACGCCCATGATTTCTTAGAAACTTCTAAAATGAACCACTAGTTGACACATGTCAACTACTTACATGCCAACTTACACAGAATGTAAAGGTTTGGAAAGTTGACATTTATGGTTTTAAAGTTGACAAATGCATTAATTTTTGATTTCCTATGATTTCAAAGAGGTAATATGGACTGCATAAAATTTAATATTTTTTTATTTATATAGT
This sequence comes from Aelia acuminata, assembly GCA_911387785.2. Lineage (NCBI taxonomy): Eukaryota > Metazoa > Arthropoda > Insecta > Hemiptera > Pentatomidae > Aelia > Aelia acuminata. Next base: position 228,035,574 of record OU426978.1, read on the forward strand.
AGTAAAAATATTCACAATGGAAACAAAATAAAATTTCCAAAATTTTATTATTTTATACACAAAAAGCTTAAATGAGACAACAAAAAAAAAACACATTTAAGGCTCTGTTCAGGATGATAAACAGATTTTAATACTGGTCAGAAGTTTTGTTTTTTTTTAATGTTGGGTTTGCACAATTTTGGACTCTCCAATGATGAAATTCACTTTTCCAGTGCCCCTTTAGACAATTAAAGATGGCCACATTCATTGGTTGGATGAAAAAAGATATAGCATTTTGATAGAGTGCGACTTATAGCAAGTATCCAAGTTGAATTGGGAATTGGAGAGTCAAATGAGGCGCTTTTCCATTCAGTAATAGGATTATTGGCAATGCAATTTTGCTCTCAATGATCCATAGATAGAAAACACTAGCTATAAATTCATAAAATAAGACACTTGTCACTTCCATAAGCCACCCCCAGATAGATCACGATTTGTATTTGCTAATTCTGGCAGTTGTTGACATTGATGTCGACTATTGAAAATATGGATTAATTTCTGTTCTAATAGTTGACCCCTACATATAAGCCCTAAAACATTGTATAAAAATATTAAAAAGCATATCAAATGATTCTCATGAACTTAATGAATACCATAAAATTAATTAAAAACATAATTTAACTTAAATAAACCAACTAAAAAGCTTATTTAACTTGACTTCCACCTTATTGAAACAGGCTAGCAGAAACCAAGTTTTCAGACGACTAGAAAATTTGCCAATATAACCTCTCACAAATAAGCTAGAGTTTTCATCACACTGATGATGACACCACATCTCACTTGGCAAATTAGCGCCAAATTTTGAACCAAAATAATCAACCCTGGATCTTATTATTTACACTTTTTGTAAAAAATGTCAACTATTGGAGCACTGTCGTCTTATGGTACAGTTACCCTATAGCATTCAAGAACGTGAAACAAAATAATATGATATGTCTGTTACATTGAAAAGAGTTCTAGGCTTTTTGTTGGAAGAATGAGATAACTGTTTTAGTACATGTTCCGGATCTTCTAGAATCTTCTAAACAATTCTAGAACGTTCTATTTGGGACCAAATATAAGAACCAATGGACTAGGGTCTTATTACTGCACGGTACATCGAAGTATATGGTTACTTTTGTTTCACAGTATAATGTGACAAGTAGTCACCTTTTTGTATAGTTGTTAATAATTTGCATTTTCATTGTTTTGTTGGCGTTGTAAATTGTAATTTTTTTTAAATAAAAATTATTTCATTATTAGCACATTAGTGTCAGAAGTGGGATTTAAAGATTAAAACTGGCAGGCAAACGAATCTGAGAACTGTCAGTAGCGAAATCTAGCAGGGCATTGGAAGAGCTGCTGGATTTGGACACTATTGGAAATAATGCGACCCTGTAAGCACGTTTACATGAGTATTAATTACATCAGGGCGTCCTTCTGAAACAGTAGACTTTGAGGATAGCTTATTAAACTCTGCGTTAAATATATTCCATAGTCCAATAATATGTTAGATAAGATATAATCAAGATATATTATAAAGCAAAGTGTACAATGTGCGTGCCGAAAAGGCTCAAAAACGACTCCACGTAGGATTATGGAAGTTATGTCTTCGTTTAGCCATATGACTCCTTACGGAGAAGAAGGTTTCCGTTTTTCTTTTAAGAGTGTAAAATTGAAGAGAAAAGGACTGGAGTTTTAAGCCTCTCGCACCATTTAATTAGCCTCTCTGAGATTGAGATACGAGTTTATGAATGAAAAATTTAGTTCGAGCTCCAGGCTACCAGGAAGCGCTAGGGTGCGTTTCACTCAATGTTTATTGTCCATTCATTCGGTATGTAATCCTTCTATATTTTTTCAGCTGTTCTTTTTAAATTACTAAAAAAGTAAGAGAAAATAATTAGTTTGCGTTTCAAAATAAAATAAGTACTTTACATCTCAGCAATCAATTAGAAAACCAACTGGATTCCTTAAAAAATTAGTTTTCTCATAAGAAGGCTAATACATGATCAGCACATTACATTTAATCTATTTATAATATATACTTAAGTAAATTTAATGCAATATGAACATTTCTTAGTAGTACAGTGAGCGAATAAAATTAGAAATAAAAAAAGAGATGAATTGACTAAATATAAATCTTAAATAAAAAGTTTGAAGTGTTCTTACTGTATTTATGAAAAAGAAGTTGGTTTGGTTACTACGTATGATGAACATTCCAGTTGACAAAAAGACTAACTCCAATAACAGCATTCAAGATTTTATCATCCCTCAGAGTTCAAGATAAAAAGAAATATGATGAAAAAATTGTGCCTTCAAGAAATTTTGGTTTTCACTTTGTAATAGTAGTAAGATTCGAGATATGCAGAAACCGTTCAAATTACGGGGGGATATCTTAAGGGAAGTTGAAATGGAAGAAAAATCTTAAAAAAAAGTTTCTATGAATCTTCGGTAGTTTCTATACTTCTGGATCAAATAGGACCACCATACAGGGTTCCTTATTTGGGCGGACTCTGCAGATCTCAAATCTGCAGAATATTGATACCAAGTTAAAACGAAAGTTTCAAGAAGGTGCTAATTTTGTACAATATTTCCTTTAATTTTAAAGTTTTTCTGTTATTAAAACTAGCACACAACTACCGGAGCGAAGCCGGGCACCCAAGCTAGTTTAAAATAAAAACTAATTATCAAATCTGGACGCTAATGGGTAGATTTCTTATCTGATGATGCGTAGATTTCACTTCCTAAAATTTCATTATTGAAATGTCATAATTTCGGGCCGAAAAAATTAAAACGTACTCAGTGGCATATTATCTTCACTTTTTAAATAGAAGCCTGATAGGAGAACCTTTAATTGTTCTTTTAAAAAATCATGAAAACATTTTCAAAGTGAGGGAGTGAAGGATGAGTGAGCTAGTGAAAAATGTGTTGAGGTAGTAGTCAACTTTGAGAAGTGAAAGCAAAAACGCATATATATTAAAGAATTACAATCTTAAAAAACAATAGAAATACAATCAAAACAATTTCAAAATCAAAAAAAAGAAAACTCCAAACGCGTATAGCCGAGAGTAAGCATGATTTTAGAGTTAAGATAGGTTACAGTTGCAAACTTTTGGTCATAGTTTAGAAATCGTCACCTTTACATTCAAAAGCATTCTCAAATTCTTTTGAGAATACAAAAAATGTAGTTTTCGCTCCCTCATTTAAGAAAAAATTTTGAAAAAAATGAGGGAGTGAAATTTTCAAAGTTTTTATTATTTTTTAATCACTGTAAGAAGGTTAAAGTTGAAAAATATTGCAGAATCGAAAACTATGACCATTATCCAAAACAAATAGTTGAGTGAAAAAATTGCTTGGAAACTCACCAGTTTTTTTGAAGTGAGGGAGTGAAGTAGCTATTGGCCACAGCGTAGATTTCCCGTAATAACCTAAATCTTACAGCGGAGGCAAGCCATTGCAGCTCTCTAATGACCATCGATGTGTCCATAAACAACTAAACCTAACCTAAGCTTTATTTTGTTTGTTTGTTTAAAGTCACTTTATGCCACTAAGGCTAATCGGACGATGCTAAAGTGGGAGTCCTAAATTTTGCCTATCCAGGTATAATTAGGATAGGGGTCTTTAACGAGTACCTGACATCGTAAAGGCTCGGGACCACCATATCACGTCCTATCCGAGGGACGGCATGGCTAAGGAATTTTTACTCCCATTGAAAAATCCTAGAGCCACCGCTGGACGAGAACCTGCGACCTTTAGTATTGTAGGATGCCATGCTAACCACTGTACCACAGGTGACCCCCTAACCCAGAGTTGGGCGAATTGTAATCTAAATAATAATTAATGAATATGAATAATTGTAATCATAAAACAACAAATAATGAATAACTATTATTCATAATCAGTGCGGAGTATTTTTAATGATTATTGAGTGTTTATGGTATTCATTTGAAATGAATAAAAATAACTGTTATTCAGTTATTCATGATTAACAAACAAATACTGATAAATTCAGTTAGTCATTATTCATGAATAATGTATATTCATGAGCTAGGATTAATATAATATTCATCAATCATGAATATGATATATTCATAATAATTATTCATTTAAATTTAAAAGACGAGGATGTATTTCTGAATTAAAATTTGTCCTAATGAGCAAGGACAAGTCATAAGAGAGGGTGTAGTCAACTGAACAGCATTTGAAGTCACAAGTAAAGAATTAGATTCTAATTCCAATGGGTATTAGTAAAGGTCGATTGACAAGAATAGAAATAGCAAACAAATTTTCAATCATAATTCATGACTAGTAAGACTCAGAATTGTGATTTTTTTTGTAATCATGATTAATGAATTTATATTATTCATGATTAATGAATGACCTGTAATCATGAGTAGCGAATTCACATTAGTCGTGATTAATGAGTAATGAGTAATCATGAATAATGAATTCTTCTTAATCATTATTACTAACTAACATTTAATAATGAATAATGATCATTCATGGTTGTTGAATACATTATATTCATGAATAATCCACAACCAACGATTAATACAATTCATGAATAATGATTCCGCGCTAAAGAATGATTTGTGAATGATGATTACAATCATTATTCACATGGTTGATTATTGGCTATAATCATGAATACATTTTTATTTAAATATGCCCTGTTCTGCCCTAACCTAAGCTTTAACGCAGCCTTTAAAGAGCTATCCTCAAACTCTACTGTCTCCGAAGGACGTCCTCATGTAAATAATACTCACGTAAACGAGCAAATGTGGTCGCTTTATTTTCAATAGTGTCCAAATCCAGCTCTTCTAATTTCCCCTAATTGTGATATAGATATGCCTTGGAGTTTTATTTCAGTAATCATTAAATCTGCTTTCAATTTCGGGCAGTTTCTTTCAGTTTTAGTATCGTGTTAGTTATCAGTTGATGAAATAAAATACGGAAATAAATAAATCGATTATCGAAAGATAATGATGGAAAGCCGGATGGGACCGAGTGAAAAAGAGGCGATATTAATAACAGCTCTCGCCTGGGGATTGATTGATGAAGGTCCCGCAGAGACAGAGGCAACTTGGAACGGTCCAACTCCCCGCAAAGAAATTAATTCAAACTTGAGCGAAATGGGAAATGAGTTTCGAGTTAGCTGCGCCATCTTTCAGAGTGAGAGAGAGAGAGAGAGAGAGAGAGAGAGAGAGAGAGAGAGAGAGAGAGAGAGAGAGTGAGAGAGAGAGAGAGAGAGAGAGATAGAGAGAGAGAGAGAGAGAGTGAGAGAGATAGAGAGAGAGTGAGAGAGAAAAGCTGTTTCCGATTCAGTTTCAACTACTTTCTTATTAAAGTCTTGAGCAATAATTGGATCCGTTCTGGAAGATCGCTTCGCAATCATCAATAACTAATTCTTTTTGATCTAGTCGTTCTTCATTAATCATCTGATTTTATCATATTAAGAGCTACAGGTCTCCTATTTGTGATGAAGATACCGCTTCGCCACAATAATGCTTGGGCTCAACGTGTCTTATGGGTGGTCGGAATATGTTTGCAATGCAAAACTCGTTCGTAAAAAGATATTTTAATGCTCTTTCAACATATCTTATCAGATTAAAGCAAAACTAATTGATAAGTCAACGGAAGAAAGGGGGTTGTGATTTGGAGTGCTTTCCGAGAAAATCGAGTTTTTAGGTTTGGATCTTTAATTACTTAAGTATCTTTTATTATTTTTCTTCAATTTTTTTATATGTCCTTTTCCTTTTTGTTTTGCGTGTCAAAATAATAAATTTGCCCGAAACAGACATAAACACGCTCTAAAAAAAAAATATTTTAGTAAAAAAAACACAATTTAAACATAAAAGAAAGGGGGATAGTCCTGGACGCTCCCCTTTTCTTCACAGTTTTATTGATGAAATGGTGATATTAATACACAACCCATATAACTTCTAACATGACACTCCCCCATCCACGTATGTTTACTTGATTTTTTTCATATCTCATATTTATCCATTTCTTATTTTGAGGTAAAACGACATTCAGAAAATTTCTCCATATAAACAAAAACAAAAGTACTTTGTAGGAAAACAAAAAGGCCCCTTCCCCATTTAAGCCCTCTCAGAACATTTTAGTAATGATAAGGCTTACCTAATATTAAAGAATACTTGATTCATTATAACATGACGAGTTTGATCAAAATCATTCTATCCGTTTTTGAGAAAATCGAAAAATAAAATAAAAATCAGGTGCGATACGCGCAACACACAACTTTTACTTACCAACTTCCTTTGATTAGTAATTGACGTCTGTTTTGTTAAATGCCATTTCCCAAAGTCACACATCTTTCCACATTCATTTACTTATTTTTGTTTGCATTTGCTCTTTAAAGTACACTATTTTTTTTTATTATTACTATTTTAATTTTTATTATTGAAGATAATTCGGTAATGTGATAATTCGGTTAAAACTGGAAGTCTAAATAATTCACAATCGCAACCCTTTTTCTTACTATATATTTCATATATAGGTAACAGAAAGTAAGAAAGTCATTAAACTTTTATCTATTTTAGCCTAATTGCGTTGATATCTCACCCTCGAGAATATATAGTTTATTTTTGTTGAAGTAATCCGACCGCACCGCCCCAAGTTAGGCTCTTTATCTTGACTTCAAAGTATTATAAAAATATCTCATTATAAACAAACCAAAAGTTCATTTTGTAAAAACTTTATCCTAGAGGAATTCGAAACTCCGTTAATAAGAAAAAAATGAGGTTCGAGATTAGGAAGTTTAGGAAAGTTTCGAAAGTTGCGGGAGGGGGGGGGGGTCGAGTGATGAGATTGGGAAATAATAGATAAGGAGAGGGGGATAATTTAAAAAAGCTAGGTTAAACTTACTTAATCAAAAGTAATTACTAATTCGATAAATATTAAAGCCTTCCGAATATCAAGTTAATTTCGCTGATTCTAGATGTGGCTTTGGTGAAAAATTCAACAAAATCTTGACAAATAAAAACACATTATTTTAGGAATAGATTATCAGGATTTTAGTCAAAAATTTGTTTTATTTGAAGATGAAGAATGTTTATCTTCATTAGGGCTAAAAAGAAGACAAATATATTAATTACAGATAGTAACAAGGTTCGGGTCCCGCGGTGGCCGTAGGATTTTATGAAGGGAGCAGAAAATCATTGGCTATGCCGTCCCTCGGATAATCGTCCGATAAACCTTAGTGGCATAAAAGACGTTAAACAAATCAACAAAAAGAGTTTTTTTGAAGTATATGGAAATGTTTGCCAATATATCGGTGTTTGCACAATAAAAATCAAACTATTTTTGATTGACCCAATATATTGCACAATCTTCCAATGTGATCAACAAACGCTCAGTATTATTGTACAAATCAGTTATTGTGCAAAATATTGACGTATATATTGATCGTCAAGAGGCCGCTTTAGTCTCAAAATTTTTAATAAATATATATTATAAAGCAAAGTGTAAAATGTGCGTGCCGATAAGGCTCAAAAACGACTCCACGTAGGATTAAGAAAGTTATGTCGTCGCTAAGCCATATAACTCCTAACGGATAAGAAGGTTTCCGTTTTTCTTTTAAGAGTGTAAATTTGAAGAGAAAATGACTGGAATTTTAAACCTCTCGCACCATTTAATTAACCTCTCTGAGATTGAGATACGAGTTTATGAATGAAAAATTTAGTTCGGGCTCCAAACTACTAGGAAGCGCTAGGGTGCGTTTCACTCAATGTTTATTGTTCATTCATCAAGTTCAGTTTGTAAAGGTTATATATTTGTTCAGTAGTTCTTTTTAAATTACTAAAAAATTAAGCGAAAATAATTAGTTTCTCATTTGCTTACAAAATAAAATAATGATTTTACATATCTATGCAATCTATTACAAAACCAACTGGATTCCTACAAAAATTAGTTTTCTCATGATCAGCACATTACATTTTACATGTAATCTATACATAATATTATATAATATATAATATCTATATATAATACTTAAGTAAATTTAATGCAATATGAGTGAACATTTCTAAATAGTACAGTGAGCGAATAAAATCAGACATAAAAAAAGAGATGAATTGACTGAATATAAATCAAAAATAAAAAGTTTGAAGTGTTCTTATTGTAGGTATGAAAAAGAAGTTGAATTGATTACTATGTATGATGAGCATTCCAGTTGACAAAACGACTAAATCCAATAATAACATTTTTTTATCACCCATCATAGTTCAGGATAAAAAGAAATATGATGAAAAAATTGTGCCTTCATGAAATTTTGGTTTTCACTTTGTAATAGTAGTAAGATTCGAGATCTGCAGAAACTGTTCAAATTACGGGGGGGGGGGGGGGGTATCCTACGGGAGCTTGAAATGGAAGAAAGGTCTTAAAAAAATATTTCTATGAATCTTCGGTAGTTTCTATACTTTTGGATTTAAGAGGACCATCATAGTAGTCAGCGCTTAAGTTTTACTCGAAATTTAATTTTTTTAACTGAGATACCAGATTTTTCGACTATAATGTATAACTTATTATCTGCTGACTGCTTGGAATGTGCTTATAGGATTCAGAATCGCAGAAACCATAAAAAAAATGCATAACTCGACAAAGTTGCAGCAAAATTAATTGTTCATTTACCATTTTCAACTGAATGGAAGCCTGTAAATTATACAGGGTTCCTTATTTTGGCGGACTCTGCAGATCTCAAGTCTGCAGAATATTGATACCAAGTTAAAACCGAATTTTCAAGAAGGTGCTGATTTTGTTCTCTATTTCCTTTAATTTTAAAGTTTTTCTGTAATTAAAACTACCACACAACTACCGGAGCGAAGCCGGGTACCCTAGCTAGTTGATAAATATTTTTAAGTGGGTCCTCTTTGCTGAGCCGAAATTCTGTGAGGCGGATGTTCAAATGGATTTAAGTAAGTAGGTTTATTCAGGTTATGTTCTATTTTCAATTTTGATTATTTAGAAAAAATAGAGAACAGTATTATTAGTCGTTTTATAAAATAAAAATAAAAAATTATGAAAAAAGGAATAAAAAGAGGTGAAAAATATTAGATTTAAAAAAAAAAAAAAAGTGGTGGAGAGAGGGAATTCTATTGAGCTCATCTTTAAAGGACGGGAAGAGAATTTAGGAGGTGGGGGGGGGGCATAGTTGATAGCATTCTTCCCTATCTCGTATTAATATTCCTTTGACCGGCTTTGTTCTCTCTCCAGTCTCCCGATAGTCGCATTTATCTCCAGGAATTATTGCATCTTTATGGAATTTCGATTAACGCTCCGCCTGGTATTAGGCCAAATTTATGGAAAATAATTTCGGAAGAATATCACGTCTCTTGACCCATTTCGGGTCAAGGATATTTAAAAAGGATAAAATATTTTATTATTATTTAGAGGTGTGTAATGGTCAACTGATTTTTCTAAGATAAAATGATAAATTATCAGAATTTTTAGAGGTTTTTTTATTTGGAGAGGCTACGTTTCGTCCCAAATATCAGGATGAAATCATCGATCATCAGGGCTAAAAAGAAAACAAATATATGAGCAACATGTAAAGTATCAATGCTAGAAGAAGAAATTAATTACAGAAAGTAACAATATGAAGTAACAAAATCTGGTGTTTTCATGACATGGCGGCTACCTATGAATTCGTTTGTTTAACGTCACTTTATGCCACTAAGGCTAATCGGACGATGCTACAGTGGGAGTCCTAAATTTTGCCTATCCAGTTATAATTAGGATAGGGATCTTTATAGAGTACCTGACATCGTACAGGCTCGGGACCTCCATTTCACGTCCTATCCGAGGGACGTCATGGCTAAGGATTTTTTACTCCCAATTAAAAATCCTAGGGCCACCGCTCAGCGCGAACCTGCGATCTTTAGTATTGTATGTAGCCACGGCACATATGAAATCTAATAATTATATAAAAGATAATTAAACAAAAAAAAAATCTCTGTTCATATATATATATATACGAGTATATGAATATTTGTATAAGTAGCTGGTTAGCATGATAAAATAAAACCTGATATTTACCTTTTTGAGTCCAGACTTATACAGAGACTGAGGGGAAAAAATTATAAGGTGAGAGGTGATAGGGCTTAGTTTGCCGATTTCAAAAGGTTTATTTTGGAGAAACTATCTATTATATAATTATCAGATTTCATAAGTACCCATGTCATGTAAACATACCATCAGCTGGATTTTGTTACTTCTTCTTATTAGTATCTGTAATTCCTTTGGTCTTCTAGCAACGAATCGACCCACATGTCTGTATCGAAACGTAGGTTCTCGAAACAGAAAACTTTTGACTCAAAATCCAGATATTTTATTATAATATCTTAAAGAAAACAGTTGACCATTACACACCTATAAATAATAAAAAATATTTTATTCGTTTTAAATATCTTATATTAATCTTAATAAATAAGCGTAATAATAATAATTGAAATCAAATTTAAAGAATTAACAACAGTAACGTCAAATTTGGGGTTAAACATGAAATAAACTAAATAGAAATTCCAATCATGTCCTCTTTATAAAAACTAAGATGAAAAATGAATGATAATCTTTTTCTAGAAAGGCTGAGAGACGGAAACCTAGCAGTATTTCCGATTGAACAATTGCATCGATAGTTAAACATCAATTAATCTATCGCGTGTGATTGTGAAAACATACTTTGAAGGTAAACGTTTTGTAGAAAAGCAATCATTGCAGGAAATGAGATATTGTGTATTTGTAATCATTGCATTAGGTTCATCACATCAGCACTCCAAGATAGTCTACTCTATTTGTCGATCAATTTCTACAGGAAAAACACCGATATATCGGCAAACATTTCCATAAACTTTAAAAAAATTGTTTTTGTTTGTTTGTTTAACGTCTTTTATGCCACTAAGGTTTATCTGACGATTATCCGAGGTACGGCACACAGTGGTGCCGATAGGGACGAACCCATAAAAAATGAAGGTGCTCCAACCGGAACTTTAGAGATATTTTTTGAAACCTAAATACCTTTAGAGTAAGGAACCACACCAATTTTTCAGATTAAAATTCATTAAAGCTTTGAAAATAAGGCAGTTTTGGGCATCTTGTAGGAATGACAGGAAAACAATTTTGTTAACCTCCTATTTAGAAGTGATCTTGGGGAAGCCCAAATTTTTCCGAGGCCGTAATTTTCGAAAATATCTTATTTAGACATCCTGAAAAAAAGGTATTCATTCCTAGATTTAAAAAAAAAAGTTTAGGGTGGATGGAAAAGAGAATTTAGTGATCTCTTGAGACATGTCATAAGTGATATGGTTATTGGTCTTTTTCAATGTTAGCTCCGTCGACCTCCGTCTTCTGGTTCATATTAAATCAATCCAGAGGTATTACTGAAGATATTCCATTACGTTAATCGCGGAGCCTGCTTCGTAAAAGGTCATTATTAAAATGAAAAACTTATAAGGTCATTTATATTTGTTTTGTTTTTTTCTCTTAGAAGTTTCTTTGGAATGTCTTTGAAACACTGGTAGTGTCTCACCTACTGAGAATAGACCGCCTGGGAATATTAACTCAATGACCGCTATCTACAGAATTTCTTCAGCATTAAATACATAAAACTTTCTTAATATAGTAGCTATTCTAAAGTAATTCGAAGCCAAATTAATAGAAAATTTAAATTAATTTGCTTGTTGCGTCTTAGCGCAGGTGTAAGTTTGCAATAGGTACAATAATAAGTATTGGAATAAGTATGTATGTAATTGAAATAAGTACGTAATGACTTATCGTTCATGTTTTCTTAACTATAATACACATTCCGTTCGTAATTGTTTTCTAATGTCAGTTGCTAGGCTTTACTGTTTTTATTTACTCTTTTGTTTTTAAACCTGTCAGTTACATGTTGAGAATCAGTAGAACTGTTAAATTCAATTAATATCAATATTTTATTGTAATTATTTACCTTCGACTTTTCTCTCAATCAGAGTTTCTTTATAGCCATTACGTTGAGCTCATTGAGATTGACCTTAAAGGTTGCACAAACGATAAAAATAAAGAATCGTTGAATGAGATCATTTCATAGTTAGGAATGCGTGAACGGGAGTGCCGTTTGCTTAAGTGTCCCCTCTTCCAGGTGCAATGTTTTCAATCGTTAATACGCTTCTATTCAAACTGCATACGTTCAAACGAATACTCTTCTAGATCAAAATGGATTTGTCAATATGTCAACAATTGTTTATTTGCCTCAATTTTCAGTTTTCTTTCAGCGAAGAGAGTGAAATATTTATCATCATCATAATAATCGTTTATTTAAAATGTACTATGGATAAATAGGCCTTTTCCTACTGCGATGTATGTGATATGCTGATGAATAAGAATTCGTCGCTAGAGCAGGCGTTACCAGCATTAATTCCAGGGGTGGAAGTTGAGCCCTTATTTACAATTATTTCGGAAATAAAAAAAAATTGTTAGACACTTTAATAAATGCTTTAAAGAAGCGTCATACAAAGAGGACGCTTGGGCCCCTGACCCAATACACCTAAAAATAAAGAAATGCTTTTTATATGCAATAATTCAAAACATATGAAGAAACATTATTTCTCAATTATTCAAATGATTTATTTATATTTCCGAAAAAAAGTACCCTGGGTGGAGCTGCAAAAAAAAAAAAAAAAAATTACTAAAATGAATATTAAAAAATCGGTTTTGAAATCTGATATGTGAGAGAAGAATGGGGAGAGATGTATAGAAGCGAACGAAGCGGTTCGGAGCTGAGGGAGCTAGAAATGTTTACAATTTGAATCGGCATGGATCTCCCACGGAGCAGAAAACACAATCAGGGGATACTGTCAGGTCCAGACCTCAGCTGCTCTTGTTGAAAGGGTGTGAGCTTCGGATCTGGAAACAATATCCACACAGCTTTAGTCCACCGCTAACCATTCTCTTCCAATCTGGATACAGGGGTCGACAGCACTATTTCAATTAAGATTTTTCCTTCTACGATCCGAACGAACCAGGTAGAGTTTTTTAACCGGCCTCTAAGTTCTAAATTTTTACTTAAAACAAGAGAGTAAACTTACAAAAAATGTTTGTAAACAATGAAAAATAAAATTACCATCTTTGATAGCCGCATAAAGTTAGAACGGCTTGACCGATTCGACTACTTATTACTTTCACTTACCTATATATGAAATATATAGTAAGTGGAAGTATTGCGATCGTGAAAAATTTCGAATTCCGGTTTTCAACGGAAATACATGTTTTGGGACCCCCTGAGTCGAAATAACCAAGTCACGCGAAATGGTGTGTGTGTGTGTGTGTGTGTGTGTGTGTGTGTGTGTGTGTGTGTGTGTGTGAACAGACTAGCTCAAAAACTACAAACCGTGGGAACCTGAAATTAGGTATTTAGTGTAGGTATATGCCCGCGATGTGACAGCAAACATTTCATTAAAATTGCTTAGGGGGGTACTTTATTTAATAACTTTTTACGTTTTTTTCGATTTTCTCAAAAACGGCTCTAACGATTTTGATTAAACTGAGTATTTGATCTATTTATATGCCCGAGATACGACTGTAAAAAAATCATCAAAATTGATCAACCGGAGGGGGGACTTTACTTAATAAATTTTGTACCAATTTCACGTGTACATATTTTTTATTTACCCTAAAACGGCTTTAACGATTTTTAAGAAACTGGGTATTTGATGTATGTATACACCAAATATGTAAAAGCCAACATTTCATCAAAATTGGTCCAACTGAGGGGGCACTTTATTTCTTGACTTTTTTCCAATTTTTACCTTTTTTTCGATTATCTCAAAAACGGCTTTAACGATTTTTTATAAAATTCGTCATGTTTAATGAAAATTAGGTTTTCTTTAATATCAGGTAAGCTTTATCAAGGGGGCTTTTTTGTTTGTTTGTTTCTTTCTTATAAACTGCCTTTGTTTTTGTTTACATGGAGAAATTAACTGTCTCTCGTTACGCCTAAAAATAAGAAATGGCTAAATATGAGATATGATAAAAATAAATAAAACATAAAGAGGAGAAAAAAAGAAAAATATTCAGTCAACTCATAAAACTCGTTGAGCCCAAGCATGCGGAGTACGCCTTTAATGACAGACCATTGTTCATAATTAAAGCCGTTAACAAAACGCATTAATTTCTAATCTAAGTAAGTTGGTAAGTGAAAGTTGTGTGTTGCGAGCACGCACCAGATTTTATTTTTAATGTGTTGCTAACCTTAATCTGATCACTAAAAAAGCATGCGGTATCAGATTAAAGAAACATATAAATATTGGAAAAGTTTCCCCGAAGGCGTTTAACTTAACACATTCGGCGCGGACTCAGTAGATGTACTAAGTGCCTGTCTACTCACCGTCTATCTACTGCCCATGCTGCGTAGTTAGACGTAGTAGTTAAGTGAAGTCTTAAACAACGCAGCAATGGCCAGTATATCTACTAGACAGGCACCCAGTGGGTCCGCAACAAATGTCTTAATTCATATTATCGACACAAGCCAATTGTTCAATTAGAAACTTTAAAAATCTGGTGCATGCTCGCAACACACAACTTTCACTTACCAACTTACTTAGATTAGAAATTAATGCGTTTTGTTAATTGCCACTTCTCGAACAGAATGGCTTTAATTATGAACAATGGTCTGTCATTAAAAGTGCGTCATTAAAAAGCGTACTCCGTATGCGTGGGCTCAACGAGTTTTATGAGTTGACTGAATATTTTTCTTTTTTTCTCCTCTTTATGTTTTCTTTATTATTGTCATATCTCATATTTAGCAATTTCTTATTTTTAGGCGTAACGAAAGACAGTTAATTTCTCCATATAAACAAAAACAAAGGTACTTTATAGAAAACAAACAAACAAAAAAGGCCCTAACCCCCCCAATAAAAAGCCCCCTCAGAACATATTAATAATGATGAAGCTTACCTGATATTAAAGAACACATAATTTTCATTAAACATGACGAATTTGATAAAAATCGTTAAAGCCGTTTTTGATATCGAAAAAAAGGTAAAAATTGGAAAAAAATTATGAAATAAAGTGCCCGCTCCGTTTGACCAATTTTGATGAAATGTTGGCTATCATATCTTTGGCATATACATACATCAAATACCCAGTTTGATCAAAATCAAAAGGTTAAAGCCTTTTTTGAGTAAACAAAAAAAACACGTGAAAATGATACACAATTTATGAAGTGAAGTCCCCCCTCCAGTTGATCAATTTTGATGTAATGTTGACTATTGCATCTTAGGCATATAGGTCAAATACCGAGTTTGATCAAAATCGTTAGAGCCGTTTTTAAGAAAATCGAAAAAACTTAAAAAGTTATTAAATAAAGTACCGCGTTCCTTTGAGAAATTTTGATGAAATTTTTGCTGTCACATCGCGGGCATATACATGCACTAAATACCCAATTTCAGGTTCTCACGGTTAATAGTTTTTGAGCTAGTCTATTCACACACACCCACACACACAGACACACAGACCATTTCGCGGGATTTGGTTAATTGGACTCAAGGGACCCCAAAACGTGTATTTCTTCTTAACGTATATTTTATATACGGTAAGTGAAAGTAAAAAGTTGGAACATATAATATGGAATGCCCAAGATATGGCAAATATAGGAAACAATTTATTAATAAATATTTAACATCCATAAATTATAAATTTTTTTTACACTTGTCCAATAATTTGAATTAGTAGACATTTCGGATTTCTCAAACGATATTGCAAAGTAATAAAATAATCCTATAAAATTACTTTTAATTGGAAAAGGAGTATAAACAAAAAAATTAAAATTAAATAAATAAATAATTGAAAATCTTTAGTCAACTGCACCAATAGCACATGCTATCTTCATCAAGAAAAACTTTTGCTATTGTTTGTTTAACGTCACTTTATGCCACTAAGAATAATCGGAAAATGCTGCAGTGGGAGTCCTAAATATTTCCTATCCAGGTATAATTAGGATAGGGATCTTTAACGTGTACCTGACATCGTACAGGCTCGAGACCTCCTTTTTACTTCCTATCCGAGGGACGGCATGGCTAAGGATTTTTTACTCCCATTAAAAAATCCTAGGGCCACCGCTGGGTGCGAACCTGCTACCTTTATTATATGTTGCTTTTTAATGACTCATAATATTGTAAAGTGAAACAAAAAAACATATGATTGATAAGAGCTGTAAAAAGTTGGAAAAGTTGGAACAAACAGTTTTGTACATATTCGTGACTGTTTGAGAATCTTCTACGCTTGTCGGGAAACTTCTAGACTGTTCTAATTCGGACTAAATGTAACGAGTGATGAATCTATTTAATATAAGAGGAGTGGTCTCGAAAGTTCTGAGCCGGCGTGGATGGTTATTTTTTTGTAATGTTAAAATTTGTAATGTTTTTTAATGTATTAATTTTTAATGTTTTAAGCGATCAATCTTTAGCCAACTGCACCAACAGCACTTGTACCCTTCTTCAAGAAAAACTTTTGTTATTGTTTGTTTAACGTCACTTTATGCCACTAAGAATAATCGGACGATGCTGTAGTGGGAGTCCTAAATTTTGCCTATCCAGGTATAATTAGGATAGGGATCTTTAACGAGTACCTGACATCGTACAGGCTCGGGACCTCCATTTTACTTCCTATCCGAGGGTTGGCATAGCCAAGGATGTTTTCTACCTTTGAAAAATTCTACGGCAACCGTGGGACGCGAACCCGTGACCTTTAGTATTGAAGGTTGCCATCCTAACCAAAACATTAGAGGTGACCCCGCAAGAAAAAGAAAAAAGAAAAAAAACTGTTTCCTCTTCTCTTCATGTGATGGTTCAATAATTTCAAAATTAAAACCTTCGTTGCTGGATGGATGTTTTTTTGCTCGCCAAGCTTTTAACCTTTTTTTGTCCTTCCAATAATAGCTTATAGCAAAGAGTGGTTTGCCGGGGCTAAACAAGTTTCCCATCTATACTAATTTATTCTCTCTCGATACACTATAAGTGTTTTGGGCTACCTAAAGTTTTTACCAACCCTATTATGTTATCGAAGATACTTGTATTCAAAAGAAACAAATAAAGTGAGGATTTATAGGTTTTTCTCACCGTTAAAGTGAAACTTCCACCGGGTGTCTATCAGTACTGGCTTCTAAAATTCTTCTATAATTCCCCTATACCTGACTCCCCGCTACGAGAAAAAAATATTTACTTTAGAAGTAATCAAAAAAGGGTCAACACAAGATACCAGACAGTGGCGCTGTAGAACCCCCCTCCCCCCCCCCCCCATGCATACTAGTGATTTTAACTATCGATAGTTTCGATAACATCGGTCATAAAACTTTCGGTACTATTATAGTATATGTAAGCTGGTTGCCAATCATATGTTTTTTAGAGGACGTATTGTTTTGTATGGTGCATTGTTGTGAATTTTCTATCAAGAGATGTAACAATGGATTGTTAATCAATTGTTACTTTTAGGTATTATAGTTTTGTATAATTGATACTATTATATTGTTGTAAATTTGTATTAATAAAAAGTTACTTTTAGCATGAGATTAACTCCAATTTGTTACAAGATTAGAAATTAGAAAAGGCCATTGGCAATGGAAGGTGCTTCCTTTTGGATTTAAAAACTCACCAGCGATATTTCAAAGAGTGTTAGCAGGAATAATTAGAAAATACAATTTAGATAAATTTTGTGTCAATTATATTGATGACATACTAATTTTTTCTGAAACTTTTGATGACCATTTGATTCAAATTAAATTATTTTTTGAGGCTATTAAACAAGAAGGTTTTAAATTAAAATTATCAAAATGTAATTTTGCCAAACCTTCCATAAAGTATTTAGGTCATATAATTGAAAATGGTAAAGTTAGTCCGATAAACGAGAACCTGGTTGCTATTAAAGAGTTTAATCGACCGAAGAACAGGAAGATGGTTCGTCAGTTGTTGGGAAAAATAAACTTCTATCATAAATTCATTGATCATTGTACACAGCGTTTGGCCCCATTGCATAATTTATTAAAGAAAAATGTTAGACTTATTTGGAGTGAACAATGCGAAAATTGTTTTAATGAGATAAAGCGGTACCTATGCTCAACGCCTATATTAGCCATTTATGATAAGGATAAAGAGGTTGTAATTGAGGTAGATGCGAGCCGTTTAGGTTTGGGGGCTGTTTTAAAACAACCACAAAATGATGGCATTTTACATCCCGTCGCATATTTTTCAAAGAAGCTAACTCCAGGACAGATGAAGAAAGAAATAATGTATTTAGAATGTCTGGCCATCAAAGAAGCAATTATTTTTCGGCAATATTATTTGATAGGTAGAGAATTTGTAGTCATCTCAGATCACAAACCATTAGTAAGCTTAAAATCAAAATCTAGAACTGATGAAGCGATGGGTGATTTGATGTTGTATTTGTCTCAGTACAATTTCAAAATCATTTATAAAGAAGGAAAAGAAAATATTGAGGCTGATGCTTTATCTAGAAATCCTGTTCTCGAAAGTTTTTCTAATGACGATGATTGTTTAAAAATTGTAAATATGATAAAATTGGAAGAGATAATTGCTGATCAACGAGATATTAAGGAAGAAATAGAAAAGACCAAGAAGATAGTTAAAGATGGTGATATCAGTTTTAAACTTTTGAATAGTAGGAAAAGAATTTATGTATCAGAAAAGTTTGGTTTAGATTTAATCAAGAAAGTACATAAATTTTATGGTCATATTGGTAGTACTCATATAGCCAACAAATTAAGACCTTTTTACTATTTTAAAAACATGGATGATAAAATAAATCAGTATTGTCAAACGTGTGAAATCTGTAAGAAAAATAAATCTAGATCAAGTCGGGCTATAGGTCTACTATCAAAATTAGGACCGGCTAAACAGCCCTTTGAAATTGTGTCGATTGACACCATTGGGGGTTTCAGCGGCAACGGTTCCACTAAGAAATATATGCATTTGCTGGTGGATCATTTCACTAGACATGCGTGGATCTTAACCTCAAGTAAACAAAATGCTCAGGATTTCATTAAATTAATAAATCCGTTGACTAAAGATTATGAAATAAAAATGTTGTTGGTCGATCAATACACAGCATTAAATTCCTTGAAATTAAAAAAATATTTAAAAGAAAAAGGTATTTTACTTGTTTATACCTCAGTCGATAATCCTCAATCGAACGGCTTAAACGAACGATTGAACCAAACATTGGTGAACAGGATTCGGTGTAAATTAAATGAAGATGGTAGCAATACACCATGGACAAAAATTGCTGAACAGTGTTTAGATGAATATAATAATACAGTACATAGTACAACCAAATTCACTCCGGCATATCTTTTATTTGGCACGACGTCGGAAATAGTACCTTCTCAACTAAAACAAGCAAATAATTTAGAAAAGGATAGAGAAGAGGCTTTCAAAAATTCTGAAAAAAGTTTTGAAAGAAATAAAATTAGAATAGACAAGAACAGAAGAGAATATGAATTTCAAGAAGGTGACTTAGTGTATGTAGCAAATGGTAACAAATTAAACCGAAATAAGCTAGATGAGATCAGAAGTGGACCATTCATGATAAAGAAAAAACATTCTAATTCAATTTATGAATTAGGAAGTAGAAAGAAACGAAAAGAAGGGAATCTGTTCCACAGCACCAAGCTTGTTCCTTACTCTTTTCCTATGCAGTAAAAGAGTCGTCGACCAAGGGAAGTGTAAGCTGGTTGCCAATCATATGTTTTTTAGAGGACGTATTGTTTTGTATGGTGCATTGTTGTGAATTTTCTATCAAGAGATGTAACAATGGATTGTTAATCAATTGTTACTTTTAGGTATTATAGTTTTGTATAATTGATACTATTATATTGTTGTAAATTTGTATTAATAAAAAGTTACTTTTAGCATGAGATTAACTCCAATTTGTTACAAGATTAGATATATGAACGGGAAGGGGGTAGAATAGTTGAACTTTTGATTTTAAACGATGGGAGCAATATTGCTTTTTTTTTTACAATAAGGGAGAGCGGGGTTGGTTGGCAACAGTTTTCACTTTTTTGATTCTTGAGTTGTTCCTGTTAATATAATCCCCTTAGGGTTTATACCACTGTAAACTCCAAGTATTGGAGTACTTCAAGTATTTTTTTCACTACATAATACTTAATACTAAGATTATAGAAAATTGAACAATTCTTCAATCCATAGTATGCCAATTAACCCCTTTTGTGGGGCAGGTTGGCCTATATTGTAGGGTTGTTTAGCCATCTCATTCAAGTACTGCCTGACAAATATTGTTGTTATTAAAAGCTGCACTATAATGGTATAATAATTTTGAATCTGGTTTTAACAGTTTTTAAGGGAAAATAGAATGACAATAGATGAAGATAGAAGTTTATACTTTCGTCATTTTCTGCATAAGTAAAATTGCTCTCATCTTGCTGGAACTAAAGACAATTGGTAGTTTCACCTTTGTTTATGTTTGCCTTGCTTTTGTGAATTGCTACTACTCCAATTTACTGTTGAAGAGAGCTAACTAAGCCCATAAGAGAGATCATAGGAAAGATGGCTGTCAGGAGAAGGGAGAACAATCAAACAAGAAACTGGTTAGTCGAAAGGTTTGGTTTTTCAAAGGAGTTTGGGGCTATTTGAACAGAATCGGAGTCAAATGTTTTGCCATTCCTTCAAACCAGCTTTACTAAAAATATTAAAATTTACTTACATGTGGTAAAATCAATCAATGAAGCACACTCTGATCTACAATGTTAGCATCGGATTGAAAAATCAGGAGAAGACTCCCGAGGTCGAGCGGGTACAAAGGTGGGGCCTCCACAACAGGTGTGACGGAAACTATAAGCCAATGGCCAACCTGCCCCCTATGCCAACCAACCCCGCTCTCCCCTACTTTTTTTTATTAGGGAATAAGATAAACATTTCTGTAAATAGTGGATGGGTTCCATTATAGCCAGATGTAATTTTTGTTTGTATAAAGTTGGATAAAAAATCAAAACATTAACAAAAAGTCAAGGAAAATGGATTTAGAGGAAGCTGATACCAAACCTCTTTAATTGCATACAAATAATTTTTACATTAATCTTATCAAATCTTATGTGAATCCATTTTATGTATCGACTTGAGCGACTACTGCTCAGGTATAACTGAAGTTTTCTAAGGTGTTTAAGAAGTGTTCGAAAGAAATAGAGGCGAGGATATTGTTAGTTAAAGCTGCCTAACCAAGTGGATCCTATCTCTTATCATATTTTATCAAGGTTTGGTGATTAATACATTTAGATAAATAAAAAGGCCAATATTCACCAAAAAACATTAATAATTTTTTTTTTTATTCTGGCTTGTCCTGATCCTTTATTCTTGTCCTGATTTATTCTGGCAGCACACTGTTACAATATAAAGTAAAAAAAAAAAAAAAAAAAAAATTGAAAGATATAAGAATTCCTTAGAGGGTCATTTTGATCTCTAATTCTAGGACCCACATTAAAATAAATTTCTCCACAATTATTCTTAGATGACTACAATATCCCTGAAATGTAATTTTAAACTGAAAAAAAGAAAATCAATTTCATTTTCCCTGTGAAGAAAGCAAAGCCTTGAACAAAAATGTCATTTTCTTCCTATTATAGTAAGCTATAGAAGCTGAGTGGTTTGTTTTAAGCTGAAATTGAAGGCCTTATCATGCTAACCAGCTATCAGATGTTTTTAAATAAACGTTTATTATTTCTTATAATTATTTCTTTTTAAAGTAAACTTAAATAGAAGGTATATTTAATCTGGGACCATTCCAACAAATATTCAATCGTGTATTTCAGGTTATCGCGCCCTTGTCAGACAATATTCTACAATCTTAATGGAATCTTATTTTATACTTTAAAAGCCGACTGTTCCTATCTTAAAGACTTTAAATTCAATTTTAAAACCTTTTTCCTTTACTGTCATTAGTGTCCGACCGAAACCAAAATCGTAGCCGTATTTCGGCCATAGACCTGATTTCGGGCCGAAACCGAAACCGAAACTTACTTACTTATGTATTTAAGATACATGTAAATGTGCGTGGTGTTCGGAAACAATTGCCGCAACCTCCAGTTTAATCTGAAGATCCTTCAAGCAGATCTCAAAACCATAAACATGGAAATAAATGTCTCCAAAAACAAATTCATGAGAATAGGAAAAAGGAAGTTGCGGACTTAAGCATAAGTAGCTGGGGGCCCACCTCAATGAATACGGAAGGGCCAACGGAGACATTGGAGAAAGGCTAAAAACGGCAGGAAGGTGCTTATACTCCCGCAGGAAAGGCTTACTAGACAAGAAGGAAGTAAAAGGACACTAAAAAGGTAGTCTTCAAAAACACATTCCTCCCTATTATAACATATGCCAGCGAATCTGGGACCCTTACTACCAA
Source organism: Aelia acuminata (assembly GCA_911387785.2). Lineage (NCBI taxonomy): Eukaryota > Metazoa > Arthropoda > Insecta > Hemiptera > Pentatomidae > Aelia > Aelia acuminata. The sequence continues at coordinate 228,058,014 of OU426978.1, forward strand.
ACATCATCGTAGGGAAATACGATATTTAAGAAAAAAAATCTGGTGCGTGCGCGCAACACACAACTTTCACTTACCAACTTACTTAGATTAGAAATTGACGTGTTTTGCATTTCCCAAAGTCACACATTTTTCTACATTCATATCTTATTTTTGTTAATCGTTAAAGCCGTTTTTGAGTAAAAAAAAACCCACTGAAAATGATACAAAATTTATTACGTAAAGTCCCCCATCCCGTAGATCAATTTTGATGAAATTTTTACAGTCATATTTCGGGCATATAAATCGATCAAATACTCAGTTTAATCAAAATCGTTAGAGCCGTTTTTGAGAAAATCGAAAAAAACGTAAAAAGTTATTAAATAAAGTACCCCCTCCCTTTGAGCAATTTGGATGAAATTTTTGCTGTCACATCGCGGGCATATACCTACACTAAATACCCAATTTCAGGTTCCCACGGTTTATAGTTTTTGAGCTAGTCTGTTCACACACACACACACACACACACACACACACACACACACACACACACACACACACACACACACACACACACACACACAGACACACACACAGACCATTTCGCGGGACTTGGTTATTTCGACTCAGGGGGTCCCAAAACGTGTATTTCCGTTGAAAACCGGAAGTCGAAAATTTTCACGATCGCAATACTTCCACTTACTATATATTTCATATATAGGTAAGTGAAAGTAATAGAGGGGAAAACAAGAAGGGATAGATTGAGGAACTCTACAATTAGAGCAAACCTGGATTTGAGGCCAGCTGAGGAAGTTATTGAGAAGAACCAGCTTAGGTGGTTTGGACGAATCTCGCGAATGGCTGAAGACAGAATCGCCAGGGCTACCCACGAGGTTAAAGTGGACGGGAGGAGGCCACAGGGAAGACCTAGGAAAACCTGGGAGGAAGGAGTGAAAGAGGCCTTCAACAAGAGAGGAATGGAATGGAGTAGAAGGCAGCTGGCACAGGATAGAGATCTTTGGGTCAGGCTCCACAGGAAAGCACCTCGCACTGCTCAGCGGTAAAAGAGGTCTCGATTAAGTAAGTAAGTAAGAAAATGTGTAATATGTCTAGTTTAAAATAATAAAAAATATGAGCTAATGTAAGGACAGTAAGTTAATTCAATCATCCATACAATCCGCAAACAATGCGTGGGCTTGGTATAGAAGAGTAGTAAGACAGGGGTACTAGTTAGGTTATAGGATCCAATCCCGGACCCTACTTCCTAGCACGGGATGGTCCACACGGGATGCTGGACCATACTCCCTAAACTAGTACAGCCCTAAAAGTTATAATCTTGAAATAATAAGCAGATAATAATACTCTGCTTGCGCGTAATAAGATGTACAGTATCGGTACATCAAAGCTGAGTTTTTGCCGTATAATAAATCTAACTAAGTAGCTTTTATTAAAAGTACTCTTAAGCATGATATTTATTGCCTTATTTTTTTTATGAATTTTTACACTTTAGGCCAAAATATCGCTGGAGAGGAATTTAATAAAAAATCTCATTTGTTTATATGTTATGCTTACATGCAACATAAAACACCTGTAAAATTTTCAACCTGTACATTTGAGTACTTTGGTAGCTACCTTTGTTTGTTTGTTTGACGTCCATTCATGCCACTAAGACTAATCGGAATCCGGAAGGATTTTCTATGGACGATGCTATAGTGGAAGTCATAAATTTTGCCAATCCAGGTATAATTGGGATAACGATTACCTGACATCGTACAGGCTCAGGACCTGAATTTTACGGTTATTTAGGGCATCGATCGCCCCATAAACTGATCCTAATCCTAATCCATTTTATTTCCTATACTAGGGACGGCATAGACAAGAATTTTCTACTCCCATTATTCTCATGCAAGACTTCCATATAATTAAAAAAAATAGAGTGTATGCGATGTAAAGATAATGTCGTAAATCAGACCAAAAACTTCGTAGACATAACCAAGGGTCCTCACGTAAAGAGGTTCGAATCGTTTTGGGCTTCGATCTAATAAGGAAACAAGAGAGATGCGGGATTAGGTGGAGCATGCATTCATACCAAGGCGAATTTGTATTGATGAGGAGGTGTGCGGGATAGTGCTTGCTTGAGGAGATTTTTGGGAACATCGCTGGTCTTGTTCCAGAGGTTTGAAATTGTATTTTTTTTTTCTCTTCAAACTAAGATGCACACCTATCAGCTATCTGCGACAATAAGCAAATTTGTTGGCTACAACGCGTCAGTATGAAGGTCTTTCGGGTACCGGAAAAGGGAAGTGCCCAGCAGCAGCTCTTTTCCGGCTTGTCACAATTTCAAGAGCAGGTCTCTCATCCAGCTTCTTCTTCCTTTCCCTCAGGCATCCTAGCAGTGACCATGTCGTTAATTAGTCTGTTATAATGTCTGTGCAATTTAACAAAAAAGCGTGAATAAAGAATTCGTATTCGTAAGCACTTTTGTACTTCTGATGCATTGCTCTTTCAATGGTGAAAATATTAAAAAAAATAAAAATGTTGAAGCAACTAGATTGGACCACTTCAAATGGATTGACCCACAATGGAAGTCCTAAATTTTGCCAATCCTGGTATAATTGGAATAACGAGTACCTGACGTCGTACAGGCTCGGGACCTCCCTTTTACCTCTTATTCGAGGGACGGCATAGTCTGAGACTTTTTACTCCCATTAAAAATTCCTAAGGCCACCGCGGGATAGGAAACCACTACACCACAGGTGACCCCTAAGTAGCTACCTTTAAATCACTTGATATGGATTGAACCTACACATGTAAAAACAGTAAAAACTACTAATGCTATATCAAGTTCTTATTTTTTATTTTATTTTCATCCCATCTTCTTTCCAATGGGATGTGAAAGTGGAAATATTCGATACCGATGGGCTGGTAGGGATTATCCCGGAAGCGAAGGGCTAGGCCGATCGGGGCGTTGAAGTGAGAAATGGAAAGGGATCTAACAAATCGGAAGTGACGTTAGCATTAACTGCTTCCGGGTATCCGTTTAGTACGCTCTGCTTCCTCCCACTGTCTCATCGCGGATCAACAGTTCGTCCACAGCCACCTCTATTTAATTTCACCAAATTTATTCGCCAATATAACTAAACATAAACACGATTCAATGATTTCCCTCCTGAAAGTTATAAAGAGTAAAGTAAAGCCTTAGGTTGCGAAGATCGATATGTTTCGAACCGAGTTGGGCATATTAAAATAAAAATGTAATCATGATTATGACTATTAATCAAAAATGTGAATAATGATTGTAATCATCATTCTTCAGCGCAAAATCATTAATCATGAATTGATGTAATGATCACTGGTCGTGGAGTATTCATGAATATAATGTATTCAACAATCATGAATGACCATTATTCATCATTAAATGTTAGTCAGTAATCATGATTAAGAAGAATTCATTATTCATGATTACTCATTACTCATTAATCATGACTAATTGGAATTTACTACTCATGATTACAGATCATTCATTAGTCATGAATAATATAAATTCATTAATCATGAATACAAAAAAAAAATCACAATTCTAAGTCTGATTACTAATCATGAATGATGATTGAAAATTTGTTTGCTCTTTCCATTCTTGTCAATAGAACTTTACTAATACCCATTGGAATTAGGGTCTAATTCTTTGCTTGTGACTTCAAATGCTGTTCAGTTGACTACACTCACTCTTAGGACTTATCCTTGCTCATTAGGACAACATTTAATTCAGAAATGCATCCTCGTATTTTAAATTTAAATGAACAATGACTATGAATATATCATATTCATGACTGATGATTGGTGAATTTTCGTTATTCATGATTGATGAATATTAAGTATTCATGATTGATAAATATTATATTAATCCTAGCTCATGAAAATATTTTATTCATGAATAATGACTAACTGAATTTATCAATATTCGTTAATCATGAATAACTGAATACCAGTTATTCATTATTCATTTCAAATGAATAGCATAAACACTCAATACTCATTAAAAATGCTCTGCACTGATTATGAATAATGGTTATTCATTATTCATTTGTTTTATGATTACAATTATTCATATTCATTAATCATTATTCAGATTACCTCTGGTTCTCTCTACCGAAACCCAACTCTGGTTTCGGACCACCACCCTTATTTTTTCCAAGAACACCGATATTTGACTGCCGGACACTTTTTTTTTTTCTTCAGGGCAATATTCTTCAGTTATATATTTTATTTTAATATTTTGGTGGCTTAGTCACATCATATTTTCTATATTTCTTACAATTTTCCATTACAATGTAATAGGTCACATTTTTTTAATAAAATACTTTTCACTTTTTAATCAATCAATCAATCAGTTGGCGCTAGAACCCTGTGACGGGTCCTGGCCTCCTCAATGAGCCTCCGCCATTCGGCCCGGTTTTGGGCTGCTACCTTCCAATTTTGGACTCCAAGCAGGTCTCGTGCGTCTTGTACTACGCCGTCCATCCACCGGAGCTTGGGCCGTCCGACTCTTCTTGGACAGTGGATTTCCTCCTCCACGACTTTTTTTGGAATTTCATCCGAACTCATCCGTGCGACATGTCCTGCCCACCTAAGGCGTCCCAGCTTAATAGATGTCACAACATCTATATCCTGGAGCAGCTCATAGAGTTCCTTATTTCTTCTTCTTCTCCAGCCTTCCTCATCCCTTACTGGCCCATAGATTCTTTGAAGGATCTTCCTCTCGAAGACCAGGAGATTATTTCTATCCTGTGCAGACATTGTCCATGTCTGGGAGGCGTAAGTCAGGACAGGCCTGATTAGAGTTTTATATAAATGGACCTTTGTTTTCCTGCTAATGAGCTTGCTCCGTAGCTGTTTCAACAGACCAAAATAACATCGGTTAGCCGCTGTGATCCTTCGCTTTATTTCAATGGAAACGTTATTGGTTGATGTAACCAGCGATCCAAGATAAATAAACTCCTCTACTCTTTCGAAGGTAGAGCTTCCTATTGTCACGTGGAAAATCTCCATTGAACCTAGGAGACCCTGAGAGAGAGGGGGAACTCCTAGAAGAGGCTGGCCCAGGAGAGAGTGGGGCGGTCTGGTAGAGTCTGGGAGAGTCAGATACAGTCCTCCATTTTCCACACAGCTCCAGCTCGGCAACTCTCGCAGCTCCCTTTTCGCCACAACTCATGTCCCGCACGCCTCGCAGCTCCATTTTACACACGACACAACCCTTGCCCGGCGCGTCAAGCAGTTCTATTCTACACACAACACAACCCTTGCCCGGCGCCTCCACCAAATTTGTGTCACCCCTATTCTCAAATCTACAAATCTAATGTGACACTGGGATCTTTGGGCAAGGGTTGTGTGGTAATTAATCAAACTATGTACAATTTACATAATTTATTATTTACAATAGTTTCTACACGTGCCAACTACACAAGGGGGGGGGGGTACCATAACTCATAAATCACTTGGGGGTACTTGACTACTTCGGGTCCCACTATGCCCCAGGCTCACTCTGCCTGTCCCAGACTTAGACTGCCGTCTCCAGACTGCTGACTGTCTCTGACTCTCCCAGACTCTACCAGACCGCCCCACTCTCTCCTGGGCCAGCCTCTTCTAGGAGTTCCCCCTCTCTCTCAGGGTCTCCTAGGTTCAATGGAGATTTTCCACGTGACACTATGACAACCTGTCTTTCTTGAGGTCTGGCTATTCCTGTGCACATATATTTCGTTTTATTTTCGTTTACAGCCAACCCCATTCGTTCGGCAGCTTTCTGTAGGCTTAAGAAAGACTCAGTAAGCATGGAAAAAGATCGCGCCACTATATCAAGGTCATCCGCATAACCGAGTAGTTGGACCGATCATTTAAATATGGTGCCATTAATCTGGAGGCCTGTTTCTCTCACTACTTTTTCCAAAACCAAATTATACAGCAGGCATGCCAAAGCATCTCCTTGCCTCAGCCCTTTATTCGAACTAAATTCAGAAGAGAGTTCGGACTGTATGCGGTACAAGTATAGGTATGACATAGCTGCCATCCAAGAAATTCGATGGACTGGAAGCGGTACTATTGAGAAGAGAGCTCATACAATTTACTACAGCTGTCATCCACGAAACCATTGTTTCGGTACCGGTTTCATTGTGAAAGGGCGAACACATTTTTACACATTAAAATTACCACATACTAGACCTTATTTGTCATTGTCACATCTTTCTACATTCACCTATCTATCCAGTATATAATATTTATGATCTTCCTATATAATAATGATTATATAGTAAAAATATATCTATTAAATGAACTAATAATAAGAAAATAATGTCTTGAAATAGCATGATGAATGCATTGGTAGCACTCAACTCGTACACTTAACATAGATGATCCCTCGACCATCTTCTTTTCAGACACCTAGGAGAATCGTCTGGAATAGAGGAGGAAGCGAGGCTGGAAACAAGAGGATTCGGGGAAAAAAGACTGATATCTTAATCGGGTCAAATCTTATTTCGGAACTTAAAATACAAAAGGTGTTATGTTATTATTACCATGATTAAATCCAGTGGTTTAATCAGCTCAATAAAGTTTTTTGGCCGAATCAAAGATATTTCATTCCTTAATCTGTTTTGAATATGCTGGACGAACAGGCAGAGGTTTGCTTTGTATATTGACAAGGCACAGGTAAGCAAATCAATAATAAAAGCAAAGCAAGTTTGGGTTTGGGGGCCAGGTTCTGTTTGTTGAGTAAACAAACGATTTGCAGATTATTGAAATGTGAGGCTGATTGATTATAAATGGGATGAGATGAAAAGTGAACTCTATTTCGGGATATGATCCTTTCAGAAATAAATTAAAGTCTTTAGGTGTATAAAGCTTAGGGATCGGATTTTCAGGTGAAATAAAAAAATGAAAAAAAGAAGGCTACTACCCAACCAGAGTTACGGATTTAGTAATTGTTAAATAAGTTAATAACAATACTCTATCTCAAGATTATAAAATGACAGTATAGGGCTTCAGTGAAAGCCTTGAAGTCCCAAAAAAAAAAAAAAAAAAAAAACATAACGTCCCACACACAACTCCATACATACAGATCCAAATGAATATAATGAACCATTTGATAAAATCATTCATTCATTGCCCGAACACCTATTGATATTCACCGATGGTTTCAAATCGGATACCGGATCAACGGCTTCCGCCTTTGTCACACCCGATCCTACACATAAATGTAAGCTACACCACCTTTGTTCGAAATACACCGCAGTGATTAATGCCATCGCAATGGCTCTACAACATGTCATGAACACGCCAGCTGATGAGGCAGTGATAGTATCCGATTCCTTAAGTGCACTGAGGGCGATGAACAACATTTATGCCGACCACCCAGTTCTAGAGCTAATAAAAAAGCTACACGATTCTGGAAAATCTATATCTTTCGTCTAGGCTCCAGGCCAAACAGGAATTAGAGGAAACGAAATGGCAGATAAGGCGGCGAAAGAAGCTCTTGCTCTTCCAGGACGTGGCAAAACTTTCCTAACAGCGTCGGAATTAGCGCGACCACTAAGAAAAACCATATTTCAAGATTGGCAGGCATTGTGGGATAACAGCCCTCCGAATAAATTGAAGGCTATCAAAAAGGAAGTTGGAGCATGGAGCAGCTCCAGCCGCAGCAGTCGCAAACAAGAAGTGGTTTTTACACGACTCAGGATAGGACATACGAGGCTTACGCACCTCCACCTTATAACAAAAGAAACTCCGCCCAGATGTCCTAAGTGTGATGAAAGATTGACAGTAGCTCACATCTTCGATGTTTGTACTTACTACAAGAGAAGGCTACAAGACCAGGGAATACCAGCAAATATATCCACCGCATTGGGAAATGAAGAAAAGTTCTTAAATAAGGTCATTTCTTTTCTCTCGAGGGAAGGACTTCTTAAAAGCATTTGAATTTTTTTTTTACTTTCACTTACCTATTTTTTTTTGTTCGGTACCCCTACCTGGCCATGTGTGGCATACGGGGGGTTACTCTACAGGTGTAACCAACCTATTCTAACCATGGTGGGAGGATCGAGATTTATTCCGTGGGGCCTCCACGAAATAAAAGTCAACCCTCCCAGGGCGGATTCGAACCGCCGCCGTTCGGCTCGAGCGTGCAACAACGGGTCGCGCTCCTACACGCTCGGCTATCCCGGCCCCTATATATGAAATATATATATATTACCGAAATATATATATATATATATATATATATTCATATATATTACCTATATATGAAATATATAGTAAGTGGAAGTATTGCGATCGTGAACATTGTCGACTTCCGGTTTTCAACGGAAATACACGTTTTGGGGTCCCCTGAGTCAAAATAACCAAGTCCCGCGAAATGGTGTGTGTGTGTGTGTGTGTGTGTGTGTGTGTGTGTGAACAGACTAGCTCAAAAACTATAAACCGTGCGAACCTGAAATTGGGTATTTAGAGTATGTATAAGCCCGCGATGTGACAGCAAAAATTTCATCAAATTTGCTCAAACGGAAGGGGTAGTTTATTTAATAACTTTTTAAGTTTTTTTCGATTTTCTCAAAAACGGCTCTAACGATTTTGATTAAACTGAGTATTTTATCTATTTATATGCCTGAAATATGACTGTAAAAATTTCATCAAAATTGATCCACCGGAGGGGGGACTTTACTTAATAAATTTCGTATCATTTTCACATGTTTTTTTTATTTTCTCAAAAACGGCTCTAACGATTTTGATTAAACTGAGTATTTCATCTATTTATATGCCCGAGATATGACTGTAAAAATTTCATCAAAATTGATCAACCGCAGGGGGCACTTTACATAATAAATTTTGTACCATTTTTACGTGTTTTTTTTATTTACTCAAAAACGGTTTTAACGATTTTGATCAAACTTGGTATTTGATGTATTTATATGCCCGAGATATGACTGTAAAAATTTCATCAAAATTGATCAGGGATTTTACTTAATAAATTTTGTATCATTTTCACGTGTTTTTTTTTTATTTACTCAAAAACGGCTTTAACCATTAACAAAAATAAGATATGAATGTAGAAAAATGTGTGACTTTGGGAAATGATATTTAGCAAAACATGTCAATTTCTAATCTAAGTAAGTTGGTAAGTGAAAGTTGTGTGTTGCGTGCACGCACCAGATTTTTTCTCTTGTGTCTTTTTTAAATTATCTATCCTTTTTCCTGTTTTTTAATTAATTTATCTTTACATTTTTCTAAATTAGATTTATCTCTTTCCGTCTCCCATTCTGATTAATCTTGTTCTCAATCTTTATTTTTATTGCTTATTTATTTATTACCAATTATATTCTTTGAAAGCATGCTTCCAATCTAAATCACTAAAAAATTAAAATCAATAAATTAAAACAAAATAATATAGATATAAACAAGGGCGTTACGCCTTTATACTAAAACAACCAACCAACCAACAACTCCATACGACAAGGATGAGCAGATATACGTGGGTTCAACGTGTTATATGAGTAAACGGAATTTCATATTTAGCCATTTCTTATTTTTAGGCGTAACAAAAGGTAGTTTATTTCTCCATATAAACAAATACAAAGGTACTTCATAAGAAAACAAAAAAGGCCCATTACCCATTAAAGCCCTCTCAGAACATTTTAATAATGATAAAGCTTACCTGATATATATATATATATATATATATATATATATATATATATATATATATATAAAGAAGACTTGATTAATTGATCATTAAATATAAAGAATTTCATCAAAATTATTAAAGCCGTTTTTGAGATAATCGAAAAAAAGATAAAAATTAGAAAAAAAAGTTATACCCGTCCATGCCCCCTCCAATTGATCAATTTCGATGAAGTTTTAACTATCGAATTGCGGGCATATACATACATCAAATACCGAGTTAAATCAAAATAGTTAGAGCCGTTTTTGAGAAAATCGAAAATAACGTAAAAATTAGACAAAAGTCATTAAATAAAGTACCCCGTTTGATACTAAGTACCCCCTCCGTTTGACCAATTTTGATGAAATTATGCTGTCACATCACGGGCATATACATACACTGAATACCAGGAATTGGTTATTTCGACTCAGGGTACCCCAAAACGTGTATTTCCGTTGAAAACCGGAAAGTAAGTAGGTATAATATAAGTAAGTGAAAGTAATAAAGCGATCAACATTATTGATTGATCGACTGTTGGTTTAATCCATTTTTTTCAGCGGATGAAATAACGTGGTCTTCAAGGATGCTATTTGTTACTTAATAAGTAACATTGTTACTTATTGGAGTTCTCAACATTTGACATTTTAGTTCTTCGAACTCCACACCTGAATCCAATCGTAACATTGATAGGTCTTAAATAGTAACTAGTAATGACACAGAATTAACTGCACTACTCGTACTGGGGGTTGACTTTCGCTCCGCTGTACAAAATGGTCTAAGCGTCAAATCGATCGCTTATTTCAGTATGGTCTGCTACAGAACTACCCAGAAGGGTCCAGAACAATTCAAAAATTTGGTTGCTTACTCATAACAGTAACCGTTCCAATTTTAGAACTTTTTACAACGTAACAGAACTTTTCACCTTGCATGTAACAAATCTCTGAGCCTGATTAGTTTTTTGTTTTTTTAAATTTCCCCGAATGCTAATAAGGCTAATCAGACGATGCTACAGTGGGAGTCCTAAATGTTGCCTATCCAGGTATAATTAGGATAGGGATCTTTAACGAGTACCTGACATCGTACAGGCTCGTGATTTTACAGTACCAGTCAAAAGTTTAGACTCACCCTTACTTTTGTAAAATAAATAAATAACAACATTGTATTTATTTAAAAAAATAAAAACTATAATTTTATTTTTAATTTATTTATAATTTTTTGTTTGTTTCTTTAAGGTCCCTTTACGCTACTAAGGCTAATCGGAAGATGCTACAGTGTGAGTACTAAATTTTGTGTATCCAGGTATAATTAGGATAGGGATCTTTTATGAGTACCTGACATCGCACAGGCTCGGGACCTTCATTTTACGTCCGATCCGAGGGACGGTATAGCCAAGGAATTTTTACTACCATTAAAAAATCCTAGGGCCACCCAGGGACGCGAACCCGGGACCTTTAGTATTGTAGGTTACTATGCTAAACACTACACCACAGGTTACCCCTATTTATAGGTACTTGAGTTAATGATGGTGGAAGACATCCACCATATTCTACCTCTTGAGTTAGAATTATTTTTTTAAACTTGAAGATTGTGAATTAAATAAAAGTGAGTCTAAACTTTTGACTGGTACTGTACGTCCTATCCGAGGGCGGCGCACAGTGGTCCAACCTGGGAAAAAACCTCATAAATGAAAGTAGCCCAAACCTAATTTTTTCTTGGTTTTCGAATACTTGAATAGTTGTAGAACAATGGAAAGAATATATTTTTTTAACTAGTTGAACATAAAAATGTGTGTGTATTAGTAAAATTGGACTTTTGAATGATTGAAAAAATCGTACTTTTCTACCAACATAAAAAAAAATTTCTACTCTGTATAAGATTAACAATAAAATATTCCCCAATACATCAGGAGTGTGTCATCTATATGTGCACTGTTATGGACTAAACATTTTTAAATAATATCAATAGTAAGAGAAGAAATTAATTTTCGAAATCGTTGCTGAAATAAGTATGATGTTTTGACTTTGTTGGTTTATAAAACGCTTGCGTTTCGTTGCGTTACGGTCTCAATGGTTTAATATGTAACTGTAGGTAGTAGAGGAACTGTGGTAAAATTTTCAGCGCCAACTTCGGCACTTTGGGATTTATAAGGATTTAAACCTTTCGTTACGGTGCGAGTGGCAAAGGCGGGTGACCTTGGGGAGGAACTATTTGTTAAGAAAAATCCTCCTATAGGTCTCTAAGGGAGGGGGACTGACTTACAATTAAAATAAAATAAATCACACGTTATTTTCATTTTATTTCTAAAATATTAAAATAAAATAAAATAATTTTAATTTTAAAACACTAAAATAAATTGTTTTATTTTGTATTTTAAATGATCAAATAAACTACAACTATAAGTAGGTTGTTTGAAGTTGCACAGTTTGCTTCTATTGTCTGGTAATCCTTTGCACTAGAGCTCTCACCCCTGAAAATTGAGGCGGTACATTTATTTCACTTTGATGCTGTAATAGTTGCAAGTTTTTTAAAAATCCCTTACTAACCGCGCATATTCCAGGGATAAATGAAGAATTAATTATGAGATTAAAATCAGTACTAGATGTGAATTTGCTCTCTGTACCCGACTGATTCTGCAGCATTTCGCAAGTATGCAGCGGAAACGGCTGAGATGGCAGTGACTCGGTACCCCTGGTACTATCTCCCATCGACACTCCACAAAATTCTTTTCCATGGAGCAGACATGATTGAGTACGCAGCTCTTTTTATCGGTTCCCGGTCAGAAGAGACTCATGGGGAGTAGGAACAAAAATTATAAGCAGTACAGGAACCATCATTCCAGGAAGATATCTCAAGTCGCAACAAATGAAGATGTTTTCCACCAATTATTTGTAACAAGCAACCTATACATTACGGATTTAAGACCAGCATACAAGTATAAAAAGAAAAAAGAGCTAACCGAGGAAGCATACAATTTACTTTTAAATAATTATATCCTATTTGTATTATTGTACATAAAAAATTTAAATAAAAAAAATTATCTATACAATTTTTTTCATTTTCATTTTCCACATCAAATTTTAACTTGATCTGATGCTCTGATTTCGTTGATATTGATTTAATTAGATCCGGCACCTCAAAAAACATATAAGACTACCAAACACGAATTTTTTTATATTTTTACTTTTTGACCTGAAATTTGGACTTGATCTGGTGGTCCCATTGCCCTGATTTTGGTTTCATTAGATTCGGCACCTCAAAAAATCAATACACGGGAGGTTCCATGCCGCTAACAAAGTTAATATAATAGATATTACGTTTTTTTCCATTTTCAGCTTTTTTGGACCACTGTGCGGCGTAGCCAAGGATTTTTACTCCTATTAAAAAATCCTAATGCCACCGCGGGACGCGATCACTCGATCTTTAGTATTGGAGGCTGATGTGCTAACCAATATATCACCCCCTAAGCCTGATTGTTTTAGCTCGGAATAATTTTAGTTTTTGTTATTTTTAAGCAAGATCCATAAAATTAAAATATAAAAAGTTAATGATAAATCCGGTGACAAAATAGTAACCGGTAGAAGAGGGATGATGGATCGGCGGAGTTAGCCGGGCGAATATAAATGACAAACAGAGTGTACCCCCCCAGGCCCCCCCTCAACTCGGTCCACGCTTGAATAATGCATGCGTCGACTGCCCTCCCCCCAACCACCCCCCCCCCTTCACAGGAAACATATTAGCCTTCGGTCCTTCTTTTATTCAATGGCGGCTCGGGTGACGTAGCCACGCACCTCCCATAACTCCTTCCCAGTCCCGACATGTACATGACAATTCCTACACTTCTCTTCAGTCGTGGTATCTAGCCGATATTGCCTTAGAGGCGAGGTAGTATACGAATGCTCAGAACTTTCAAGATTAGATTAGATTGTTAGGTTAGGGCGATCAACAACGCGGTCATTACGCCCTTCCTTATTATAATATTATTAAGTAATAATATTATTGCAAATTGCACTCTTATCCTTTTAATATTTATTGATAATTAATCAATATATATATTATAAAGCAAGTGTACAGTGTGCGTGCCGAAAAGGCTCAAAAACGACTCCACGTACGATTAAGAAAGTTATGTCGTCGCGTGGCCATATAACCCCTGACGGAGAAGAAGGTTCCCATTTTTCTCCTACGAATGTAAAATTGAAGAGAAAAAGACTGGAATTTTAAGCCTCTCGCACCATGTAATTAGCCTCTCTGAGAATGACATACGAGTTTGTGAATGAAAAATTTAGTTCGAGCTCCAGACTACCAGGAAGCGCTAGGGTGCGTTTCAATCAATGTTTATTGTTCATTCATCCAGTTCAGTTTGTAAAGATTATATATCTTTTCAACTTTTCTTTTTAAAAAATTAAGCTGAAATAATTAGTTTCTCCTTTGCTTTCAAAATAAAATAATGATTTTACATCTCTGCAATCAATTAGAAAACCAACTGGATTCCTTAAAAAATTGATTTTCTCATAAGAAGGTTAATTGATTAACACATTACATTTAATCAATATATAACACATAATTAAGTAAATTTAATGCAATATGAGTGAAAATTTCTTAGTAGTACAGGTAGCGAATAAAATCAGTCATTAAAAAAGAAGAGATAAATTGACTGAATATAGATCGAAAATAAAAAGTTCGAAGTGTTCTTACTGTAGTTATGAAAAAGAAGTTGGTTTGATTACTATGTATGATGAGCATTCCTGTTGACAAAATGACTAACTCCAATTTCAGCATTTTTTCAATAAGATTTTATTAACCCTCACAGTTCAGGGTAAAAAGAAATATGATGAAAAAATTGTGCCTTCATGAAATTTTGGTTTTCACTTTGTAACAGTAGTAAGATTCGAGATCTGCAGAAACCGCTCACATTACGGGGGTATCTTAAGGGAGGTTGAAATGGAAGAAAGATCTTAAAAAAAAGTTTCTATGAATCTTCGGTAGTTTCTATACTTCTGGATTAAATAGGACCATCACAGTAGTCGGCGCTTAAGTTTTACTCGAAAAATAATTCTTTTAACTGAGATGTCAGATTTTTCAACTGTAATCTAATAACTACCGTCAAAAACGATGAATAACTCGACAAAGTTGCAGCAAAATTAATAGTTCATTTTCCATTTCCAACCCCCTATAAAGGTTCCTTATTTGGGCGGACTCTGCAGATCTCGAACCTTAATATTGATACCAAGTTAAAACTGAAGTTTCAAGAAGGTGCTAATTTTGTTCTCTATTTCCTTTAATTTTAAAGTTTTTCTTTTATTACAATTGCCACACAACTACCGGAGCGAAGCCGGGCACCGTAGCTAGTATATTATAATAGTATTTTATTTTTTAATGAATTATATTTTTTCAAATATGAGGATCTCTTTTAGGAGTTTTTAATATGTTATCCGCAGCTTTGGTAGAATCCTTTAATGCCCCCGAAGTGTTACGTGGAATATCAAGTTTTGTAAATTGTTCTTCGTATCTGCTGCAGTCTTCTATGATATGTTTTATCGTAAGGGGTGTTTTGCAGGTTTCGCATGTTGGTTGAGCTTCTTTTGTTATGAGTTGAACGTGGGTGAGGTTCGTATGATCAAACCGAAGCCTTGCCAGTACAACCTCTTCTCTTCGGTTCCCTCGCAGGGAGCTAATCCAGTTTCTAGTTGTAGGCTTAATGGATTTTAGCTTGTTAGATGGAGGGACTTCAGACCACATGGATTGCCAATAACTCTTTATTCTCTTTTTGAGCCATGTTCTTATATCTTATTTGCCTCATATATTTGCAGTGCTGGGCCAGTCTTCATTCCTGTGTGCGGTCAGAACTTTCAATCAATCATAAATGGTCTCATGATTATGAAAATGGTCTATCAAAAAAAAAAAAAAATAATAATAATAATTATAATTTATCATGGTGGAAGATATTCAATCGAAGATATAATTATAAAGAGAAAATTGTTGAGAAGAGCGGTCATAACAAATCACACTAAAACGCAAGTAGTGCATATTTACTTGTCACGACATTTCGACCCGAATTTCAGGTCATAATCAGGACTGTTTGGTTGATGGTTTCAAAGTGCTGAAGTCAAGTGCACTTGACTTGAATACGAAGAGCTTGCGATATGTAATCGAAGCTAAGCAACGTGGTTCCTGATTAGTAATTGGATACGTGACCGCCCTCCAATCAAACCTACGCACCACATATCTCACCTTATGTCAGGACCATGAGCCTTCTGGGGTTGACACACCGATCGGGCGTCGGAGTGATAACCGGAATACGAGTCAGCATCAGGGAAAGGAAAATAGATCTTTGCGGCCTGCTGACTCTGAGCTGTAAAAATCCATGGACCTATACAAGTTTGTGATTTTCCTTAACTATCTAAGACACCATGGGGAGCGCGAGGTTGGGGCTACCCCTTCCAGGCTGTCTGAGTTCCCTCAAACAAAATCATGTCTGCGAGAAAATCACTACCATGCGGCCAAAGATATAAAATATTTAAAAATAATATAAAATTAAATCAAATCGTTACCCGCAAGAAATAATTAAATTAATATAAAAAATATTTAAAATTGACGAAATTTCAAGAGATCCCGTGGGTTGGACAAAGTTGTCCACCTACCTATAAATTCGCCAAACATAAGAGGTCGGGGGAGAGGATGAGTGAAGAGGAGAGATTTGCTTGGCTTGGAAGCGAGCTCGTTGGCGCAGTTCCTAGCGTACCGCTCATTTCAGATGGGAGACCCGGGTTCGACTATATAGGATGTGTATATATATTTATAAACAAGTACACTCGTCTTTTCAAAATAAATAGAAATATGAATTAATAAAAAAATAGCAACTAACATTTGCATTAGTTGAAAACTTGACTGAACATTGACGGTTGCGTCATGTATCAAAATTTGCTTTTGTAAGAAATTAACATTTTTTTTTCTTTTATAATATTATTTTTACGATGGGAAATAATAAGAAATTTTATTCTACCCTAAAAGAACTCGATGTATATTAATTTTCAGTTATGCATATCGTTGGAATCAGAATGAAAAAACCTACAATGCCAGTATTAATAGTTACAGTGACAGTGACTATCCAAAAAAAAAATCTGTTTTGAGTTGTAACGATCTTCTTGCCGACGTTCTACTGTAATACATAAAGGAGCACTTCCAAAGTTCTACCTTTTAAAATTGTAATAAAGTAAAAATATGACTAAATAAAAATGCAACAACAACAAATCAACACAAAAATACGTTAGATAGTGAACCTTGGTAGGTTGCAACTAATACTAAAAAAACTCCATTATAAATTATTGTGCCGATAAAAGACAACAGTACTTAAACAAATATTTTAACGCATGATTTTTGAAAAAGAAAAATAGATGACACTTAATCACTAAAATTAAAGTAATAGTTACCTTGCTTCCTCTATGTTAGGTTCAATTAAATAACAGGAAATTCAATTTTTTACCTGCAAAAAAAAAAAAAAAAGAAGATAAATATACTTTTGAATATGATTTATTAAAGGTACGAAGAGGTGAGATGCAAAACAAGTTTTTCAGGAAACTCAAAAACTTACCATGTCGTTTATAGTGGCAATAAAAAAAAAATCAAAAAAAAAAAAATCTGGTGGGTGCGCGCAACACACAACTTTCACTTACCAACTTACTTAGATTAGAAAATAATGCGTTTTGTTAATTGCCACTTCTCAAATGAACAGAACGGCTTTAATTATGAACAATGGCCTGTCATTAAAGGCGTACTCCGCATGCGTGGGCTCAACAAGTTTTATGAGTTGATGAATATTTTTTTTTTCTCCTCTTTATGTTTAAGGTAAGATAAGATAAATAAAAACAAAGGTACTTTATAGGAAAAAAACAAACAAAAAAGGCCCCGACCCCATACAAGTCCCCTCAGAACATTTTAATAATGCTAAAGTTTACCTGATATTAAAGAACACCTAATTTTCATTAAACATGACGAATTTGATAAAAATCGTTAAAGCCGTTTTTGAGATAATCAAATAAAAGGTAAAAATTGGAAAAAAAAATCATGAAGTAAAGTGTCCCCCCCGTTTGACCAATTTTGATGAAATGTTGGCTATCACATCCTTGGCATATACATCCATCAAATACCCAGTTGGTCAAAATCGTTAAAGCCTTTTTTGGGTAAATAAAAAAAACACGAGAAAATGATACAAAATTTATTAAGTAAAGTCCCCCCTCCGGTTGATCAATTTTGATGTAATGTTGGCTGTCGCATCTTTGGCATATACATACATCAAATACCCAGTTTGATCAAAATCGTTAGAGCCGTTTTTGAGAAAATCGAAAAAACACGTGAAAATGATACAAAATTTATTAAATAAAGTACCCCCTCCCTTTGAGCAATTTTGATGAAATTTTTGCTGTCACATCGCGGGCATATACATACACGAAATAACCAATTTCAGGTTCGTACGGTTTATACTTTTTGAGCTAGTCTCTTCACACACACACACACACACAGACCACTTTGCGGGACTTGGTCATTTGGACTCAGGGGACTCCAAAACCGTTGAAAACCGGAAGTTGAAATTTTTCACGATCGCAATACTTCCACTTACTATATATTTCATATATAGGTAAGTGACAGTAAAAAAATTGCCTTCAAAAGATACAGTTACCCTGTGGAAGTGAGCTTGGAATGAATAAAAATTCCTGATTTAAAAGTAACAAAGTTTGAAATGAGAAAGTTTTGCAAAAAAATGTTTAAAGGAAAGGCATTTGCTGCACACCATATTGGAACGAACGAGTTTTAATTCACAGAGCTAAGTTGATCTACCAATAAGGATAATAATACGAGGTAAAGAAAACAAAGGCCAAGTTTTTTTTTTTTTTATAATTAATATTTATTTAGGTTCACAACAATTTTATTAATAAATTCGGTATCATTTTACAAAATAATATCATCAACTGAATTAAAACATTTATCTAAACATCTTTTTTTGTTGATGAATTTTTCAAAAATATGTGCTACTGATATAAAACACCTGACTACAAAAATGATACACAAAGACTTGATCCTAAGGCCATCGTTTTCTTCAATAATAGCGACTTTAATATCATCCTGTTATTCCTTTTTCCCTCGTCTGTGGCAGATATATTGAGAACTCGTGTTTAATACTTCAATGAATCATTGGCCCTCCACTCGTCACCAAAATGCTTTTTCAGCAGATCTTTCAGCTTGTTGAAACCATTGGAAAATCAATTATGAACATAGCTAGGTAAGAAGAATCGAGTATAAACTGAAATAAAACACGCGAGTTTAAGGAGTTTTCGATCTTTTGTTCAGAAAGTGTAACAGAAACTGCTGAAGTGAACAAGAAAGAGGTGAAAGTGCTAGGTGAAAAGTGAGAAGTTATTACAGGAACCAAAGAGTTTTGCTTCACAACGAGTAGCGAACCAGTTTGAAACACAATGGGCTATGGAACGAATCAGTTCTGCAACCACCATTTTGTATAGCAAAAATCTTTATGAAATAACTCCAATCTGATAAGAAATGTTAAACAAGCTTTGAAATATCTTTTAGAATCCACTGCCATCTCAATTTCTCAAAAAAATGGAACGAACTAGTTTAGCACCTCACCTCCTCATATATAGAATTAATAGACAATAAATATACAAATTAAATTAGACAAATGCTAATTGTATTGGGGCCATGCCACGTCAAATCATCCAGCCGAAGTTCAAAATTTTACCTCCCCCCCCCTCAGATTTTGATAAAAATTTGTAGGTAGAAAAAAATGCCAAATGTTACCTAATTCCAACGAGTAGTTTCAGAATTATGTTCATTTGACCCAGACCTTGACATCCGAAGCTCTCCAATCCCACATAACAATCCTTGAAGAATGGTGTCAAAACTGGAGAATCAAAATCAATCCCAACAAATCCAATCAAATCACATTTAACCTTCGTCGTAAACTTAAAACTTCCTGTCCTACATCCTTAAATCCTAATAACACTCCACTTATCCCTGTCGAACAGATCCGTTACTTAGGACTTCACTTGGACAAACGCCTTACTTGGAATCCTCATACAAGACTGAAACGACAAGAAACTGCTCGTCGCTTCCGACTGCTTCAACACTTACTTGACAAACGCTCGAAATTACCAATTAATTATCAAAGGCTAATTTACATGACAATTATAAGACCTATTTGGACTTACGGCATCGAGCTTTGGGGCTCCATCAAACTCCTCACGAATCCAATCCAAAGTCCTTCGTAAAATCCTTAACGCTCCTTATTTCGTCACAAATAAACTCATCCATAAAGACCTTAACGTTCCACATGTCGCCGATTTAGCCTGATCCCGATACCAATCCTTTTACAATAAACACCCAAATCATCCGAACCCTCTTGTTTCCAGCCTCGCTTCCTCCTCTATCCCAGACAATCCTCCTAGGCGTCTGAAAAGAAGATGGCCTCCGGACCTTCTATGTTAAGTGTACTAGTTGAGTGCTACCAATAGGTAGCTTCTCTTCATGCTTATTCCTGCCATTTCCTTTTTGATTGTGATCTCATTTACTGGACGTATTATATGTAAATACAGTTGTAAATTTCAATAATAATATTAAAAAATAAAAAATGTTAATTTGAACTTTTGAGATATTTGAAGTTCCGATGACGACTTGAGCTCAAAACCAACTTTTAAGTTTTGGTTACAATTACACATATTATTAAATTATAAAAAAGGGTAAGTAAATGTTCTTTTTAGCAATATATAGTTCTAGGAGGATATTTGGAAATAGATTTAAGCTGAATTCATTTGTATGCGCCACTTTTAAAGTTAATTTTACTGTAACATTGAAATCGAAATATAACTCAATGTTATGTCCGGTTGTCCGTAGCAACGCGTATTTAAAAAAAAAAAAAAAAAAAAAAATCTTATAACTCAATAACCTACTAATATTATTTCATAATTAGATGGGAAATTTCACCCTTTTTTCAGTGATATATAATATTTTAATAGGCTTGGAGAGAGATATTATTAGCCAGAAATGTTCATATCAGACTGAGTTGAATTAATTTTATTAGCTTTTGAGCTGCATGTGTTTTATTACAATAAAACACATGCAGCTCAAAGGCCCACCAATATCACAATATCATTTTAAAGGAAATTAGATGTCCTTTCCTATAATATACCTTATTAGGATATGAAATGAAATGATATGAATCTTTATTGCTCTAAAGGATACATGTCCTTGTAGCAAGGAGTACAAAGCTGGATATAAATAATATATAAACATAAATAGTGCTAATATCCTATACACAATAATAGAAAACAGAAAACAAAATTTAAGACTTTTCATGCTCTATACCATAAGACTACACTATACCATTATCCATACTTTACAAATATTTATTAATTAAAATAAATACCACCTCATTGCATATAATTGTCTTTCTTATTCATTGACAATAAAAGAGCGGATTTTTAGTGCCTATTGCATATAACAATATATATTTTTTAAATCTTTTTTATTTTTGGCATATTCTATTTTTGTCCTTATTAGGATATAGATAGGATATTTTAGAGGGATTTCAGGTGCATTAATCTGTATGCGCCACTTTTAAATTAAGTTTTACAATATTAGATTCAAATTATACAATATTACTTCTGTTATATGGTTTTACAAAAAGCATTTGATTGCTACCCAGGAATGTGTAACATCCAACTTGTGCTAAAACCCGTTTTGCCAATGAGGCAAGGTAGTGCTGCAAAATAAATAAATAAATAATTATTAGATTCAAAGTCAACAACAATCGACATAAAACTCTTATAAGTCAATATCCCACAAATATTAGTTCATCATTATGTAGAAAATTTCATCCTCTTTCTCTTGATATGTATAGTCTATGTACTAGGCTAGTTGGAGAGAGATTTTCGCTAATGGCATTTTTCGATGACTGTTTTACCACTTGGAAGAAATATAAATTTTTATGTATAAGAATTTTTTTTCCATGATGAAAAATAATATCTCTGTAATATTTATGGTACCATCCAATTTCAAATTTTGAAAGCTTCAGTTCTATAAATACCCATTCTACAGAGGAAAGTCTTTACACCTGCAAGTTGGTTTTGAGCTCAAGTCGTCATCGGAACTTTCAATATCAAATATCAAATATTTCAAAAGTTAAAATGATCATAATTCTGAAAATATTTGTTGGAATTGAGTTTGAGAATTTGAATGAGAAAAATTAGGCATTTTTTCTTATTTCTGCATGTAGTTAAATCCTACACATTTTCATCAAAATCTGAGGGGGGAGGTAAAATTTTGAACTTGGGCTGGATGATTTGACGTGGAATGGCCCATGATAATACTGATACAGGTTTAAATAATTTTATTGATGCATAAATGGAAAAAAAAAAAGCATTTACAGTATCGGTATTACTCTGGGCTCAGAAGCCCTGATAAAGATCACCACATGTAGGGATCGAAACGTTAGCTTTTCAAAATAAAACAATTTTAACTGAAAATCCTGACAATGAAACAACCGTTTCGTAAAGAATAACTAAAAAAGAATAAATAAATATTTCTCACCATTATTAATTAAAATGTATTTATTCAGTAGCAATGAATATTGGATGAAATTATGGTCCTGCATTTCGCCCATGAATAAGTATAAATTTATTACAAATCAATAATTTCAAACATCGAACTTTTTTTACATTCCCAAAAGTAATAGAATTATTATTATTTCATCAGAATTTAATTTATGTGAAGTCAGTAGAAAAGATTATTTCCTTTTTATACAGGTACTTCAGAGACTTGTGCCCCAAGAGAGGGAAATCCGAAAACCACTTACAACTTTCATAACGCATGAACAACTTTTAATACCTTTTTTTTGTTAACTTTCTCTGCCACTTTCTTTTTCTCTTTTTTTTTTTTTAGAAAGGACTGAATCCGAGAATGACTAATCTTGAGAAGAGTTGGATTTCATTGCAAGTGACAAACTCCGAGATAACTTAATAAGAAAGAGTGGCAAAAAAGAAAAAAGTTTTTCTCAACTCCTTACTAAAGTTACTTGAATTAAATGCTTGGAATTGGATATGCAACTTGGACTATAATCAGCATTTCATATCTTGTATTTTATTATGTTCACTTATGAAACATATTTCATTAATTATCACAATGATGAATAATATAAGTTACTGTGGATCTTCATTAGGGCTAAAATGGAGACAGATTATAGAGTTGACAATATAAAATACAAAAAGTATCAACTTGTTACGAAAATTTAACACAAACAACCATATGATCGATCGTCAGAGCAAGACTATCTCGTTAGTCCATCGCTGCTTATATTTATAGTGAAATTGAACCGTCCCAAAAGGTTCTAGGCAAGCTTAGAAGGCACTAGAATAGGCACGAAAATTTAATAGAACAGTTTGTTCTGACTGTTCCAAAACTAGTCTAGAAGTTTTGTGTTACTATTTATATAAAAATATACAGTAGAATACTGATAATTCCTAATGCCAAGGGATCGAGAGTAAAATACGAATTATTGGGATTTTCATTAAGGAAGGGATAAAAATGAGAAATATCCAAACTAATTCAGTTATTACTATATATGTACAAATGATATAGGGCAATTCCACGTCAAATCAACACAAAAATATATCATTTTGAATCTCACTTTTTTTTTTTAAATATAAAACTTATAAGACATGCCCTTTTCTAGATAATTGAAATTAAAATTTTAAACTTGTATTTAAGAAAATTTCTTTAGTACCAACCTATACATTGCTGTATATCATATGAAATGGTATGGAATGCGCTCTTAACAAACACCAATCTCATAGTACTAGTCCAATTTGGAAAACACCTGCAGCTATTTTTAATCATAAAATGCTAGATTTATGTAATTTTATTACTAGTTTTCAATTTTTTTAGTGATGAAGAAATTTTCATCCCACTTTTATATTTTGCTGTATGAATAGAAATGATACTATCTATTTTTCAAAAAAATATAAACATTTTAAAAAATGCCCTTTTTGAGAAAATTGAAATTAAAACTTTATATTTAGTTTAAAAAAAATTTCTTTAGTACCAACCTATACATTGTTGTATATCATATGAAACGGCATGGAATGCGCTGTTAAACGACACCAATCTCATAGTCCTAGTCAAATTTGGAAAACATCTGCAGCTATTTTTAATCATGATTTTTTCTATTTCTGGACCTGTTTTTGAGGGCTTTAAAGACCATTAATTCAAAAACGGGTTGACATATCTCAGTAATATTTTACAATTGTTCTTTTAGATACAAGTAGTGTACATATACCAAATTTCAAGAAAATCTGAAATGGTGATGCTCGAGACTGTGTTGAATTGACGTGGAATTACCCATAGGTAGAACAATCAAACATTATACAGTATAACTTGATAATGAAAAAAAAAAATTCTTTTGATGAAAACACGTCAAATTCGACATCTGATTTTGCTAGTAAGTGATGCAAGCGGCTGGTTTCGCCATTTTAGAGTAATTTATCATTGAAGTAGATTTTATTTTTAAAAACATCTATGTTTGCATCTATCTATCATGGAGGTCTTAATTTTTCAGTCCCATCTATGTTTGTGGTTAACAAAATGGTTACTTGTTCATTAGGCTTCCACCGCGGCACTATTCTTCCATAAAAATATAACATGATTAGAAATTTATTTAAAACATAAATCCAGTCTCGTTTCTGATAAAATGAGTTCATAAGGAACGACCATATCTTTCAAGTCACCACAAACTTCACAGGTCAAACTCGTACTTTCACCAATAATTTAGTTAAATTTTGTATAGTTCCTCATTTTAAAGAGATAAAAACCAAACATCAGATATCTGAGGAACATGTAACGTACCATTGCTAGAAGATGATATTAATTACAGATGGTAACAATAAGAAGCAACAAAATCCAGCTGATGCTATGTTTACATGACATGGCTACTTATGAAATCTAATAATTATATAAATTATTATTATTATTATTAGTACAGTGCAATTTGTCAGTTAGTGTGATTTGCAATATGCTAATTAGCAATAAGAAAATCGGTTGAATTCCTTCTGGATGAATTGCTAACTTTATACTAAGTTAGCATATCTCTGGGCCTCTGCCTCTAAAGTCGTCGGGGTGGAATGTAAGAGTTTATGTTTGATGTTAGTGTCTGTGCTAAGGGTTCGTGTTAAAAGTTAGTCTTTGCTGGAAGTTTTTGTAGTATTGTTTGGCTGAGTCGATAACTGTTGGGATATTCAGGTCCTTGTGCAGTAAGTCATTTGTCACATAGTATGCTGCGTCTGCTATTTTCCTCAATACCTTGGACTGGAATGACTGAATTGGACTGAATTTTTTTTTCCGAATGGCTGAGTAATTTACTAGTTCAAAATCGGGAAAACTCTCATAAACACATAATCCTTATATTTCTTCTATATTCAAGACTAGCTAGGGTGCCCGGCTTCGCTCCGGTAGTTGTGTGGTAGTTTTAATAACAGAAAAACTTTAAAATTAAAGGAAATATAGAACAAAATTAGCACCTTCTTGAAAATTCGGTTTTAACTTGGAATCAATATTCTGCAAACTTGAGAGTCCGCCCTAATAAGGAACCCTGTATAATTTACAGGGGGTTGAAAATGGTAAATGAACAATTAATTTTGTTGCAACTTTGTCGAGTTATGCATCCTTTTGATGGTTTCTGTGATTCTGAATCCTATAAGCCTATTCCAAGTAGTCAGAAGATAATAAGTTATTAGATTATTGTTGAAAAATCTGGTATCTCAGTTAAAAAAATTATATTTCGAGTAAAACTTAGTCAATGACTACTATGATGGTCCTATTTAATCCAGAAATATAGAAACTACCGAAGATTCATAGAAACTTTTTTTTAAGACCTTTCTTCCATTTCAACCTCCCTTAAGGTATCCCCCCGTAATTTGAACGGTTTCTGCATACTAGAATCGTACTACTATTACAAAGTGAAATACAAAATTTCTTGAAGGCATAATTTTTTCATCATATTTCTTTTTATCTTAAACTATGAGGGATGATAAAATCTGGATTGCTGTTATTGGAGTTAGTCGTTTTGTCAACTGGAATGCTCATCATACGTAGTAACCAAACCAACTTCTTTTTCATAAATACAATAAAAACACTTCAAACTTTTTATTTTTGATTTATATTTAGTCAATTCATCTCTTTTTTTATGTCTAATTTTATTCGCTCACTGTACTACTGCGAAATGTTCACTCATATTGGATTAAATTTACTTAAGTATATATTATATATAGATTAAATGTAATGTGCTGATCATATATTAGCCTTCTTATGAGAAAACTATTTTTTTAAGGAATCCAATTAGTTTTCTAATTGATTGCTGAGATGTAAAGTACTTATTTTATTTTGGAACGCAAACTAATTATTTTCTCTTAATTTTTTAGTAATTTAAAAAGAACAGCTGAAAAAATATAGAACGATTGCATATTATATGAATGGTCAATAAACATTGAGAGAAACGCACCCTAGCGCTTCCTGGTAGCCTGGAGCTCGAACTAAATTTTTCATTCATAAACTCGTATCTCAATCTCAGAGAGGCTAATTAAATGGTGCGAGAGGCTTAAAATTCCAGTCCTTTTCTCTTCAATTTTACACTCTTAAGAGAAAAACAGAAACCTTCTTCTCCGTAAGTGGTCATATGGCTAAACGAAGACATAACTTCCTTAATCCTACGTGGAGTCGTTTTTGAGCCTTTTCGGCACGCACATTGTACACTTTGCTTTATAATATATATTGATTAAATTATATTCATATAAACCACTTTATTTTGTATCCAAAACTGAATACAAATTTTTAATTCAGTAATATTCAATTAACCTTTTCGAAGTGGTAGGTTCCTATGGTAAACCATTTTTTCTGATTAATCCTCTGGTCTTATACCATGAACTTGGTGTTTTCTTGATTTATTTCTAGTAAATAGATTTTTAGGTATAATAATATAGTTTTATTAATTGGATTAGAAGCGATAGAATTTACAGATCTCGTGTCCCGAAGTTTTTCAGAGGTGAAATCAGGAACTACTCAACCGATTTTTATACAATTTGGCTCACTGTGTGTACTTTAGTCCAACTTAAAAGATAGGATAGTTTTTATCTCGATTATTGGCCTCAATATTTCTTTTATTGCAAATTAAATGCTTTATACTACAATTGAGAGTGATTATTTGTAAGTTCTATAAATTTCCAACAGATAGCTGCGTTAGTTGATTTATTGACACAACACTTCATTTTCTTTTGATATCTAGGGTGGGTGAAGATCCAGTAGACAAATATATTCTTTTCGGCTTGGACTAGGAATATCCATGTTTTCCTACGGGAAATTATGTGTAGGGTTTTTACAACATCGAATCTATTTGTTTCAACAAGAGACAGTTTAACCAAAATCATTGTGCACCTTTTAGTATAACCTCCTGACAAGATATCTCATGTCCCGATGTTTGTCGGAGGTAAAATCAGAATATACTTAACCGATTTTGATGAAATTTGGCTCATTGTGTGTAGTTTTGTCCAACTTAAAAGATAGGATAGGTTTTATTTCGATTATTGATCTAAATATTTCTTTTTTTTCAATTTTTTTTTTGTTGCCTCTACCCAGCAGGGTCATTGGCAACATGTCGAAATTTAGATTTTCGAGTAGTACTTGATTGCTTTTAGATATTCCAAATTTTTTTTTACAGTTTTTTCATCATCTTTTAGAATTTCGTTCAGTGTTCCGTTTAATGCTATATTTGTTCTTTGATTCCTAAAAACTTTGCAGTCTATTAAGATGTGACTTATGGTAATTTCCTCACTGCATATTCTGCATGTTGGAGGTGCGAGCCCTTTTAGCAAATATGCATGCGAAAATTCACAATGTCCAATTCTAATTCGGCAGAGGACGGTTTCTTCCCTCCTTGATATTCTGCTCGAGGTTTTCCACTTGATTGGATTCCTCTTTATCATTTTTAGTTTGGCGTCTTGGTTATTCCATCTGGTCTGCCAGTTTTCCCTGATTTCAAGTTTTATTTTTTTTTACAAAGTCTTCAAGAGGAATAGCATTTAATATTGTTACCTCTTTGGTTCCGGGAATTCTTGCTGAGCGGGCTGCTGTATCTGCTTGTTCGTTCCCCGTGATTCCGCAGTGTGAGGGGGTCCATAAGAGAACTATATCACTCCCTTTCTCTTTCAATTCCCACAAACGGTTTTTTTTTCAAATTAAATGCTTATTATACAACAAATAAGTTTTATAAATTTCCAACAGATGGCTGTGTAAGTTGATTTGTTGATACAGTACTTCATTTTCTTTGGATATTTAGGGTGGGTAAGCGTCCAGTTACCAAATACATTCTTTTCGGCTTGGTCTAGGAAAATCCGTGTTCACGCGTGGGGAAAACATCGAATCTGTTTGTTTTAGCAAGAGGCAGTTTAACCAAAATCATTTTGCACCTATTAGTATAAACTCCTGACAAGATATCTCATATCATCATGCGTTTTAATCTGCATTTAAGTAATATGTATTATGGCAAAAGATTAATTCGGTCATTTCTGCTAACAGTCAATTGTGACTGTTATCCCTGTTCCAATTATATTTTTTATTAGTTCCTTTTACATGTATCATTCATTAACACACTATGGTCTTTAAGACTTTAAAAACTTTAACCTTAACTTTATTTTTTTCTAGCTTGGACTTGGAAAATCCGTGTTTTTTCCATGGGCAATTCTGTTTCGCTATTTCACTTATGAGAAAAACATCGAATCAATTTGTTTTAGCAAAACACAGGTTAAACAAAACCAAAGTGCACCTGTTAGCACTGCAATAAAAAAAAATTGTGAATTCTAAAAATAAAAAATAAATAAATTATTATTATAAAAAGTTATAAATTAACGTTATCTATCTCATTCTAAAAATTAAATTTTTATGTTTTGATAAGTAGTACAGTAAGAACATGCTTGAAGGTTGAGGTTCCTCCCGCTCCTTACTCGCTTTTCATAACCTGTTTCAGGTAGAACTTCCTGATATGATATCTCATATCATCCTGTGTTATATTCTGAATATAATAATTATTTATTATGACAAAAGATTAATTTTGAACATTTCTGCTGTCGATTGTGATTGCACTAAACTCTATTCCAATTATATTCTTTACCACTTCCTTTAATGTTTATGTTATTTTTAGTTAATCTCGCCATTGCTGAAATATTTGAGTAAGTGCTAAATGAACGGATCATTAATACTTTCTATATACAAATATAAGATTTAAAAAATAAAAACTTCAACCCTCCTAAATTCTTTACCAAACAATTTTAAATTAAGCGTAAAGTTCTATGTTAACCCCGGTTGATTTTTAGATTAGCTGATACGTTTTATCTTTATCAGTGAATTTTGATTTTACTGTATTGAAATGAATAGGATATAATCCATTCAACGCATTATAATTATTGAGCCACAACAATGCGTGGCAGGGTTTGCTGGTACAATCGGACCTGGTTAAGTGGGATTTTTGTATTCACCTCTATAAGTGGAATCCACATTTCTAAAAAAAACGTGAAGGATTATCCTGTTCAGCCACAGGATTGGGAAAATTTTAAAGGAGACAGCAATGAGAAGCTTCCAAATTCAAACAGTATGTCCACATGAATGATGAAATTATAACAGCTGGAGAGCTGAATGATGAAGAAATCCTTAATTTATAATAATAATCCTAAATGAAGGCCTTAATTTATAGAGTTTTGAATCATGAGACAGGGGTAAACTACTTTAAAAGGAATTACAACGACAACATAGTCAAATGGACCTTCAAAGCCAGTGGTGAACTAATAAAGCTGAACAATAGAGTTTATTATGATAACGAGAACAAAATATGTTCCAAGTGTAATAAGAGTGAGCCAGAGGACATAATTCATTTTTTAGCTAAATGCCCAATACTGAGTGAAATTAGAAGAAGGTATTTTAAAAAGTTAAAGGTATTTTAAAAAACCAATTACGACTATGCTCTTTCCATTACACGTCTTAAAAGAATTTGAAACTATATATTGCACTCTAAACACCGTCTTTTTTATAAAAAAGTTCACTTTAAGAGGTATTTTCATAAATTCATTCATAAATAGCAAGTATTACTATTTTAAACAAGTCTATTTTTTTCTTCATCGTAATCAAAAGAACTATGATATTAAAACTTGCTAAAAACTAGTTATCACAGAGAAACTAGATTTCTCTAATTTCTTTCGAAACTGTGCAGAGGAATTTCAGATCATTTGTTAAATTGATTCAACAGAAACCACATCTTTAAGCATCTTACAACTCAGGAAAAGGCAACAGCGTACTCGATTCATGGATTTAGACTACAATAGTTCCCTCGGGCAGGAAGTGGATAAAAATGAAAGAGATAAATATCAATGCAAACATTCCTAAGCTACCAGAAATAGGTATTGTGATGTTCTGAAGTAAAATTTATTTTTTGGTCTTTGGCCAGGATTTCATGGCCAATACTCCACTGTGCGCCGGCGTGAACGTCTTAAAATTGATTCTTCTTCACTATTACGTATCTTTAATTATTTATAGCAAAACACCTTATTCTTGATAAACTGATTTCAAGTGAAAAAAAAACTTTAAACTGTTGATTGAAAACTGAAATTAGTCAGTATCCAAATGCTAGAACATAACAGTACCACCCTTGATTCCCCTTAAATTAAATTGCTCTTACAGTGATATAGGATGAAACTAGCCTAGATCGAATAGCTAAGAGTACAATTAAGGGACACTTACTAAAGGAGGTCAAATAGCAGTGGCTCTGCTAGAGAACAGATTAACTTCCCAATAGTCATGCCTCTGCCTAAAGCTCTCAATAGTTGACTTAATTTGTCCTTAAGCGTCTTCCCTACCTCCCTCTGAGTATATCTGAATCCTCTATAATACAAGGCGGGTCTTAGTACCTTCCAATACTCATGGCGTTCAATAATTTAGATGTACATGTTGCTGAGTTTTCGACTTCCCGTATTTCTAAGACGGGTGGGGTTTCCAGTAACCGTATATATTAACAGGTTATCAAGAAGGGGACCAAATTAGTCTCAACAATACAGTTTTTTATTTACAAGACGTTTCGGCTCTTTTGAGCCATCTTCAGTTCAGCAAAAGGCAGTATCAAATATATACAGGCAGAAAAATTATTTGAAGTCACACAGGGCAGATACAACTCTCAACCAATGTTCCCTAACCCCAAGACACCCCCTTTTTTTTTTTTTTTTTTTTTTTTTTTTTTATTCTTTTTTTGATATGGCTTTTTTATGTTACATTTTATAATCTTTTTAAAGATTAATAAACTTAATAAACCACCGAAAACAAACTTTTTTTACGTGTTATGAACAATACTTTTCATCGTACTGCTCATACTTGAGTACATTAAAACACATTTTTATATTTTATAAATAACTTACAGATATAACATTGTAACGTTAAATCGATAAGCAAATAAAAAAAAAAACATATGGTGTAAACTCCCAGACCGCTGGTTGGAACAAAATAAGCTGTTGGAACGAACTGTTTGGGTCTAAATCTTTCGTGCCTAGTCCACAAAGACGTAGAAATGTCCAAATTGTTCTTGAACATTCCAGACGGATAATATAAGGAGCGAGTGACTGAACGAGTTAGATAAGTCTGTGCCTTGGCTGAGAAGCTCAAGTCATATGATTGTATGTTAAAACGTTATTATCATTTTTGTAACCTGCTCAATTATTTACGTTTTATTAATTCGATGGCATTGATGACTGTATATTTTTGTTGAATAAATATTTCTTAACCAACATAAGCGTTACAATATAATAATAAATTAAATTGTCATTCTTTAATAAAAAAATCTACTGCGATGCGCGCAACACACAATTTTCACTCTCGAACTTACTTACCTAATCATATGTTAATTACAGCGATAACTAGTAAAATAACCATTTCGTTATAAAAAGTAACTGTTTAAAGTAATAATTTGGTGATAAAAAGTAATTTGTAGCCCTAACGTAAAAAAAAAACCACAAAACTCGTATTTAGTTATTTTTTGTCATTGTCTTCATATCATATGTAAAATAAATATTTTTCATTAACCTTTATTCTTGTTTACCTTTAATCATATGTTAATTAAAGCGATTACTTTTAAAGTAATCATTTTAATAATTTTTGGTAAAAGATAAAAAAAAAAGTAATTGTTTAAAGTAATCTTTTGGTGATAAAAGGTAATTGGCAGCCCTAATGTGAAAAAGACCAACAAAACTCATATTTAGTTATTTTTTGTCATTGTCTTTGTATTAATTTAAAATAAATATTTTTCATTAACCTTTATTCTTGTTTACCTAATCATATGTTAATTAAAGCGATTACTTTTAAAGTAATCATTTTAATCATTTTTGGTAAAAAAAGTAATTGTTTAAAGTAATCTTTTGGTGATAAAAAGTAATTGGCAGCCCTAATGTGAAAAAGACCCATAAAACTCATATTTAGTTATTTTTTGTCATTGTCTTTGTATTAATTTAAAATAAATATTTTTCATTAACCTTTATTCTTGTTAACATAATCATATGTTAATTAAAGCGATTACTTTTAAAGTAGGGAAGAGCTGGGTTGGTTGGCAACAGATTTCACTTTTTTTATTGTTGAGTCGTTCCTGTTAATATAATCCCAATGGGGCTGATACCACTGTAAACTCCAATTATTAGAGTACTTCAAGTATTTTTTGTACAAAATAATATTTAATACTAAGATCATAGAAAATTGAAGAATTCGTCAATCCAGAGTATGCCAATTAACCCCCTATATGGGGTAGGTTGGCCTACAAGGTTGGTTTGTTTAGCGATCTCATTCAAGTACTGCCTGACACATATTATTGCTATTAAAAGCTGCACTATAATGGTATAATAATTTTGAATCGGTTCTTAACAGCTTTTGAGGGAAAATAGAATGACAATAGAAGAAGATAGAAGTTTAGACTGTCGTCACTTTCTCCATAAGATAAATTGCTCTCATCTTCCTCCCTGGAACTAAAGACAATTGGTAGTTTCATCTTTGATTATGTTTACCTTGCTTTTGTGATTGCTACTGCGCCAAAAAAAAGTTGAAGAGAGCCAACTAACCCCACAGGAGAGATCATATGAAAGATGGCTGCCAGGAGAGGGGAGAACAATCAAACAAGAAACTGGTTAGTCGAAAGGTTTAGTTTTTCAAAGGAGTTTGGGGCTATGTGAACAGAATCGGAGTCAAATGTTTTTCCATGCCTTTAAACCAACTTTACCGAAAATATAAAAATTTACTTACAGGTTGTAAAATCAATCAATGAGGCACACTCTTATCTACACTGTTAGCATCGGATTGAAAACTGAGGACATGACTCCCTAGGTCGAGCGGGTCACATAGTACAATGGTGGGGCCTTCACAACAGGTGTGACGGAAACTATAAGCCAATGGCCAACCTACCCTCTATGCCAACCAACCCCGCTCTCCCCTAATCATTTTAATCATTTTTGGTAAAAAAAAGTAATTGTTTAAAGTAATCTTTTGGTGATAAAAAGTAATTGGCAGCCCTAACGTAAAAAAGACCAACAAAACTCATATTTAGTTATTTTTTGTCATTGTCTTCGTATTAATTTAACACGTTAGTTGCGGCGGAGTATTTTAGGGGTGTCCTGAATTGAACGGTATCGGTCCCCGGGGTCCGACTGCTAGTATGAGCCACAGACGATATCGGACTTCGGGGTCCGATGGGAATACTTTGACGAAAGCGTTATCTTTTGATTAAAAGAGAATTAAATGAGCGTCTCAAGGGCATTATCTCTCGGAAAGGATCGAAACTAGACATAATAGGCGCAGGACAGGCCGATACAGGATTTACGCCATTCTTCATCGAAAATCGGACCTCGTAGTACAATTCTAAAAAACAACAGAATTTCAGCTGTTAGCAACATTTTCTGCACTGAAATGCAATAATCGCATTAAAAATCGACTAAATTGAGTATTTAAGTGTTCGGACTTTCGGAAATTTTCATGTGAGAATCGGCTGTAAAGAAGGGAATGTAAGAAATCGGACCCCGGGGACCGATGCCGCACCTAACGTGTTAAAATAAATATTTTTCATTAACTTTTATTCTTGTTTACCTAATCATATGTTAATTAAAACGATTACTTTTAAAGTAATCATTTGGTAATAAAAAGTAACTGTTTAAAGTAATCACAAATTTAAATAACTCTTCATTTCTTTTTAGCAAGAAAACTTGTGTCTCTTGATAAGTTTTATACAGAATGTAACAAAACCCATGTGATATTCTTATATATATATATCTGTGAGACATGAATGAATACACATATCCAATCCCATGCATCATGTAACTCTTTAACCAAATGGATAAGACAAGATTAGGAAGAAGAGATATAAGATGGACCCTTCCGGAAGACAGCCCAGGAAAAAGAACTTGTCACAAGAATAACATAGCAAGGAAAATGCTATTTTCCGGACGACTTTATACAACGGGAGGGTGTGTTCCATTTTCTTTCATTTACATTTTATCATCATCATTTTCCTTCATTTTTTTTTTTAATTTCATATTCAGGCCAACCCTTCAAATATGTTCTAAAAAAAATATTAAAAAATGAATCTATTTTTATTAGTTTTTTTTTTCCAGAGAATCTTTGTATGGAAGTTATAATAAAAAGAGAAAATCGATCTACCATTATTAGTTTTTTTTTTTTTTTTTTTTTTTTTTTTTTTTTTTAGTAAAGAATCTTTGTGACAAAGTATTGAGCTGAAAAAGTTGAACTTTGAAAGATGAATGGAGCGATATATTTTAATAAAAACTTATGAAATTTAATAAAAATAGATATAGCTCACTGTT
Organism: Aelia acuminata; assembly: GCA_911387785.2. Lineage (NCBI taxonomy): Eukaryota > Metazoa > Arthropoda > Insecta > Hemiptera > Pentatomidae > Aelia > Aelia acuminata. Next base: position 228,092,634 of record OU426978.1, read on the forward strand.
TCTTCTAAAAAGTGTTCCAATATATTTTTCTTCTTTTTTTTTTTTTATTATCTTTTGTTAAGGACTTTATTTAAATACTACAACAAAAAAGTATTATTAAAGTAAAAAAAGTAATTATTTTTTACTTGTCTCTTCTCTTAGCAAGCCGGTACAAAAAAAACAAAAAAAAAAAAATATATATATATATATAGTACCAATAGTTGACAGTTCAAGAAAAAAAATTATATTATTGACACTGTTTACCAATATATTGATGTTAGGATAATCTTTGTTATGAATATAGATAGGCCAATCCCTCTAGAAAATTAGGAATACAAAATCCTATGGTATACATTTACGGTTTTTATAAAAAATGATATGTTAGAAACTTCTAAAATGAACAAATAGTTTACACATCAAAATGTAAAGGTTTGGAAAGTTGACATTTATGGTTTTAAAGTTGACACATGCATTAATATTTGATTTCCTAGGATTTTTAATAGGTAATAAGGACTACAATAAAAGTTAATATATTTTTTTTATCTATAAACTAGTAAATTCACAATGTAAACTAAATAAAATTTACACCACTTAATTATTTTATACACAAAAAGCTTAAATGAGTCAAAAAAACAAAACAAAACATATTTAAACGAAAAATAAAATCACCCATTTAAGTAAGTATGGTAAATAGATTTTAGTAATGGCCAAAGTTTCGTTTTTTCAATGTTGGGTTTGCACAATTTTCGACTCTCCAATGATGAACTTCACTCTTCCAGTGCCCTTTTAGAGAATTAAAGATGGCCAAATTCATTGGTTGGATGTCAGAAAATTCGCCATTACAACCTCTCACAAATGAGCTTGAGTTTTCATCAAACTAATGTCGTTGGCAGCACAGCTAACTAGTATAACTTGGCAAATTACCGCCAAATTTTGAACCAAAATAATCAACCCTGAATCTTATTATTCTTCTTATTATTTTGTGCAATATTCCAACTATTGGAGCGCTGTCAACTTATGGTACAGTTACCCTATATACATAAAATTTAAATCGACTAATATACTCCCGCTCATGCAGTGTTATCGGTATATAGTGTATATATCGATATACAGACTATATCTAAAACATTATGGATTATTCTAAATAGGTTCCAAGTTAGCTAAGGGTGCTAATATATATATATATATATATATATATATATATATATATATATATATATATATATATATATATATATATATATTAATACCTAATATAACAGGAGGGCAAGATCTTTAGATCCGGCTACACATTAGAGGCCCCCGTTATCACCTTATCGACCCCTTGACCCCCCCCCCCACTACTTCTGTTATCTCTAACAGACCAATACACATCAGCCATCAGGGCTCTAATTCCCAGAGATTAGGAAGTTGGGTACCCATTAGGGGTCTTCCCCAAGGAGCTGGGCCGTGCGTCTTGGTTATTGAATCATTTGTAAGCTGTAGAGAGAGGTCGAGAGAGAGAGAGAGAGAGTTTGAATTGATACATTACAACTCCACACAATACAAAAACACATATCACGTAGGCACATTAAATTCTTTGACAACCTACCCTCATCATTCAATCCCCTATTCCGCACTCTCACACCATCCTTACTCCCAGCCAGATGGCAAGGCCGTAAGGGTCCAACCAACCCAATTAACATTATCATATAAACCTGCCTTACGGTTACTCCCCCACTAACTCCCTTCTCCTCCAACCCTGATCCCTATCCTATTATCCTTCCCCCCCTCCCTTTAATTTTATTATTTTATGTTTTTTATATAATAACACGCGGAGGCCCCTCAACTCCTATAACATCATGTTGAGTTGCACAACAGCGAAAATAACATAACTTATCAACTCAACGCACCTTCAAATACCACAGGTAGTATAAGGTAATAAGGTAAATCAGCATCGTTCCATTAGTATTATGGTTCGTGGTTCGAATTTCACATTTTAATCCTGTTTTTCTGTTTTAGAGGGATCAGAAAAAAAAAAAAAAAAAAAAAAAAAAAAAAAAAAAAAAAAAGAGTTTGAAGGTGGACAGAGGTCGGGTAGTGTGCCAAGATGGCGAGAGTGGAACGAGAAGGGCAGAGGACCAGATAGATAGGAGCGGCAGAGTCCAGATAGCCAGACAGTCCGAGATGGGATGCTGTGCTGAGTCTGAGAGAGTGTCAGAGATGGCAGGGACTGATCCAGCAGATAGGCCAGAAACAACACCAGAGAATGCCCACCAGATAAGGTTAATACATTTACAGTAGTTGTAATATTGTGTGGTCAGTATTTATTAAATAATGTTAAATTGCCAGTCAGCATCCATTAACTAATTTGTGTCAGTAAAATATCTTTATTTGATATATTAAAGAGGGTATAAATAATTTACATTATAGGTCAATAAAATTAAATATATAGTTCAATTTAGATTTGTTTCTTTATTATCATTTACCCTATGCCACAAGTTTATTAGAATAAAATAGAATTGGTAAACACGTCACCTTTGGAAAAGTATCCAATTTACATTAAGGCCTATTAACTACATTAATTACATGTATTAATTAGATATATGCCGTTTCTGGTAACCCCCACCCGCCTTAGAAAAGCGGGAGACCAGGAACGTAGCAAGTTACATTAAACAAACAAAGTTATTTTACAAACGGCTTTTATGATTGAACATGGTTAATCTATTCCAAAACATGTTTGCACTGATCTATGAGAGACTAAATAGAGAAATAGAAATACGAAGTGGACAAGCATTGGGGTCAGAAAATGGAATATACCGGTACACATCAAACCGGTGTAGATTTTACCGGTGTACCGACTGGGGGGGGAAATGAAAGCACATCGCAGCCCCGAAGGCGAATCTAATTAAACAATTCATTAGTCCCTTTTGTTCCATCCCTCACTAAGCAGACAATGTCTACAGTTGCACAGTGCACCAATAATCGAATGGGGGGAATCGATACTTCACTGCTCCTCATCTTCGAAGAGCGTCGTTTAAACACTAAACCTCAGAGATTGTGGCGTTCTATCTTATAGAGCATATTTCCATTATTATTAATAAACTAGCTGTATGTCCCGGTTTCACCCGGGAAATTTAATTTTTCTAATGAAACGGTCGATTTCGTAAAAAAACCATTGTAAAGCGAGATCATTACGATTTTTATTAGGATAAAGAATATCAGCTGAAGATCGGCTGAAGTTATCCAATTTTAATATGGACAGGTGTTTGCACCTGGTATTAAAGAACCTCTGAGCGAAATTTGGAGAATTTAGGATAAACGGTATGGATTTCTATAAAGAACAAATAAACAAACAAACAAACAGAAATATTGCCCTGCAGTTTCAGCTTCTCGCAAATCGGCTTGCCTAAGCCTCTGTCACGCAAGGCGGGCCTCGTATTCCTGGGCAGACTCAGTTTCCCGCGATTCTGCCTGTCTAAGCCTCTGTTGTTCAATCCTATTTTGATGTTCGTCGAGAGTTTCAGCTGCTCGTATTTGACGTTGTTTATAAGCTTTTGAGCTCACTACTCCTATTAAAGCTCGCTTCTTAGGAGGCATTTTTTAAAAATGAATTTACCATACATGTGAATAAACGTATTGTAATGTTAAAAAAAAAAAAAACATATGGTTTAAAAATCCCAGAACTCGACGCCAGCCAAAGGCCGGTCTTACCGGGCCTTCTTGGCCTCTTAAAAATCTATAAACTGAATTTTAAGGCCGTTTTTCCGACTCAAACGGTTGATTTCGTAAAAAAAAAAACCATTGTAAAGCGAGATCATGACGAATTTTATAACAATAATGAATATACCCAGAGATTGGCTGAAGCTATGCAATTTTAATATAGACGGATGTTCGCACCGTTAAGATCGTTAAGTCCATGGAAGCCAATATGTGAACTTTTAAGATGGTGGAAGACAGTTGACCGCAGATGTAATGAAGAGGAAATGATTGGTGGTGCGGTAAAAATAAATAGCACTAACACGTGAGCATTGCATATTTTATTTTTACATCGTTTCAACCCAAATTTTAGGTCATCAAGATTAAATAGGAAATACCAGAAAACAACCAATCAGAGAAATTATATAAACATATATCGACTGATTGATTTGTTCATTAAAATTAAGAACTGCAATTGATGGATGATAATCAACTTTCTGAGTGATATTTGATGATGTTTGAATCTACAATGGGATTCAATTTGAAATTGAAAATCTGCAATTTATCGTATCCAGTGCTCCATGCTTAATTGCAACAGTTGCTATATCAGTGAAACCAAAAATTAATTTAAAAAACAGATTTACCAACATAAATACAGTATTTCTACGCGTAATTCGTCTACGTCAAAATTAGCAGAACATGCCATCGCCCACAACCATTCCTTCGACTTAGAGAACCCCTCCATATTAGCTACTGTATCAAACCACGATAAACGACTCCTCTCAGAAATCATTTTCATCCATCTGGAAAAAAATAACCCTGTAAATTATAAAACAGATAAAGAGATAATTTCATCCTTCTATTCTAACTTCTTCCGCATCCTCAAATCCTAGTTTTGATTTCATAGATATCCGCTATCTCAATTTAGTATTATTATTGAGTCCAGACATAACAATTTGTATACAGTACCTTCTATTTTGTTAGTTTTTAATATTTTATTTTCACTCATTTGTCATGTAGCCTTTCAATTCAAAAGCGTTGGGTTTCCCCGTCATAAACCTTTAAAGTCGGCAAACTATCCCCTACCACTACCTCTTACCATATTTTACCTTCAGTCTTTGTATCTACCTTTAATCAGAATGTAAATATCAGATTCTATTTTATCTTGCTAACCAGCTACTTACTTAAATATTCATGTATAATGCTTACCATCTTTTATATTATTATCAGTTCTATAAATTATTCATTTATTGTCATCCTCTAGCTTAGGTACTCATATATTTATTTTCTTTTAGCCCTGACGAATATCCACAAGTTGTATCGAAACGTTGGCTTTCGAAAATAAAAATGTTTTCAAACTGAAAATCCTGATTATCATTTAACCTATCGTATAAAGTTTAAAGTATTTAACAATTAAAAATGGAATCTTACTAAAAAATGGAATCTAACCGTCAATTAAACTTAACGAAAGATGCTTTTCAATGTGTCCTTAACGTTGTTCGCCTCTCCTCTCCAGTAACACAGAAATAACCATATGACTTGAGTTCAGAACAAGATTAACACTGCATTCCATTGCTCCTTATATTTACTCTGAAGAAGAACTGTCGGGAAGGTTTTTAGCAAGCGTAAATGAAACCCGAACAGTCTGTTCCAACTGTTAATTACTTCCAACAACAAATCTAGAACTCTTTTAAATCATCTGTGTAGTGTTTATTTAACGTTACAATACTGTTCGAGGGGCCACCTGTGGTGTAGTGGTTAGCATGGGAACCTACAATACTAAAGGTCGTGGGTTCGCGGTCGCCCTGGGATTTTTTAATGGGAGTGAAAAATCCTCAGCCATGCCGTCCCTCGGGTAGGACGTAAAATGGAGGTCCCGAGCCTGTACGATGTCAGGTACTCGTTAAAGAACCCTATTCTAATTATACCTGGATAGGCAAAATTTAGGTCTCCCACTGTAGCATCGTCCGATTAGTCTTAGAGGTATAAAAGGAAGTTAAACAAACAAACAAACAATACTGTTCGAGATCCTGTTATGGTTTTCAGTAACTATCTGGTAAATATAAGAAGCGATGTACTGGAGATTTTGACTTGCTCCAATGATCGAATATTTTTTTTTTTTACTGTATCTTTAAAAGTTGATACTTTTTTGTCACCTTGTTGATTATTTCAGTTTCTTATTGTTTTTCAGGTATTCTGAATTAACCATTTCGTTTACTAAAAATATTTGAGCCCACGTATTATAGTGTGACTAGCATTCCCCGTCGCGAGCCTTTAAAATCAATTCTGTGACTGTATTGGTATTGATTTAATATGATATGTTAACTGATGTTAAGGAGATTTAGCATAATCGGAGCTTCCGGTAGGTGGAATGTTGGAGGGGTAAGCTGCCGGCTCAGTAGAAGAGAGAGATTCGCGCAATAGAGAGAGTTCACTAAAACCGCCGAAACAAAAAAAATTCTTACTCGTCGTGAACGCTTCATTTTTCGGCTCTAAAACATGGTTTTCGATGCCTTGTAGGGGCTTTCGAGTTAAACTCGTCGTATCAAGATCTTTAAAATGAGTCAAAATTAGACATTTTTTCTCGAAGTGCAAAAATAAGTGTCCGTTAGAGTTAAACGACAATTTCGCTATTTAAACCCCTTATGGGTTACATTTTTGGAATTCCTTTCTTAGTGGTTAACTACATCGCGTTTAAAATCTAAATTCTGAACTTCAAGTTTGTATCATTAGTAGTTATTGCTCTGCGTTGATTCTGTCAGTCAAGACAAAGCCTCTTATATATAGAGAGATCAATTAAAAAGTAAATAATTCAAAGATAAAGTAACTGTATAAATAGTGTACCAAGCCTTGTTTTTTTTTTTTAAATATAATTTGTTTGTTACGTCACTTTTAGCACTAAATTAATCGGATGATGCTAGGGATAGGGATCCTTAATGGGTATATAACATCGCACAGGCTCTGCAACTCCTTTTACGGACCATTCGAAGGACGGCATAGTCATGGATTTTGTACTCCCACTAAAAATCCTAGGGCTATCCGCCCGGGCTATGCAAACAAAACCACCCACAGGTTAGGACAATTAAAAAGTTTTTATTGTTAATATCTAATTATAAAGTTTAAAGTATTTGAGAACTAAAAATTAAAATCTTTCTGAAGCAGAGTACTATTACCTGCCTTAGCGACAGTGGTAATTAAACTTAACGAAAGATGCTTTTCAATAGTGTCCTTAACGTTGCGCTTCTCCTTCGAACTAACTCATTCACTTCTTAAGTAACTCTCCTTAAGCAAACTTTTAATTGTTTTACCAACTCCCTCACGAGTTACAGCAATTATTCTAATTCATTGCCCCCCCCCTTCCGGCTGTCTGAGTTAAACTCTAGCAATAATAGTTTCCTTCGTGTTAACGGTGCGTATTTATGAAACGTTTTCCTCTGATTAAGTCACAGTCCTCTTTCTCTGAACTTCTCGGAAACTTTTTCTCGTAGAGGTTATGTTAGCAGCGGAGTTATATTTATATACCAAGCAGAAGGAGTAGACTCTTGAGCAAACGAAATCGGAAGTAGGGGGAAAGGAAATAGAATTAAGGGGAAAACACGTGGGAAATTCGGTAAAGCCAATTTTCTCCATTTTAAGCTAAAAATAATCCTTGAGGAAATCGTCTCGTTTTTTGCTTTCCTCTTTCATAAAATCCTGAAACGTGAATTTTATCATATTTTTGATGTTTATTACTATTATGCCCCAACCAACATTCGACACACACCCTTTGCTCACTAATACTTTCAGAATATCAGAAGGGGGGAATTATTTATTTTTTAGAACAGTTATGTAGGTAACTGTTCTAAAAAAAAGTCTAGAACTATTTTCAATGTTACTCATCATATCTTAGTATATGTCATATGAATTTTTTCCACAGTACAATATACATTTACAAATCTTGACGTGACCATTTACTGTACCCCCAATTTATCCAATATCCTGAAGGAAGATGGTTCGCTTTTCAAAATGGTCAAAACAACCTAATCTTCAATAAGTTATTGTTGATATTACTCTAACTGTCTGGGAGGTTCTAGACCAGTGTAGATGCCTTAAGATTGATGTAAAATCGGAGTCACAAACATGTATTAGAATTTTGTTCCTAAAAAAAAGTCCAGAACTATTTAAAAGCATATGTTTTGAGATAATATTATTTCCTTACTATGTAAAATATAGGATACCCGAATGGCCGAGTGGACAAAGGCGCTTCCAATAGGTAATTAAAGTTAAGGAACGTCGAGCGTGTTTAGTACTTGGATGGGTGACCACCCTGCTCCATTCGGGTGACTACCCGCCAATGAACGCCACGCAGTCCATCCCTACCCCCCTGGGTATGTGAGACCCGTGGGGGGATATGCTGATGACATTGCAATCCTAGGTAGAAGTAAAGCCGTTCTAGTTGAAGTTATGTCAACTTTGAGTATGGAATGTAAGAAGATTGGCCTGGTAGTGAACGGCGCGAAGACCAAGTACATGGTGGAATCGGCCTCAGACTCCAGAAGAAAACCGGATAATTTTAACTTTGAGGAACATGTTTTTGAAGCGGTGGATAGTTTCACATATCTTGGTGTACAAATCAATAACGAAAACCTGATCAGTCCAGAGATAAGAGGAAGAATAATGGCAGGCAATAGAGCGTACTTTGGCATGTTGCAACTTTTTAAATCGACGCTCATGTCTAGGTATACAAAACTAAAGCTGTACAAATCCTTGATCCGACCGATTGTGTGCTATGGAGCTGAAACATGGACCCTAAAAGTGGCTGACCAACAGGCTCTGAGATATTTGAAAGAAAAATAATTAAACGAATATTCGGTCCCCTGTGTGTTCAGGGAGAATGGAGAATAAGGACGAATCAGAATCTGGATGAGCTACTAATAATAATAATAATAATAAAGGCTTAACGAACCCGAAGGTTCGATGCCGACACCACCAATCGCTCCCGGCCCACCTCCATCCATCGACCGTCTTCCTGACCTAACTTCGATAGATCCGCCCTAACGCAATCCTCCCACCTCCGTCCCGGCCTGCCCCTCGGACGTTTCCCATTCGGCACCGCGCTTATTATTCTTTTCGGAATACGTTCACAGCCAAGTTTTGCAATTTTACACGCCCATTTTATTCGTCTTGCTGCAATCGCGTCAATTATATTTACTGGGTAAAGTTCACTCAGTTCGGCGTTGTGTAAGCGTCTAAATTCTCCGGTTATTTCATCTCTCTTCGGTCCAAATATTTTACGCAGTACTTTATTTTCAAAAACTCTAAGCCGTTGCTGATCCCTCAATGTCAGCGGCCAAGTTTCGCATCCGTAAACGACCGTTGGAAGAATAATAGTTTTGTAAATCCTAATTTTTAAGTTTTGGGACAGAAGGCGGGAGCTAAGCAATTTCGAGACTGAAAAGTAGCAAGCATTACCGGCTTTTAATCTAGCCTTAATTTCCTCATCGATTTCGTTTTTTCTAGTTACCATCGCCCCTGAATATCTAAATTTCTCTACCTGTTCAAACGTATACCCCCCTACATTGATATCAGCGGAATCCTCACCACTTCTACGACTAACCATATATTTTGTCTTATCCGTATTCATTTCCAGTCCAAGTTCTTGTCCGGCTTTCATCAACGTTTTTGTGTTTATTTCTATGGTTTCCACGTCCTCCCCAAGCAATACCAAATCATCGGCATATCCGAGCACGGGTATATTCCCTCCCAAATTCAAACCCTTTCCGGTACGTGTCACCTCCCTAATGGCATAGGATGAGCTACTATATAATAATAAATAATAATAACAGGAAGATATCGTGCGCGAATGAGAGTAGAGAATAGGAGAGACAAAGCGCAGGACGGATTAGTCTGACGAAAGATCGTGAAGGAGGCCAAGGTCTACCCCGGACTGTAGAGCCAGTTAGTAAGTAGTAAGTAAGTTTCTAATAAATAAAAATATAATTTAAAAGTTTAAATTTCACATGTTGGCCACAACACTAACTCTCCAATCCATCGCTCCTAATATTTAGCGGTAAGAGGACGGGCCTCGAATGTTCCGGAGTAGATGGTAATCGAACATCGTAGTCACAAACATGTACTATGATAGTTTGTTCCAACAATAAGTCAAGAACATCATTCATCATTCTAAACCTTGTTTTTTTGTTTTGTTTTACGTTTCAATATTATATAATAACGTCCAATAATAAAAATGAATATTATTCATTCATAAGTGTCTGACCTTAGAAACTATTCCATTCATTATATTACCATTAAAATAGGTCAAGTAATAACTAAAATACGGAGGCCATAGAGGCTAATAGAATCTAGAACCTTCCATAAGGGCTTAGGAGAGGAGATGATGAGTGTGGCTGTCGGGCGATATATATTGGAGGCTTTGTTCCCTCCCGAAGGAGTTCACTTTTATCCGGGCCATCCGTCAACCGGCAATACTTCAACAAGTTCCTCCCCCCCCCCCCCCCCCTCCACCCCCGCTCCAAGGGGGATGTGTGAATAGAACCCCTAGGGGGGGGGGGAAACAAAAGAAGTTTCCAACATAAATCTCTATTTCCTCCTTCCTCTTCCGCTATAGAAGATCTCATTGGAGGAGTGGGAGAGGACTCAAGATGGAACTTCTTACGGTTCGATCCGAAGGAAATAGTTCCATAGGAAATTAATAAATCTAGGAAATTATGCTATCCGTGGGTATTCACACTATAAAACTTTCACTTAATACTCTATTTTATATGTAGGGGATAGTGGGGTTGGTTGGCATAGGGGGTAGGTTGGCCATTGGCTTATAGTTTCCGTCACATATGTCGTGAAGGCCCCACCATTGTACTATGTGACCCGCTCGACTTCGGGAGTCTTGTCCTGAGTTTTAAATCCGATGCTGACAGTGTAGATAAGAGTGTGCTTCATTGATTGATTTTACAACATGTAAGTAAATTTTTATATTTTCAGTAAAGTTTTTTTAAAGGCATGGAAAAACATTTGACTCCGATTCTGTTCACATAGCCCCTAACTCCTTTGAAAAACCTAACCAGTTTCTTGTTTGATCAGAGTTGGGCAAATTGTAATCTGAATAATGATTAATGAATATGAATAATTGTAATCATAAAACAAATGAATAATGAATAACTATTATTCATAATCAGTGCGGAGTATTTTTAATGATTATTGACTATTTATGGTATTCATTTGAAATGAATAATGAATAACTGGTATTCAGTTATTCATGATTAAGAAATACTGTTAAATTCAGTTAGTCATTATTCATGAATACAATATATTCATGAGCTAGGATTAATATAATATTCATCAATCATGAATACCTAATATTCATTAATCATGAATAGCAAATATTCACCAATCATCAATCATGAATATGATATATTCATAATCATTATTCATTTAAATTTAAAAAATGAGGATGAATTTCTGAATTAAAAATTGTCCTAATGAGCAAGGACAAGTCCTAAGAGTGGGTGTAGTCAATTGAACAGCATTTGAAGTCACAAGTAAAGAATTAGACCCTAATTCCAATGGGTATTAGTAAAGGTCTATTGACAAGAATGGAAAGAGCAAACCAATTTGCAATCATCATTCATGATTAGTTAGACCCAGAATTATGATTCTTTTTGTAATCCTGATTAATGAATTTATATTATTCATGATTAATGAATGATCTGTAATCATGAGTAGTGAATTCCCATTAGTCATGATTAATTAGTAATGAGTAATCATGAATAATGAATTCTTCTTAATCATGATTACTGACTAACATTTAATAATGAATAATGGTCATTCATGATTGTTGATTACATTATATTCATGAATATTCCACGACCAGTGATTAATACAATTCATGATTAATGATTCCACGCTAAAGAATGATTTGTGAATGATGATTACAATCATTATTCACATTTTTGATTATTAGTTATAATCATGATTACATTTTTATTTAAATATGCCCAACTCTGTGTTTGATTGTTCTCCCCTGTCCTGGCAGCCATCTTTCATATGATCTCTCTTGTTGGGTTAGTTGGCTCTCTTCAACTTTTTTTTTGGCGCAGTAGAAATTCACAAAAGCAAGGTAAACATAATCAAAGGTGAAACTACCAATTGTCTTTAGTTCCAGCGAGGAAGATGAGAGCAATTTTTCTAATGCAAACAGTGACGACAGTCTAAACTTCTATCTTCTTCTATTGTCATTCTATTTTCCTTTAAAAGCTGTTAAAAACCGATTCAAAGTTATTATACCATTATAATGCAGCTTTTAATAAGAATAATATGTGTCAGGCAGTACTTGAATGAGATGGCCAAACAACACCACCTTCTAGGCCAACCTGCCCCACATAGGGGGTTAATTGGCATACTCTGGATTGACGAATTCTCCAATTTTCTATGATCTTAGTATTAAATATTATGTTGTGAAAAAAATACTTGAAGTACTCTAATACTTGGAGTTTACAGTGGTATCAGCCCTATTGGGATTATATTAACAGGAACGACTCAACAATCAAAAAAGTGAAAACTGTTGCCAAACAAACCCGCTCTCCCCTATAGTAAGACTTACATGTATAGTCGCGAATCTGATTTTTTTTGCGAAAATTGGTTTTTATGTTAAATCTTACGCTTAGAGCCTATAGAGTACTGTGGTAAACTTGCGAGTCTGTATCTTAACCTGTTAATGTATAAATCGCGATGTAAACTTGCATAACTGGTTGCTTGATTTTATGCATTTAATATGCAAGACATGAAATAAATGAATGAGGAAGCGAAAGACAGGAAGGTGTAGAAGAAGAGACATGAAAAAAAATTTGGCTGAGGAAAACTTAAATCATGAAGAAATCATAAATAAAAAATAAATTAATATCAGATATGAGGCGTTTGCTATCAAAACCAGCTCATTTCACATTTTTCTGAAATCCACTGTTTTGCATCGAAAGTTTAGAGGGTCCTTCATAACCTGACGAAGGGATATAGCTCAAATCCAGGAAGGGAGGCCAGCAGAAGAAAACCAAGAAGCCGATGTATTACGACGACAACAATTTCATTTAAATAACGAGCCTTCTATTTCCATTCTCTCCTTGCTATCTGCATTTTATTTAAAATATTATTTTTCTTAGATGAATAAAAAAAAAAAACATTCTGTTCCATTTGGCGTTGTAATTTATGACGGTTTTCACATTGTACCACAGTTTACGTCACAACTGTTAAATTTCAGATAATTCGAAAAATATAATTGGATGTCATTTATTAAAAACTCGTAAATACAAAATGTTAACTGGTAAATTGGAAAAAAAACAAACTAATTTTACATATCTTAATTGAACATAAAACTGAAAAAAAAACAACATGAAAAATCGTGTTATTGCATCAAAACCAGCTCATTCCAACCTAATTAGTGTAATTACGCCTAAGGTAATGCACCTGGAATGAAAATGAAAAAATAATCAAATTCTAGGCGGTTATACCTACAATTAGAGGTTTTTAAAAAAAATTAGCTTTAGTACTGTGGACCTGAGAAGTTTTTTGTCTCTCCTGTAAAATTTCCAAAAATGGAATGAGCTGGTTTTGATAGCAAACGCCTTATGTATAAAGTCAAATGTAGAGTAGAAAGCTGGTAATAATGCGTAGGAAGCATAAGGGCCTATTCACACTATCCGCTCCACTCTCGCTCCGCTCCCGGTCCGCTCCCGGTCCACTCTCGCTCTACCCCATTCACACTAGCGCTCCGCTCCCGCTCCACTCCCGGTCCGCTCTCCTAATGTCTTACCATATTCACACTATATAATTTTACACCGTTCAATTTTGAAAGGTTTAAGCTATTAAAGTCATTAATAATCGAAGTTGTCTGTATTCGGATTTTAATTAATGATTAACTTTCAGTTATTTAAGTATTAATTTATTCTTCAGTTTTACGGCCAAAAAAAAAATCAATTTTTCGTTTGTAGAAATAGCTGGTAAGTGTACTTTTCTTGATGAAGAAGATAATATTATCAAAAAATATAATAAGAAGAATATATTGCAACACAATGATAATTGATAATAATAATTATAAATTAATTTAATTAATGGTGAAGAAATAATTTAAATTTTTTTCGGAATGTATTCGAATACGCTTGAAAATTTCAAGTTGAAATCGGCAAATGCTACAAATTTACCGATTGTGTTCTCTTCTTTTCCTGATTAATATTTTCATTATTTTTTGCTTTAATATATTTTTTTGTTAATGATCTGACATTTTTCATAATATACTGCATTTTTATTCGTTTCAAATTAAACGTTATTTTATAATAGCAATGAGTATGTAGTCAATAAATAAATCGGTGACCATTTTTTACGAGTACATTAATTCATAGCAAAATATATCTCAAACATAACATGAATTTTTCACGTCGAAAAACCGCGCGTATTGTTGGTGATTTTTTTTTTTTTTTTATCATTTCAAGCGTATTCTAATACGTTCGGAAAAAAAAATTAAATTATTTCTTCACCATTAATTAAATTAATTTATAATTATATATATATATATATATATATATATATATTTTTTTTTTTTTTAATTTGAACTTTTTTGGCCGTAAAATTGATGAATAAATAAATACTTTAATAACTGAAAGTTAATTATTAATTAAAATCCAAATACAGACGGCTTCGATTATTAATGGCTTCAATCGTGAACGGTGTAAAATTATATAATGTGAATATGAAAAGACTTTAGGAGAGTGGAGCGGGAGTGGAGCGAGAGTGGAGCGAGAGTGGAGCGAGAGTGGAGCGGGAGTGGAGCGAGAGTGGACCGGGAGCGGAGCGAGGCCGGACCTGTGCCAATATTGTGATTAACCTCTCTCTATTCCTCTGTAGAATATTTTGCCAGTGAGACCGGACCTGGAGCGGAGCGGGAGCGGAGCGCTAGTGTGAATGGGGTAGAGCGAGAGCGGACCGGGAGTGGAGCGAGACCGGAGCGGTGCCGATAGTGGAATTCTCTCTCTATTTCTCTTTAGAATATTTGAGCGGACCGGGAGTGGAGCGGGAGCGGAGCGATAGTGTGAATCCGCCCTAAGAAATAATTACAATCATACCAAAGGAAATATATGATTGATTGATATTGGAATTATAATGGCGTTGATGACCATTGCAGATTTACGCCAATAAATTAAAACAAACTTAATGCACTATTGCAAAACCAAAGTTGTAAATATTAAATTTCAGTTAATATATAGTTTAAAATAAAAACAAAAACATTCTCCTGAATTATGATAACTAGCAGTCCCGTGGAAAACATGTGCACTTTAACATACATAAATCCCACTTAATTAAAGCAAACAACGTACATTAGTATCGTATAGTGCGTCATGGGTATAGGTTAGTTGTTACGTTAAAAAAAAAAATTAATTGGTTATAAATAAATAAAACAATCGTAACAAAGAAGGTGGTAGCTCAGTGGAGACGGGCGGGTTCTTAAATGACTAGTGATTAAAAAAAATTGAAATAAATTAAGGGGCGCCACGCTATTTATTTTAAGGAAATAGCGAAAACCTAAAGCAATCTGAATAAAATAAAAAAAATAATTTAAATTTAATAAGTGAAGATTACCTTAAAATCTCGGAGAGGGCTGTACATAAAATACAATTTGCAATTTACACTTATGAACTACTTAATGGTAAGTTAAAAAGAAATTGAACAAAACAAATTAAACTCAAATAAAAAACTTTTAATTAACACTATATTTACACTACGATATTAAAAATAAAATTTACTCACAATTTCTGTAGTCAGGCCTGATCAAAATCTAACTCTATAATAATAATAATAATAATAATAATAATAATAATACTTTATTGTTAGCTATTTACAAAAGGATTAAAAAATAAATAAAATAAATTTATACTTTCAGTGAACTCTGGCAGACGGCTATTGCCATTGCCATGTATACTTTATTTTTTTAATCTAACTCTATTCACACAACTAGAAACAATTTAAACTTATAACTATACATTAAAAAAAAAAAAAGGAAGGTTTAACAAAGAAATTAAAAGAAAAATATCTCCAGTCTGTTCTCTTAACTGGCCTGTCTTCTCGTAGCTTTGTTGCCAGTAGCCACTCGGCTTGGCGATTCTCGTCACCGGAATCTCTTCCGTGAACGCCAGTATTCTTCAATTCTCTGATATTTAGCGATATAGACCACAACAACGTTAATCACTAAAACAGTCTCATTTTATCATCACTCGTCGAACGCTAGCGAACATCTGCTCCATTTTCCTTCGTTGTTTTTTAAAAAAAAAAAACAAATGCCTTAATAACAGCTGTTTTTCAATTAATTACTTCGGTCCCGTCTCTTCTTTTAAAATAAAACATAATGATCTTTATAGCTAAATAAAAAAATATTATATCAATAAAAAACTAATACAAAGCTTTTAAAACAACACATATTTTAATTATATACAAAAATATATTAAGCCCTCTTCGATTATTACTTAATGAGTTTTATTAAATAAAAAAAATTTTTTTTGTTTATTTATTTTTCGTTACATAGTTATAAAATGTTCGTTGAAGTAAAGAATAGATGCGGAATATTTAAAGACACGAATCGGTTTCGTGCGCTGATTCTATTTACTGAATCGCATGTTTTTTCTTGT
Organism: Aelia acuminata; assembly: GCA_911387785.2. Classification (NCBI taxonomy): domain Eukaryota; kingdom Metazoa; phylum Arthropoda; class Insecta; order Hemiptera; family Pentatomidae; genus Aelia; species Aelia acuminata. Next base: position 228,108,953 of record OU426978.1, read on the forward strand.
AATTCGCAAACGACGGCGTCAGTCGGAAAAGTGTATGATAACCAAAATGTTCGTCTCGAAAAACTGAAAAAAAAAATACCTTCTTAAAGCCACGCGACCATTTTCGCTGAGAATTGCAGTTTTTCGCTAACAACTCGCAAACGAAGGGGTTATTCGAAAAAAATTATATGACCGAAATGGGTGATTTGTATATTTTCCCGGTGTAGCGGTTAAGGAAAGTTTTAAAATGACGTCTCATCCATGAAATTTGATGAATTATTAAGGAAGTTATGGCGTACCACAAAAAAAAAAAAGGCCTTGAGAAATAATATATATGATGATGATTGGATATAACGTTGTTGAAGGGATTGAACGAAATACGTAAATGGGTTTATTAAAATGTATGTAGCAGAGTTGGGCATATTTAAATAAAAATGTAATCATGATTATGACTAATAATCAAAAATGTGTATAATGATTGTAATCATCATTCACAAATCATTCTTTAGCGCATAAGCATTAATCATGAATTGTATTAATCACTGGTCGTTAAGTATTCATGAACATAATGTATTCAACAATCATGAATGACCATTATTCATTATTAAATGTTAGTCAGTAATCATGATTAAGAAGAATTCATTATTCATGGTTACTCATTACTTATTAATCATGAATACTGGGAATTCACTATTCTTGACTACAGATCATTCAATAATCATGAATAGTATACATTCATTAATCATGGTTACTAAAAAAAATCCCAATTGTAAGTCGTACTAATCATGAATGATGATTGAAAATTTGTTTGCTCTTTCTATTCTTGTCAATATATTGTCACGTGGAAGATGTCCAGTGAACCTAGGAGACCCTGAGAGAGAGGGGGAACTCCTAGAAGAGGCTGACCCAGGCGAGAGTGGGGCAGTCTGGGAGAGTCTGGGAGAGTCTGAGTCAGTCTGAGAGTCTGTGAGGGGCAGTCTAAGTCTGGGACAGGCAGAGTGAGCCTGGGGCATAGTGGGACCCGAAGTAGTCAAGTACCCCCAAGTAATTTATGAGACAAGGTACCCCCCCCTTTTGTAGTTGGGAAGTGTAGAAACTATTGTAAATAAACGATGTAAATTGTACATAGTTGCTTAATTACCTCACAACCCTTGCCCCCCCTCACAGACTGACTGTCTCTCTGACTCTCCTCTCAGACTGACTCTGACTCTCACAGACTGCCACAGACTGCCCCACTCTCGCCTGGGCCAGCCTCTTCTAGGAGTTCTCCCTCTCTCTCAGGGTCTCCTAGGTTCACTGGACATCTTCCACGTGACAATATCTTTACTAATACCCATTGGAATTAGGGTCTAATTCTTTGGTTGTGACTTCAAATGCTGTTCAGTTGACTACACCCACTTCTTTGGACTTGTCCTTGCTTATTAGGACAACTTTTAATTCAGAAATGCATCCTAGTCTTTTAAATTTAAATGAATAATGATTATGAATATATAATATTCATGATTGATGATTGGTGAATATTGGTTATTCGTGATTGATGAATATTAGGTATTCATGATTGATGAATATTATATTAGTCCTAGCTCATGAATATATTTTATTCATGAATAATGACTAACTGAATATGTCAGTATTCGTTAATCATGAATAATTGATTACCAGTTATTCATTATTTATTTCAAATGAATACCATATACCCTTAATAATCATTATAAATACTCCGCACTGATTATGAATAATGGTTATTCATTATTCATTTGTTTTAGGATTACAATTATTCATATTCATTAATCATTATTTAGATTACAATTTGCCCAACTCTGGTATGTAGGTACGTTAGAATCCCGATATTTCGTATTGTTAAGGGACTGAGAGTAAAATACAAATTATATATATTATATTAAATAGGAGACAAAAATACGAAATATCAAAACTAATTCAGTTATTACGATATACGTACAAAGGTTATAGGTAGAACAATCAAAGAATACAATTTAACTGTTGAAGGAGGGACCACTTTAAAAAATTACAAATTTTTCAATAAAAATTTTTGAGACTAATAACGAACGCTCCCTGGTACTTAAATAACAAAACTCTACATACAGACTTACAACAACGAACTATTGAACAACACATACGAACTCTTTATTCACGCATTTTATGTAAATTTACACAGACATAACAACAGACTTATGAACAACATGGCCACGGCTGATATGCCTGTCGCAAGGCGGCTAAAAAGAAGCTGGACGAGAGACCTGCTCAGCTAAGTTATCAAGTCCGGAAAGAGGTGCTGCTGGGCACTTAAATATTAATTCTTTCAATCCAATACATTCGCTGATTGTCGCAATTGCCGACAGGTATGCATTTAAGTTTGAAAAATCTAAATAAAAAATATATATCAATGCGCTTCATCTTCGTAAGAATCGCAAATGCAGAATAAATTGTGAGGTCTCTAAGAATATTTTCTTTTCTTTCAGAATTTGATATGTTAATAAACATCGGTTTTTCTGGCCTAAATATAGAGAAGGGTGGAGGAGAAAATGCAAAATATGCAAATGTATGCAATTCCATTAATACTAATAGAGTATGCCCGAGTTGATGTTGATTACTATGTGCATTTGAAGTGTAACCTATGCCCCCCCCCCCTCACAAACCTCCCACCACTCTAAAGTGTATTATTTTTGGGACCTCCTGAATTAGTAATCAGTTTGCCCCTTTGCATTTTATCATCCTAATGTTATTTTGATTTCGCTTAGGTAGTTATCATAAGATGATTCGATAAAATGTAATCGATATATGGGTCAATCCATTTCGAGTGATCTAAAGATGGTTGCTCGAACCTAAATATACAGATTGAAATTTTTACAGGAGTTTTATGTTGCTTGTAAGTATAATATGTAAAAAAAATGAGATTTTTATTAAGTCCTACACCAGATTTTTATTATAGCCTAAAGTTAGAGAGAAGAGAAACACTTTATTGAAAATAGTGGTGCTGCCCAATTATATTGGGTTGCTTATAACACAGCATACTGATTTATCTTATAAAGATTATTTGTTAAATCTAAATACTAATAAAACTAATATAAATATACAAAGAACATCATTTTTTTTTTTATACATTTATAACATTTTCTCTCTATAGGCTTAACTGGCCTCTGAAAATGACGTAATGTCTATATGTAATAACTAAAAATTTAAAAAAAATTGGGTAAAATATTAATAATATGGAATAACAACAGCAGCATAACAATAACAATATCAAACATCAGCTCAAAGTTTTATATAAAATGGTATAAAAAGATTTAAAAGACAAAACAAAGCAACAACAAAAAGAACAATATATAAATAAAGGACGTTTAGCTGTAAATATATACTAATAAATAAATAAATAAATAACATACATACATACATGGCCCTTCAACGATTTGTAATTTAAATTCTAAGAATGGAAATTCATACTCATAAAAAAAAAAAAAAAGGAAACGAATATCAGCTTAAGAGTACTTTTAATGAAACTTACTTAGTTAGATTTATTATCATGCCAAAAAAATCAACTTTGATATACATCACCTTATAACCAAAACACCCTCAAAAACAGAATATTGAGAAATTTAAGCAGTTGTTTTCAATAGCAGAATTCAAATATTGGACTTAAAATATTCAAATAATAAACAAAAGACAAAAGATATAGCAGACTGTAAGGAAAACAATCGTGTTTGAATTAGGGTCTGGCCACACATGTCCGCACCGGATCCGCACCGCAGCACTAATATAGGTTATGTTCAGAATATTTTTAATTTAACTTACATATTACCTTTAGATATGCCTAAAGTGGCCTGTGTCTGACATGTGTAGCCTGACCTTCAGGCATAACTAAAGGTAATATGTAAGTTAAATAAAAAATATTATGAACATAGCCTATTTTAGTGCTGCGGTGCGGATCCGGTGCGGACACGTGTGGCCAGACCCTTATTAGTCTATGACTTTTCTGTCTTGAGAAATGAAGTTTCCATATGAGCTTACTAAACTATTGATTCCATGAGTAATTGGTGGTAAATGTATAAAAAATTCTAAAATGGTCGAGCAACCAACTTTTTTTTTTTTTTCTGAACCATTTCAAATGGATTGACACAACATGAAACAAAAGATAAAACACAAGGTTTAGAAAAGTTCTAGACTGGTTTTTGGAACGAACTACAAGTTGGAACGAACTGTCATAGTTCACTTTTGTGACTAGGATGTTCGAGTACCTTCTACGCTGGCCCAGAATCTTTGAGTCCCGTCCTCTTACGACTAAATATAAGAAGCGATGGACTGGAGAGTTTAGTTATTATCATGCCAAAACTCAGCTTTGATGTACATCCTCTTATATCCAAAACTTACCCTCAAAAACGGAATTTTGAGAAATAACAGCAGTTGTTTTCAAAATATTTAAGTAATAAAGAGAAGACAAAAGATATATCAGACAGGAAGGAAAACAATCTTGTCTGAATTATTCATCTATGACTTACCAGTCTTGAGAAAAGAGAGAGTTTTCCGTAAGAGCTTACAAACTAAAGAATCGACCTGCACAGTGAAACAAAGGTGGATGCCATTTTGATACGGTTGGACCTAATTTTTTTTTAAATTTGTACTGATTCCATATGTAATAATTGGTAAAAATATAAAAAAAATCTAAACGGGTCAAGCAACGAAATTATTTTTTTCTAGACCATTCCAAATGGATTGACCCTTATAGTATTTCTTTAATTTTGTTTAAGTAAAGTTACATTATGCTACTATGGCTTATGGAAAGTTGCAGCAGTGGGGCTTCTAAATTTTGCCTATACAGGTATAATTAGGATAGTGATCTTTAACGAGTACCTGGCATCGTACAGGCTCGGGCCTCCAGTTTACGTCCTATCCGAGGGACGTCATAGCCTAAACTTATCAAGAGTTGACTGCAATATACAATATACAATTATCCCGACGTTTCGACCAATTGTCACCAACGCTGTTGATTCTAAAATGTTGGTATTCACAAAGGATAGAAAGGATAATATTTCATATTCAGATTATAACAAAAAATTGCCCAAATACTTGAATGGTTTACAAAAATTTTAAAAAGGTGAGATTAAGATTCGTTTAATACACATTTATGTAAATGTTTATAAACGAGAGATAGTTTTATTAAAATTACGTTTGGAATTTCGCGATTGTATAATTGTTCTAAGCATATGAGGTGGAACGACAATATTTTATATAGGGGTGATCTTTTTTGATGTGTCTTTGAAATAAATAAAGAAGTTTATGTTTTCGTTGGAATTAGAATTACAATTAGGTATAAAACTGGTTCGGTTAGTATATATTTACTTCGGCTATTACCATCTTATTATTTAAACTTTTTAATTCCTCTTTTTACCTGTTAAAGTGCTAGTCTTAAGTGAATTGTTCATTGACCTTGACCAAATGTGCAAAAATGGGTAAGATCTTTTATATTATATTATATAAGAAATTTTCATCATTTTTTAAACTTTGAAAATGATTTTCTAAAAAACGTAAAATAACGGTTTTTCCATACAAACCACAAATAGTACATTTCTTCTTCTGCAGTCCTGAACATAGCTTATTTGATAGACTAGTGCATGAAAATAATTTATCTGATTGTTCGGATGAACTTAAGGAGAATATAAGAAAGATCGTACGGTTACTCCATTATTGATATGGACTCTATACTCTGACCGGTGGCAGACCGGTTGCCTTCAAATATTATTGGCGAAAAAATCGATATTTTCGAACTTTTTTGAATTTTCCGCTAATTACTCGAAAACGATTTATCGCAGAAGTTTTTTCAGTTTCACGCATATAATTCGGCAAATAGTGATCACAAAGTATTGCTTTCTTTTTACTATAAGAGATTAAACTACTGCAAATAGAATGCTAATTTTGAACTTTTATTCATGTAGCCGGGTTCGGTACATCAAAAATCTGTAATTTTTACGATTTTGGTGGAAACCGTGTACTAACGCCTCTAACTCAAAAACATCTAGTTTAAATGAACAATGTTTTAGATAAAAGTTGCAAAGCATCAAATTTAGCATGAAACAAACTCCTTACACACAACATTTTTCTGCTAAAGTGGTTAAACTGACAATCAGTTATGGCGAAAAGACTTACCCGATTTTTACTGTGAGGACCTCAGTCGAGACGTTTTATTTTCTTCTGCGATAAATCGTTTTCGAGTTATTAGCGAAAAATTGAAAAAAGTTCGATAATTTTGTTCGCCTATAAAATTTGATGGCAACCGATCTGAGGTGGCAGACGTTCACATTTGTTGTCTATGAAATGAGTAATTTCAGCCTATATGATTAAAAAAATTTTCAAATCAGCCACTTTTTTGGCCCTCAACTCCCGGACTATAAGGGGGATATATCGAAGGTCTGGAAGACGGTGGATGGATCGAGGTGTGCAGGGAGCGAGTGGTGGTGTCGACATCGAACCTTCGGGTTCGTTAAGCCTTTATTATTATTACCTTAAAACAGTAACTTACTGATAGCACAATGTTATTGAATATATAATTTTCTAAGTTGAACCCTTTCCATCCTTTATCGCGACCGTGACGAGCTCAAATTAATCACTTTGCCCCATCTTCGGGACCATGCTCGCGTCATTTATAAAGTTTCAATGAATAAACAAGTAAATTTATGGCCTAGGTGAGGCGGCGGAATGGAGGGGAGAGTAATGTAGCGACATAAGAGAAATATATATCGCCCCGAGCCCGGCACATATTTTACAGATTAACCTCCTTCCACGGCCCCTCTGTCATGGGGACCTCGGGGACAGAGCGGATAGCAGCGCACTTCATCTTGAAAGCCGTCTGGAACATTCTACCCATCAACAGTAAATGATAGCTGAATATAATAATGTCATAAAATAAGTAATGTCCTCTATCTTTATTTTGTATCTATATCTTTATACACTAAAATCCCCACGGTAATTCATATGAATTCACTGGTCCAATGATATTTTCTCTCTAATTTGTATAAAAACAATTTAATTTGGACCGCTCGATAAATCGTACTAAGTTTCGTCGACATAATATTTTAAATGGGTCATATACATTAAACAACGACCAAATACACTCTCTGGCTATGAACAGTAAATTAAAGCACTTCAAGATGGGGGAACATTTAGCACTAGATCGTTCAAAAATACTTGAAATAAGCAGGTAATTCTAAGTCTTTTAACCCGGCATTTGTCGCTACACCAACTTTAACTTGGATAGTCGCACGTGAGAATTTTCCTATCGCAATTTTTTTCATTTTTTTTATTGTATTCATACGTTAGTTTGAATTTTAACAATAAAGCTGTTCTTAAAAAAGTGGCAATTTAGTAAGAAATTAGTAAAGAATTATGAAATCTTGAAAAAACAATTTTGTATTAAGGTCTACCATATCTCCCCCTTCTGTAAGATGGTAAAAAGTAACTAATTCCGGCTGGCTGCACGGTTTTCAGCAACATTGTTGTGCAACTCTTGTATGTTAGACTCAGGTTGTACCATCCAAACGTAATTTTCTAAAAAATAAAAAAATATGGATGGCATGGAAAATGAATTGTATGTTTCAACCACTACTTTAGCAAAGAGAAGGAAAATGGAGAAGAAAAACTTATGTGATAATAAAATCTTCCAAGCTCGGGCAATTTTTTCCCTCTTAAAGTAAACATTATGGAAGTTGACGCACGTGAGAGAAACACTCATTTGCACGGCACTCTGACAGTCGCGCGTGAGAGAATCTCTCATGAGATCAGATTGAGCGGAGTTGAAGCAATCTGGAGCAGGTATAAGGCTTGGTATTCGAGCGGGGAGAGTTCATGGAGGTGTGTGAGTCTGAACATGAAAGCCGTCTGGAACATTCTACCCATCAACCGTAAATGATGGCTGAATATAATAATGTCATAAAATAAGTAATGTTCTCTATCTTTATTTTGTATCTCTATCTTTATACACTAAAATCCCCGCGGTAATTCATATGAATTCGCTGGTCCAATGATATTCTCCCTCTAATTTGTATAAAACCCGAAGTATCCGACCGAAACCAAAATTTTAGCCGAAACCGAAACCGTATTTCGGCCATAGACCTGGTTTCGGGCCGACACCGAAACTTATTTATGTGGCTATTTATAATATATGTAAATGCGTAATGTCTCTAGTTTTGAAATAATATCAATGAAAGCTTAAAAAATGACAGTAATTTAACTCAATTATTTATAAAATGCATGGGCTTGGTTTAGAAGAGTGGTAAGACAGGTGTACTACATAGTTAGGTTATAGAATCGTATCCCAGCCCCTAGTTCCTAGTACGGCTGGTCTCCGCGGGATGCTAGATCATACCCCCTTGCCTATTACAACCATTAAAGTTGAAATAATCTCGAAATAACTGGCCGATAATAATAAAAATTCGTATTATCATGTATGAATGTTTTTAAAACATTCAGTTTAATTTGGACCTCTCGATAAATCGTATTAAGTTTCGCCGACATAATATTTTAATTACATAAATTTGGGTCATAAACCTTAAACAAAGACCAAATATACTCTATGGCTACGAGCAGTAAATTAAAGCACTTCAAGATGGGGGAGCACTTAGAAGTAGATCGTTTGAAACCAGAGTTGGGAAAATTTTAATCTGAATAATGATTATTGAATATGAATAATTGGTAATCATAAAACAAATGAATAATGAATAACCATTATTCATAATCAGTACGGAGTATTTTTAATGATTATTGAGTGTTTATGGTATTCATTTGAAATGAATAATGAATAACTGGTATTCAATTTTTCATGATTAACGAATACTGATAAATTCAGTTAGCCATTCTTCATGAATGAAATATATTCATGAGCTAGGATTATTATAATACTCATCAATCATGAATACCTAATATTCATCATTCATGAATAACAAATATTCACCAATCATCAATAATGAGCAAGGACAAGTCCCAAGCAGTGGTTGTAGTCAACTGAACAGCATTTGAAGTCACAAGTAAAGAATCAGACCCTAATTCCAATGGGTATTAGTAAAGGTCTATTGACAAGAATGGAAAAAGCAAACAAATTTTCAATCATCATCCATGATTAGTAGGACTCAGAATTGTGATTTTTTTTATCATCATGATTAATGAATTTATATTATTCATGATTAATGAATGATCTGTAATCATGAGTAGTGAATTCCCATTGATCCTGATGAATGAGTAATGAGTAATCATGAATAATGGATTCTTCCTAATCATGATTACTGACTAACATTTAATAATGAATAATGGTTATTCATGATTGTTGAATACATTATATTCATAAATACTCCACTACCCATGATTAATACAATTCATTATTAATGATTCCGCGCTAAAGAATGATTTGTAAATAATGATTACAATCATTATTAACGTTTTTGATTATTAGTCATAATCATGATTACATTTTTATTTAAATATGCCAACTCTGTTTCAAACTACTTGAAATAAGCATGCAATTTCATTAAAGTCTTTTAAAGGATAAAGCGAAAGTTTTTCAAAAAAGTGGTAGTTGGTTTTATTTTTTGAAAATAAGGAATGATACACTACTTAGGTCACATGGCATCTAATGTAACAATTAGAAGGAAATAATGACCTGGGACCACTCACTACTTAATGTTATAGGTTATAACAAAGACCACAAATAAATAATTATTAGATTAAAGACTTATTTCTTAATTCGCAAACAGAACTATTAATATTATTGTGACTGGCATTGTAGTTTTTGTCATTCTGATTCCAACCGTATGCATAATTCAAAATTGATATATTTTGAGTAGTAACCAACTTCTCGCCGACGCACAGTGTCACAAGCAGTGCCAAAAAAAAAAAAAAAAAATTAAGTTTGAAAATATTTTTTTCAGAAAAAGAAAGAAAACATAGAAATTTCAATATAAAAACAAAAGCTCAAAGCTAAGGATTAACTTGAATCGTTGATAAAAATGTAAAGTATAAAACTGGTTCGGTTAGTATATATTTACTTCGGCTATTACCATCTTATTACTTAAACATTTTTATTCTCCTTTTCACCTGTTGTTTTCTTCCAGTCTTAAGTGAATTGTTCGTTGAGTAATCTTGACCAAAAGTGCGAAAATGGGTAAGATTTATCGTTTGATATTATATAAAAAATTTTCATCATTTTTTAAACTTTGGAAATGATTTTCTAAAAACGTAAAATAACACTTTTTCCATACTTTAACCATAAATAGTACATTTCTTATTTTTATTTCAATACATAGTTTATCTGCTTCTGGCTGCTCCTTAAGGAGACATTGTGGCTTTAAATCTCAAAACCAATTCTTTACTGTACGAAGTCGGGCGCAGTACTGAACCAAGTACCAGAAACTATGGTTAATTTGATAGACTAGTGCATGAAAATAATTTATCTGATTGTTTGGATGAAGTTAAGGAGAATATAAGACAATTCATACGGTTAGTCCATAATCATAATTAGTGATCATTATTCTTGTCGACCACTACCGTACCCTTGCGTCTGATTGATGCGAAGAACAAAGTTTTGTGAGGAAATAAAACTTCGTCTTTCACGTTATTTTGTCGGTTACTAAATCTTATAATGGTAGTCGTTTTTAGGAAGAGGAATAAGTTTTGTTTATTAGTAATGTTCAGCGTTTATTTTTTTTAATTTCGTAAATTTCATCTGTAAGTTTCTATTTACATTAAAACCGAAGTTGTATTTCCACGCAGGGTATAGCTAATGTTGTATGTAAGGAGCTTGTTTCATGCTAAATTTGATGCTCAGCAACTTTTATCTAATACATTTTTCATTTAAACTAGGTGTTTTTGAGTTAGAGACGTTGGAACAGAGTTTCTACAAAAATCTTAACAATTAAAGATTTTTGATGTACCGAACCCGGCTAAAACACTAAACTGATTTAAACTTCAGATATATCATTCTATTTGCAATAGTTTAGCCTAGAGAAAAATCCCAAAAATTTTCACGGATTTTAGACCACAAGGCGCTAAATACGTTCACGTTTTAATTACTTCGTCCCCACAGGAGTGGGCTAATTTTCAAATTAATGAGATCTTTTACACATAATTTGATATCCTATAACTGTTATAGGTAAATTTTTTTATTTGGAGTAACCCTCTTCAAATTGAAGGCTATGGAACATGAGCGTAATTCGTTTTTCCGCTAAAGTGGCTAAATTGACAATCTGTGTTGGCGAAAAGACTTACCCGATTTGAACTGTGAGGACCTCAGTCGACGCGGAATTTAATGCCCTTTTATATTAGAGAGAACAAAATTTCTTCTGCGATAAATCGTTTTCGAATTATTAGTGAAAAATTGAAAACAGTTAGAAAATGTCGATTTTGATCGCCTAAAAAATTTGATGGCAACCGATCTGAGTTGGCAGACGTTCACATTTGTTGTCTATGAAATGAGTACTTTCAGCCTAAATGATGATATATGATACTATTACTTTTTTGTCACTAGTAGTTACTTTTTGTAACGTTGTTAGTAATATGAGCTTTTATTGTTTGTCTGACATGAATTTTCGTGAATTTTTCGTGAATAAAAATTATTTTAAAACTACATTAGTGATATTTAGGAATTATTTTCATACACATTTCTTGAATGTTAGGCTTATTTTAGAACATGACTAGCTGCTGGGAAGAGCTGAGAAAAAGCCTTTGGAAAGATGAAAGTAGTGGAAAAGTATGAATGTGCTCCGGGGCTTGGAGAGATGAAAGCTGGAAATATTAAGAGCCTCCTCCTTCTCTTTTCTAGGACGTGGAGTGTTTTATGGTCGGCTGATTTCCTAGTAAAGAAGGTTACATTTTTCACACCGAATTACCTTGCAACCTGTAAAGGCTTTATAAATGCGTAACTTCCTTAAATCATCATAAACGTGTAATATTAATAAAGAAAAGAGAATTACTCATAATTTATTTTCAATGAAAATATAGTAATCCAACATTAAAATCGCATGTCAAAATGATAAGGAAGACTTCGTTTTTTACCTATAATTTTAAGCAATGGGTCACTCATGGTATAGTGGCTAGTATAGCAGCCTACAACAATGAGAACGTTCTAGTTTTGCAATAAATATTATATCACTCAATGACTTATGGAGTCAAACAAAAATAAGTTCTGAATAATGCCGAAGTTCTGAGGAAAATTAATGATTGATTATTATAGTATTACAATGGTTAATATTTGAGTATTTATAATTTCTTATGAATTTTGAAAAAATAAGATAAAATATTAAAAAAAATTAAACATGTCTTTGATTAGTATTTTTCAATTGTTTATTTTAGTAGATGTAGGAGTTACATGTTGGAGATGATAAATGGGATTTGTATAATAACCATTTGACTTTCAAGCTTTAGTGTAATAGGACTGTGTTTTTTTTTACTATTAAAATTTTTTATGACAATGGCATTCAGCCCATTTGATTGAAAATATTATATGTTTCATTATGAAATCGTTTTTAATTTAATTTGTAATATTGGAACATATTGTAATTTTAATTTTAGATTAGTTTAAACAAGATAATTAGTCAATAAATAGTGATTGATTTAATATACATATATCTAAGTAGCCCATATATACTTACATCTTACTTACTCAAGCCCATATGGACATACTCCTCACAGATATTCGGCATTGCTAAAAAGACTCACTTACAAAAACTTCACACATTCCAATCAAAATTGTTACGACTCATTACAAAATCACGGCGGTACGTGACTAACAAAACTTTACATATAGACAGACCTCCATGTACTAACAGTCGACCAGTACATAACGACGCTGTACAAACGATTTTTTACTAATTTAGAACGGACGTCCAAATACTTTATAAGCCTGGGTACGAGAAGATTAAAAAGGCGCTGGATGAGAGATCTGCTCTCTTAGACAGCCGAGGTAATTGACTGAAGCCAGGAAGGGGGTGCTGCTGGGTGATTTCTCTCCTCATGCATCACATGTCATTATTTCCTATTAACACCATATCATTCGCTGATTGTCAGCACCTTGCTGACAGGTGCGAATTAATAATTTAAATTAAAAAAAAAAGATTAGTTTATATTGACAATGGCGTGATTTGCGAATCGTTGGATAAAAAAATTTAATCAAATATAATAAAATATATAAAATTGAGAATAAATATAACGTTCACAAAAGAAAACTCGAATAAAATAAAGTGAATAAATGCGAAAAAATTTGTGATGTTGATGAATGGCTTTTACATACTTACCAGAACCCGTCATTTTTTTCATCGAAGTAAGTTAGTAAATGAAAGTTGTTTGTTATCTGCGCAACAGATTTTAATTGACATAAAATTGTTTTTTAAAATTTTATTGTTAAACATTAGCTCAGATTAGTAGTAGGGTCTTTTTTTATTACTTTAGGGGCGGCAGTTACTTTTTGCAGTAACTATGATTTTGGATATTACATTATTTATCAATGTCATATGTTTGAAAAATATAAAATTAAGAAGGTAAACAACATTTATAAAGATTGAAATACTTCTGCATACTAACATAACTAGAACTAGTATTAACAAGGCGGCCAAAACTTTTTGATTGATTTTAACGTCCTTTCGAATAAGTCATCATTTTCATATCGCCTCCTCCAAAAAAACTCGCATAAATATGAGTCAAGATGACACTGCATTTGCTAAGATAGAAATATTTCCTTAAAGCGGGAAGCAAAGAAAAGAAAATGGTTGAATAGATTCCGCGAAGAGATGCCTCATCTGTCCCTTCAAAATAAACACAATCCCCCTTTTCGCTTTACCCTAGCTGAATGACAGTTCTCTGGAGCCAGGCTACGAGATCTCTTTAGCATAAGATGATAGTATTCGAATATCTTGTTGCTCCATTCTAGGAGTATTGGATAAAATATTTTTATTATAATTAAATTTAAATTCCACTTGTCACACCTGCCATGTGGCCCTAGGATTTTTAAAAGGAGTAAAAAAATCCTTGGATATGCCACCCTTGGATAGGAATTAAAATGGAGCTATCAAGCCTGTGCGATGGGGGGTCGTACTCATTAAAGATCTCAACGGGTCAATCCAGATCAAGTTGTCCAAAAGTTAATTAATTAGTTGCTTCAACATTGTATTTTTACTTTCACTTACCTATACATGAAATATATATTAAGGGAAAGTATTGCGATCGTGAAAAATTTCGACTTCCGGTTTTCTACAGAAATTGGGGTCCCCTGAGTCAAAATAACCAAGTCCCGCGAAATGGTCTGTGTGTGTGTGTGTGTGTGTGTGAACAGACTAGCTCATAAACTATAGGCCGTACAAAACTGAAATTGGGTATTTGGTGTATGAATATGCCTGCGATATGACTGTAAAAATTTCATCAAAATTGATCAACTGCAGGAGGCACTTTGTTTAATAAATTTTGTATCATTTCCACTTGTTTTTTTTTATTTACTCAAAAACGGCTTTAACGATTGTGATCAAACTGGGTATTTGATGCATGTATATGCTCATGAGGAGACAGCCAAAATTTCATCAAAATTGGTCAAACGCAAGGGGCTCTTTATTTCATAACTTTTTTTCCAATTTTTTTCATTTTTTTCGGATATCTCAAAAACGGCTTTAATGATTTTGATTAAATTAATCATTTTTAATCAAAATCAGGTCATCTTTTTTATATTATTTATAGAAAAGGCAATTGAAAAAACGTGTCGATTTCTAATGTAAGTAAGTTGGTAAGTGAAAGTTGTGTGTTGCGCGCATCGCACCAGAGTTTTATACGTTTCAGTTATCCATAATAAGCTAGAGCAAAAGCCAGAACAGCCACTAGTTCCAAGTGAAATAAAAATTGTTTTATTAAAGGTGCATTGGTGCGGTCAGACTTAACGTTTTAAGGTTCCTCGAACAGATAATCCCTCGAACTTTGCCGTACCTACGTGATACGAGCAGCTATTTACACTGAAACGTGAAGTCGAGCGAACAATGATGTCTGACTACTACTATGCACCTTAATACAATAATTTTTATATGACTTGGAACTAGCGACTGTTCTGTTTTTTTTCTTTAGCGTATTAGGGTCTGGCCACACATGTCCGCACCGGATCCGCACCGTAGCAATAATACAGGTTATGTTAAGAATATTTTTAATTTAACTTACATATTACCTTTAGTTATGCCTAAAGTGGCCTGTGTCTGACATGTGTGGCTTGAACTTTAGGCATAAGTAAAGGTAATATGTAAGTTAAATTAAAAATATTCTGAACATAACCTGTATTATTGCTACGGTGCGGATCCGGTGCGGACATGTGTGGCCAGACCCTTATGGATAAAAGCAACGCCAGATGGATATTGCTATATAATCCACATAGAGTTAAAGAGACTAACTGTATTACCTACTCTAATGTACAACGGAAATTTTGGGACTGTTAAGGAAAAGAATAAATCTATTGTTTGCCAACTATTTGTTCATTGTAGGGTATGATTGGGTCATTCTCACCAAAGTGGACACTTTTTACGGCGTTTTTATTTTAAATTTTATGGTTACAAATAAACTTTTTTTCGGTGTAATACTATTCCTTAGCCTATAAGAAGCAAGGAGTCGACGTGGAAGAACACCAATTCACGTTGAACTTTTTTTTTTTTTAAATTTCTCATTATTAAGGACTGATGATGCTTTGAAAAGGTTGAACACCAAAAGAAAGCTTCAATCCACGTCGCTATCTTCATTTCCCGGCAGTATTTTATTTACAGTAAGACAGAGGAACGAACGACAGGGGAATGAATTTTTAAGGCTTATTTGATAACCGTTGAAAGGAAAAAAAAGATATAATAATGCTATTTAAAAAACGAAATCTGTGCTACAAAATCTTTCATCCGTCAAAAATTAGAAAAGAAAAAACTTGTCTGACCAAAATCATAGAGATCAGGGGAATGAAGACTATTAAACGTAACCTTTCAAGTTTGAGAACTTATTTGCTTCTGGAGAGCTTGGATTTGTACTGAGGTTAAGTTAACAGTTGGGGTTGCTTAGGGAAAGACCCCTTCCTGCTGACTATATATTTTTTACTAATTTCCCGCCTGAATAGTGTGGTGACAATTTAATTTTAAAAATTGACAGGGGAATGAAAGAAAACTTGTGGGACATCATAAAAATTAGTTTTTTTCACTTCTAATCCTTTATCATCAAGGATTCGACTGCTTTTATGAAATTTTACAGTATTTTGAACAAATTGAACAGAAAAAAAAGTAAAAATTGACCTAGTATAAAAACACAGAACTCATACTTTGAGCAGAATCAGACATCGGGACATGCCAGGGGAATGAATTTCGACCTTTTTCTGGTGTTTTTAAGGTACGTGTGTTATAAAATTAAAATAAAGTCGTATGGGGTCTACCTTTACAACTCGCCTGGATTTACAAAATTGATGTCTTAGAGTCCTGAGTTTTTCTAAATCGCTTTGAACGGCCTGGGACACAAAAGTGCCCACTTACGTGAGAATGACCCGATTATGAGAAGAAAGTAGCCTCGAAACGTTGCCGTAATATAGTTGCTTATTATTGACTTAACCTCAAAAACCCTGGAATTAAACAATTAGAAAAAACAAAATTTACTTTGAAACTCTTGTACAACTGACAGCAATGGGACAAGAATTTTTCTATTCCTAAATAAAATCTGTTGAGCAGACGTGAAGGAAATTGAATGAGAATATTCCCAGACGAGGGAAAAAAAAAACAGTAATCATTTCGAGGAAAATTATTTACTTAATCCTATTAGGAATATAAAAAGCGGATTTCCATTTCGTTTATTTGAGAATAAATCCCTCACCAGAAGAGAAATATAACACAGAAAAATTATTAATAAAAGAATTATTCTTTACTGACGACATAGTTTCATTCAGGGTTCATAAAGTCGTGTGTTAAACCATAATTTTATACAAATTATTACTCATCTTAATATTTTAATCACGAAACATTTATATAACAATATCCACAGCCATGACAATATATATATATATATATATATATATATATATATATATATATATATATATATATATTGAGGAGTTCAGGGTATTGAGTATATCATCCGTACATTCAGCATCAGTAACAGCAAGTATCCTGAATATTCTGAAGAATAATTTATTATATTTTCTTTAATGAGCTCAGTTTAATTAATTCAATTATAAATTAGATTCAAGTAATTCAAAAGCGAATATAATCATTATTAAAGTTATATAATTAAAATTGTGTTAAGGTTGCTTACCATTTAATAAATTATAAGGTTTAATTTGTCTAATAAATTTATATAGTTTTCGTTGTCAGTATTAAAAAATATTAACCATAATTCAATTCATCATGTTATTCATATATCAATATTTTCATGAATAAATTATTTCATATAGCATTAAAATTTATTTCTATTAAAATTTTAATATTTCTATTAAAATTCAGGTTCATTTCTGTTATTGAAAGATTATTTTATTTCATATCAATATTCATATTAATACGAGCCTTACCTCTCATATTTTAGAATTCTAATTTTAATTCGACAGCGTGCAGGAATTTATTTACCTGGGAACACAGCTGAACTCGACCAACGACATGAAACCAGGAATTCAGCGCCGGATCATGGCAGCCAATAGATGCTATTTCCGGCTTCAGAAACACCTAAGAAGCAAGTTTCTCTCCAGGGCCACTAAGCTACAAATATACAAAACCCTAATCAGGCCAGTTCTTACATATTCATCCGAGTGTTGGACCATGACGAAGGCAATGGAATTATCTCTATTGAGATTTGAAAGGAGAATACTCAGAAGGATTATGGGACCTGTGTGTAGCAGCGGCATATGGAGATTAAGAAAAAATGCCGAGATCATGAGCTTGTATAATGAGCCTGATGTGGTTAAATTAATAAAGGTTGGTCGCTTGTGATGGGCTGGGCATATTGCTCGACTAAGCAATAACGAGGTCCCAAAAATGCTCTTGGAGGAAAAAATCTTTGGACGAAGAAAGGTTGGTAGACCTCGCCTGCGCTGGATAGATTGTGTGGCGGTAGATGCCAAAAAAATGCTCGGAATTCGAAATTGGAGAGCAGCTGCACAAAACAGAAACTGGCGGCTCCGAATGCGGGAGGCCCTGACTCTTCATGAGTTGTAGTGCCATCGAAGAATTTAAAAAGAAAATAAGTGTATTCCAAGAGGGATTATTACCTAGACAAGCAGCCAAGTTATAAAAGATTATTATTTGTAAGGTAATATATTTGAGGGAGAGGAAAGGAAATCGTATTAATATATATATATATATATATATATATATATATATATATATATATATATATATATATATATATATATATATATATATAAAATGAACATGAAAAAACCTTTCGAAATATTCCTTGAACAAACACTTATGCTCGCACGAGATAATATAATGAACAGTTCTTTGTAAAAGGAAATAACACAAACGTTACTTTAAAAACAGTACAAATATTTAATTTAATTTTACTCCCCCTCTTTTGAAGGTTTGTCACAAATGTTATTTTAAATTTACAGAGTAAAAAAAAGCTTGCCTCGTCCTTGGGAATGGAAGCACTCAACTTCCACTCTCAAAACACTTTATGTTATTCGTTCATTATACACAGAATAAATATGGTGACAGAATAATATACATGTTGTACCATATTTTTACTTTATCTTCAAAATTATAAATATAAGTTTTGGGAATATTCTTCTATTTCACAAATGTTTCTATTTTTTTTTTTTTTTTTTTTGCTAAAGTCCTCGTTGAAGACCTATACTTCCCGTGCTGTTAATTGTTATTTAGGGATTAAAATGATATGTTACTTTCCTCTGTTTCACAAATGTTACCAAACTTGCCGAGTCCATCAGAATTTACGTTTTGAAGATAAGAACATTTTTGGAAGATAAGAAAGTGAGTACTAAAAATTATTTTAATTTCCGGCTGGTATAAACACATGTGTTTCATGGACAAATGATAGGGACTAACAGTGTGACATTGTCGAGCTTATATCGATTACATTTATTATAATAATATTGTATCAGATATGTGGGCTTAAATAATTTATTAAACGAAAATTATAATTTACAATGTTTGACAAACAATAAAAACTCAAATAAATAACAAGGTTACTTGTAACGGTACAATAACACAAAAATAACCATATGATTCAGAGCAAGACTAACCCTCCAGTCCATCGCTCCTTATATTTAGTCTGAATTAGAACAGTCTGGAAGGTTCTAGGCCAGCGTAGAGGGTACTCGAACATCGTAATCACAAACATGTACTATAAAAGTTTGTTCCAAAAGGGATATTTCGTTCCAACAACAAGTCTAGGACTGTTATAAACCATATGTTTTGTGCTTTGTTTCAGGTTACAATATCGATGTCACATAAATAAAATAATAATAATAATAATCTCCCAAATTAGATGGCTCCGAATTTCAGAGAATCAAAATCAATTTAATCCTATATAATTTTGTCCTTAAATCCTCATGTCCTCTAGGTGACAAAAACGAACCAGACAATTTTATAAACATTTTAACACCATCCCAGTCCCATTTTAAATGCGATCAGAAATCAATTTCTTATAAAATTCTCTTACATTAAAGGAATGTCCCAAGAGATTTTAAAAATAATAGGCTATAATAAACATAAAGATATTTTTATTTTAATTGTATAAGGTAAGTAAGATAAACCAAACTGATAATTCATAATGTCTGACTAACAAAAGAAAACATCAAATAATCAACAAGGTTACAAAAAGTATCAACTTGTAACGATATTGGTACACTTAAATATATCCATATGATTCGAGCTTCAGAGCAAGAATTACTCTCCAGTCCATCGCTCCTTATATTTAGTCTGAATTAGAACAGTATAGAAGGCTCCAGACAAGCGTAGATTATTCTCGAACAGTCACGAAAATGTACTAGAACAGTTTGTTCCAACGAAAATTCTAGAAATCTTTAAAATCATACGTTTTGTGTTTCACGTTAAAATTAAATTAAATAAATTAAAAGAGATGAGTCAAATAACCCTTAAAGGAGATTGTATATGATGATAAAAACAATCTGGTGCTATGCGCGCAACACAAAGCTTATATTTACCAACCTACTTAAAATATAAATCGATATGTTATACGATAAATGTGTAAACGGACTATAACAACTTCACATGAATAGCTTTTTCAACATTCATTTATTTGTTTTTGTTTTTTTGTTTATTTATTCTCTAAATTTTATATTACAAAACTTAAAAGTCCTAAATAATTTTCGATTCATTATTGGTCTCTATTTTTTTTATTACTTTTTTTTTAGAGGGGTCTAATTAAAAATTCTTAATTTCATCAGTAGTCTATAGTAATATAGGTGAAGAGTGAGACGCAGTTAACTCTGAGACAGTTAGCTCATAAACCAATTGCAAGGACCCAGTTAGTGTAGGAGTTGTTGTAATGTAGAATATCAGTCAAATAAGCTTTCCTATGAAAGAAACCAACATTATCACATGTTTATGACTATTGTTGTCTCATTTTGTTTTCGAAGCAAATAAACTTTTTTTTGTGACTTGCTTTCTCGTTGACAGTAAGGGTACTATTGTTTATTATACCGAATTTCTGCTAATTCCTTTCATTCACCAACTAAAACTCTTTGTATTAAACTTTAAACGGCCAATGATTGTTCACTTCGGAAACAGAAATTCGTAATTTAAGACGGCAAGGCCCTGTGGGGATGTGTGAGACAGCCTACGAAGACACTTTTACTGTTAAATTATATTGTCTAATCCCAAGAAGGAAGAAATGCCTTTAAAGGTACAGGCCATCAACATTAGTTATTTTCATTTAATGTAATATATAATTTTCTTATTACATCACCTAATTTTATCAAAATTCTACTTTATTTATTGTCCATACGTGATTTGGTAATGTTCATCTCAAACTCTCGTTGTAAGCATTGCTCCCTAAATCAAAAAACAAAAAATAATTATATCTAGTAATACCAATCTTGTCAACGACTCTTTATAATGACTATTTCAAAGAAGTCATATATTTTTATGTTAATTATCATGATAATATTTTGTAATAAATAGAATTATCTTTTATTATTAATAATAGGTAGTATTAAAATATTTAGTTTTAATATGGTGTATCACTGTCCCCCAAGCAATGTCTCAGTGTTTCCTGTAGTGGGGTACACTGAGACAAAAATCTTCTTGTGGTTTTATGAAGATAAATATTTTTGTATATAACGTTTTCAGATTTCACATCTACTGAACAAAGGTCCATTGTTAGTTCATGTGGTTTTTCTATTATTTTTGTAAATTTGAAAAAAAAAAAAAAAAAACTGTCTCACTGTTCCCCACTCTCCCTACGTTTATATAATTAAATAGACATAACTTACAAGAACAAACAAACAGAGAAGAGTACATACAGTACCAGTCAAAAGTTTAGACCCACCCTTTGATTTTGTAAGATATATAAATAACATCATTTTATTTATTGAACAACATAACAACTATAATTTTATTTTTAATTTATTTATAACTAGCTGTATATCTCGGTTTCACCCAGGGAACTTGGAAAACAATGAGAAAAGCAGTAGGTCAAGAAAAGTTCGTTAGGACAGAAATGAGATTTTTTTCGACTACAACGGTTGATTTTGTAAAAATCTAATGTAAAGCGAGATCATAGCGATTTTTATAACAATAAAGAATATACCATGAAATCGGCTGAAGTAATGCTATTTTAATATAAACATGTGTTCGCACCTGGTATGAAAGAACCACTAAGCGAAATTTGGAGAATTTAGGACAAACGGTATGGATTACTATAAAAAACAAACAAAAAATCAAACAAACAGAATTCCATCTTTATTTATATAGATTGTATTCGAAACAATCATATAATTTTTGAAATTTTATCTCTTGAGTTACGATTATTTTTTTAAACTTGAAGATTCTGAATTAAATACAAGTGAGTCTAAACTTTTGATTGGTAGTGTACATATTATTCTATAAATAACATAAAGTTGGTCATGAAAAGGAGAAGGAGAGAGAATTTGTCGAAATGAGATTTCAGCAGTCAAGGGCTTGATGGAACGATTTAGCTAAGTCCGGACTTTGAGAAAACTCACTTAACGGCTCAGCCTCCAGCAACAAGGTAATATTCAATCGTTAACAACCAAATTTAACCACTATTTGCGATCAAATTTAACGAAATATTTTATTTAAATTGTAACGTGATTGCCCTACCAAAATAAATCTCTATATACATAAGAGGCTTTGTCCTGACTGACAGAATCAACGCAGAGCTGCTAATGATAGAAACTTGAAATTCTGAATTTAGATTTTAAACGCGATGTAGGTAACCACTTAGTAAGGAATTTCAAAAATGCACCCCCAAAAATTGTCGTTTAACTCTAACGGAAATCTATTGTTGAGATTTTAAACCTTATGTTTTTTTATTTGAATATCGATTTAACGTTACAATATTATTAAAATAAACATTCACATAAAATATGGCTACTGATTTTTTAAATATTCGTGTTAATCAAATTATGCACACTGTGATTCCCATGATTGGGGATGGTGCGTGTTTGTCCTGACTGATAGAATCAATGCAGAGCAAAAACTACTAATGATAGAAACTTGAAGTTCGGAATTTAGATTTTAGGTAACCGCTAAGAAAGGAATTTCAAAAATGTAACCCCCAACGGATTTAAATTGTCGTTTAACTCTAACGGACAACTATGTTTGCACTTTGAGAAAAAATATCTAATTTGGACTCATTTTAAAGATCTTGATACGACGACTCGAAAGCTCCTTACGAAGCGTCGAAAACCAATGTTTAAAGCCGAAAAATGAAGCGTTCACGACGAGTAAGCAATTGTTTGTTTCGGCGGTTTCTCTCCATTGCGCGTCTCCCTCTCTTCTACCGAGCCGACAGCTCCCCCCTCCAACATTCCACCTACAGGAAGCTCCGATTCTACTAAATCTCCTTAACATCAGTTAACATATTATATTAAATCAATACCAAATTAATGATCACAGATTTGATTTTAAAGTCTGGTGGGCAAAGCCGCGACGGGGAATGCTAGTCTATCTATATTGTAACGTTAAACGATAACACATGGTTTCGAATGGTTTTATAGCTACTGAAGGAACGAACTAATAGTTAGAACAAACCTTCATGTGTTTGTGGCTACGATGTTCTAGTACCATCCACGCCGTTCCACGAGGTTCTAGACTGTTCTCTTTCGACTATATATGAGGAACGATGGGCTGTTAGACAGATGGACAGTTAGTTTTTTCTGAGGCTCAAGTCATATGATTGTGTGTGTGTGTGTGTGTGTAAACCTGAAATTGGGTTTTTAGTGTATGTATATGCCCGCGATGGGACAGCAAAAATTTTATCAAAATTGATCAAGTGGCGGGGGTATTTTATTTAATAATTGTTAACGTTTTTTCTCAAAAAACGTTGTGTGTGCGAACAGACTAGCTCAAAAACTATAAACCGTGCGAACCTGAAATTGGGTATTTATTTTATGTATATGCCAAGGTATAACTGCAAATATTTCCTCAAAATTGATCAACCGGTGGGGGGACTTTACTTAATACATATTGTATCATTTTCACGTGTTTTTTTTATTTACTAAAATACGGCTTTAACGATTTTGATAAAAGTGGATATTTGATGTATGTATATGCCCGCGATATGGCAGCCGAAATTTCATAAAAATTCGTCAAACGGAGGAGGTACTTTATTTAATAAACTTTGCCTTATGTTCACGAGTTTTTTTTTTATTTTTTTTATTTACTCATAAACGGCTGTAATGATTTTGATCAAATTTGTCAGGTTTAATGAAAATTAGGTGTTCTTGAATATCAGGTAAGCTTTATCATTAATAAAATGTTCTGAGGGAGCTTAAATGGGGAAGGGGCCTTTTTTGTTTTCTTATAAAGTACCTTTGTTTTTGTTTATTAAAAGAAATTAACTGTCTCTCGTTACGCCTAAAAATAAGAAATGGCTAAATATGAAAAAAAATCAAGAGGAGAAAAAAAGAAAAATATTCCGTCAACTCATAAAACACGTTGAGCCCGGGCATGCGGAGTACGCCTTTAATGACAGACCATTGTTTATAATTAAAGCCGATCTGTTCATTCAATATAAATTATTTGTTTCATGGTAACTAAATGAACTGCATAGGCAATTATAAAATCAGACGACTTGTAGTATTATGCATGCATTGCCGCATTATCAAGCAAAAACTTTTATTTAATAAAAAAAAAAAAAATTGTGTTTTTTATAGAGCAAATAAAAACAATTTAAGAAATGAATGTGGAAAAATGTGTGACTTAGAGAAATGGCAATTAACAAAACACATCAATTTCTAATCTATGTATGTAAGTTCGTAAGTGAAAGTTGTGTGTTGCGCGCATGCAGCAGATTTCTTGTTGTTGTATTTGTGTATTTATAATTCGTGTGGCATTGAAAATTTTTGTTTTCTTTGAATAAAAATTGTTAACTCACAAAAGTGTTGCAATATTATAATACAAAGTTATAAGTAGTTAACTATTATTATTTACTATAAGTACACAAATGAGAGAGAGAGGGAGTGGCGAGAGAGTGAGAGAAAGAGGTTGTTTACACATACGAGCAGTCGACTCAAGGCACTAAACCTACACACACACACACACACACACAGACACACACACAGACCATTTCGCGGGACTTGGTCATTTCGACTCAGGGGACCCCAAAACGTGTATTTCCGTTGAAAACCGGAAGTCGATATTTTCACGATCGCAATACCTTCCCTTCCTGTATATTTCATATATAGGCAATGCGAAGTAAATAACTAAAACTAAGGGGTGAAAAGGGGGGGGAGGGAGGTCCGAGTAGATAAGGGCGCTTGCAACAGGTAATCAAAGTTAAGCAACGTCCATCGTTGTTAGTACTTGGATGGGTGACCGCTCCATTCGGGTGACCGCCAACCAATAAACGCAACGCAGTCCAAGTCTACCCCCACCCCTCGGGTATGTGAGACCCGTCAGCCTACTGAATGCGGCTCACACAAACCGGGTGTAGGAGTGATGAACCTTCCCGGTGTATCTCATCGAGAATCGTGGCGTGGTTTTCCAGGATGTCGGTAACCGCCAGGAGGTTTGGTTCACGGACGGTATGCTTCGGGGAAAGAAATATAGGTCCTCGGGGCCTGCTTACTCTGAGCTACCATAATCCTTGGACCTAGACCAGTTTGTCACAGTCCTTGAACCCGAGAGAGTGACGCCATCGGTGAGCCAGCAACGTGAGGTTTGGGCTACCCCCTCCAGGCTGTATGTTCTCCCGCAAGCAACAGAAATGTCTGTAAGAAGGCCATACTGCGCGGCCAAAAGTCTCATTAGGCCTAATGATAGATAAATATGCTTTATTTACAAAATTTCATTTTTTTAAATTTTACATTTTATACAAAACACTAATTCTGCCATGTATATGCCGTCTGCCAGGGAATCAGCTTGATGGCCAAAAATAGTAATTACAATAATCTTTTCCTTTATTTTATTTTATTTTTTTTTTGTTTTTTGTTTTTGTTTTTACTTTCACTTACCTATATATGAAATATATAGTAAGTGGAAGTATTGCGATCGTGAAAATTTTCGAATTCCGGTTTTCAACGGAAATACACGTTTTGGGGTCCCCTGAGTCAAAATAACCAAGTCCCGCGAAATGGTCTGTGTGTGTGTGTGTGTGTGTGTGTGTGTCGGTGTGTGTGTGTGTGTGTGTGAACAGACTAGCTCAAAAACTATAAACCGTGCGATCCTGAAATTGGGTATTTAGTGTAGGTATATGCCCGCGATGTGACAGCATAAATTTCATCAAAATTACTTAAAGGGAGGGGGTACTTTACTTAATACATATTGTATCATTTTCACGTGTTTTTTTTATTTACTAAAATACGGCTTTAACGATTTTGATAAAAGTGGATATTTGATGTATGTATATGCCCGCGATATGGCAGCCGAAATTTCATAAAAATTCGTCAAACGGAGGAGGTACTTTATTTAATAAACTTTGCCTTATGTTCACGAGTTTTTTTTTTATTTTTTTTATTTACTCATAAACGGCTGTAATGATTTTGATCAAATTTGTCAGGTTTAATGAAAATTAGGTGTTCTTGAATATCAGGTAAGCTTTATCATTAATAAAATGTTCTGAGGGAGCTTAAATGGGGAAGGGGCCTTTTTTGTTTTCTTATAAAGTACCTTTGTTTTTGTTTATTAAAAGAAATTAACTGTCTCTCGTTACGCCTAAAAATAAGAAATGGCTAAATATGAAAAAAAATCAAGAGGAGAAAAAAAGAAAAATATTCCGTCAACTCATAAAACACGTTGAGCCCGGGCATGCGGAGTACGCCTTTAATGACAGACCATTGTTTATAATTAAAGCCGATCTGTTCATTCAATATAAATTATTTGTTTCATGGTAACTAAATGAACTGCATAGGCAATTATAAAATCAGACGACTTGTAGTATTATGCATGCATTGCCGCATTATCAAGCAAAAACTTTTATTTAATAAAAAAAAAAAAAATTGTGTTTTTTATAGAGCAAATAAAAACAATTTAAGAAATGAATGTGGAAAAATTTGTGACTTAGAGAAGTGGCAATTAACAAAACACATCAATTTCTAATCTATGTATGTAAGTTCGTAAGTGAAAGTTGTGTGTTGCGCGCATGCAGCAGATTTCTTGTTGTTGTATTTGTGTATTTATAATTCGTGTGGCATTGAAAATTTTTGTTTTCTTTGAATAAAAATTGTTAACTCACAAAAGTGTTGCAATATTATAATACAAAGTTATAAGTAGTTAACTATTATTATTTACTATAAGTACACAAATGAGAGAGAGAGGGAGTGGCGAGAGAGTGAGAGAAAGAGGTTGTTTACACATACGAGCAGTCGACTCAAGGCACTAAACCTACACACACACACACACACACACAGACACACACACAGACCATTTCGCGGGACTTGGTCATTTCGACTCAGGGGACCCCAAAACGTGTATTTCCGTTGAAAACCGGAAGTCGATATTTTCACGATCGCAATACCTTCCCTTCCTGTATATTTCATATATAGGCAATGCGAAGTAAATAACTAAAACTAAGGGGTGAAAAGGGGGGGGAGGGAGGTCCGAGTAGATAAGGGCGCTTGCAACAGGTAATCAAAGTTAAGCAACGTCCATCGTTGTTAGTACTTGGATGGGTGACCGCTCCATTCGGGTGACCGCCAACCAATAAACGCAACGCAGTCCAAGTCTACCCCCACCCCTCGGGTATGTGAGACCCGTCAGCCTACTGAATGCGGCTCACACAAACCGGGTGTAGGAGTGATGAACCTTCCCGGTGTATCTCATCGAGAATCGTGGCGTGGTTTTCCAGGATGTCGGTAACCGCCAGGAGGTTTGGTTCACGGACGGTATGCTTCGGGGAAAGAAATATAGGTCCTCGGGGCCTGCTTACTCTGAGCTACCATAATCCTTGGACCTAGACCAGTTTGTCACAGTCCTTGAACCCGAGAGAGTGACGCCATCGGTGAGCCAGCAACGTGAGGTTTGGGCTACCCCCTCCAGGCTGTATGTTCTCCCGCAAGCAACAGAAATGTCTGTAAGAAGGCCATACTGCGCGGCCAAAAGTCTCATTAGGCCTAATGATAGATAAATATGCTTTATTTACAAAATTTCATTTTTTTAAATTTTACATTTTATACAAAACACTAATTCTGCCATGTATATGCCGTCTGCCAGGGAATCAGCTTGATGGCCAAAAATAGTAATTACAATAATCTTTTCCTTTATTTTATTTTATTTTTTTTTTGTTTTTTGTTTTTGTTTTTACTTTCACTTACCTATATATGAAATATATAGTAAGTGGAAGTATTGCGATCGTGAAAATTTTCGAATTCCGGTTTTCAACGGAAATACACGTTTTGGGGTCCCCTGAGTCAAAATAACCAAGTCCCGCGAAATGGTCTGTGTGTGTGTGTGTGTGTGTGTGTGTGAACAGACTAGCTCAAAAACTATAAACCGTGCGATCCTGAAATTGGGTATTTAGTGTAGGTATATGCCCGCGATGTGACAGCATAAATTTCATCAAAATTACTTAAAGGGAGGGGGTACTTTACTTAATAACTTTTTAGGTTTTTTTCGATTTTCTCAAAAACGGCTCTAACGATTTTGATCAAACTGAGTATTTCATCTATTTATATGCCCGAGATATGACTTTAAAAATTTCATCAAAATTGATTAACCGGAGGGGGGACTTTACTTAATAAATTTTGTAACATTTTCACGTGTTTTTTTATTTACTCTAAATCGGCTTTAACGATTTTGATCAAACTGGGTATTTGATGTATTTATATGCCCGAGATATTACTGTAAAAATTTCATCAAAATTGATCAACCGGAGGGGGGACTTTACTTAATAAATTTTGTAACATTTTAACGTGTTTTTTTGATTTTCTCAAAAACGGCTCTAACGATTTTGATTAAACTTAGTATTTGATCTATTAATATGCCCGAGATATGTCTGTAAAAATTTCAGCAAAATTGATCAACCGAAGGGGGCACTTTACTTAATAAATTTTGTATCATTTTCACGTGGTTTTTTTATTTACTCAAAAACGGCTTTAACGATTTTGTTAAATTTGGGTATATGATGTATGTATATGCCTGAGATACAACTGTAAAAATTTCATCAAAATTGATCAACCGGAGAAGGGACTTTACCTAATAAATTTTGTAGCAATTTCACGTGTTTATACAAAATGTGTGTTATACATATTTTTTATTTACTCAAAAACGGCTTTAACGATTTTGAAAAAACTGGGTATTTGATGTATGTATATACAAAATATGTAAAAGCCAACATTTCATCAAAATTGGTCCAACTGAGGGGGCACTTTACTTCATGACGTTTTTTTCCAATTTTTACCTGTTTTTCGATTATCTCAAAAACGGCTTCAACGATTTTTATCAAATTCGTCATGTTTAATGAAAATTATTTTTTCTTTAATATCAGGTAAGCTTTATCATTATTAAAATGTTCTGAGGGTGCTTTTTTTTTTGTGGGGGGGGGGCTTTTTTGTTTGTTTGTTTCTTTCTTATAAAGTACCTTTGTTTTTGTTTACATGGAGAAATTAACTGTCTCTCGTTACGCCTAAAAATAAGAAATGGCTAAATATGAGATATGATAAAAATAAAGAAAACATGAAGAGGAGAAAAATATTCAGTCAACTCATAAAACTCGTTGAGCCAACGCATGCGGAGTAGGCCTTTAATGACAGACCATTTATTAAAGCCGTTCTGTTCATTTGAGAAGTGGCAATTAACAAAACGCATTAATTTCTCTACTAAGTAAGTTGGTAAGTGAAAGTTGTGTGTTGCGAGCACGCACCAGATTTTTATTGTTTTGGTCTATCAAATTAAAATAGCAAACCTTTGATTTTAATAAATTATAAACAAGTAACAACAAATAAAATTACCTTTTATATAACCTACAAAATTTTCACATAAAAAAAGCCAAAATTTTAATAATCATAATGTAATTAACACTACAGAGTATACCAAAACCATAATAAACTCAATATTAATCATTATAATTAAATTTGTTTATCAGAAATCGTCTATAAATTAAAGATTCCTTTATATAGAAAAATAACGCCCTCCAACATTTTCCATTTAAAATTTCTATAACCTCTACTTCTGTTAAAATACTTTTTCCTAAATACTTTTTTCTGAATGAGTTTAGAATCGGACATCTGCCAAGAAAATGAAACATGATTTCATCCTCCTTACTATTGCACATGGAGCAGGTGTATACTATATCTTTCAGCCATGGTTTGCAGTTTAAGTTAAAAAGCTCCCCTCTAGCCTTGAACACCGTCTGAATTATTTCTATGGAGTTATCATCGTTTACATAATTAACGTTTGAATAAAGTGTTTTATACATTAGATGATACTCTGCCCCCATTGTAGATATCACTAATCCCTGCCTAAAATTTCTTTTTGCTTCATTTATAACCGTATTCATTTGCCTTTCCCATCTTTCTATCGATTTAAAATCCTCCTTGTCCAGTTCACAGCCTAGAAGATCCGCTAATTTTACCTATTCTTTAAACCAGGTATTGCTTTTTGTTTTTATGCCTTCAAACGCTATTATTTTAGGCCATACTGCGCGGCCAAAAGTCTCATTAGGCCTAATGCGAAAACCGAAAAAAAAAAAAAAAAAAAACTAAGGCCACGACTAGCATTAAAGCTTATTTCAAGACATTCTAAATGTTAACTTTGACAGTAAGTTATACCTATAAAACAATAAATAAGTCAAATTTATCTTTTAATTCATAAATATGAAACCTTGTCTCGACTGCGGAGTGATACAAACCGAAACGGGTGGAGAAATTGAAGGGATTTCCGAGACGAACGAATAAATTTGAATTCGCAGGTAAGCTAATAAGATGACAGCTACAAGATTTCCGCCTTCCGAAGCATTTGAATCGCAAATCAGTTTCATTGTAGCATTAGCTTCCCCAATTTATCTCCATTCTCTTCCCATCGCCTTCTCCGGCCAATCCACGACAAATCCGCCCAAAATCGATCCTGTCTCGGGTCGTTTAAAACAATTTATCCGAAAAGGTCCTTTAATTATTTAGCTAAATGTTCCTAACGGGGTAATGGGACGAGATTGGGGCTCAATACGAAGCAAAAGGTAATTGATTAAGCCATTTTTATTTATTTACTTTGTTTTTCTCTAACAAAGAGGGTCATTGACATTATCTCCTTTTTACTTTCTCTTACCTATACATGAAATATATTTAGCAAGGGAAAAAATTATTGCAATCGTAGAAAAGTTCGACATCCGCTTTTCAACGTAAATATACGTTTTGTGGTCCACTGAGTCGAAATAACCAAGTCCCGCGAAATGGTCTGTGTGAGTATGAATCAACAGACTAGCTCAAAAACTAAAAACCGTACGAACATGAAATTCGGTATTTGGTCTATGTATCTATATGCACGCGATATGACAGCAAATATTTCATCAAAATTGATCAATTGGAGGGGGCTCTTTATTTAATAAATTTTGTCTCATCTTTACGTCTTTTTTTTCTTTACTCAAAAACGCCTCTGAAGATTTTGATCAAACTGGGAATTTGATGTATGTATATACATCGATTACAAAGTTGTTTATTTTATTTATTTTTACTTTCATTTGCTTATACATGAAATATATAGTAAGGGAAAGTATTGCGATCGTGAAAAATTTTGACTTCCGGTTTTCAACGGAAATAGCTCTAAAACTATAAGCAGTACAAACCTGAAATTGGATAGTCGGTGTATGTATATATATGTCTGCGATGTGACAGCCAAAATTTCATTACCCGTATTGTCACAGATGAGAATTAAATTATTTATATAACAATAAAAAAAATTATTTAATAAAATATATTTTAGTTTAGAAAATTTTGTTCCTAATAGATTTCTGAACGCAATACAAAGTGATTTTAGAGGAACAGTAATCGTTGTCGCTTTCCAGAAAGGCATAAGATACTATGTGATAGTAAAAATTTAATCAAAATTAGTCAAACGGAGGAGGCTTAAATGGGAAAGTGGCGGACTTTTTTGTTTTCCTATAAAGTACCTTTGTTCTTGTTTATATGCAAGAAATTATCTTTCTCTCGTTATGCCTAAAAATAAGATAAGGCAAAATATGAAATATGAACAAGATCGAGTAAACGTATCCAGGAGAAAAAATAGATTTAAACATTTTGAAATATATATATGTTTAATGGAAATTAAACATTAGGGGGGCGGGATGGCCGAGTGGACAAGGGCGCTTGCAATAGGTAATCAAAGTTAAGCAACGTCCATCGTGGTTAGTACTTGGATGGGTAACCGCTCCATTCGGGTGACCGCCCACCAATGAACGCCACGCAGTCCAAGTCTATCCCTACCCCCGGGTATGTGAGGCCCGTCAGCCTACTGGAGGCGTCTCACACAAACCGGGTGTAGGAGTGATGAACCTTCCCCGTGTATCTCATCGAGAATCGTGGTGTGGTTTTCCAGGATGTCAGTGACCGCCCGGAGGTTTGGTTCAAGGACGGTATGCTTCGGGGAAAGAAATATAGGTCCTCGGGGCCTGCTGACTCTGAGCTACCATAATCCTTGGACCTTGACCAGTTTGTCACTGTCCTTGAACCCGAGAGAGCTGACGCTATCGTTAGGAAGGACACTGCCAAATTGGCCCCAATGGGATTGGTTATGGAGCTATGGGCAGTCTGCCGCTGCACCATGGTGACCATGGCTTGCAACAACGTGAGGTTTGGGCTACCCCCTCCAGGCTGTCTGTGCTCCCGCAAGCAATACCCAATGTCTGTAAGAAGACCGCACTGCGCGGCCAAAGGTCTCATTAGGCCTAATGCGCCAACAGAAAAAAAAAAGAAAATGGAAATTATTTGATTGTGTGGTAACTAAAAGAAATTTTCGGCAAATATATACAGAACTACAAAATCTGACGACTTAAGAGTATTATGCTTGTATTGCCGAATTATCACAAGTAAAAACTTTTATTTAACAATAAAAAAATTTAGTGTACTTTAGAGAGCAAATACAAAACAAATATAATTAAATGAATATGAAAAAGCGAGTGAATTTTATAAATTTTCTATAATGTTTAAGCTTTTTGCAATTTTCTCAAAAACGGCTCTGATGATTTTAATCAAACTTGTCATATTTGATGCGAATTAAGTATTCTTTGATAACAGGTAAGTTTTATCGAGATAAAAAGGTTCTGAGTGGACTTAAATGCCGAAAGAAAATTTCTTTTTTTCCTGTAAAGTACCTTTGATTTTGTTTATATGGAAAAATTAACTGTCTCTCATTATGCTCTCAAATATAAAAGACTTTAATAAACAGGAGAAATAAAAAAAAGTGTTTCTAGATGTAGATAATTGAAAATTTTAATTACCGTTAACGAGTGCAAACATTTATATATGCATAATATATCGTTGGAAAGCTGTGAATATCAAAAACAGTAATATTTAATTTATAAAGTCTTAAAATGTATAGATGCACGAAAAATTTGGCATAAATACATTTTATATATAAACAAATATTAATTATGTTCTAACAAACATTGAAATCGCTTTTTCATGCGTATTAATTTACTAACTGCAGCGTTCACTGCTTAACAAAGAGTTTCCTAAGAGTTTTATAAGCTTGTTGGAACATACCTGGAGCCTTTTCAAATTAATGCATCTCATCTTGCTACTGCGGACGAACTCATCTTAAACGAAAAAGAACTTCTTATGCTGTTAGATTTGGAATGCAGAAAGAAGATAGGACAATGTTGGGTTTATCTGATCAATAGGAAAGAGAACTCGTTAAAATCTTCCGTATAAAATATCTATCTAAATTTTTTTTTTTAGTTCACCTTAAGTAAAAAATAAAAAAATATTTAGATATTTTATACGGAGGATGTTAACGAGTTCCCTACTACTTGCATCACACATAAACTCCCGATATAGCATTTTCTATCCTTCAAAACCACTCGGATATTTACTGGGGCTACGAATATTTACTGGGGCTACCAGGTGGATGGTAAAAATCTGGTGCGTGCGCGCAACACACAACTTTCACTTACCAACTTACTTAGATTAGAAATTAATGAGTTGTTATGGTCCCCTTCGTTAGACCAATTTCGATGAAATGTTAGCTATCAGATCTTTGGCATATAAATACATCAAATACCCAGTTTGATCAAAATAGTTAAAGCCGTTTTTGAATAAAAAAAAAACACGTGAAAATGATACAAAATTTATTAAGCAAAGTCCCCCCTCCGGTTGGTCAATTTTGGTGAAATGTTGGCTATCACATATTGGGCTTATGCGTACATTAAATACCCAGTTTGATCAAAATCGTGAAAGCCTTCTTTGAGTAAATAAAAAAAACACTTGAAAATGTTACACAATTTATTAAGTAAAGTCCCCCCTCCGGTTGGTCAATTTTGGTGAAATGTTGGCTATCACATCTTTGGCTTATGCATACATCAAATACCCAGTTTGATCAAAATCGTTAAAGTCTTTTTTGAGTAAATAAAAAAAACACGTGAAAATGTTACAAAATTTATTAAGTAAAGTCCCCCCTCCGGTTAATCAATTATGATGAAATTTTTACAGTCATATCTCGAGCATATACATAGATCAAATACTCAGTTTAATCAAAATCGTTAGAGCCGTTTTTGAGAAAATCGAAAAAAACCTAAAAAGTTATGAAGTAAATTACCCCCTCCCTTTAAGTAATTTTGATGAAATTTATGCTGTCACATCGCGGGCATATACTTACACTAAATACCCAATTTCAGGATCGCACGGTTTATAGTTTTTGAGCTAGTCTGTTCACACACACACACACACACAGACACACAGACACACAGACACACAGACACACACACACACACACACACACACAGACTATTTCGCGGGACTTGGTCATTTCGACTCAGGGGACCCCAAAACGTGTATTTCCGTTGAAAACCGGAAGTCGAAATTTTATACGCAATACTTCCACTTACTATATATTTCATATATAGGTAAGTGAAAGTAAAAATGAATTGTATGAAAAGTGAATTTATTACCTTCACCCTCAATCATGGTTCATGCCCGCAAGTAACGTTCAATAATAATCCAATCCCGGAATCCCAAGCTGTAAGATATTTGGGACTCCACTTGGACAAGAGACTGACATGGAGAACTCACATAGGACTGAAAAGGAAACAACTTAACAAACGATTTGGAATATTATCTAGGTTACTCGACAGAAGTTCAAAATTATCAATAACTAAAAAACTTACTATTTACAAAGTACTAATACGACCAGTATGGACATACGGCATAGAACCATAGGGTTCTGCTCTCTCAAACTCTCAAACATCCAAAGAATTCAGTCATTCCAGTCCAAGGTATTGAGGAAAATGGCAGACGCAGCATACAATGTGACAAATGACTTACTGCACAAGGACCTGAATATCCCAACAGTTATCGACAAAGTCACACAATACTAAAAAAAACTTACACCAAAGACTAACTTTTAACACGAACCCCTTAGCACGGACGCTACATCAAACGTAAACCCTTGCATTCCAGCCCGGTGACTTTTGAGGCGGAAAGATTTGCTAACTTAGTATAAAGTTATCAATTCATCCAATAGGAGTTTTACCGATTTGCTTCTTGCTAATTTGCAGATTGCAAATCACACAAAATGACACATTTTTGTATTTCTAAATAAATATGTAACCCAATTCAAGAACCTGGGAAGTGTGGTCACAGTTGACAATAAAATAGAGAGTGAAATACGAGCAAGAATAGCAGCAGGAAATAGGCGTTAATCCTCAATAATCAAAGAGTGTTCCAGGTAAAAACATTCTCTGAAAGAATAAAAATTCAACTGTAGAAAACCATAGTAAGACCGGTAGTTTTGAATGGGTGCGAGACATGGCCCCTGACCAAAACATCAGAAATTAAGGTTAAGGCATGGGAAAGAAAAATATTAAGAAGAATCTGGGGCGGAGTGTCCGAAAATGGTACATGGAGAAGAAGAAAGAATGAGGAGCTGATGGAGCTATATGGAGAACCGGACATGGTGGCGTTAATAAAGAAAGCCAGGCTGAGATGGGTGGGACATGTGGAAAGAATGCCGGAGCACAGGATAGCAAGAAGAATACTCTATGAGAGACCGGACGGTAAACGAAGCAGAGGACGCCCTCGAATCAGATGGCTGGATGATGTCGAGGAGGACCTGAAACTGCTGGGTGTGCCAAACTGGAGAAGAGTAGCACAGGATCGCAGAGATTGGTCGGCTGTGGTGTTGGAGGCCCGGGTTCTTGCAGGACCGTAGTGCCAGAATAATAATAATAATAAATAAAAAATAACTTTACCTTAACAATATAAATTCCCCCCCCCACCCACCCCTCTTAGAAACAGAACCATTATCCCACACTTATACGAAGGTGTTGGTTGTCAAATACTAATAGCCCCTACTCTCAATAAAAAAACGGTAAATCAAAATAAATTATCCTTAAGAACAAAACAAATTACATTTTATCCTGGCTAAGACTGCTTAAGCCGACGCCAGCTCGCGGCAGTGACGGGCTTTCATTAATTATTTCGTTAAGGGGACTCGTTATTGATTCAACTACTCTCTTAATTCACTATTAGCGAGGGAAGGCCATTCATAAATATCAGAATAAATCTACTCTTCTTGGCAATTGATCCACTTGTTCTGATTTTAATAATAAAATAAGTTATCAAACAAAATAAATAGAACTTTATTCTCATTTATATCTTGTAATTCATCGTTCAAATGTGTGTAAGATTTCTTTTTGCAGTTCGAGAAGCGCTACGATTTCGAAATCTATCATGGTAGTCATCTACAAAACGAAAATCACTTCCCCCCCCCCCCACTCCCTTGACTACCATGACCGACTATGTCCATTCTAGCTCTAGTTAGTCCTCGCGAACTTAAATTTTCAAACCGTAATTAATACGGCTTTTTTTCGTGACTAGTTACCTCTCGCATAGGTAATTAGTTCAAAAATCTTTATTAGGTAAGACTAAAGATAAAGGAGGGGGGGGGAGGGTTTCCTCCGACCCCACCAGGAACCACCACTATCGCCAACTCGTCGCTCTCGCGCTCTTGTTAAATAATAATTGATCCTTTAAATTATTTTATATCTACGGCTATTTCCTCTGCCATCACTAAAAACATATTATGAATTTTCATCATGTTGTCCATCCCCTACTGTAAAATTCACCTTAAATAAGTAATTAGTAAACAGTAGGTACGTTGGTGTTGATTCAGAACTTAAAAACCCTCTGATAGCATTTTTCCTTACACGAAATCAAATTAAATTTTATAAAATATAAATTGGAATTGGAATTTTTTTTTTTTTTTAATATTTAATTGTGCCATATCTATATAAATAAAGATGAAATTCTGTTTGTTTGTTTGTTTGTTTAATTGTTCTTTATAGAAATCCATACCGTTTGTCCTAAAGTCTCCAAATTTCGCTCATTGGTTCGTTGATACCAGGTGCGAACACCTGTCCATATTAAAATTGCATAACTTCATCCGATCTTCAGCTGATATTCTTTATTGTTATAAAAATCGAAATGATCTAGCTTTCCAATATTTTTTTTACGAAATCGACCGTTTCATTAGAAAAATGAAATTCCATAGGTGAAACGGGATATACAGCTGTAATCTATGTAAATAAAGATGAAATTCTGTTTGTTCTTTATAGAAATCCATACAGTTGTTTTAAATTCTCCAAATTTCGCTCAGTGGTTCTTTCATACCAGGTGCGAACACCTATCCATATTATAATTGCATAACTTCGGCCGATCTTCAGCTGATATTCTTTATTGTTATAAAAATCGAAATGATATCGCTTTACATTGATTTTTACAGAATAGAACGTAGGAGTCGATGAAAGTCTCATTTCATAGATTTTATAGATTTAAAAAATTAAATTCGCCGGGTGAAACCGGCATATACAGCTAGTATATCTATATAAATAAAGTTGAAAATCTGTTTGTTTGTTTATTTGTT
Source organism: Aelia acuminata (assembly GCA_911387785.2). Lineage (NCBI taxonomy): Eukaryota > Metazoa > Arthropoda > Insecta > Hemiptera > Pentatomidae > Aelia > Aelia acuminata. The sequence goes on from OU426978.1 coordinate 228,146,638, forward strand.
CTTTATAGAAATCCATTCCGTTTGTCCTAAATTCTCCAAATTTCGCTCAGTGGTTTTTTGATACCAGGTGCGAACACCTGTCCATATTAAAATCGCGTAACTTCAGCCGATCTTCAGCTGATATTCTTTATTCTCCAAATTTCGCTAAGCGTTTCTTTCAGACCCGGTGCGAACACCTGTACATATTAAAATTTCATAACTTCAGCCGATCTTCAGCTGATATTCTTTATTGTTATAAAAATCATAATGATCTCACTTTACAATGTATTTTTTTACGAAGTCGACCGTTTCTTTAGAAAAATGAAGTTCCCCGTGTGGAACCGGGATATACAGCTATAATCTATGCATATAAAGGTGAAATTCTGTTTGTTCTTTATAGAAATCAATACCGTTTGTCCTAAATTCTCCAAATTTCGCTCAGTGGTTCTTTGATACCAGGTGCGAACACCTGTCCATATTAAAATCGCGTAACTTCAGCCGATCTTCAGCTGATATTCTTTATTCTCCAAATTTCGCTAAGCGTTTCTTTCAGACCCGGTGCGAACACCTGTACATATTAAAATTGCATAACTTCAGCCGATCTTCAGCTGATATTCTTTATTGTTATAAAAATCATAATGATCTCACTTTACAATGTATTTTTTTACGAAGTCGACCGTTTCTTTAGAAAAATGATATTCCCCGTGTGGAACCGGGAAATACAGCTATAATCTATGCATATAAAGGTGAAATTCTGTTTGTTCTTTATAGAAATCAATACCGTTTGTCCTAAATTCTCCAAATCTCGCTCAGTGGTTCTTTCAGACCAGGTGCGAACACCTGTCCATATTTAAATTGCATAACTTCAGACGATCTCTGGGTGTATTCTTTATTGTTATAATAATCGTTTTGATCTCGCTTTACATTGGTTTTTACAAAATCGACCGTTTGAGTCGATAAAAGTCTCAGTTTATAGATTTAAAAATTGAAATTCTCCGGTTGAAACCGGGATATACAGCTAGTTTTGTATAAAAAAAAACTAAATAAAAAAAACTATTTTCTAGCGTCAATATAAAATATCAAACCTTATTTTAAACTAATTTTAATTGTCTAAGAACCGAAATAATGATTATATCATTGTACCTTTTAGCATGACGTCAGATTATTATTTAAAATACTTGAAAAATTTCTAAAAGAAATTACCTCGCATAGTCCAGCTTTTTTTATCCAGAATCGAATTACATAATATTAATATACTATTATTATACAATCGCAATGAAATCGGAACCTAGATTTTGTGATTAATCCACATTGAAACCGGTTTCCGTTAATGTCTAGTCATTTTTTTAGAAAAAGAAAATCCGGATGTATTAATCATATTTCAGCTGATCTAAATTTTCAGAAACAATAATTAATCTACAATTTCATAAAATAATGAGGATGAATAATGATGAGGACTAGAATTCGGGTTTGAACAATTTTTATGTACTTGATTAAAAATTTAAAAGATAACAGACGAATAACGAGAACACAAAATAGTTCCAAAGTGAGGTAACAGTTAAGCAGTGACTTAAAAGTATCTGTATTACTTCGCTGGTCGAGATTCGGTTGAAAAGATAGTCGATAGCGGCCATATTTATTGTTCTGCAGTCAAAAATTTTATAAGAGTTGAGACCATTCCATAGCATATAACCACGTGGCAATGATTGTAACAGTTGCAGACGATTCCTGAGCTTTTTACAGGGTTATAGAAATAAACTTATTTTTTGGTTTATTCCATATTTATGCTAATATTCATCAATGCCAGGAGAATATAATGTAGATATAAATTATATAAAATATCTCTAGCCTTCAGTTTCTTTAAACCCCATTGTAGGGTTGATCATCTATTGATCTGATAATGGTGTCTGCCTGCAAACCACACATTCGTCGATTTTAGACAAGCTTACGATTCCGTCTTAGCTTACGATCTATCAGAAATATATATGTGTAGCCATTAGGGTAATGAATTTTCCCTTAAATTCATCTCATTTCGTCATTCATTTCGCGCAATTATTGCGCCTCACGATGGTAACAAAAGAAGGTAATAATGCGTTCCTTAGGATGTATCGAGGGATATCAGAATTTTCTATGGGCCAGGGTTAAACGGAAGAGGGGGTAGAATTACATATTTGTTTAGGGCCTAGGATTCGATTTAGAAAGATACCCTGATATCACTGCAAGATCTCCAGAAACTGTTAAAGACATCAAGATTGGATGTTTTGGATTTTATAGGATACTAGCTAGGGTGCCCGGCTTCGCTCCGGTAGTTGTGTGGTAGTTTTAATAACAGAAAAACTTTAAAATTAAAGGAAATATAGAACAAAATTAGAACTTTCTTGAAACTTTTAACATGGTATCAATATTAAGATTCGATATCTGCAGAGTCCGCCCAAATAAGGAACCCTATATACTTTAAAGGGGGTTGAATATGGTGAACGAACAATTAATTTTGCTGCAACTTTGTCGAGTCGTTTGCATCGTTTTTGAGGGATTCTGTGATTATGAATCCTATAATCCCATTCCAAGCAGTCGGCAGATAATAAGTTATTAGATTATGGTTGAAAAATCTATTAGTTAAAAAACTATATTTCGATTACAACTTAAGCGCCGACCACTGTGATGGTCCTATTGGATCCAGAAGTTTAGAAATTACCGAAGATTCATAGAAACTTTTTTTTTAAGACCTTTCTTCCAGTTCAATCTCCCTTAAGATATCCCCCCCCCCCGTAACAATAAGAACACTTCAAACATTTTATTTTCGATTTATAATCAGTCAATTCAGCTCTCCTTTTTTGTTTTATGTCCGTTTTTATTCCAGTCGGTTTTCTAATTGATTGTAAAATCATTATTTTATTTTGAAAAAAAAGGTGAAAGTATTTAGTAGGTGAAGGTATTTACGCTTGATTTTTTAATAATTTAAAAAGAACAGCTGAACAAATACATAACCTTTACAAATTGAACGGAATGAATGAACAATAAACATCGAGTGAAACGCACCCTAGCGCTTCCTGGTAGCCTGGAGCTCGAACTAAATTTTTCATTCATAAACTCGTATCTCAATCTCAGAGAGGCTAATTAAATGGTGCGAGACGCTTAAAATTCCAGTCCTTTGCTCTTCAATTTTACACCCTTAAGAGAAAAACAGAAACCTTCTTCTCCGTTAGGGGTTATATGGCAACATGCTGACATGACTTCCTTAATCCCACGCGGAGTCGTTTTTGTGCCTTTTCGGCACGCACATTGTACAATTTGCTTTATAATATATATTGATTAAATAGTGATGTAAAACTATCGATAGTCTCCACTGTGCGATACTATCGATAGCATTTGGTGATGAGCCGTGGGGGGAGGGGAGTAGAATGGAAGGATTTTTCATTTGGTACGATAGAAGCTGTAATGCACATTTTCATTTGTACTCTTTTCTTTTCTTGTACTCTTATTATGGTATTAGATAAACATTTCCGTAAATAGAGGATCAGTTCCATTACAGATTGAGGTATTTTTTTTTTAATTTCAAGGAATCAGTATGTAGGGGAAAGTGATATCAACAATGTTCAAACAACCATGCGCCCAGGATTCTCTGTTGTCGACCAAGTTGATTTGTATGATACAAGGCGTGACAATATTCAGAACGCGATCCGTGAATGTGTCAAAGAATCATCTCCCTGAAGAAAAAAAATGATATAGATTTGCGACATTTTACTGGACATAGCTTATCTTGAAAAATGCTTGCTTCAAAAAGAATATTCCCAGATAGTAGAGTTAGAGAGGTTGAAAATATTTTGTAAAAAAAAACTAATTTTAATCTTTGTTCCTGGGTAACCACCATTTTTTTCAATTAGTTTAAATATTTTTTTAAGAGAAAAGATTTGGCTCCGCCGGGAATCGAACCCTCGTGTGACAAGTAGGTATCAGTAAAGACGAAGGATTGGCTTCGCTTGGAGGCGAAATGTGTGGTGCAGTGGTTATCATCCGCGCATGTCACGCGGGTGACCTGGGTTTGATTCCCGGCAGAGCCCAATCTTTTCTCTTCAAAAATAAAATATCTAAATTAATTTAAAAAAAAAGGTGGTTACCCACGAACAAAGATTAGATTAATATAACAACTAATTTTGTTTCTATATTATTCACTGAGTCATTTTCAAGTCAAAGGACTGGCAAGCAATCTGTTATTTTGTTTGAATATTACTCCATCAAGTTCAAAGAGATATATGAGCAAATCATTCGATTTTTAAAAATTCCTCACGTTTTTAGCCTAGAAAAATTGAAATAAGTATCTGTAACTTTTTTAATTTTTAATCACTTAAAGTCCCTCAATTTTAATCAATCAAAGCTCTTTAATTACTTAAAGAGTCCCACTTTTCATATTCAAAAAAGTTTTCGATAGTACTATCGATATTAAAAAAAACTATCGATAATTTCGATAGTTTTAAACTATCGATAGTTTAAATTATCTATTAAATCTTATTCTGCTTTTTTTTTTTTTTTTTTTAATAAGTTGGGATATTTAATTTGTGTAATTTAAAGAGCTTTATATATTATAAGGTTTACTTTTTTCTCTCATTAATGGTGATTCTTGGTTTATATCTGTAATAGGTGGGTTCGTATTCTTATCTTTTAAAGGTTCGAAAAATTCTGTTATTGTTATTTGGGTTGGATTTAGTTTAGGTTTGTTGTTTTTTATTAAACTTTTCCACCACTTTGTAGACTATAAAATAAATTTGTGAATGAAGTTTAAGATTTAAGAAAAATATGCAAATAATTTAAACAAATAAAAACCATCTACCAAGGTTATATAGAGGTACACTCTTTCATTACTCCTTGTTCTGCAAATACTCTGATTTTTTTTTTTTTTTTTTTTGTAAGTTTATTCGATAAAGTAAAAATGAATTATATAAAAAAAAAAAAAAAAAAAAAAACGTTCAAAGCTTTAAAAGCAGTGGAGCCCAGATCGATTTTAGCGATGAAACTGAGAGAATAATTGAATCGAGGGGAGCCCACTCAAGGATCTTGGTAAATATTTGACTCAAAGAAGCCTCAATCAACGATAAATTCAAACCTTAGCAAGTTTGAAATGGTAATTTGTTTATTTAGGACTCTAGGAGCTACATTTGCAGTACATTACCTCTCAATCCGCTGCCATGAGCTCAAAATATTGATACAGATTATATTTGGAATACTCTCTCAGTACACTGTTGTGAGCTTAAATAATTTTTATTAAACAAAAGTAATAATTCAAAATGTCAGAAAAACATTACGAACTCAAATAACTATTGGTTTGGTGCAAAAATAATGCAGGTTTTAAATATTCATTTTGTTTAGGAAAGTGATTGCCTAGTAAACAAAGATAATACAAAGTCTAGCTTATGGATGATAAATGATGGGTATTAACCCTTTGCACTCGGCGCCGTTTCGAACGTTACCTACCGGCACTTCGACGCAACTTATTCGTAAAAACGTCCACCTTGTAAACGTAATATTATACAGTAAAATCTTAGAAGCAAGGAAGGAATTGTAATGGAATTTAGGTTATATGTATTTGTGAAACTTCTAGAACATATAGGTACAAAAAAAAAATTATTTTTTTAAATTTTTTATAATTTTATATTAATTTTAAAATTAATTAATCTAATCTTAATTTGTGGCTGACCACCATTTTTAAATTATTTTTAAATAATTTATTTTTTGAAGAGAAAAGATTTGGCTCCGCCGGGAGTCGAACCCGGGTCTCCTGCGTTACATGCGAGGATGCCAACCGCTACACCACAGAGCTCGGCTCAAGGCAGAGCAAATCACTATATTCAAATATCATTGAAGAGGAAGGATTTGCTCTGCCTTGAGCCGAGCTCTGTAGTGTAGCGGTTGGCATCCTCGCATGTAACGCAGGAGACCCGGGTTCGACTCCCGGCGGAGCCAAATCTTTTCTCTTCAAAAAATAAATTATTTAAAAATAATTTTAAAATTATTTATTTTAATTTGATATATTTTGTTATAATTTTATTATTGTCATTATTATGTAAAAAATCTAATTGAGCATGTAAAAACAGTTAAAAAGTTACGAGATGGGACCCTTTTAGTTGAAGTTTTCTCAGATATCCAATCAGAAAATCTCCTAAAATGTGAAAATCTACTTAATCACTTTCCGGTTAAAGTAGAAGCACATGGGGAACTTAATCAAAGTAAAGGGATTATTTGGTGTACCCGAACTAAATTATTCTACAATTGAGGAAATAAAAGATGGATTCAAACCACAAAATGTAGCCGATATTAAAAGATTAACGTACTATAAAAATAATGAAAAACGCCGCGAGCCGCGACCGTCATTTATCACCAAAAGCGAAATATCCTATAAATAGTTTTTACGATTTGTTTATGTCCTTATATGTTAAAAACTGAAAATTATTTGCATTGTCTCCGTAGCGGAGCCCTCGAGTTTGAAGACAAATTTTAAATGGCTCCGCTCCGGAGACCTCGAGTGCAAAGGGTTAATGTTGTTTTTCCTCAAAGATTAGTTTACTTAATGTTCTGTTATGAATGTTATGTTACATTCTCTATGAGTTAGGATCTCCGAAATTCACTATTCACGAGTTCAAACTTGGGATTGGTAAGGTAAAGAAGCTCGATACATGGATACCTCACGAATTGAACGACAGCCAAAAACAGCGGCGTTTTCGAATTTGCAATTATCTTCTGTTGCGCCACCGCCGCGCAGTGTTTCGCTTAGTAGGAGCTAGGTGGACAAAAGTATTTTTCGTTATTTTTTCATCTCTTTCGAACATTTAAGTTATTTATTTATAAAATTATTATATTTAATTATAAAATGATTATATTTAAGTATAAAGTTGAATATATTATATTTAATATTATGTATGTTTCATAAATTATATTACATTATAAAATTGTTTTTAGTCATTTTTTCATTTATTGCGACCAATTAAGTGATTTCATTATAAAATAAAACATTTTTATTAATTAAAAATCGGATTTAAAACTATTACCAGGAGATTAAGAAGAAAAAATAAAAACAAAAGCCTATCTATACAAAATTTTGTACTCTTTATTTTTTTCTAAGCCTCTTTACATGTATTTTCCTTTTTCCCTTGTTTTCTTTCTTTTTGGAGGATCCTTTTTTTTTTCACCTTGAATAAATTTTTAATATTTTCAGTGGTGTAGCATGATGGTCAGATATCTATTTTTTATATGTGCTTATCGGTACAGGGACTTAGCCCCAGAATAAAGTTATTTTTTTAGAGCTTACCTGTGCAAAGATAAATTTTATGGAATATCATAGATTATGGCTGAGGATTCCGCCGAATGATAGAGCTGGTACAGCTAAAAAATCCAGTGGGAAAAAAGGAAAATGCATTTTCTTAAATATTAGTATAAGATTTTCTTAGACGGTAATGACAAGAAGTCAATACCTGCCTACATAGACTGCATCCTAGTCTGCTTGTACGAATGCGCTGTAGGCTTAAAGTCCATGTAATAGGCTAATGCTTCATTTCCACTTAATTACTTAGCATTCCCCAAAGGAATAAGTGATGTCTTACATAATTTTTCGGGGGATCATAGTGGTTCCTTGAAATGTGAAAGTTGGTGAGTGTTAATTGACTCTAATTCAGTAAATTTATCTGTTAATAAAAAAAAAAAAAAAAAAAAAAAAAAAAAAAAAAAAAAAAAAAAAAAAAAAAAAAAAAAAAAAAAATGTTTTTGAGATGATTGCAGGATTTTTTAATCATTTTGAAACTTCCATTTGTACCCGGGCTGATTTTTTTGTATATAAGAGGGGCACCTTTCAACTTAATAATAATATGTATTATAGCCTTCACACTCGAGTACAACATTCTTTTTTACTTTCACTTACCTATATATGAAATATATAGTAAGTGGAAGTATTGCGATCGTGAAAAATTTCGACTTCCGGTTTTCAACGGAAATACACGTTTTGGGGTCCCCTGAGTCCAATTAACCAAGTCCCGCGAAATGGTCTGTGTGTGTGTGTGTGTGTGTGTGTCTGTGTGTCTGTGTGTGTGTGTGTGTGTGTGAACAGACTAGCTCAAAAACTATAAACCGTGTGAACCTGAAATTGGGTATTTAGTGTATGTATATGGCCGCGATGTGACAGCAAAAATTTCATCAAAATTGCTCAAAGGGAGGGGGTACTTTATTTAATAACTTTTAAATTTTTTTTCGATTTTCTCAAAAACGGCTCTAACGATTTTGATTAAACTGAGTATTTGATCTATTTAAATGCCCGAGATGTGACTGTAAAAATTTCATCAAAATTGATCAACCGGAGGGGGGACTTTACTTAATAAATTTTGTATAATTTTAAAGTGTTTTTTATTATTTACTCAAAAACGGTTTTAAGGATTTTGATCAAACTGAGTATTTGATCTATTTATATGCCCGAGATATGTCTGTAAAAATTTCATCAAAATTGATCAACCGGAGGGGGGACTTTACTTAGTAAATTTTGTATCACTTTCACGTGTTTTTTTTTATTTACTCAAAAAAGGGCTTAACGATTTTGATCAAACTGGGTATTTGATGTATGTATATGCCAAAGATGTGATAGCCAACATTTCATCAAAATTGATCAATTGGAGGGGGCACTTTACTGAATAAATGTTGTCTCATTTTCACGTGTGTTTTTTATTTACTCAAAAACAGGTTTAACGATTTTGATCAAACTTGGTATTTGGTGTATGTATGTGCCCGCGATGTGACAGTAAAATTTTCATTAACATTGATCAAGTGGAGGGGGTACTTTACTTAATAAATTTTGTATCATTTTCACGTGTGTTTTTTATTTACTCATAAACGGCAAAAATAAGAAATGAATGTGGAAAGATTTGTGACTTTGTGAAGTGGCAATTAAGAAAACACGTCAATTTCTAATCTAAATAAGTTGGTAAGTGAAAGTTGTGTGTTGCGCGCACGCACCAGATTTTTTTTTTTTAAAAACCATACAGAGGACAGCGGGAAAAACGAGGTTCCCGCTGTCCTCTGTATGGTTTTTAAAATTATGTTAGGACGAAAGAAACTTTAAGAGAAAAGGGATTTTTCTCCCATAGAGTGGTTCAACGATTATTAATAAAATATCCGTTTTGGAAAGAATGTACTAAAAAAAAGAATGTTGTACTCGAGTGTGCAGGCTATAATACATATTATTATTAAGTTGAAAGGAGCCCCTACTATATACAAAAAAATCAGCCCGGGTACAAATGGGTACAAGTCATTAACAACATTTGGAAGTTTCAAAATGATTAAAAAATCCTGCAATCATCTCAAAAACATTTTTTTATTGTTGTTTGATTAACAGATAAATTTACTGAATTAGAGTCAATTAACACTCACTAGTTAAATCATATTAATCCTTAACAATCAATCTATAAAAATTTAGGAACACTGTAATTTTTATGATTGAAGTGATGCCTGGAATTCAACTGATTTATTCTATTACACCACGATTTTACGCCTTTGGACCCTATCACTAACGAGGTGGGGTGTGTGAGACAAAAACAAATATTAGAATGCCACGTTTTGATGTATTGCTTACATTATTATAATACCAATTTTTACTTTCACTTACCTATATATGAAATATATAGTAAGTGGAAGTATTGCGATCGTGAAAAATTTCGACTTCCGGTTTTCAACGGAAATACACGTTTTGGGACCCCCTGAGTCGAAATAACCAAGTCCCGCGAAATGGTCTGTGTGTGTGTGTGTGTCTGTGTGTCTGTGTGTGTGTGTGAACAGACTAGCTCAAAAACTATAAACCGTGGGAACCTGAAATTGGGTATTTATTGTAGGTATATACCCGCGATGTGACAGCGAAAATTTCATCAAAAGTGCTCAAAGGGAGGGGGTACTTTATTTAATAACTTTTTACGTTTTTTTGGATTTTCTCAAAAACGGCTCTAACGATTTTGATTAAACTGAGTATTTGATCTATTTATATGCCCGAGATATGACTGTAAAAATTTCATCAAAATTGATCAACCGGAGGGGGGACTTTACTTAATAAATTTTGTACCATTTTCACATGTTTTTTTTATTTACTCAAAAACGGTTTTAACGATTTTGATCTAACTTGGAATTTGATGTATTTATATGCCCGAGATATGACTGTAAAAATTTCATCAAAATTGATCTACGGGAGGGGGGACTTTACTTAATAAATTTTGTATCATTTTCACGGGTTTTTTTATTTACTCAAAAACGGCTTTAACGATTAACAAAAATAAGATATGAATGTAGAAAAATGTGTGACTTTGGGAAATGATAATTAGCGAAACACGTCAATTTCTAATCTAAGTAAGTTGGTAAGTGAAAGTTGTGTGTTGCGCGCACGCACCAGATTTTTAGAATTTCAATCATGACTTTTACCCACCTAGCTTATACTAATCGAAACACTGTGACCGGATGCGAACTCGCGACCTGTACTATCTTAGGCTGCTATGCTAGCCACTACACCACAGGTGTTCGTCCCATCTAGGTCTAGATAGTAAGTTATTTTTTTGCATATCTTGTACAGAAGTGTTATGTTTACATAATTCTATTATACTTCCAATATTACCTCTCACAAATAGTTGTTACACTGCTCTAAAAGAAGGGACCTTAAATTGTATATTCCTAAAGTTAGTTTCCATGACACCTCTGTGGAACAAGCCATCAATACCTAAGCCATACTTAGTTTTTATTTAATATTTATATTTTTATAATCCGAAGTAGGAATTTTTTTATTATAATGTCTTTTTTTATTTTTAGTAAAATTTATTATTATTATTTTCATTTCGACTTGAGGATCATGCCCAAGTCACGTATCATGCCCATTTAAATGAAGGACAAAAACATTTTTAATTTCAATTCTAATCATTTTAATTCAAAGATAACCTTGACCTGACAGAAAGATGGATTAACAAAAGCAATTTAAGAGTAAGCCCGTTTTCCCCGACCCCTACCACCCAGTCCACAGTTACTGTAGTTTAAAATAAAGCTAAGCGCCAGTGTTTAAATCTCAATTAACTGATATCAGCCCCGGCATTTTGAAAGTCTCTACTTCATCTTGAATAAGTTTTATGAAAGAAAGAGCTGGGGCAAGATGAAGAAGGGAATTATAAAAGAAAAAAAAATTATTTCTTGTTGTTTTATTAAAGACTAGTTGTCTATCCCGGTTTCACCCGGGGAATTTCATTTTTCTAATAAACGAGAACAATTTTATAAACAAAAAATATAGCAAAAAAAGCACTAAAAGATTATTATTCTAAAGATTTAGGATATACCAGCTAGGGTTCCCGGCTTCGCTCCGGTAATTGTGTGTTAGTTTTAATACCAGGAAAACTTTAAAATTAAAGGAAATATAGAACAAAATTAGCACCTTCTTGAAAATTCGGTTTTAACTTGGTAACAATATTCTGCAGACTTGAGATCTGCAGAGTCCGCCCAAATAAGGAACCCTGTACAATTTACAGGGGGTTGAACATGGTAAATGAACAATTAATTTTGCTGCAACTTTGTCGAGTTATGCATCGTTTTGATGGTTTCTGTGATTCTGAATCCTATAAGCCCATTCCAAGTTGTCAGAAGATAATAAGTTATTAGATTATTGTTGAAAAATCTGGTATTTCAGTTAAAAAAATTATATTTCGAGTAAAACTTAAGCACTGACTACTATGATGGTCCTATTTGATCCAGAAGTATAGAAACTACCGAAGATTCATAAAAACTTTTTTTTAAGACCTTTCTTCCATTTCAACCTCCCTTAAGATATCCCCCCCGTAACGGTTTCTGCATATCTCGAATCTTACTACTATTACAAAGTGAAAACCAAAATTTCTTGAAGGCACAATTTTTTCATCATATTTCTTTTTATCTTGAACTATGAGGAATGATAAAATCTTAAATGTTGTTATTGGAGTTAGTCGTTTTGTCAACTGGAATGCTTAACATACGTAGTAACCTAACCAACTTATTTTTTATAAATACAATAAGAACACTTCAAACTTTTTATTTTCGATTTATATTTAGTCAATTCATCTCTTTTTTTATGTCTAATTTTATTCGCTCACTGTACTACTAAGAAATGTTCACTCATATTGCATTAAATTTACTTAAGTATATTTATATATAGATTAAATGTAATGTGCTGCTCATATATTAGCCTTCTTATGAGAAAACTAATTTTTTAAGGAATCCAGTTGGTTTTCTAATTTATTGCTGAGATGTAAAGTACTTATTTTATTTTTAAACGCAAACTAATTATTTTCTCTTAATTTTTTAGTAATTTAAAAAGAACAGCTGAAAAAACCTCTTTGAAGGACCTCTTTGAATACTAAGTTTGAAGTTACGATATGGTTATCTGTGATTGTTTGTTGGTGGGTTTGTTTTACACCGACATAGATGTCACTGAAAGAGCGCAGCCTGGAAAATGCCACATACTTAAATACACATTACGGTTTCGCGAAAAGCGAGTGTACTGATTCTATTGACTGAAATCGCATGTTTTTGCTTGTAACTCGCAAATAATAGTTGATATCGGAAAAGTGTATAAAACCAAAAATGTTCGTCTCGACAAACTGAAAAAAATGACACCTTCGAGAAAGCCCTGCGAACATTTTCAATAAGAATTGCAGTTTTTCGCTCACAACTCGCAAACGAAGGGGTTATTCGAAAAACGGGATAAGACGGAAATTTTTCTCCTTGAAAACGTGAAAAGATTGATACCATTTAGAAATCTCTACCGCCATTTCGATCTCGCAAAAACGGCAGGTTTGCCTTATTACTCGCAATCGAAATGAGTGATTTGTATATTTTTCCGGTGTAGCGGTTAAGGAAAGCTTTGAAATGATGCCTCATTCATGAAATGTGATGAAATATTAAGGAAGTTATGGCGTACCGACAAAAAAAAAAAGGCCTTGAGAAACAATATATAGAATGATCATATAGTACAACATTTTTGGCCCGTATTCAATACACTTATAACTATAATTTTTAATCAATAAAATATATACCTATATATATGACACTCATGCAGTAATAACAAATAATTGATTTATGGATCACAGCACAGTCATATGTAGTTAGGAACCTATTGAACACTGTATATCGGTCACTGTGATGGAGTGCAGAGGGACAGCTGAGTGTTGTTATTCAGTAGGGAAACCACCCTTCATTAATTACACAGCACACACACCTGCCAGGTGTATCCTGTTTCTAAGACCAGGGTAGTGCCTGTCAATTCCAATATATATATCAGTATTTTGTACATGAAAAGCCATGAAATTGTCAGGATAAAATGTCTGCCAAGTTAGATTCAGTGTCTAATTTTCGTTAAAGTCTTGTTAAAAAAGAACGTTTAACATACTTCAATGCTTTATAGAAATAAAATTTTAAAATACTGTTTAATGTCACTTTATGCTACTAATCGGAGGAGGCTACAGTGGAAGTCCTAAATTTTTCCCATCTAGGTATAATTAGGATAGGGATCTTTAACGAGTATATGACAACGTACAAGCTCGGGACCTCCATTTTACGTCCTAACCGCGGGGCGACAGAGCCTAGGATTTTTTACTGCCTATAAAAATCCTAAGGCCACCGCAGGACCAGAACCTACGACCTTTAGTATTGTAGGTTGCTATGCTAACCACAATACCACAGGTGAACCTATTTAAAAATACTATACATTTTACATACAACATAATACATATGACTAGGCCTATACATTTTTTGTATTTATTTTTTGTTTAATGAATGAATAACTTCCATTAATATCTAGTAACTAGCTATATATCCCGGTTTCACCCGGGGAATTTCATTTTTCGACGTCTCAAACTGCCTATTTTGTAAAAACCAATGTAAAGCGAGATCATAACGATTTTTATAACAATAAAGAATATACCCAGAGATTGGCTGAAGTTATGCAATTTTAATATGGACAGTTTCCCGCGATTCTGCCTGTCTAGCCTCTGTTGTTTAATCCTATTTTGATGTTCGTCAAGAGTTTCAGCTGCTCGTATTTCACGTAGTTTTTTAGCTTTTGGGCTCACTACTCCTATTGAAGCTCGCTTCTTAGGAGGAATTTATAAAAAATAAATTCACCATACATGTAAATAAACGTATTGTAATGTTAGAAAAAACAAAAAACATTTGGTTTAATAATCCCAGAACTCGACGCCTACCAAGGGACGGTCTTACCGGGCCTTGTTGGCCTCTTCAAAATCTATAAAATGATTTTTTAGGCCGTTTTTTCGACTCAAAGGGCCGAATTCGTAAAAAAAAAAACCATTGTAAAGCGAGATCATGACGAATTTTTTAACAATAAAGAATATACCAAGAGAATGGCTGAAGTTATGCAATTTTAATATGGACAGGTGTTTGCATCTGGTATCAAAGAACCACTGAGCAAAATTTGGAGAATTTAGGACAAACGGTATGGATTTCTATAAAGAACAAATAAACAAACAAACAAACAGAATTTCAACTTTATTTATATAGATTATTTATTTATCTAATAAATATCAACCTTTCGGGGCACCCGCCCCATTTTCAGGAATAGCTAAAGCATTTATATTTATCAATCCTTAGTTAAGATAATTAATTTTATATGTTATTTATAATCACTTTTTTATACTATACTGGGCCAATGCTGTTTTGTTAATATTTTTGCAATCATTTTCATGTTGTGAAACTCTTGTTTTTAGTTTTTTAGACCTTTCACCTATATACATTTTTTCGCAGTCCTTGCATTCTATTTTGTATAAGACATTTTTGTAGGATAGGGATCTTTAATGAGTACCTGACGTCCTACAAGCTCAGGACCTTTATTTAACGTCCTATCCCAGGGACGGCGCAGCCAAGGATTTTTTACTCCCTTTAAAAAATCCTAGGGACACCGCTGAACGCGAACCTTTAGAATTGTTGGTTGCAGTGCAAACCACTATACCACTAACTATGCCTATACATGGTAATGATGTCTTGGATAGAGATATGGTAGATATCTAGAATTTCTTCAAGGGAATACTTATATAGAAATATTAATACACCACCATTCAGTGTAAAAATTTATTCGAAAAGAACCCGATAGAGGTTGAAATTTTCGTTGCGAAAAGGCTTAACATTTGTATGAAAGTCTTGGGCGAACTGTTCAAAGCTGCTTTGATGTGGTTCAAATCGGCTTTCCTCCCAACTTTCAATACCTTCCGATGTCAATAAGTCCCTGCCTCCGCGAATGCCTAACTTGAGTTGAAAATTCACATGCAAAGTTCTTTCTGAATTCATCTCATTTTATCATTTTTTTTTCATAGAGCATTTCATTCTTCGATGCATTTTAGGATTATTTATTATATGTATCAGTACAAGTTTAATTTCTATGTAACAAAAAATTCAAGGCCAGTTTAAATGAAACTGAACACACCAGAACTATAAAACCGAGTACCACAACGATGATGATAGTTGGTGAAAACTAGGTACAGATATAAATACGGATAAGACAACATATATGGTTAGCTGTAGAAACTTTGGTTGTTTGTTAACGTCCCTTTTATGCCACTAAGGCTAATCGGACGATGCTACAGTAGGGGCCCTAAATTTAGCCTATCTAGGTATAATTAGGATAGGGTTCTTTAACCTGACATCGTGCAGGGTTGGGACGTCCTATCCGAGGGACGGCAAATCTAAGGATTTTTTACTCCCATTAAAAAAAACCTAGAGCAACCGCGAGATGTGAACCCGCGACCTATAGTAGTGTAGGTTGCTATGCTAACCACAATACCATAGGTAACCCCCCTACTTATCATGACTAACCTATTTACTAAGATAAACCTTAATAATTTTGACTATCATTTGAGATAAACAAGTTGTATGTATTTCAATTTATATATGTGGATATATATGTGGGAACACAAGACTATATGTGGATTTCAATTTTACTGTTCATGGAAGTTTGTGTTTTCTAGTTTAGTTAGGCATAATTTCTGTAGAAATTAAGTTTTTTTTTTGTTTATACATAATAATATACATCACTTTAACTTAATTCCTACTTCTATGTTGTTGTTTTTTCATTTCCTTCGTTTGATATAAATATGACTGAGTGGTGGAATTCGTTATGAGCTATGGAGCAAAATTCTGGGGTTATTATAACTATCAACAACCGGAATATATACACAGACTGTTCATTAAGAAACTATTTAAGCTGCCTAGAAACACGCCCAATTATATGCTATATCTTGAAACCAAGAGAGACCTGTTGTTTTTTTCCAACTTCGCAATGCATATTGAGTATATTTTAAGGATCCTAAAATATAAAAATCACCGTTTACCTAAAATAATAGCGTTGGAAGGCATAAAAACAAAAAACAATAGCTGGTTTAAAGAATGGGTAAAATTAGCGGATCTTCTAGGCTGTGAACTGGACAAGGATTTTAAATCCGTAGAAAGATGGGAAAGACAAATGAATACGGTTATAAATGAAGCAAAAGGAAATTTTAGGCAGGAATCAGTGCTATCTACGATGGGGGCAGAGTATCATCTAATGTATAAAACACTTGATTCGAACGTTAATTATGTAAACGATGATAACTCCATAGAACTAATTCATACGGTGTTCAAGGCTAGAGGGGAGCTTTTTAACTTAAACTGCAAACCATGGCTGAAAGATATAGCTTACACCTGCTCCGTGTGAAATAGTAAGGAGGATGAAACCATGTTTCATTTTATTGGCAGATGTCCGATTCTAAACTCATTCAGAAAAAAGTATTTAGGAAAAAGTATCTTAACAGAAGAAGAGGTTATAGAAATTTTAAATGGAAAATGTTTGAGGGCGTTATTTTTCTATATAAAGGAATCTTTAATTTATAGACAATTTCTGAAAAACAAATTTGATTATAATGATTAATATTGAATTTATTATGGTTTTTGTATACTCTGTAGTGTTAATTACATTATGATTATTAATATTTTGGCTTTTTTTATGTGAAAATTTTGTATGTTATATAAAAGTTAATTTTATGTTGTTATTTGTTTATAATATATTAAAATCAAAGGTTTGCTACTTTAATTTGATAGACCAAACAATAAAAAATAAAATAAATAAATAATAAAATAAAGGAAAAGATTATTGTAATTACTATTTTTGGTCATCAAGCTGATTCCCTGGCAGACGGCATATCCATGCCAGAATTTAGTGTTTTGTATAAAATGTAAAATTTTAAAAAGAAATTTTGTAAATAAAGCACATTTATCTATCTATCTATAAATATGATTGTAAGCAATTTAAGGAGCTTTTAATTGTTTCTTCTACTCACTACTACATTTAGTTTTCCTTTGTTAATATTTAACCTTAACTTCCAACTATCGACGAACAAATAAGAAGCCTCTATTCTGGCTTTAATAACAAATTTCACGGACATTAACAACCGACTTATTAATGACATGGTCACTACTGACATGTGTCTGAAAAGGATTTGGATGAGAGAAACCCCTCCTGAAACAAGACCGGGATGATGTTGGGCACTATCTTCCCTCATGCCTTAAAATGCCAACATAACAGCAGTTTTCATCTCGTTTGCTGATTTTTGCTTATTTGCGACAGGTGCATAAAAAAGTGATTATATATATACATACACGCACACACATATATATATATATATATATATACATTGGTGGATCCCGGGGGGGGGGGGGGGGGGGGGGGCTGTAGCCCCTTCCTTTGGAAATTTTTTCGTCATTTAAAGATAGAATTTGACTTTCCTTAATGTAAGGGAGCAAGTTAAAAGACAAATAATGTGCAGAACAAGTAGTATTTTATTTGTAGGAAGGGAATATAAAGGTGAAAAAGCTGATTAGCAGATCCAAATGAAGGGATGTGGGGCTGCAGCCCCCCTTTAGGACTGCAGCCCCCCCCTTTACGATTGGCTGGATCCGCCCATGTATATATATATATATATATATATATATATATATATAGGGGAGGGTGGGGCACAATGAAACAGTTGGTGGACTAAGCGAACCAAAAGGTCTAGTGGAACCTAATTCAGACAGCAAGCGGTAAGGGTGACTCCGAACAATGTCAGCAATTTTCCCTTTTCTACTTGTTTTGTGACTGACTCCACGCGCTAAAGTGCGGTTTTGTAGGGTAAAACTAATTTTTCGTCGAACCTTTTTTCGTCTCTAGGTATGAGTAATTATTTTATTCGATCTGCTCGTACAGCTATTTCATTATGCATATATTTAAGATTTTACCTGACTTTGGCTTTCCTATCTCTTCACGTTCATCATTGGAAGTTAAAGACATCAAAATGGCTAGTATGGGGTTCCTTGAAACAGAACGTTTCATGGAGTCCCACGAGTGTTTCATCGTGCTCATGTGTTTTCATTGTGCAATAAGCAGTCGGTTTTTTTCATTTTCTTAGATATTGGTGCGAAATTAAGAGCGGGACACCAAAAAAACTGTATCAGTTTGTGACATCTTCCTTCCAATATCAAACATTCCGCTTTCCTGAAGAATTCCGTGTCTGCACTAAAGCAGAAGAACGAAAAACCGACTGGAAGCCGAATAAAGTTTTTTGTTAATTATGGATTTGTTTTTGTTTTTTTCAACTGTTTCATTGTACCCTGGGCATGGGGCATAATGAAACAAAGTTTCTTTTTTGTTGGAAAATAGCTGCTCCCAGTAAGAAAAAATAAAAATTTGAAAATAAATTCTCAGGTGGGGTGCTATTGGTAAAAAAAACTTTTGTGCCAGGGTATTTGGAAAACAATGAGAAAACCCGTGGGTCAAGAAAAGTTCATTAGGACAGAAATGAGATTTTTTTCGACTCCAACGGTCGAATTCGTAAAAAAACAATGTAAAGCGAGATCATAACGATTTTTATAACAATAAAGAATACACCCAGAGATTGGGTGGCGGGATGACCGAGTGGCTAACGCGTTAGAAAATACGCGTTGCCACTGACAACCGGACAGAAGATTTGAGAACCAGAAGATAGCAAGTTCAAAACCCGGAACCAGGGGAAATTTAATAATACTCGGCATTAATCCCCCACCCTCTCCCCTGGGCCGGGAAACCCCGTATAGCCTAAACGGTGAGGAAGGGGTAGACCCAAAAAGACAAGAGATACCCAGAGATTGGCTGAAGTTATGCAATTTTAATATGGACAGGTGTTCGCACCTGGTATGAAATAACCACTAAGCGGCATTTGGAGAATTTAGGACAAACGGTATGGATTTCTGTAACGAACCAACAAACAATATTTCATCTTAATTTATACAGATTGTATTCGAAACAATCATATAATTTTAGAAATTTTATCTTTTGAGTTACAGTTATTTTTTTAAACTTGAACATTGTGAATTGAATGAATGAATGAATAAAATACTGTATTTTGTAATAATTACAATTACAGGAGGTCTGGCTCCATATACAAAAAATAAAATAAAATGGTCATACAAAACAAACGAAAAAAAGAAAGAAAACAAAATTAAATAAAAAAAATAATAAAATAAAATCCTAAAATATAACATAAAAAAAAAAAGTATTAATATTAATATAACACTGATAGACAGATAGTAAAATATGTTTGTAAAGAAAAATGTTAAAATTAAATCACGTACAGAATATTTACAAATAGCGAAAATAAAACATAAAAATTCTTTGTTGATAGAATAAAATTATGTTTAGATAACAAAAAAAAAAAAATCTCACAAAAAATAAAATAAATACAATTCTTACAAAATATTATTAATAAGCTGCAATTAAGTATTATGGAGTAATAAATATTTTTATTTTCTATTGTCGTTCTTTCCTAAGTGATTTAAGTACAATTAAATAAATATTGTTAATTTGACTTTCATTTTTAATTAAAAAAAGATTCTGGAGATAATTTTTCAAAAAGGTTTGCCTCATATCGTGAAAGGCTGAACAATTTAATAAAAAATGTGAGATTTCATCGCTACAACTGGTTTCACAATATTTACAATCTTGATCACTATTGAAAGTTCTATGCATGTTGTTTATTGATAACCGTGTATACTTCTTACCCGTCATCCTCAATTGAGCTACTATCCTTTGCTTATTTACATGAATATTAAAGTTAAGATACTCTTGGCGATTTCCGAAAATAACAATATTCCTATAAAACAAATATTGTTAAACATTGTGAATTATATACAAGTGAGTCTAAACTTTTGACTGGTAATATATATATATATATATATATATATATATATATATATATATATATATACATATATAACATGTATTTACTTATTATAATTTACTCTTGGGTACAGGCTCCCTACTTTTATACAGTCCACTAATCTTAATTTTTAACCGTTTGTTGGGGGTGGGGGGGGGGGAGCTAAATCTCACTCAATCACGAACGCCCCTGGCCCCCTGCAGACTGTGCTAGCAATACAAACAGGACCAAAACGATCTTCGCAGAAGTGGAACGAATAGAGTTCGATTTGTTTTGAAGGAACCTACTGAGAGAGGTGAGGCGATAGGGAAGGTCAGCTGATACGACTGAATTGTGAGAGCTTTTAGCCTCGGCCATTAGAGGGAGATAGCTAACCTGCCTGTTTGTCTGATATCTTCTCTGCGGTTAAGTGAGGCTTCCGTCTCTAGGGAATGAAAACACACCTTCCCTAATGGCGAACCTGGTCCCATGTATGGCAAAGGTTTTGCCTCTTCCAACGTTACTGAGTAACTCTATACAATAAAAAAAATCGAGTGCGATGCGCCCAACACGCAATTTTCACTGACCAACTTAGATTGGAAATTGACGTGTTTTGATAAATATGTTTGGTAAACCCCATTCCTCAAATCCACATATTTTTCCATATTCATTTACTTATTTTTGTTTGTGTTTTCTATCTAAAGTACAAGTAATTTTTTTTACTTTCACTTACCTATATA
Organism: Aelia acuminata; assembly: GCA_911387785.2. Taxonomy (NCBI): domain Eukaryota; kingdom Metazoa; phylum Arthropoda; class Insecta; order Hemiptera; family Pentatomidae; genus Aelia; species Aelia acuminata. Next base: position 228,167,579 of record OU426978.1, read on the forward strand.
TGAAACATACAGTAAGGGAAAGTTTTGCGATAGTGAAAAAATTCGACTTCCGGTTTTCAACGGAAATATACGTTTTGGGGTCCCCTGAGTCCAAATAACAATCTCTCGACTTGGTTATTTGATGTATGTATATTCCAAAGATGTGACATCCAACATTTCATCAAATTTAACTTTAAATGGACACTTTAAATGGGGACACTTTAAATTATAACTTTTTTTCTATTTTTTACCTTTTCTTTGATTATCTCAAAAACGGCGTTAATGATTTTGATCAAATTCGCCATGTTTAAAGAAATTTGGGTGTTCTTTAATATCAGGTAAGCTTTATCATTATCAAAATGTTCTGAGGGGACTTCAATGGGGAAGGGGCCTTTTTTGTTTTCCAATAAAGTACCTTTGTTTTAGTCTATATGGAGAAATTAGCTGTCCCTCGTTACGCCTAAAAATAAGAAATGGCTACATATGAAGTATGAAAAAAATCAAGTAAACATATAGAGGAGGAAAAAAGAAAAATATTCCGTCAACTCATAAAACACGTTGAACCCACGCATGCGGAGTACGCCTTTAATGACAGACCGTTGTTTTTATTTAATGGAAATTATTTGTTTCATGGTAACTAAATGAAGTTTTCAACAACTACATAGAGAATTATAAAATCAGACGACTTGAGTATTATACTTGCATTGCCGAATTATCACAAGTAAAAACTTTTATTTAATAATAAAAAAAATTAGAGTTTTTTATAGAACAAATAAAAACAAAAATAAGAAATGAATGTGGAAAAATGTGTGACTTTGAGAAGTGGCAATTAACAAAACACATTAATTTCTGATCTAACTAAGTTGATAAGTGAAAGTTGTGTGTTGCGCGCACGCACCAGATTTTTCTATTATCGTTTTCTCATTTTTGTTTGTATTTGCTCTCTAAAGTACACTAAAATATTTTATGATTCAATATAACTTTTTACTTGAGATCATTCGGCAATGCAAGCATACCACTACATCGCGTCTGATTTTATTATTATCTATGGAGTTGTTGAAATTTCATTTAGTTACCATGAAAACATATAATTTCCATTGAATATCCATGTTACAAAACACCTTGACAACTCTTACGCATAAATAGAACGCCTTTCCTTATGGTGTCATTAAAGGTGTACTGCGCATGCGTGATGTTGAAACATGTTTTATGAGTTGTCAGAATATTTTTCCTTTTTCTCCTGTCCCCTTCCCCACTTAAGCACCCTCAAAACATTTTATCGATGATAAAAGCTACCGAAAATTAAACAATACTTAATTATCGCTAAACATGACTAGTTTAATCAAAATCGTAAAAAGAAAAAAAAAACATATGTTTGTTCATTCGTCATGTTAGACGATATCGGACGATATGTCACGCTTTTTTATTAAATTTCACGGATATAACAGCAGACTAATTAACGACCTATGAGCATGTAAGAAGGCGGCTAAAAAGAAGCTGGATGAAAGACCTCCTCTCTCCTTTCCTTCCTCATGCTTACAATGCCTATTTACTTGTTTCTTTCATGTGATCAAATTCCCTGATTGCTGACGGGTGTGAAGAAAACTATAAAGATAAAAAAAAATTATTAGAAGTAATAAAGCAGAATAAAAAATTAAGAATAACATGAATTTTAAGTATTTATTTATGCTTGGAAACAAGTAATGAAAATTTAGTGTAGAAATTCGTAGCTTAAATAGGTTTAGGGGTAGGGTCAGAGTAAATCCGAATTTAATTACACACCCGGATAGCTCGACCAACCTCGCTCCAAAGAAAACCCTCAACTGTAAATCTATCGACTCGGGGATATGCAAATTTGAGCCGACCCGGTCTGCACGAATTTAACAGGACTAATTCTAGCAAGCGGCCTAGTTAGCTTCTCAAATCAATTACTAGTACAAATGTGTATATATTATTTATTTAAATTTTCAATTGTATTTACAAAAATACATCTAGTAAATGAGCTAATAATAAGAAAATAATATGTCATGAAATAGCATGATGAGAAGCTAGCCATTGGTAGCACTCAACTTAGCAACTCAACTTGGTGCACTTAGCATAGAAGATCCCTAGGCCATCTTCTTTTCAGACGCCTAGGAGGATTGTCTGGAATAGAGAAGGAAGGAAGATTGGAAACAAGAGGGTTCGGGCGGGTCGGCAGTTTATCATGATAGAACTAGTATCTGGATCAGGCTAAATCGGCGACATATGGAATATTAAGGTCTTTATGGATGAGTTTATTTATTATTTATTATTTGTGACGAAGTAAGGACCGTTAATGATTTTTGATTGGTTTCGAGAGGAATTTGATGGTTTGGTGGAGCCCCAAAGCTCAAGTTCAGTAATTGCATGGCGGTATTACTACTGTCATATAAATTACCCTTCTGAAATAGATTTGGAGTTTCGAACGTTTGTCAAGTAAGTGTTGAAGTAATCGGAAGCGAAGTGCGGTTTCTTGTCTTTTCAGTCTTGTGTGAGGATTCCTAGTATGGCATATGTCGAGGTGAAGTCCCAGGTAATCTGTTCGAAGGGGATAAGTGGAGAATTATTAAAGGATACTGTTGGACAGGAGGTCATAGGTTTACGACGAAGGGTTAAATGTGATTTGATGGAATTTTTCAGGGTTGATTTTAATTATCTATTTCTTACAACATTCTTCGAGAGTTGTGATGTGAGAATGGAGAGTGCTATAGCACTGCTAGCACAGATGTGACATCAGCGTACGTGGTGATAACAATATTAGTACAAATATTCAATAACAGAAACAGTCTAATGTAAAGATTTTTTTACTTTCACCTACCTATATATGAAATATATAGTAAGGAAAGTATTGCGATCGTGAAAAATTTCGACTTCCGGTTTTCAACGAAAATACACGTTTTGGGGTCCCCTGAGTCCAATTAACCAAGTCCCGAGAAATGGTCTGTGTGTGTGTGTGTGTGTGTGCGTGTGTGTGTCTGTGTGTGTGTGTGTGTGTGAACAGACTAGCTCAAAAACTATAAACCGCACAAACCTGAAATTAGGTATTTAGTGCACGTATATGCCCGCGATGTGACAGCAAAAATTTCATCAAAATTGCTCACAGGGATGGGGTACTTTATTTAATAACTTTTTACGTTTTTTTCGATTTTCTCAAAAACGACTCTAACGATTTTGATCAAACTGAGTATTTGATGTATTAATATGCCCGAGATATGACTGTAAAAATTTCATCAAAATTGATTAACCGGAGGGGGGACTTTAGTTAATAAATTTTGTACCATTTTCACGTGTTTTTTTTTTACTTTCACTTACCTATATATGTAATATATAGTAAGTGGAAGTATTGCGATCGTGAAAAATTTCGACTTCCGGTTTTCAACGGAAATACACGTTTTGGGGTCCCCTGAGTCGAAATGACCAAGTCCCGCGAAATGGTCTGTGTGTGTGTGTGTCTGTGTGTGTGTGTGTGTGTGTGTGTGTGTGTGTGTGTATGTGAACAGACTAGCTCAAGAACTATAAACCGTGCGAACCTGAAATTAGGTATATAGTGTAGGTACATACCCGCGATGTGACAGCAAAAATTTCATCAAAATTGCTCAAAGGGAGGGGGTACTTTATTTAATAACTTTTTAGGTTTTTTTCGATTTTCTCAAAAACGGCTCTAACGATTTTGATTAAACTGAGTATTTCATCTATTTATATACCCGAAATATGACTGTAAAAATTTCATCAAAATTGATTAACCGGAGGGGGGACTTTACTTAATAAATTTTGTAACATTTTCACGTGTTTTTTTTATTTTCTCAAAAACGGCTCTAACGATTTTGATTAAACTTAGTATTTGATCTACTTATATGCCCGAGATATGTCGGTAAAAATTTCATCAAAATTGATCAACCGCAGGGGGCACTTTACTTAATAAATTTTGTATCATTTTTACGTGCTTTTTTTATTTACTCAAAAACGGCTTTCACGATTGTGACCAAACTGGGTATTTGATGTATGTATATGACAAATATGTGATAGCCAACATTTCATCAAAATTGATCAACCGAAGGGGGTACTTTACTTAATAAATTTTGTATCATTTTCACGGGGTTTTTTATTTACTCAAAACCGGCTTTAACGATTAATCAAAATAAGATATGAATGTAAAAAAATGTGTGATTTTGGGAAATCTAACAAAACACGTCAATTTCTTATCTAAGTTGGTAAGTGAAAGTTGTGTGTTGCGCACACGCACCAGATTTTTTTATTTACTCAAAAACGGCTTAAACGATTTTGATCAAACTGGGTATTTGATGTATGTATATGCCAAAGATGTGATAGCTAACATTTCATCAAAATTGATCAAATGGCACTTTATTTCATAATTTTTTTTCCAATCTTATCCTTTTTTGTGACGATCTCAAAAACGGCTTTAACGATTTTTACCAAATTCGTCATGTCTAATGAAACTTTAATATCAGGTAAGCTTTATCATTATTAAAATGTTCTGAGGGGGCTTAAATGGGGTAGGGGCCTTTTTTGTTTGTTTGTTTTTTTGTTTAATATAAAGTACCTTTCTTTTAGTTTATATGAAGAAATTAACTGTCTCACTTTACGCCTAAAAATAAGAAATGACTAAATATGAGATACGATAAAAATAAAGAAAACATATAGAGGAGAAAAAAAGAATACGGAGTACGCCTTTAATGACAGACCATTGTTCATAATTAAAGCCGTTCTGTTCATTTGAGAAGTAGCAATTAACGAAACGCACTAATTTCTAATCTAAGTAAGTTGGTAAGTGAAAGTTGTGTGTTGCGAGCAGGCACCAGATTTTTAACAATGTCTTTACGACGACTTAGTGCTGAAGAACTCGGTAGGACATTAGCACTTTTAGAATTAGGTCATTCTCAACGTGATGTCGCTCACAGGCTTCAGTGCTCTCATACATCATTGGACGAGCATGGTCTCGATACCAGGCAACAGGTACTGCTCAGTGCCCACATGGAGCAGGCCGAGTTCAAAAAACCACCCTTCAGCAAGACCGATATCTCAAAATCCAAACCACTAGGCAACGAGGTTTAACAGCTCGGCAGCTACTCAGTTCTTTTCAACAAGCAACGGGGGTCCGCATTTCAACTCACACGGTTAAAAATCTCCTACATGAATTTGGTTTGAGGGCAAGAAGACGGCGAGGAGTGTTTATTTAACCAGGCGACAAGAGGCAGCACGACTCCTAGGGGCTCGTGAACATGTTGAGTGGACTGAGGATGACTGGGACCATTGTTTATTTACTGACGAATCGAAATCGACGTTTTAGAGTGTGGCGAGAGACAAACCAGCGATTTAGCCCAGGTATGACTGAACCAGTTCGCTCTTATGGAGGAGGCTCAATAATGGTGTGGGGATGGATAATGAGTAATCGAAAAACTCAGCTTGTATTGTTTAGAAATGAACATGTAACCGCACAAACCAACCTGAGCAATGTCATCAGACCTGTAATTGTCCCTTTATCCCAAGAAACGGGTGAGAACTTCATTCTTGTAGATGATAATGCTCGTCCTCATAGGGAAAGAATGATTCAAAGTTGTTCTGCTGAACAAGAAATAACGCGCATGAACTGGCCTGCTTATTCACCAGACATGAATCCAATTGAACATGTTTGGGACAAACTCCAACGGCAATTACACATGTTTTCACCTTGTCCAGATAACTTGGATGAACTTGCTGCTGCCTTAATAGAGGAATGGGCTAATTTACCTCAAGATTACATATTGAGCTTAATAAAGAGTATGAATCGTCGATGTGAAGCATTAATTCAAAGTAGAGGGGGTCCAACACCCTACTGAAAAAGGTTGCATTGAAATGAAAATCAATATTTGTAAAAATTTAAATGTTTATTATGTACGATTTTTTATTTAATTTAAAAAAATAAATTTTTCTTGAATTTTGTTTGGTGTATTTATTTTTGTTGAACAAAAACCATTAACAATCGATAAGTGTGGTACTGTAAGCACAAATATACAAAACAATAATCAGAAGTATGTTTAAAAAAGAGAGTTACCTAACTTTTTATGAGTGGTCCACTTCAATTTGTGAGCAGTTTACATCCAATCCTTTTTAATATAGTGACTATGGGGAAAATACCGATTTTCGTTTACGAAGCCAGAAAGATTTGATTACTGGGTGCTTACCCACCCTAAGAAAATGAAATTTTGTGTCAATAAGTCAACTTACACTACCGTATGTTGGAAATTTATAGAACTCCCAAATAATCACACTCAATTATAGCATAATAAGCATTTAATTTTCAATAAAAGAAATATTGAGGCCAATAATCGAGATAATAACTATACTATATTTTAAGTTGGACAAAACTACACACAATGAGCCAAATTCCATCAAATTCGGTTGAGTAGTTTCTGACCTCCGACAAACATCGGGACACGAGATTTTTATATATCTATATAAATAAAGATGAAATTCTGTTTGTTTAGTTGTTTGTTTGTTCTTTATAGAAATTCATACCGTTTGTCCTAAATTCCCTAAATTTCGCTTAATGGTTCTTTCATACCATGTGCGAACACCCGTCCATATTAAAATTGAATAACTTCAGCCGATCTTCAGCTGATATTCTTTATTGTCATAAAAACCGTAATCATCTCGCTTTACAATGTTTTTTACGAAATCGACCATTTCATTAGAAAAATAAAATTTCCTGGGTGAAACCGGGGTATAAAGTTATAATCTATGTAAATAAAGGTGAAATTATGTTTTTTCTTTTTAGAAATCCATACCGTTTGTCCTAAATTCTCCAAATTTCGCTCAGTGGTTCTTTCATACCAGGTGCGAACACCTGTCCATATTAAAATTGCTTAACTTCAGCCAATCCCTGGGTACATTATTTATTGTTATTAGAAGTCGTTTTGATCTCGCTTTACATTGGTTTTTACGAAATCGACCGTTTGAGTCTATAAAAGTCTCACTTTATAGCTTTTATAGATTTAAAAAATGAAATTATCCGTGTGAAACTGGTATATATAGCTATTATAATGATAAAACCGAAAGAAACCCCCATTTAAATGATCTCCAATTGTGGAGGGAATATTGAAATCGGTCGCCTAGGGTTAAATAATTCATTATTGATAAAATATCAAACAAATAAAATGGATTTGATCTCTTTTTATAGTAGCGATTGCAATTTTAGATTCCTCTGATATACACCGACCACTGTAGACAATACAGCAGATATATAGGATGAATGGATCGAGTATCAATAGCCACAGGGACACGGGAGGGAACATTGAACGAAATATTTTTTTCATTGGAACGAACGTTCTGCTTGTTGAATCCCCTGCAAAGTTAATTGCTGATGGCTCTGCGGAACCATGAATTCTCCATCTGCCTCATCTAGCCTCTGGGTCTTTGTTTGATCCAGTCACACAGTCCTGTAATGATCGGTCAGAGGAATCATTTCATATCTCATACAAAAAATAAAGTAAAATAAAAGGTATAAAAACATAATAAAAAATGCCATAGTATATTTATTTATTTGTTGGTTTTCTTTTCTGTTCGATACTAATCTGCATCCATGCTGAAATTGTTTCCGCTTTATTGATCTTATATGAAGTACAGTTAATCTTATTTGCCGTAGGGGCAAAAGTTTTTTTTTTTTTTCCAGGGGTTGAAAACGTTAGCTAAAAAATCTGGTGCGATGCGCGCAACACACAACTTTCACTTGCCAATTTACTTTGATTAGAAATTGACGTGTTTTGTTAAATGCCATTTCTCAAAGTCACACATTATTTCACATTCATTTACTTATTTTTGTCTGCATTTTCTATTTAAAGTACACTAAACTTTTTGTTATTAAATAAATGTTTTGACTAGTGATAATCCGGCAGAGCAAGCTGGTTTTATAATTCTCTATGTAGGGTAAACCGTACGCATTGGCCCCCTTAAGACTAAATTTCAGTGGTGACATTAAAAAAAATACTTCTTATGAAGGGATCTAATTGAAACTTCCTGTAACTCCTCTTTATCTATCCTTATAAAGACTCAAGAGTTTTTTTCGGGTAAAAAATTCAATAGCTTTACAATATGCCAATATTTATTGTTTAAAGTGCCAAATCTAGTTATTGGCACCATGTGGATTTAATTGTGAAATCTTCCCTATGGTTAGTTTGTTAAAGTCTTACTTCATAGATGACTTAGAGGGCTCTTCAAACATTAGACTCATGTATATCTTGTAATAAAATTAGGACTTTTTTACGTATTTCTTTAAGTTAAAGTTGGAGTGCCAATAACTGTATTGAGTGCCAATGACTATATGGTTTACCCTAGTTGTTGAAACTTGATTTATTTACCATGAAAAAAATAATTTCCATTAAATGAACAGAACATCTTTAATTGTAAAGCATTCGTCTGTCATCAAAGGCCTACTGCGCAGGAGTAAGCTCAAGGTGTTTTACGGGTTCCTAAAAAAAAATAATAAAAAGTTCGCACGCACAAAATGAGTAATGATTAATACAATTTTCTTAAGTGAGTAAAGCGCCAACAGATGTTTCGCATGAACCAAATATATTATTCAGTGATAGAGGTGTGATGTGAGGACATTCATGTGTTATTGTAGCTAATGTACCTGGCACTCATGCTAATAATAGAACACGGTCCCTTTGTAACACATCCTACATCAAACAACATCTCCAGCAGCAGTGTCAACAGGTGCTGTAACATGTTAGGCCAAATCAAAGGGCCATTTTATTAATATAATAGCCGACTTCGAACGAAAGAGGAGGTTACTCAATTTGATAAGTATGTGACTTTTTTTTTCCTATGTATGTTCACCGATTACTCAGAGATGGATAGACCAATTGGAATGAAACCTTTTGCATCTTGTAGAGTATTTTCCCAAGGTGGTCCCATTAAAACCTTTTTTGGGTTCTTAATTTATTTAAGAAGTTATCGGAAAAAAACATGATAATAATTATTTAATTATCGCTCAAAATGTTTACTTGTTGAAAAAAAATCTGGTGCGATGCGCGCAACACACAACTTTCACTTACCAACTTACATTAAAAATTGACATGTTTTTTTAATTGCCATTTCTATAAATAATAAAAAAAAAAATGACTTGATTTTGATTAAAAATGATTAATTTAATCAAAATCATTACAGCCGTTGTTGTAAAAATAAAAAAAAAACCTATACATTAGATAAAATTCTTTAAGTAAAGTACCCCCTCCGTTTCACCAATTTTGATGAAATTTCGGCAGTCGCATCGCGGGCATATACGTACATCAACAGTTTGATCAAAATCGTGAAAGCCGTTTTTGAGTAAATAAAAAAAAACACGTGAAAATGGGACAACATTTATTAAGTAAAGTGCCCCTTCGAATTAATCAATTTCAATGAAATTTTTACTGTCGCATCGCGGGCATATAGATACACCAAATACCGAGTTTAATCAAAATCGTTAGAGCCGTTTTTGAGAAAATCGAAAAAAACCTAAGAATTAGAAAAAATTCTTTAAATAAAGTACTCCCTCCGTTTGACCAATTTTGAAGAAATTTTTGCTGTTACATCGCGGGCATATACATACACTAAATGCCCGATTTCAGGTCTGTGTGGTTTATAGTTTTTGAGCTAGTCTGTTCAAGTGAAAGTAAAAACATATGGCATAAAACCTAAGATATGCTCCAACAAGCAATTAAAACTAATTGATAACTAACAAATCTCAATATTGCTTTAATGCTGGATCAATCATATGGGAAAACCAACCAATCAAATTCAGAATCAAAAGAGTGGGGGGAAAACATGAGCAGTTATGTTAGTTATCGATGTGTTTTAAGTGCTTGTTGGAACAAATCTTTACTAATTTTTCAACTATAGATTTAAATAAAGATAATATCAGCAGAATATAATATCGCTGTCGTTATATGTATATATACATATATATATATATATATATATATATATATATATATATATATATATATATATATATATATATATTAGGGTGTCCCTTATTTTTCAAAGTTATATGGGCTTGCCGGCTTTGCTCCGGTAGTTGTGTAGTAGTTTTAATAAAAGGAAAACTTTAAAATTAAAGGAAATATAGATCAAAATTAGCACCTTCTTGAAACTTTACTTAATTTTGCTACAAATGAAGGCACAATTTCTTTACCACATTTCTTTTTATCCTGAACTATGAGGGGATATAAAATCTTATTAAAAAAATGCTGAAATTAGAGTTAGTCATTTTGTCAACTGGAAGGCTCATCATACATAGAAATCAAACCAACTTCTTTTTCATAACTACACTAAGAACACTTCAATTTTTTTTTTCGATTTATGTTAACAAACAAGTTATCTTGTTTTTTTATTAATTTATATGTTTTTATTCACTTACTGTACTCCAAAGAAATTTTCGCTCTTATTGCATTAAATTTACTTATATATTATGTATTGATTAAATGCAATGTGTTGGTCAATTAGTCTTTTTATGTGAAAATTAATTTGTTAAGGAATCCATTTGGTTTTCTATTTGATTGCAGAAATGTAAAATCATTATTTTATTTTAAAACGCAAAGAGAAACTACTTACTTACACTTAATTTAAAAAGGACAGCTGAAAAAATATATAACCATTTAAAACTGAATGAATGAACAATAAACATTGAGTAAAACACACCCTAGCGCTTCCTGGTAGTCTGGAGCTGGAACTAAATTTTTCATGCACAGAATATAGGCTAATTATATTGTGCGGGAGGCTTAAAATTCTGGTCCTTTTCTCTTCAATTTTACATGCTAAAGATAAAAACTGAAACCTTCTTCACGTTTAGGGGGTTATAGGGCTACACGATGACATAACTTTCTTGATCGTACGTGGAGTGTTTTTGAGTCTTATCGGCACGCACATTGTACACTTGGCTTTATAATTTTTATTGATTATGGCTTGATTGTTTATTAAATTAATGGTATATTCCCGTATAAATGTTTGCCAACTGTTTTCAGTTCTAGATTAACATTTCTGCATATTCGCATTTTGAAGGTTCTATACTATAAAAAGGATTTCTTCCAATTTGCATACACCTTTTTTTAAGTAAATAAATCGATGATTCATGCATTATAAGTATAAACTAAAAGTAAAACTTACATTTAAGTTAAATATTTATAAGGTTCTGTATTTAAGCGTCACTTATTTACAATTGAACGTTTCAGCATTAACGCCATCATCAAGGCAACATTTACTAAAAATAAAAATCTGGTGCGATGCGCGCAACACACAAATTCCACTTATCAACATACTTTGATTAGAAATTGACGTATTTTGTTAAATGTCATTTCACAAAGTCACACAATTTTTCACATTCATTTAGGTACTTATTTTCGTTTCTATTTGCTCTCTAAAGTACACTAGTTTTTTTATTATTAAATAAAACTTTTTAATTGTAATAACTCGGCAATGCAAGCATAATACTCCAAGTCACCTGATCTTATAATTCTCTATGTAGTTGTTGAAAACTCATATAATTCCCATGAAACAAATAATTAAAATGAACAGAACATCTTTAAACATATAGCATTGGTCTGTCATTCAAGGCGTACTCCGCATGCGTGGACTCAACGTGTTTTATGAGGTGACGGAATATTTTTATTCCTCTACATGTATAGTTGATTTTTTTTTTCATATCTCATATTTAGCCATTTCTTATTTTTGGGGGAAACGAGAGACAGTTAATTTATCCATATAAACAAAAACAAAGGCACTTTATAGGGAAACAAAAAAGGCCCCTTCCTCATTTAAGCCCCCTCGGAACATTTTAATAATGATAGAGCTTACATAATATTAAAGAATACTTGGCGAGGTTAATCGTAAAACTTTTTTACGATTTTAAGCTTAATTTTTAGCTTCAAAAATCGTTAAAGCTATTTTTGAAAAAATCGAAAAAAACGTGAAAATGGGAAAAAAAGTTATGAATTAAAATGCCGCCTCCGGTTGATCAATTTTGATGAAATATTTGCAATCATATCTCGGGCATATAAATACGCCAATACCATGTTTTATCAAAATCGTTAGAGCCGTTTTTAAGAACAACGAAAAAAACGTAAAAAGTTATTAATTAAAGTACGCCCACCGATTGTCCAATTTTGATGAAAGTTTTGCTCACATCACGGGCATATACATATACCAAATACCCAATTTCAGGGTCGTACGGTTTATAGTTTTTGAGCTAGTCTGTTAACAAACACACACACACACACACACACACACACACACACACACACACACACACACACATACACACACACACACACACACACACACAGTAGATTTACTGAACTTTTTATAGTAAATGAAAGAAATTGGTGCCTATTATACCAACCTAACCACTAATATTAAGATCAATGTTAAAACTATTTCTCGATTTAATATTTTACAATTTATCCTTGTAACAAAATTAATTTAAATTATAATGCCTTAAATTTAGAAAATTCTCACTTTTAGCAAATCTAAAATTTAGTTAATTTTAAAAAGGTCACCAAAATATATTTTGTACGACATTTCAAATATAAGGAAACCAATATACAAAAAAAAAAACAAAGGCAGTGTAGGTCAGTAGAGACGTCAGTGAGGGGAAATAAAATTCGAAAGAGAATACGAAATAAGATCCTTCTAGGAAAAGGGAACGGAACAAAGATATTTGAATAAAGACACACAGAATCGTATAACAGGAATTTTCTTGTTTGAAAGACTTTCCTATTACTTGGGACGAAAATAGTAAAATGCAGTAGGAACTGTTCTGTTTTTGACTAAACGATTTTTCCTATAATTACTACAAAAAAAATCTGGTGCGATGCGTACAACTCACAACTTTCACTTACCAACTTATTTAGATTAGAAATTGAAGTGTTTTGTTACATGCCACTTCTCAAAGCCACACATTTTTCTACATTCATTTACTTTCTACGTCAATCCAGAGTAGGCCAATTAACGCCCTATGTGGGGCAGGTTGGCCTAGAAGGTGGGGTTGTTTAGCCATCTCATTCATGTACAGCCTGTCACATATTATTGTTATTAAAAGCTGCACTATAATGAGATAATAATTTTTAATCGGTTTTTAACAGTTTTTAAGGGAAAATAGAATGACAATAGAAGAAGATAGTAGTTTAGACTGTCGTCACTTTCTGCATAAGAAAAATTGCTCCCCTCCTCCTTGCTGGAACTAAAGACAATTGGTAGTTTAACCTTCGTTTATGTTATGTTTGTGTTTACCTTGCTTTTGTGAATAGATACTGCGCCAACAAACCCCAGTTGAAGAAAGCCAACTAACCCCAAAGGAGAGATCATATGAAAGATGGCTGCCAGGACAGGGGAGAACAATCAAACAAGAAAGTGTTTAGTCGAAAGGTTAGGTTTTTCAAAGGAGTTTGTGGCTATGTGAACAGAATCGGAGTTAAATGTTTTGCCATGCCTTAAAACCAAATTTACTGAAAATATAAAAATTTACTTAAATGTAAAATCAATCAATGAAACACACTTCTCTACACTCTTAGCATCGGATTGAAAACTCAGGACAAGAATCCCGAGGTGGAGCGGGTCACATGGTACAATGGTGGGGTATTCGCAACAGGTGTAACGGAAACTATAAGCCAATGGCCAACCAGCCCCCTATGCCAACCAACCCCGCTCTCCCATATATAACGACAATTTGGAAAAAAATTGACTCTCCCCCTTTCTTCCGTGGACTCTTCAAGTGTTATAGCAAAACGGGGGAAAGCCAACTGGCTAATAGGGAGAGGCCTCAGAATATGGAAGTAATAAACTTGTTAATATATTGTGGCATATGACAGACTCTGTTCGGTGAGGACACAGTGGTCAGTCACCATGTGGGGTTGGCCTGGAGGGTCTTAGGTCACATGGCATCGAATGTAACAATAAGAAGGGCGGGAATAATGACCTGGGACCACTCAATAGTTAATGTTATAGTTTATAAAAAAGGCTAACAAAAATAACTATTAGACTTGAGAATTATTTGTTAACTCGCATACGGATATCTGGAAGATGGCCTCCCACCCTTTGTGCTTGCTCCAAGCCTGCCAGTTTTGATCTGATCTAATCTCCCTTACTCCCAGATATTCGTTCCACTTTTATCGGTCGTTCGTTAAATTAGGTTTTTCGAATTGGCTGTATTTATCGCTACTGCTTCGTCTTCGAGATTTGAAAGGACATTCTTGATTTTATCGTAGTTCTCGTCACTTCACGCGAGTCACTGTTTAGAAGCATTCTCTGTAAATTATAATAACCTATGAATACAAATGTACATACAAAAATCTGGTGCGTGCTCGCAACACACAACTTTCACTTACCAACTTACTTAGATTAGAAATTAATGCGTTTTGTTAATTGCCACTTCTCAAATGAACAGAACGGCTTTAATCATGAACAATGGTCTGTCATTAAAGGCGTACTCCGCATGCATGGGCTCAACGAGTTTTATGAGTTGACCGAATATTTTTCTTTTTTCTTCTCTATATGTTTTCTTTATTTTTATCATATCTCATATTTAGCCATTTTTTATTTTTAGGCGTAATCTGAGACAGTTATTTTCTCCATATAAACAAAAACAAAGGTACTTTATAGGAAACAAACAAACAAAAAAGGCCCCAACCCCCCCAAAAAAAGCCCCCTCAGAACATTTTAATAATGATAAAGCTTACGTGATATTAAAGAACACCAAATTTTCATTAGACATAACGAATTTGATAAAAATCGTTAAAGCCTTTCTTGAGTAAATAAAAAAAAACACGTGAAAATGATGCAAAATTTATTAAGTAAAGTCCCCCCTCCGGTTGATCAATTTTGATGTAATGTTGGCTATCGCATCATTGGCATATGCATACATCAAATACCCAGTTTGATCAAAATCGTTAAAACCGTTTTTGAGTAAATAAATAAAACATGTGAAAATGATACAAAATGTATTAAGTAAAGTCCCCCCTCCGGTTAATCAATTTTGATGTAATGTTGGCTATCGCATCATTGGCATATACATACATCAAATACCCAGTTTGATCAAAATCGTTAAAACCGTTTTTGAGTAAATAAATAAAACATGTGAAAATGATACAAAATGTATTAAGTAAAGTCCCCCCTCCGGTTAATCAATTTTGATAAAATTTTTACAGTCACATCTCGGGCATATAAATATATCAAATACCCACTTTAATCAAAATCGTTAGAGCCGTTTTTGAGAAAATCGAAAAAAACTTAAAAAGTTATTAAATAAAGTACCCCCTACCTTTGAGCAATTTTGATGAAATTTTTGCTGTCACATCGCGGGCGTATACAAACACTAAATACCCAATTTCAGGTTCGCACGGTTTATAGTTTTTGAGCTAGTCTGTTCACACACACACACACACACACACACACACACACACACACACACTAACAGACCATTTCGCGGGACTTGGTTATTTGGACTCAGGGGACCCCAAAACGTGTATTTCCGTTGAAAACCGGAAGTCGAAATTTTTCACGGTCGCAATACTTCCACTTACTATATATTTCATATATAGGTAAGTGAAAGTAAAAAAGAGAAAGTAATAATAATAAATAAAATGTAAATCTCGAAATAGGAAAGGGAAAAAAAAATAATAACAAATAAAATAACAATCATCTAAATTAAATAACATACATTCATACCTATATACAATGTATACTTATTTGTTTATTTATTTATTACACCCTTCCTTGCCTTGAAGGCCTAACGGGTTTGGCAGTGGTGAGAGGTATATTCTATATCTATATATATAGGAAAGAACAGGAATTGGTTGGGGGTGCGGTCAAAATAATAAGCACAAATATGTGATATTTACATATTTTATTCTAGCCAACGTTTCGACCCAAATTTTAGGTCATCAGGGCTTTTCTCACTGCAGTTGGAGGCTGATTGTATATAGTAGTATTAGTAGGTTCTATATATATATATATATATATATATATATATATATATATATATATATATATATATATATATATATATAGGTATATTTTTCCCGTTGCTTTGAACATTTCAACCTCCGCTATAGCTCAATTATTCTTTAAAGGAATCCTTTTGTTTTCTATCTTTTGTATCGCTAATTTCAAAGCATCATCCTTTCATATTTTTTCGGAAGCATATGTTCGGGGGGGGGAAAGATATGGAGGATTGGACCGTATGGTAGTTGGCCGCTAACAATGGGGCCTAGAGCAGGGAGAAGCTGGCTCGTATTAAAACTTCACAAAGGCTGAGCAGCGCTCTCTTGTGGCCTCGCTGAGGGAAAAAAAACTTCAAAGCGGGCTCCATGCAGTTTTTAACAGTAGCGGCCATTTACATGAGAGTGGGGACATACCTGGCTCCTTCATTGTCCAGTCCCTAAGGGGATTAAATAATTATAGGATGGGCCTGTTTGAGCTAGTTACAGGATACAATATTTACAGGATTAATTCCATTGAACATTAACCTTGATTTATCAGTTACTAGCTAGGGTGCCCGGCTTCGCTCCGGTAGTTGTGTGGTAGTTTTAATACCAGAAAAACTTTAAAATTAAAGGAAATATAGAACAAAATTAGCACCTTCTTGAAAATTCGGTTTTAACTTGGAATCAATATTCTGCAGACTTGAGATCTGCAGAGTCCGCCCAAATAAGGAACCCTGTATAATTTACAGGGGGTTGAAAATGGTAAATGAACAATTAATTTTGCTGCAGCTTTGTCGAGTTATGCATCGTTTTGATGGATTCTGTGATTCTGAATCCTATAAGCGCATTCCAAGTATTCAGAAGTACCAGAAAAATCTGGTATCTCAGTTAAAAAAATTATATGTCGAGTAAAACTTAAGCACTGACTACTATGATGGTCCTTTTTGAACCAGAAGTATAGAAACTACCGAAGATTCAAAGAAACTTTTTTTAAGACCTTTCTTCCATTTCAAGCTCCCTTAAGCTATCCCCCGTAATTTGAATGATTTCTGCATATCTCGAATCTTACTACTATTACAAAGTGAAAACCAAAATCTCTTTTATTTTGTCCAACTTTATTCGCTTAATGTATTACTAAGAAATGTTCACTCATATTGCATTAAATTTACTAAAGTATATATTATAAATAGATTAATTGTAATGTGCTGATCATATATTAGCCTTCTTATGAGAAAACTATTTTTTTAAGGAGTCCAGTTGGTTTTCTAATTTATTGCTGAGATGTAAAGTACTTATTTTATTTTGAAACGCAAACTAATTATTTTCCCTTAATTTTTTAGTAATTTAAAAAGAACAGCTGAAAAAATATAGAACGATTACATACTGAATGAATGGACAATAAACATTGAGTGAAACGCACCCTAGCGCTTCCTGGTAGTCTGGATCTCAAACTAAATTTTTCATTCATAAACTCGAATGTCAATCTCAGATATGCTAATTACATGGAGCGAGATGCTTAAAATTCCAGTCTCTTACACTCTTAGGGGAAAAACGGAAACCTTCTTCTCCGTTAGGGGTTATTTGGCTACACGAAGACATAATTTACTTAATCGTACGTGGAGTCTTTTTTGAGCCTTATCGGCACGCACATTGTACAGTTTGCTTTATAATATATATTGATTATCATCAGATCGGATACCGAGGCATTTCAGTAGTAAAAAATATTCAACATTTATGATATTAAATATTCAAACTAGACGGGATATAGGGGAAACATTTTTAGTTTCGCTTGCCTAGTTATATGAAACCGGGGCTGGAATGTCCGAGTGGACAAAGACGGTTGCAACAGGTAATCAAAGTTAAGCAACGTCGAGCGTGTTTAGTACTTGACCGCTTGATTCGGATGACCACCCGCCAATGAACGCAATCCAAGCCTACTCCCCGCCACCGGGTATGTGACTCCCGTCAGCCTACTGGAGGCGACTCACACAGACCGGGCATAGGAGTGATAGACCTTCACCTTGTATCTCATCGAGAATCGTGGTTTGGTTTTCCAGGATGTCAGTAAGCTCCCGGAGTTTTGGTACAAGGACGGTATGCTTCAGGGAAAGAAATATATGTCCTCTGGGCCTGCTGACTCTGAGCTACCATAATCCTTGGACCTAGACCAGTTTGTCACTGTCCCTGAACCCGAGAAAGCTGACGCCATCGGTGGGAAGGACACTGCCAAATTGGCCCCAATGGGATTGGTTATGGAGCTATGGGCAGTCTGCCGCTGCACCATGGTGACCGTGCTTTGCAGCAACGTGAGGTTTGGGCTACCCCCTCCAGGCTGTCTGTTCTCCCACTAGAAACACAAATGCCTGTAAGAAGACCACATTGCGCGGCCAATGGTCTCATTGGGCCTAATGCGCCAACCGAAAAAAAAAAATATAAAAAAAAAAATAACAACCTATAAATCGAAAATATATTAATATACTATTTCGTAAACCATTTACTATCCTTCATTCAACCTGATAAGTTGTGATATGAATTTGTTTTTTGTTTTATTCCTGTGGTGATTGAATCATTTAAAAATTATACTTTATAATTAATTAATTATATATTTTGAAATGATACAATGGTTAATGTACAATATTAATTTATTTGTACCTCCTATATTTATCAAAAGGGTATAGTCAGACTAAATGGTGCCAAGTCTCAACCTTTCCGGTTTGATAAATGCGTGAAGCAAGGAGATAGTTTCAGTCCTCTCCTCTTTAATGCAGTAATTGATGAGGCGCTGAAGGTGGCGAAGAGAAGGACCCCACGAACAACTATCGGATACTGGAACCTGATGCCAGTGCTTGTTCAATGCCTCGTATATGCGGACGATATAGTACTGATATCCGATAGCCAGGAAAGCTTACAGATTGCAGTGGAGGAGTGGTTTGAGGAGCTTAAGCTAAGAGCTCTAGCCATAAACCCGGTTAAGAGTAAACTTATGCAAGTAGGCAGGGAAAGATTAAATAAGTCCAATCAAGTACTATTTCAGATATCTAATACTCTGTTGGGAAAGCCGGAAATCAGTCAAAAGCTAAGCTTCGACTATTCAAAACGGTGATTCTCCCAGTCCAGCTATACGGATCAGAGAGCTGGGTTCTTCTTGACAAGAGCGCTAGTAAGGTTACCGCAACTGAGATGAGTTACTTAAGGAAAGTAGCTGGAAAGAGGAGGCGGGACCGAGAAAGAAACGAAAGGATTCGGGACGAACAACTCGGCGTAAAACCTGTGCGAGATAAATTAAATGAAGAGACTCAGGAGCGAAATTCATGGTAAAGACCGTGAAAATTAGACAATACAACTTTTATCTAACTAATCGGCCTTAAATTTATTTTTTAATTCATTCAGAATACGGGAAATTATTTTATTAGTTTGGTATTCTATTATACCATTATACCATTATACTATAATACCATTATGCCATTATTATAATACGGGAAATTATTTTATTAGTTTGGTATTCTATTGTAATATTTATTTGATTACAAATTACAGCAACCTACAATACTAAAGGTCGCGGGTTCGATTCCAGGGGTGGCCATAGGATTTTTTAATGGGAGTAAAAAATCCTTAGCTATGCCGTCCCTCGGATAGGACTTAAAATAGAGGTCCCGAGCCTGTACGATGTCAGGTACTCGTTAAAGATCCCTATCCTGATTATACCAGGATAGGCAAAATTTAGGACTCCCACTGTAGCATCGTCCGATTAGCCTAAGTAGCATAAAAATGGACGTTAAACATTACAAATTACAGTATTTTCTTTATGCCAAAATATTTTCATTTTAATTATTTCCTTAGCCAAAATTTTCGGTGGCCTTGATTCCGATAAAGAAAGTACTTTTTGTAACTATTGTAGATGCATATCTTTCGTGTAAAAAAAATAAATAAATAAATAAAAAAAAATCGGATTAAAATTAGATTTCAGATACAAAATATCGTGGGGTGAATTTACTGGAAGGGAGAATAATTTCTTCCCCTCCATAATAGAAAATTGTAAATTGTGTCTTAAACGAACGGAAAAATTAATAGTTGTGAATATATTCTGACATTGCAGGTTTTGTCATTCTGATTCCAACGTTATGCAAACTCAAAAGTGATATATTTTGTTTTGTAAATATCATCTTGCCGATGTACGACATAGTAGTCCGGGAGCTGAGGGCCAAAAAGGTGCCTGATTTGAAGAAAAGTTTTGATCATATAGGCTGAAAGTACTCATTTCATAGACAATATATTTTAAGTTTAAATCGGTTTAGTGGTTTAGCCGGGTTAGGAACATCAAAAATTTCTAATTTTTACGTTTTTTGCGGAAACCGTGTTCCAACGTCTATAATTAAAAAATCTAGTTTAAATGAAAAATGTTTTGGATAAAAGTTGCAGAGCATCAAATTAGCATGAAAAAAGCTGCTTACACAAAACATTAGTTAAACCCTGCGTGGAAATACCAATAAAAACCTGGAAGAATTCGAAGTAGTTACTTACTTGTTAAGACTTCAGGTTTTGATTGAAATTGAATTTCCTCTGCGATAAATCGTTTTCGAGTTATTAGCGAACAATTGAAAAAAATTCGTAAATGTCGATTTTGTTCGCCTGTAAAATTTGATGGCAACCGATCTGAGGTGGAGGACGTTCACATTTGTTTTATATGAAATGAGTACTTTCAGCCTATATGATCAAAACTTTTCTTCAAATCAGGCACCTTTTTTGCCCTCAGCTCCCGGACTATAGTATTTGTTGTAATGGTCGACAACATACGACTCGACAGCTGTCGGTAAACCCGAACTGAACTATACATATCGGGTAGGGCTTGATCGAAATATCTTGTTGTATACGAGCTAAATCAGACGAGACCTAACCGCTTACAGCCCCAGATCAGATGACACCGGTCTGTAGCGAGCAGCTCTCTCGCTAAACGAGCTATCGATCCGCGCTAAAGAGGAATAGACATTATTTAAGGCTGACATGGGATCTGTCCCGCTTTAGTCACGTCCTGTCAAGTTGCAGTTTGCTATAGAGACCAGTTGTCGCTCTAACTCAATGCCATCCATGACTTCTGTATATGTTAAACATATGTGCATCATCTGTGGTCATATAATAATGACCCAAATGGTGCATCACAAACTCTATACTAACACACCATAGACCATGAAGAATGGTGCAAAAACTGGAGAATAAAAATAAATCCCATAAAATTACGTTTACCTTGCGTCGCTCACAACATCCTTCCTACCCAGAACGATCACAACAGACAAAGTACCGATACCTTGGACTAATGTTTACAGAAGGATGAATTTGGGCCTAAATGTCAAAATGAAAAGACAGGCAGAACCCTTTATTCTGGCTTTCACATCAAAAAATAATTTTGTATGGGGTCACCTGTGGTATTGGTTAGCACAGAAACCTACAATACTAAAGGTCGCAGGTTCGCTTCCCGAGGTGGCCCTAGAATTTTTTAATAGGAGTAAAAAATCCTTGTCTATGCCCTCCCTCGAATAGGACGTAAAATGGAGGTTCCGAGTCTGTATGATGTCAGTTGCTTGTTAAAGATCCCTATCCTAATCATACCTGGATAGGCAAAATTTAGGACTCCCACTGTGGCATCGTCCGATTAGCCTAAGTGGCATGAAGTGACGATAAACAATCAAATAATTTTGTATTTTTCTTAGTCTACAGGAAGGTATCCTATGTACCCCATTTCAGGCGTTTTAAACGCCTCTTCTTCCAATTTAAGTACACGACTCAGTTGTGTCAGAATCATTACTAACAAAAACAACATAAACTTTTCTTAAAACCTAGGAAGTAGTAGATAGATAACGTAATTCATATATATATTTTTACTTTCACTTTCCTATATATGAAATATATAGGAAGGAAAGTATTGGGAGCGTGAAAAATTTCGACTTCCGGTTTTCAACGGAAATACACGTTTTGGGATCCCCTGAGTCCAAATAACCAAGTCCCGCAAAATGGTCTGTGTTTGTGTATGTGTTTGTGTGTGTGTGTGTGTGTGTGTGTGTGTGTGTGTGTGTGTGTGTGTGTGTGTGTGTGAACAGACTAGCTCAAAAACTATAAACCGTACGAACCTCAAATTAGGTATTTGGTGTATGAATACGCCCGCGATGTGACAGCAAAAATTTCATTAAAGTTGACCAAACGGAGGGGGTACTTTATTTAAAGAATTTTGTCTAATTTTTACGTTTTTTTCGATTTTCTCAAAAACGGCTCTAACAATTTTGTTCAAACTGGGTATTTGATGTAAGTATATGCCAAAGATGTGACTGACAAATGCACCTTCTATCGATTTACCTTCACGATATATTTACAAAAAGCAACTAGCAGTAATTAACAAGCAAGCATAAAAAGAAAAACTCGACTGTAGATGAAATTATGTCCCTTAGAAGAATAAATAAGCAATAATGAATACAAAAGTACTGAGAACTTTTAAGTTTTGCAACACCCATACTCTATAACCTATGGAGATATACAAATACAAGCATATGAATGTGGGAAAAAAAGTATTATCAAAACACGTTGATTTCTAATCCCTGTAAGTTCGTAAGTGAAAAAAATCAGGTGCGTGCGCGCAACACACAACTTTCACTTACAAACTTAACGAGAAGCAGTTAACTTCTCCATATAAACAAAAACAAAGGTACTTTATTAAGGAACAAACAAAAAAGAACCAACCCCCCCCAAAAAAAAGCCCCCTCAGAACATTTAAATAATGATAAAGCTTACCTGATATTAAAGATCACCTAATTTTCATTAAACATGACCAATTTTGACAAAAATTGTTAAAGCCGTTTTTGAGATCATCGAAAAAAAAGGTAAAAATTGGAAAAAAATTATGAATTAAAGTGCCCGCTCCGTTTGACCAATTTTGATGAAATGTTGACTATCACATCTTTGGCATATACATACATCAAATACCCAGTTTGATCAAAATCGTTAAAGCCTTTTTTGAGTAAATAAAAAAAACACGTGAAAATTATACAAAGTTTATTAAGTAAAGTCCCCCCTCCGGTAGATCAATTTTGATGTAATGTTGGCTATCACATCTTTGGCATACACATACATCAAATACTCAGTTTAATCAAAATAGTTAGAACCGTTTTTGATAAAATCGAAAAAAACGTAAAACGTTATTAAATAAAGTACCCACTCCCTTTAAGCAAATTTGATAAAATTTTTGCTGTCACATCGCGGGCATATACATACTCTAAATACCCAATTTCAGGTTCGCACGGTTTATAGTTTTTGAGCTTGTCTGTTCACACACACACACACAGACCATTTCGCGGGACTTGGTTATTTTGACTCAGGGGACCCCAAAACGTGTATTTCCGTTGAAAACCGGAAGTCGAAAATTTTCACGATCGCAATACTTCCACTTACTATATATTTCATATATAGGTAAGTGAAAGTAAAAAATCGTGAAAGCCTCGCATCGCACCAGATTTTTACTTTCACTTACCTATATATGAAATATATAGTAAGTGGAAGTATTGCGATCGTGAAAATTTTCGACTTTCGGTTTTCAACGGAAATACACCTTTTGGTATCCCCTGAGTCAAAATAACCAAGTCCCGCGAAATGTTCTGTGTGTTTGTCTGTGTGTCTGTGTGTGTGTGTGTGTGTGTGTGTGAACAGACTAGCTCAAAAACTATAAACCGTGCGAACATGAAATTAGGTATTTAGAGTATGTATAAGCCCGCGATGTGACAGCAAAAATTTCATCAAATTTGCTCAAAGGGAGGGGGTACTTTATTTAATAACTTTTTAAGTTTTTTTCGATTTACTCAGAAACGGTTTTAACGATTTTGATCAAACTTGGTATTTGATGTATTTATATGCCCGAGATATGACTGTAAAAATTTCATCAAAATAGATCTACGGGAGGGGGGACTTTACTTAATAAATTTTGTATCATTTTCACGGTTTTTTTTATTTACTCAAAAACGGCTTTAACGATTAACAAAAATAAGATATGAATGTAGAAAAATGTGTGACTTTGGGAAATGATATTTAGCAAAACACGTCAATTTCTAATCTAAGTAAGTTGGTAAGTGAAAGTTGTGTGTTGCGCGCACGCACCAGATTTTTTTCTCTTAAAAGTGTTATTAAATAACATTATAACGTATGTTGTTAAATTAATCACTAATAATATCAAAAAGTAACTGGTGTTGGTAATGTAAAAAACACCCGCACTATCTTCTCTCATCACTTAAAATATACCAACTTATAGCAGTTCTCATCACATTTCATTTTCATCTCATTTGCTAATTGCCGCTTATTATTTCCGATAGGTGCAAATAAAAGTCTGAAGTGAAAAAAAAAATTTTCTTCTTTATTGATAAGAAATAAAGAAGAAAAGAGCTTTAGAATACTAACTCTTTTAAGGTTTTTTTTAATGTAAAAATGGTTGAACGCTTATTCGCTTCGACATAAATTCAGGATTTGTATAAGAAGCGGACTTTTGTCGGTTTTTATTTTTCCATTAGCTAAAGGATGAAGGAAATGGCTATCTTAAGGATAAAGGGCATAAAGTCCTTCCTCAAGATGAACCGCATCTTTAAGAGTAGCCCTGCATTGATTTTCGTTTAGCCTCTCTGATATATCATAACCGCTTGCTCCTTCTGCCTCCAATCGATTCTCTAACTGATCTTATATCTTATCTTATACCTTCTTACTACAAAGGCTATTCCAGCTTAGCTATGAAATATTATGTTATCTATTAAAGAATATGTTTGAAATCTTTAAAGGGAAAAGTAAAAAAAAATTATGAAATAAAGTGCCCCCTCATTTTACTCAATGTAAACAAAACTTTCCTGTCCTTATCTCAAATACCTAATATTTTTTGAGCCAGTCTGTTCACATACATAAATACAGTAACTCAGATTAATAAGTTGAAAAATTATAGATGTATATATGTATATATTTTTTCATCATGCTGCATCAAAAACATGTGTTTTCAATAATCGGTTTGAGTCCGTAATGTAGTACTTTTCGGGCCTAGGCCTGAAAAATCTTTTTGGTGCGCTGAACTTACCTGCTACTAATATATATTAATGAACATGTAGTTTACAAGGAGGTTACTTGTAGCTATACTGTTCTTCATTCTAATAAAATTAGTATGTTTGAAGTGCAAAATAAGGTTTATAAAACCTTGCAAATAAAGGTTTTAATATAATGAATAATCAGAATTGTATTAATAATATTACTGTGAATGTATAAGTACCTACTTTTCTTTTATTATAGGTTAATAAACAGATGTTTAAAACAATAAATAAAAAGGTGTCAATTTAATTCAATCTGTAAGTTGTTAATGAAAAATAAAATTGTTTTAATGTACTCATGTATGAGCAGTATGATGAAAAGTATTGTTCATAACACGTACCAAAAGTGTGTTTGAGGTGCTTGGTCTGATTTGGTTAAACTCGACCGCCCATCAAAAACAACCACTTTTGGTGTTTATAATTTTAATAAATGAGATACTGAACTGAAGGAATCCTATCCAACGATTTACATATAAATTAAAATTGATCGCCCATGATTGAATAATTTTATTTTTTTTTAAATTTGTCCCTGGTTTAGAACTTTCGGTATGTGATTAGGAAAAGCTATTCCATTCGGCGCTGTTTCGGGAAATGTTGATAAAGTTCTAAATGCAACAGCCGTGTACCGACCGACCCCAAACCTATCTCACCGGGTTTAGCCCGGCTAGGCTCTAGTCCACAGACAGCGGAGGGGATATTTATTCGGGATAGGTTAAAGGGAATATCCTTATCCACAGATCCAAAATTAATTCTTATTTATCATATTTATTCTTTTTTCAATACATTTAAATCGATTTCGAGTACTCGAAATTATTATATTCGATAATAAAATCATTTGCCAGCGACTCCTAAATATTTTAATTGTTTTTTTACTTTCACTTACCTATATCGTTTATTTGTTTGTTAAAACAACAGAGCTACTTACCTATATATGAAATATATAGTAAGGGAAAGTATTGCTATCGTGAAAAATTTCGACTTCCGGTTTTCAACAGAAATACACGTTTTGGATAACCAAATCCAGCAAAATGGTCTGTGCGTTTCTCTTTTACTCGATATTTCGAATGTGCGAAAAGTTTTCAATAAAAACTAGAAAATTTTAGAATTAATCACTATTGGTGATATTAAAAAACAATGATAAAATGCAAATATAACAACATTTTGTTTTTATAGGTTCAATCATTACGTTCCTTCCTGATTTTATGCATTTAGTTTTCATTAAGTGATTTTCTAAAACTCCATACCTTTCAATCAAAAATATTACGACTCGTTTCAGAAGTACCTTGGTACGTGTCTAATCAAATCTTAAATACTGATTTCCACATGCCCCAAAAGTAAAAAAAAACTCATAAAAATACTTTACAAACGTTTCCACACTAACCAACGCGGACATGTTAACCTCCTTATACGAGATATTGCTACAGGTGACATGCCCATAAATATTAGGAGGAGATTAAAAAGGCGTTGGATGACTGATCTCCTTCTTTAACAGACCTGAATTACTGTATCAAGCCAGACAAGAGGTACTGCCATCCTTCCCCATGCCTCACATGCCAGTATATGTCTATTCACAGCCAACAAATCTGCTGATTGTTGACAGGCGCTGATTCACAATTGGAGTAAAAAAACAAAAAACATTCCGGGGGGGGGAAGTTAGCAAAATATTTGGGGCAAAGATTCTCTCAGGTGTTGCCTTTTCCTGATGGAACTTTTGTTTTCATACCCTTATGGATTTGATTTGATATGGGTAAGCATGAATTTATGCGAAAAGCAAAGCCAGATTTGCAAATACAGCATCAATGTTAAGATTATTTATTTATGTTTAACACTAATGTAACCAAAAAAATAGCCTCGTGTGTTAATCGCTTTATATATTTTAATACTTTTGTGGGTTAAACAATTTCTATTCAAAGAAAATAAAAAATTCCAATGCAAACAGTTTACAAAAATTATCACATTGTAACATAGAAATAACCATATCAATTGAGCTTCAGAACAAGACTAACTCTCCAGTCCATCGCTCCTTATATTTAGTCGTAAGGAGACCAGCCTCGAACCTTCTGGGCCAGCGTAAAAGGTTCTCGAACATCGTAGTCACAAACATGTACTATGACAGTTTGTTCAATAGCTCCTCATTATCTATCCTCATATAGACTCAAGAGGTTTTTTTTTTTGGGTCAAAATTTTAATAGTTTTACAATATGGCATTATTTATTGTTAAATGTGCCAAATCTAGTTATTGGATTTAATTGTGAAATCTACCCTATGGTTAGTTTGTTAAAGTCTTACTTCATAGAAGACTTAGAGGACCCTTCAAACATTAGACTCATGTATATCTTGTAATAAAATTAGCTCTTGTTTACCTATTTCTTCAAGTTAAAGTTGGGGTGCCAATGACTGTATGGTTTATCTTATATATGATTTATTTATCAACATACATTTTCATTTAACAACATTAAAAATTTAAATGTCACACATATCATTACAGTCCCTTCCATTAATTCCTTATTGTTTGCTCTTCCAAAATTATTTATATCAGTCAATGTCAACAATGTATTGTGCCGCATCATAATTCCACTGGAATTGTATTATTATTGTATGTTTAAAACATATATAATCCCATCACCCAAATCCAGAGACAAATAAACCAATTGTTACTGTACAAGAGTAAATAAAAGTTAATTAACGAAAGATAACATAAGCATAAAAAGTATTTTTTAAATTTGTCTTCTTTTTTTAGGCCATTGTTAAAAATCTGAGAAGGAATGAAAATTATACATCAAAGGACTTTGTTTTTAGATGAAGAAAGAAAATACTAATTAAAAAAAAAATGTTTTTCCTTCAACACACAGACAACCTATTTTCTTATTATATTATTATTATATATCCATCTAAAAAACTGTTGTGTGAGGTTCATAATGAAGTAATGTTATGTTATAATACGTACAGCACGATCCCCATTATTCGTGGAATATGGTAGCACAGCTGCCTCTGATAATGCCCGAAAAAAAGGCAAGTATTCAAAAATAGCTTCTCTTTTTATAGTATTTATACACACACACACACACACACACACACACACACACACACACACACACACACACACACACACACACACACACACACACACACACACACACACACACACACACAAACATATATATATATATATATAAAAGAGAGTGGGGAACAAAGAGGCGGTTTTTAGGTAACACAGAGACATTGCTCGGTGAGTCACCATATTAAAACTAAATATTTTAATTAAAATATTAATATTAAAAGATAATACCATTTTATTACAAAGTATAATCGTGACAATCATCATAAAAAATATATGACTTCTTTGAAGTAGTCATTACGAAGAGTATTTGACAAGATTGATATCACTAGATAAAATTCTTTTTTGTTTTTTACTTTCACTTACCTATATATAGGTAATACTTCCACTACTTACCTATATATACTTACTATATACTATATATCTATATATATATACTATATACTATAGATATATATATATATATATATATATATATATATATATATATATATATATATATATATATATACTATATATATATACTATATACTATATAGTATATATATAATATAGATTTTATATATATATATACTATATACTTACCTATATATAGGTAATACTTCCACTTACTACATATTTCATATATATATGAAATATGTAGTAAGTGGAAGTATTGCGATCGTGAAAAATTTCGACTTCCGGTTTTCAACGGAAATACACGTTTCAGGGTGACCCCTTTGTCAAATTAACCAAGTCCCGCGAAAGGGTCTGTGTGTGTGTGTGTGTGTGTGTGTGTGTGTGAACAGACTAGCTCAAAAACTATAAACCGTGAGAACCTCAAATTGGGTATTTAGTGTACGTATATGCCCGCGATGTGACAGCAAAAAATTCATCAAAATTGCTCAAAGGGAGGGGGTACTTTATTTAATAATTTTTTTAGTTTTTTTTCGATTTTCTCAAAAACGTTTCTAACGATTTTGATTAAACTGAGTATTTGATCTATTTATATGCCCGAGATGTGACTGTAAAAATTTCATCAATATGGATCAAACGCAGCGGGCTCTTTATTTCATAATTTTTTCCAATTTTTACCTTTTTTTCGATGATCTCAAAAACGGCTTTAACCATTTTTATCAAATTCGTCATGTTTAATGAAAATTAGGTGTTCTTTAATATCAGGTTAGCTTTATCATTATTAAAATATTCTGAGGGGGCTTTTTTTGTTTGTTTGTTTCCTATAAAGTACCTTTGTTTTTGTTTATATGGAGAAATTAACTGTCTCTCGTTACGCCTAAAAATAAGAAATGGCTAAATATGAGATATGATAAAAATAAAGAAAACATAAAGAGGAGAAAAAAAGAAAAATATTCGGTCAACTCATAAAACTTGTTGAGCTCACGCATGCGAAGTACGCCTTTAAAAACAGACCATAGCTCATAATTAAAGCCTTTCTCTTCATTTGAGAAGTGGCAATTAACAAAACGCATTAATTTCTAATCTAAGTAAGGTGGTAAGAGAAAGTTGTGTGTTGCGCGCACGCACCAGATTTTTAATTTAGGAACCAATATTTACAACGAAAATTTGAGATTAACATTACATGGGGCCCACATGTCAAAATGAAAAAAAGGACTCTTGACAAAAGACTCAAACTTCTCTACCCGCTACTTTCTAAATCGTCAAAACTGAAACTGAAACAAAAAGTAAATACGTACACTTACTTACTAAAGCCCATATGGACATATTCCTCACAGATATTCGGCATTGCTAAAAAGACTCTCTTACAAAAACTTCAAACTTTTCAATCAAAATTGTTACGACTCATCACAAAATCACCCTGGTACGTGACTAACAAAACTTTACATACAGACCTCCATATACCAACAGTCGACCAGCACATAACGACGCTATACAAAAGATTTTTTAATAATTTAAACGGACACCCAAATAGTCTTATCAGTAATATGGCCGAAGTACGGATGGATACGAGAAGACTAAAAAGGCGCTGGATGAGAGATCTGCTCTCTTAGACAGCCAAGGTAATTGAATCAAGCCAGGAAGGGGGTGCTGTTGGGTGCTTTCCCTCCTCATGCCTGACATGTCATCATTTCCCAATACCGTCATCTCATTCGCTGATTGTCAGCACCTTGCTGACAGGTGCGAATCAATTATTGAAGTAAAAAAAAAACAAAAAAAAAACATTACCATATCACGTATTGACAATATATAAAGTATAATTTTGGTAAAATTAGGTGAAATAATAAAAAAACCTATATTATATTGTAACTAAATGAGTTACATCCTGTACAGAAGTGTTATGTTTACATAATTATTTAACCTCAATATTAATGTCTCAAATGAGTTAAGTACATCTTACTTTTGCGAGTAGTTAGTAAACATTGAAGGTTAAAATCTCTATAAGAGAGAATCTTAAATCTTATTTTTTTCGCACTTCTTTGAAGTAAGCCAAAGAGTAACGATTTTTTTACTTTCACTTACCTATATATGAAATATATAGTAAGTGGAAGTATTGCGATCGTGAAAATTTTCGACTTCCGGTTTTCAACGGAAATACACGTTTTGGGGTCCCCTGAGTCAAAATAACCAAGTCCCGCGAAATGGTCTGTGTGTGTGTGTGTGTGTGTGTCTGTGTGTGTGTGTGTGAACAGACTAGCTCAAAAACTATAAACCGTGGGAACCTGAAATTGGGTATTTAGTATAGGTATATGCCCGCGATGTGACAGCAAAAATTTCATCAAAATTGCTCAAAGGGAGGGGGGACTTTACTTAATAAATTTTGTATCATTTTCACATGTTTTTTTTATTTACTCAAAAACGGTTTTAACGATTTTGATCAAACTTGGTATTTAATGTATTTATATGCCAAAGATGCGATAGCCAACATTACATCAAAATTTATTTACGGGAGGGGGGACTTTACTTAATAAATTTTGTATCATTTTCACGGTTTTTTTTTTTATTTACTCAAAAACGGCTTTAACGATCAACAAAAATAAGATATGAATGTAGAAAAATGTGTGACTTTGGGAAATGATGTTTAGCAAAACACGTCAATTTCTATTCTAAGTAAGTTGGTAAGTGAAAGTTGTGTGTTGCGCGCACGCACCAGATTTTTTTTTTTTTTAAATTACCTATTAATTAATTAATTCGAAAATTGGAATGACTAATTTCAATAAAAAAAAATTTTAAATCAAATTTGAAAGGAGATACGCAATAAAAAAAAAATGGATTTGATTAATAAACGTCCAATAAGTGAGACAATTGTGATTTGAAACTGGTTGATTCAATGTAATTCATTATCGGTAGCATGCGAAGAAATTTTAACTGATACATTTAATAAATTTGCCCGCTGAAACACTAATTGGTTGTTTTTGTTTTTTTTAGTATCATATTATTGGTTTGTATCAAAACGAAATTTAAGCTTGTTAAGTTAGGATGTTTTTAATTAAATTTCCAATTTTTTTTTTTTTGTTATAAATGTTGTTATATATAAGGGAAAGCAAAATATGAATTGAGTTTGTTTATTTTTTCTTTAACGTCACTTTATGCAACTAAGGCTAATCGGATGACGCTACAGTGGGAGTCCTAAATTTTGCTTATCCAGGTATAATTAACGCTCATGTATTAGTTATGTTACCTCTTTGGCATAACTTCTAAGCCATGAGGTTAACAAATAAGAAAAAAAAGATACTTTTACAATTATTTATTTCGAAAATAATAAATAATAAAAATAACAAAAATTATTAATAACTAGTAACTGCTATTGCTTTTAACGAAAATTGTAAAAAAATAACTACTTGGTACTTTGTGAAATCAAATCTTACCTGGCATGCGAAAGGAACATAAAAAATAAATCTTCTAAAATTAAAATAGTCTACTAACCTAATAAAATAAAATAAATTAATCTTTTAAGGTTAAAACTAAACGAACATGGGGTTACCTGTGGTACAGTGGTTAGCATAGCAACCTACAATACTAAAGGTCGCAGGTTCGCGCCCAGCGGTGGCCCTAGGATTTTTTAATAGGAGTGAAAAATCCTTAGCCATGCCGTCCCTCGGATAAGACGTAAAATGGAGGGCCCGAGCCTGTATGATGTCAGGTACTAGTTAAAGATCCCTATCCTAATTATACCTGAATGGGTAAAATTTAGGACTCCCACTGTAGCATCGTCCGATTAGCCTTAGGGGCATAAAGTGACATTAAACAAACAAAAAACTAAACGAACAAAACATTAACATTAAGCAAAACTAAACGCATGCATAATTACTATTTTAACCACCGTACTTTAAATTGTTATGGCCATCACTAACTACTCCGTGCAATATGTTTTGTGTGAACGATTCAGGAAAAGGACCACGGGTAATATTTCAGGGTGTTCATTCGCCAGGACACTTCATACACTATAACATCATGAAAACTCATCTTAGCCCAATAATCGATGGTTACGATATTCTTGCAACGAGCTAAGTGGGGCAGTTGATCTCTGTATCAAGTACCGCTACAGCTCTTTGCAATTTCGAAACTTTGAAAATATCGGAATTTCATGGAATATAAATTAAATGCTATAAACTACGGCTTCCAAATCGTAAAACGTTTATGGCAAATGAAATTTAGCTTTATTTTCACTATAATTTTAGTGAAAATATAGAGGAAAAAGTCCAACAGCCTTTAGTCAATTGGATATGGACAAGTATGTAACAATCTGTTTATTATCAACATAAAATGCCCATTTATGAAATAAAGGGGTTTTATCAAAAAAACAATTATTTAATTCAAGAAAATATAAAATCATAAGAGGATAGGACTACGAATTGTAGCAACTATCTAACTATCGAACAACACATATGTAGCTACTTTTTACTTTAACTTACCTATGAATAAAATATATAGTAAGGGAAAGTATAGCGATCGTGAAAAAATTCGACTTTTTTCCGGTTTTCGACGGAAATGTACGTTTTGGGGTCCCCTGAGTCCAAATAACCTAGTCCCGCGAAATGGTCTGTGTTTGTGTGTGTGAAAAGACTAGCTCAAAAACTATAAACCTGAAATTGGATATTTGGTTTATTTATATGCCCGCGATGTGACAGCTTTATATAGTAAATGTTGTCTAATTTTTCGATTTTCTCAAAAACGGCTCTAACGATTTTCATCAAACTGCGTATTTGGTGTATGTAAATGCCTGCGAAGTGACAGCTAAAATTTTATCGAAGTTGATCAAACAGAAGGGGCACTTTATTCAAGAAATGTCGTCTCGCTTTCAAGTGTTTTTTTTTATTTACTCAAAACCCGGGTGTAATGATTTTGATCAAACTGTGTATTTGATGTATGCATATGCCCGCTATGTGACAGCCGAAATTTTATATCCCGTGTTATCACTGATGAAAATAAAAAGTTTTATTTAGGAATAAAATAAATTTATTTTACTTTATAGAGTAAATTATTTAAGATACTCAAATTATTTTAAGCTTTTAAGGTGTCAAAAAATATGGTATAAGATCATCTTTAATTAATTATATTTTAGTTCAGAAACATTAGTTCCATAATAGATTACTGCATGCAATATAAAGTGATTTTAAAGGATCAGTAATCGTTCTCGGTTTCTTGAGAGACATAACAGACAAACTTTACAACGAGACGTAAATACACCTTCTAACAATTCACCTTCACGATATATTTACAGAAAGCAACTCGCAGTAAAAAAAAACAAGCAAGCAGTAAAAAAAACTCGACTGTTGATGAAATTAGGTCCCTTATAAAAGAAATAAGCAATAACTAATCGAAAAGTACTGAGAACTTCCAACTTTTACAATACAGATACATTATAACTTATGGAGATATACAAATATACGCATATATATGTGGAAAAGTTTGGCGTTTTCATATTATCGGAACACGTCGATTTCTAATCTAAGAAAGTTGCTAAGTGAAAGTCGTGTGTTGAGCGCAGATTTTTATTCTCACTTTCGTAACAAAATATACGGACAAATCAACAACAAACTAATAAAATATACGAACACAACTGACATGTCAGTTCGGAGTAGATTAAAAAGAAGCTGGATGAGAGACCTCCTCTCCTAAATTAAGGGGGATCAACTAATCAAGCCCGGAATGAAGTGCTGCTCTGGGCACTATTAAGTCCATAATACCAAAGTAACATTTGGTGGTTTAATGTCCTGATAGTGAATAGAATTATGAAAAGTAAACAAATATTTAAAAGTATTTGCAAGCTATAAAATGTTTTATTTTTAAATATTAAGATGTTATAATAAAAATATAATGAAAAATCAAGAATAATATTATTTTATGGCTCGTGCAATCGTTTAGACGATTTTAAACAATTAATAATCTCCAACTTGGGATCATTAAATCTTTATGCACTTTAAAGACAAACTTTTTACGATTTACTAAAAATAGTCCATAAAATATTCCTGTTGGAATGGAACTTTTAATGTCTTGTCTACGAAACTACTTTAACAACTTTTAAATGAAAGGGAGTAATAACAGTTTTTATTTTATTATTTAACTATTCGATTTATTTTTAAACAAGAATGTCCAATTACATTTTTACTATC
Source organism: Aelia acuminata (assembly GCA_911387785.2). NCBI lineage: Eukaryota > Metazoa > Arthropoda > Insecta > Hemiptera > Pentatomidae > Aelia > Aelia acuminata. The sequence continues at coordinate 228,202,260 of OU426978.1, forward strand.
ACCTACCTATTTGTATATGAAATATAATATAATATTGCGATCGTGAAAAATTTTGACTTCCGCTTTTCAACGGAAATACGCGTTTTGGGGTCCCCTGAGTACAAATAACCAAGTCCCGCAAAATGTTCTGTGTGTGTGTGAACATACTAGCTCAAAAGCTATAAACCGTGCAAACTTGAAATTGGGTATTTAGTATAAGTATATGCCCGCGATGTGACAGCAAAAATTTCATAAAAATTGGTCAAACGGAGGGAGTACTTTATTTAATATCTTTTTACGATTTTCTCAAAAATGGCACTAAAGATTTTGATAAAACCAAGTATTTGATGTATTTATATGCCCGATATATGACTGCAAAAATTTCATCAAAATTGATCAACCGGAGGGGGCACTTTACTCAATAAATTTTGTATCATTTTCACATGTTTCTTTTATTTAATCAAAAACGGCTTAACGATTTTGATCAATCAAAATTGGTCAAACGAAGGGGGCACTTTATTTCATAACTTGTTTTCCAATTTTTACCGTTTTTTTTATTATCTCAAAAACGGCTTTAAAGATTTTGATAAAATTCGTCATTTTTCATGAGAATTAGGTCTCCTTTAATATCAGGTAAGCTTTATCACTATCAAAATGTTCTAAAAGGGGCTTCAATGGGGAAGGGGCCTTTTTTATTCTCCTATAAAGTAAGGTTTTTTGTTTATATGGAGAAATTAACTGTCTTTCGTTACGCCTAAAAATAAGAAATGGCTAAGTATGAAATATAAAAAAAATCAAGTAAACATATAGAGGAGGCAAAAATAAAAACATTCCGTCAACTCATAAAACACGTTGAGTCCACGCATGCGGAGTACGCCTTTAATGACAGACCATTGTTCATAATTAAAGCTTTCTTTTTAGTTAATGGAAATTATTTGTTTCTCTGGTAACTAAATGAAATTTTCAACAAGTACATAGAGAATTATAAAATCAGACGACTTGGAGTATTATGCTTGCACTGCCGAATTATCACAAGTAAATACTTATATTTAATGATACAAAAATTAGTTTTTTTTATACAGCAAATAAAAACAAAATCAGAAATGAATGTAGAAAAATGTGTGACAACGAGAAATGGCAATTTTCAAAACAAATTTTCAAAAGGCATTATAAAAGTTGTTGGTCATATTGAGACTATATTGGCGTTTATATACTACATTATCGAAAAGTAGAAATATTTAATATTTGTTCTTAATAATTAAATAACCTTAAATCAAAAAGAGTTTTTTATGACATTATGTTACCTTTGTAAGATATTTTCGAGTTAAAATCTCATTATAAGTACCTTTGATTTAATAGCATTCTCATTTATTCTTTTTACTTTAAAATTTTGGTTCCACCTGTTTTTATATAAATTTTAGATAACTTATATCCACCTAGATTATATATATTTTATATTGGTATATATTTAATATTTTTTCCAGATTTAATATTGTCTATTAGTACAACATTATTTTGATTTTATTTTTTTTTTTTTTTTTGTTAACTTGGCTTCATTATGGTATGGAAGCATTTAGTAATTAATAATAACAAAAATGAAGGCCTAAGGTTCGATGCCGACACCACTTGTTCCCTGCACACCTCCATCCAGAACCAACTTCGACAGATCTGCCTCAACGCAATCCTCCCACCTCCGTCTCGGCCTGCCCCTCGGACGTTTCCCATTCGGCACCGCGCTTATTAATCTTTTCGGAATTCGTTCACTACTAAGTTTCCCAATTTTACACACCCATTTTATTCGACTCGCAGCAATTCGACTCTTCGGTCCAAATATTCTACGCATTACTAGGTTATTGCAGAAGCGGTTATTGAAGTCACTTTGCAAAATTTATATCGACAAGAAGTTACGCCGTTAATATCTTAAAATAGTTATTTATTATACGAGTGACGAAAGTAGATCATTTTACAACTAGCGTGAAACGTTTACCCACACGAGCGAAGCGAGTGTGGTAATTTCACGAGAGTTGTAAATTCTACTTTTTTCACGAGTGTAATATTAAATTTTTTCTGTAATCGTGTAATACATGATCAGATCTAACCAGAATATGAACAAAATTAGGATGTTGTGAAGATTATGGTATGTTGTTGGTAGGTTATAAGCATGGTTGTGAAGTAGTGCAGTTATAAACAAGTGCAGGTTATAAATAAGTAAGGTAATTATTATTATATTTAAATTTTAAAATATATTGATTATTTCCACCAATAATTCATTCACATTTCAATTTATTTTGTTAAAATAAATTCTTACAATGTTAAGAAACATTTAAAAGCATTTAATTTCCAACTTCAAATTATTTTTAATTTATACTTATTACTAATTAAGAAGGCAATTCACTTTCTTCACTTGTGAAGAAAGTAATCACTTTCTTCACTCAATTGCAAAATGTTTCACTTTCTTCACTCATTTCAGTTTAGTAATGTTACCATTATTCAACGATTACAGAAAAAAATTATTTTTGTTCCCAAAGTTTAAACTAATATTATTTTATCAGTGAGTTTTTTTTTTTTTTTTTTTTTTTTTTTTAATCTTCTTATGTTTATCTTTAATTGAATGGATCCGCCGAAAAACGTTCTAAGCGACAAATATGCAATGTTGAATAATCAGTGAAAAAAAGTCATAGTCTAAAGTTATTGTTAGTTCTATAGGTGAATTTACTTTCTCATGTGATTTGTTATGTATAAATGTAAAATGACATAATGAAGTACTAGATCATACTATGACGTACTATTATACATTTTAATACATTCACCCAAAAGTGCCACCTCGGCAACTTTGTCGCTTAGAACGTTTTTCGGCGGATCCATTCAATTATTACTTTTATTTTCAAAATTTTACATCTCTATTTGTGTTTTAGTATAGTCTTAGGTAATTTGATTAAAAGTTTTGTTGAATTTTTAATTACTTAATAGCCAAATATAAGCTTGTATATCAAGCTTATACTTCTTTTTCCCAACGATTATATTACCTATTATATATTGTTAATTATATATCATCGGTGTTTGGTCAAAAGGGGTTAAGTCATCGAATATGAAGCTTAAACAACGATTTTCCAATCTATTGAAAAGACATTATAATTTTTTTCTGATAGTATTTGTTTATTCCAGAATAATAAAGAAACTATATTCTTTCAACAGAGACTGACGTATTACTACATTAATACGTAATTACGTAATAACGTATAATTACCTAATTAAGTAATAACGTAATTACTACAAAACAGAGGACAACGAATAAATCATAGTAAATTATAAATTTTAAGAAGACGAGACAAAAAAAAAATTTTTTTTATGACAACTCCTTTCGCCCAAACATGAATGATGTACTATAATTATTTACCTATAATTGTAATTGTAATATATAAATAAAATTTCATTTAGTTTTGCTCAACTGTAATAATAGTTTTGCAAGCGTTACTCAAATAATAATGCTTTGTAACAATAAAAAAAAAAAAAGGTTGCTTTATTTTATGTAAAATATAATATAGTGAAAGTAATATTTCTTATATTTCACTATAAAAATTCCAAGTAATACAGATGATCTCTGTATTTTAATTTCAATCGATTTTTAAGTAATATGATCTTCAAACTGATGCCGTTAAGCTTAAGTTTCATTATTCCCGAGGTTTAATCTATATCATCAGAATCAATTTTTTTTTTAACTTGCTTTTGTCGTTGCCGTATTTTATATAACACCATGAACGTTCAATTTGTTTTTTTACTTTCAATATTTTACATGTATAAATTTTTTTTTAACAGTACTATATTCCTTCGATGGTTAAATATAAACTTTTAATTTTACTTTTTTGTGTTTATGTCATTATATCATTTTACCGCCATCTCGTTCGCTCATTGTCCGCACTTTGCAGACAGGTGTGAATTAAGAATTAAAGTAAAAAAAAAAAAAAAAAAAAAAAAAAAAAAAAACTTTTTTGTGTGTACTAAGCTTTGATAAGAATGAATCTTATTAACTATATTTATTTTAAATTACTTTTTTTTTTATTCCTTTATTATTCCTTTTATTTTAAACATTTTAAAAAAAAAACTTTTTTGTGTGTACTAAGCTTGGATAAGAATGAATCTTATTAACTATATTTATTTTAAATTACTTTTTTTTTTTTTTATTCCTTTATTATTCCTATTATTTTAAACATTTAACAGCTCTATTTATATATATAAACAGTCTATAGTATTTTTTTTTCTTTTTTTTCCTTTGAGTAAAGTTAGTTTTAAAACCTTCTTGATAATACTCTATTGTTATAAAATTCGAATAATGTTTGGACTAATTGTATCAAGTTTGTATTTCTTTTTTTTTTTTCCCAGTTTAAGTTTATAACGTTTTCTTATTTATTTTTTTTATGATAAATATGTGTGGCAAGAAGATGGTTACTATTCTTTTTTTTTTTTTTTTTTTTTTTTTGGATGATCACTTGCGAAATTTCAACTACGAACAGCGACTAGATAAAATAGTCTTTGATAACAAATAGTCTACCATTGGGGCAATTACCTTAACTAAAAAGTATCCCTCAACCTGCGTTACCACGCATCTCGTCTCCATAAAAGAATATGGTAATTAGTGCCTTAATACGCGAACGGAACTATTATTACTATTGTGACTATATTCTATCATAAGTTTTGTCATTCTGATTCAAGCGATATGCATTTTTAACCATATTCTTCCCGACGTCCTGTATAGTGAACACAATATTCCATCAATTTAGTAACTTTTTTTTCTTTTGTTATCACCTTACCGAGTTATTTACATATTTTCTTTATTTATGCTCATAGTTTTATTAGTCAGTAGGGGTGTATGGTAGAGCACATTTGTAATTTGTCATAGTTGATACTCTTTTTTTCTAAATGTCGCAGTGTCAGAATCACTCAGTCTTTAAATTTAAATTTTGATATTTAAGTTGTTAAATATAATTTCATATATTTTTAAAACAATTTATAATATAAAAAAAAATTATAAAAAAACACTCTCGCCTTCCCTTGGCATTGTCGGTGTAGTTTCTTAGCCTTATTTTAAATCACTCAGACTTTAAGTAATTTTTTTCCGATATTTAAGCTATTAATATAAATTTCATATATTTTTGAAACAATATTGTAATATGTAAAAAATTATAAAAAAAAAACAACACTCGCTTTCACTTTTCTCAATTGTCGTTGCAGCTTCTTAGTCTTTGGTTAAATTACTTAGTCTTAAAATAAACCAATTTTTCCGATCTTTAGGCTATTAATATAAATTTCATTTATTTTTTAAACATTTTTTTAATATATGAAAAAGGTATAAAAAAAAACAAAAAAAAAACACGCCTTCCATTCGCATTTTCGCTTATTTTCGTTGTAGTTTCTTTGTCTTAGTTTAAATTACTTAGTATTTAAATATATAAAAAAAAGAAACAGTCGCTTTCACTTTCCTCAATTGTCGTTGTAGCTTCTTAGTCTTTGGTTAAATTACTTAGTATTAAAATAAACCAATTTTTCCGATCTTTAGGCTATTAATACAAATTTCAGATATTTTTTAAACCATTTTTTAATATATGAAAAAGTTATATTAAAAAAAAAAAAAACACTCGCCTTCACTCGCATGTTTGCTAATTGAAGGGGTTGGGGCAAAATAGTGCCAGGCAACATTTTTAATAAAAATAAAGTGTAGCTTCCGTCTCTAGTATATTATGTAGTACTATATGTCTATGGTAGAAATGCCACCTGAAATATGACTATAGAGGCTCTATATAGTCATATTTAGGCGGCGTTTCCATCTTAGACATATAGTAATAAATAATATACAAGAGACGGCAGCTACAGTTTATTTTTATTAAATATAATGCATGGCACTATTTTGCCCCGACCCCTTCAATTGTCGTTGTAGTTTTAGTTTAAATTACTTAGTCTTTAAAGAAAAAACAATTCCGATATTCTAGCTATTAATATAAATTTAATATATTTTTTAAACAATTTATAATATGTGATAATATAAAAAAAAAGTAAAAAAAAAAAAAAGACTCACCTTCACTTCGCAAGCAGCCAGTGGAAGGTGTAATATCCCAGTCTGGAATCCCACGGAGATAACACAGTCGGTATCACAACATAACACGCCCGCACGAGACACACAAACGTTCGCAACGAAGCCCGGGGTCACACTGACTTAGTAAGGCGCGTTCGGCAGAGCTCGGGCGTTTTCGGCCGCTTCAAGTCCCCCCACGAACGGCTGCTTCACAGTCCCTCGACAAATACATTTAGAGCCTGAGCCACTTGATCGATAATTTTTACCCTGAGGGCTTCGGGAAGGCCGCGAACAGCTGTTCGGAGCGATCGGGGTGACCGGGATTGAAAGCCTCTAATCCATGTAATATCGAAGAGGGAAAAAATGGATATTGTAAGGAAACAGCTGAGATCAACAATAAGAATTCTCGTACCTGTTGCTAGTAGTCCCCACTTCTGTGCCCTAACAAAAAAGGGGTTCTAGTCTCTTTAGAAAATACTGGCTGTTTCTACAAGTTATAACAAATTTCCAAACGGAATATTCATTCATAACTAAAGGTCTAAACATGTCATACAATGCGTTGGGCTTAAGAAATATAGAGTATAAATACGATAGGTTAAATGATGATCAGGATTTTCAGTTTGAAATTTTTTTTTTTATTTTCGAAAGCCAACGTTTCGATCCAACTAGTGGATCTTCATCAGGGCTAAAAGAAAACAAATATATGAGTATCTATGCTAGATGATGACAATAAATGAATATTTTACAGAACTGATAAGGTTTCCCCGTCATAAACCTTTGAAGTCGGCAAACTATCCCCTACCACTACCTCGTCCCTTATTTTTACCTTCAGTCTTTGTATCTACCTTGACTCAGAAGGTAAATATCAGATTCTATTGTATCTTGCTAACCAGCTACTTATTTAAATATTCATGTCTTAAGCTTACCATCTTTTATAATATCACCAGTTCTGTAAAATATTCATTTATTGTCATCCTCTAGCATAGATACTCATATATTTGTTTTCTTTTAGCCCTGATGAAGATCCACAAGTTGGATCGGAACGTAGGCTTTCGAAAATAAAAAAAAAATTTCAAACTGAAAATCCTGATCATCATTTAACCTATCGTAAAGATTAACAGTTAACTATCTCTCACCTCTAGAGTATAAATAAATAAAAATTGCTATATCATTTCAGAGCTGTTGACGTGTACCATTTTAACTCAAATTTAAATATGTATTCTGATAACTATTTCGCATTTCGTGTACAATCGATTTGATCTTGGCATACCTTAATCCAAATGAAAAAAGTAAATATTTTTACATATGAACTAGAAAAAAAATATAGTTAGAAAGCGATACTGACTAGGATGGCGATTTTTACTTTTCTTAAAACCAGATAATTATACATATAATCAATTAAATAAAAATCATACAGTAAACTCTATGTTGGTCCTGCGGTGTAGTGGTTAGCATGGCAATCTACAATACTAAAGGTCGCGGATTCGCGTCCCGAGTTGGCCCTAGGATTTTTTAATGGGAGTCAAGAATCCTTGGCTATGCCGTCCCTCGGATAGGACGTTAAATGGAGGTCCCGATCCTGCACGATGTCATTCCTGGATAGGCAAAATTTAGGACTCCCACTGTAGCATCGTCCCATTAGCCTTAGTGGCATAAATTAACGTTAAATAAACAACAACAACCCTAACTTTATACTAACAAAAATAACATACAATGCTATAATTAACTAATGGACATGGAGTTTCGAAATTTTACGGATGTAATATACTCGGCTTAATTCCCCATCCCCTCCCCTCCCTCGGGAAGCACTATACAGCCTAAATGGTGAGGAACTGTGCAGTAAGAGTAGTGTTGTGGAAAATAAAGGGGCAATGACTTCCATTCCGCATGATCTTTCAGCGTTGCGGGCTTAGCGGACCATCACTATATTAGGGGCTATGTGCTCTTATTAAGGATAAATATGCTCTTAAAATGCAACTATTAGTTTTACTAAATAACGAACCATAATATATATAAAAAATTGTACGTTCGAATACGTTAATAAGTTCGATTAAAATATGATGTCAGTAGGAAGTGAAAAAATGAAAAGATTTAACAAGGCTTAAAAAATTATAAGTATGTAAGATTACATATTTTGTTAGATTGGTCATTGTAATATCTGCGATTACTATATTTAGTTATTATTATGATTGAATAAAGGATTTCAATCTGCTTAAAAAATTTACATTTCCACCTGTCTTAAAAGAAACAGACAATAAATGAACCTGATGACTGAACACAAAGAATAAATAACATGTCATGAGAAGCATAGGAAAGGGTGATACCCAGCGGCATCTCTTCCTGCCGTGATTTACACTTAGACAGGGAGCTCACCAGCTCTCTTTTAGTCTTCTCTTGCTGTTATCGGGTATGTTGACATGTGCTTTGTATTGTGGATGCTGCCATAAGAAAAGTAAAATTTGAATTAATAATTTAAAATAATATTATGTAAAGTACTGTACATGCTCAAACCCGGTGGTCAGTTTTACCTGAAGACGGCAAGTTCCTGGAAATACAGCCTTGGAAGTTATTAGGGCCATGAACCTGTTGTTAGAAATTCAAAATAAGTAAAACTGGAGACCGACAATACTGCCGACACTCACCAAGGGAAATGCCTAAGAAGAATGTTAGAGAAATTTGGGGCCATAAACACTGGTTTTGCCCTGGCAAAGCAAGGAAAAAATAAATAAAAGCAAGGAAGGGAAATTTTAGGATAGCCAGCCAATCAGAAGAAGTCTGGAGAGAGTGGGGGGAAAACGATTTGTATGGAGGAAGAAAAGAGAAGAGAGGAAAATAGGGAGGAAGTGCTGAGATTGACAAGAGAGTTCGGGCGGAGGTCCAGGTTTCCAGATAGAGCTGTAAGAAGATGCGGCGCTGAGTCTAGGAGAGCAGCGTGAGAGACGGCAGAGACTGATCATACCAGAGACTTACAATGGTCCAGAAAGAGAGCACCCAAGATAAGTTTAATGTAGAGTACTAATTGTAATATTGCGTGGTATGCATTCAGATTATGTTGACTTGCCAGTAAGGAGACATATCAGTAACTAAGCAGAAATTTGCCCCAGTTTTTGCGCTGACAAAGATGCCGATAAAGAACATGAAAAGAATATCATGGAGGCTAAAAATTACCTTTAGTAGAGACTAACCTGAAGAGAACACGAACCAAGGGGGAAACACGATTTATCTGGAGGAAGAAAAGAGAATTTAGAAGTTGCAGAAGAGAGAGAGGAGCGGCAGAGTCGAGGTTTCCAGGGAGAACTGTGAGAAGATGCGGAGCTGAGTCTAAGAGATCGTCAGAGATAGCAGAGAGTGATCATACCAGACTTACAATGATCCAGAGAGAGCAAACCAGATAATTTTAATAAACAGTACTAATTGAGGCGTTTGGTTTCAAAACCGGCAACATTTATTTTCAACAATTTTTCAGGACTGATCAAAAAAGAGTCAATTTGAACCGCTTTTGATAAGAAATGGAATCTTTTAGTATTGATTTTCGAAGAATCTAGACGTTTTTGAAACAAAAACGTCTAACACTTTTTTTCTAACATTAAAAACTTGAAAAAAAGGTGTTTGAAAAATTGGATGTAACCAGTTTTGAAACCAAACGCCTTAATTTTAATAATGCGTGGTATGCATTCATTAAATTATGGTAACTTGCCAGTCAGCATCCAGTAACTAAGGAGAAATTTGGGGGCGTAAACCCCGGTGTTGCCCCGACAAAGATGACGATGACGAACATAAAAAGAGTATCATGGGAGGGAATTTTAGGAAAGACTAGCCTGAAGAGAGTGGGGGGAAAGACGATTTATTTCGGGGGAGAAAAGAGAATTTAGAAGTTGGAGGAAGTTGCAGAAGTGCGGATGTTGAGACGAGAGTACGGAGTTTGGGGGGGTGTCCAGAGAGGAAGAGCTGTGAGAAGATGCGGCGCTGAGTCTAAGAGAGCGTAAGAGAGGGCAGAGACTGATCCACACCAGACTTACAATGATCCAGATAGAAAGCACACCAGATAAGTTTAATATACAGTACTAATTGAGGAGTTTGGTTTTAAAACCGGCTACATTCATTTTCAACAATTTTTCAGGACTGATCAAAAAAGGATCAATTGGAACCGCTTTTGATGAGAAATGGTAAACACGTCACTTCTGGCTGAAATATTATACCGATTTTTATTCTAAATGTCTTAAGCCCAAAGCTCATTAGGTGTATACCTTCAGCCATGTAAAACCTAATAATATATATAACACAGACAATTTTGGAGACCATAATTGACAGTGGCGCCGGGCCTAAGATGAGGTTATAAGCTGAGGGGTGATTGTTGTTGCAACGGGAATCCTCAACCTGTTGCCTCTACACTCTACATCTTCACTACACAAAATTTAGAATCCTTCGACGCAGGAGAAGGGGGTACTCTTACGAGTTGAGTCTTCAACCAGCTATAATCTTTTTTACTTTACAACAAGGGGTTGGTGGAGTTATTTAGGAGTTGAACAGCATATTTTGCACCAAAAACGTATCTTCGGTGTTTAGTTTAAAAAGTAGAATTATATGTAACTTATATTAATCTCCCTCCCTCTTCGCTCGCCCGGGAGCTGTATAAACACTATATAGCCCATATGGGACGTTCTTTTACAAACCGAACACCTTTCTGACCGACACATTTTAGATTTAACTGAAACTTTTTTTACGGGTTCTATATCGAAAAAAAAGAGATACGTGTAAGAGGATTTTTTTTTTTATTTTCGATATTTTGAAAAATAAACAAGATCGAAAATTCGTGAATTTGATGATTTATCGATAATAGCCTATTTTTCAAAAATTCATAATTCCGGTTCTATTTAAGTTAAAAAATCTAAATTTTTTTTATTTTGAAGGTAAAAAGACAAGCTTTAAGAAAAAAATACTTTCAAAACAAATTGTCGAAAAATTCAAATTTTTATTAACAATTTCAATGTTTAAATCGGTTTTTAACAGTGGCGCCACCCATGAATCAACTTTTTACTATTTTTATCGTATTCTGCGTCAAATTTTCTATCGAAAACGCTTTTAAAAACGATGGAGAAGTTATTTTTACTGTAAGAAAAAAATTAATTAATTTAGCGCGGTACGTCACATCGACACGTGGGTCACATTTTACGGCTCATATTCTTGTTTTACACCGTTTATCTCTTAAATACAAATAATTGTTTCATTTGTTTAATTAAAAAACATATTTTATTAGCCAAGAAGATGGGAAAAAATTAAAAAAAATACATAAATAAAAAACATTGTTGAAAATGAAATTTTTTTATTAAGATTTCGATAATGCATTAGTTAATAAGAACAATATTTGGAATATAATAATAAATACAATATTTAAAAATAAGACAATGTTTACATTTTCTGTTTAAAATTTTTTACAATATCCTTTTTTTCGCAAGATGAAAACCGTTTTGCTTCCAATTGCTGTAAAGAAATCGGATTAATACAATGATATTTTAAAGTTCCTTTTATTGTTAAAGCTTTTTGAAAACGTCCGGACAATTGTTTTTCTTCTAATTTGTATTCATATGCCAAATTAATTAATTTTTTTCTCACAGTAAAAATAATTTCTCCATCGTTTTTAAAAGCGTTTTCGATAGAAAATTTGACACAGAATACGATAGAAATAGTAAAAAGTTGATTCATGGGTGGCGCCACTGTTAAAAACCGATTTAAACATTGAAATTGTTAATAAAAATTTGAATTTTTCGACAATTTGTTTTGAAAGTATTTTTTTCTCAAAGCTTGTCTTCTTACCTTCAAAATAAAATAAAAAATTAGATTTTTTAGCTTAAACAGAACCGGAGTTATGAATTTTTGAAAAATAGGCTATTACCAATATCAAATTCACGAATTTTCGATCTTGTTTATTTTTCAAAATATCGAAAATAAAAAAAAAATCCTCTTACACGTATCTCTTTTTTTTCGATATAGAACCCGTAAAAAAAGTTTCAGTTAAATCTAAAATGTGTAGGTCAATTTTTGTCCAAATCTGTTCGGTTTGTAAAAGAATGTCCCATATAGGAAAATAAAGGCGCAATGACTACCATTCCGCATGATTTTTCAGCGTTGCGGGCTTTGCGGACCATCACTATATCAGGGGCTATAAAGGATAAATGCTCTTAAAGTGAAACGATTAGTTTTACTAAATAACGAACTGCGTTCGAATACGGTAATAATGTTTATGTTATATTATTCTAGCAAGCTGATTTCCTATGCGAATGATTCGCAGGAGCTCACCTAGTGGTCATTTAAAAGCTGTTCAAACCAGTATATCGGTTAAGCGTTGATAGTAAAACCAAAGTTTAAGTTAGTTTGAAAATATTATAAAAGAAAAGAAGAGAAGAAATGTATTAAGACATCTTACTTAATAATACTTATAAGATATGTCTTATTCCTACCGACCTAAAGGAATTTAATAACCTTGAATCGCAAAACATCACAGTTATAACGTAATAAAAATGTGAAGGGAAAAAGAAATAATAAACTCCTATAAAAGAGCTCGACTAAAAAAAAAAAGTTAAATATCTTGGAGAAATTGAGAACAAGGTTTCAGACCTGTTGATTCAAATATTTGCAGGAGTTTCGAGTGCAGGAGTATATTAAAGTCCCAAGTGTTGGGAACTATTTAAATACTTTGAAGGACTGTAATTCTTATATTGTAGTACAAGAAATAAATAACCCTCTAATTATCACGTAAATCTTTTATAATGTAACACTTACGTGGCTTAAACAATTTTTATTCAAAGAAAAGTAACAATGATCAATGCTACACAAATAATCAAAACATAACTAATTGAACAGGCTACGAAAATTATCACTTTTTAACACAGAAATAACCATATCACTTAAATTTCAGAACTAGATTGACTCTCCAGTCTAACGCTCCTTATATATAGTCGTAAAGAGGACGGGCGTAGAATGTTCTGGCCCGGCGTAGATGGTACTCGAACTATGACAGTTTGTTCCAGCTGTTAGTTCATACAAACGATAAGTACCTATAGAACCATTCTAAACCATATGTTTTTTTTTTTTTGTTTAACCTTACAATACTTTACCTGTGACCATCCGTAAATATTACTCCTACAATTTCAGGAGTTATAAATGATTTCTTTCTTATTCGATCATTTCTCTGTCATGATAACAGGAAATTCATTATTGTAATTTTTAAATATTTTTATAAGAAGAAAAAATGGGGGAGAGCGGGGTTGGTTGGCAACAGTTTTCACTTTTTTCATTGTTGAGTCGTTCCAATTAATATAATCCCAATAGGGCTGATACCACTGTAAACTCCAAGTATTAGAGTAGTTTAAGAATTTTTTTCACCACATAATATTTAATACTAAGATCATAGAAGATTAAAGATTTCGCCAATCCAGAGTATGCCAATTAACCCCCTATGTGGGGCAGGTTGGCCTAGAAGGTGGGGTTGTTTAGCCATCTTATTCAAGTACTGCCTGACACATATTATTGTTATTAAAAGCTGCACTATAATGGTATAATAATTTTGAATCGGTTTTTAAGTGTTAAGGGAAAACAGAATGACAATAGAAGAAGATAGAAGTTTAGACTGTCGTCACTTTCTGAGTAAGAAAATTGCTCTCATCCTCCTTGCTGGAACTAAAGACAATTGGTAGTTTCACCTTTGTTTATGTTTACCTAGCTTTTGTGAATTGCTACTGCGCTAACAAACCCCACTAACTCTACACTGTTAGGATCGGATTGAAAACTCAGGACAAGACTCCCGAGGTCGAGCGGGTCACATGGTACAATGGTGGGGCCTTCACAACAGGTGTGACGGAAACTATAAGCCCATGGCCAACCTACCACCTATGACAACCAACCCCGCTCTCCCCTACAGATTGTCTTGGCTGGAATTTGAACCTGGATTTCCTTATCACTAGTAAGGCAATCTTGCTACTTGAGCTACCAGGCAAATATCGCAGTCAAATCAATCCTTTCTCTTCACTGAACTCTTTCTCACCGATCGCAAGGCAAAAGACCACATTAAATTGGACAAAAATTGTACTTTCCCCGTGAAAATTTGAAATCGGTGGGAAACAGGTCAGTGAAAAGAAAGGATTTTTTTTTTTTTTTTTTTTTTTTTTTTTTTTTTTTTTTTTTTTTATTGGGGCGTTAAGGCTTCTGAAGCCCTATACTGCCCATACTAACACCCATGGCACTGGGTGATACTTCTCCTACGAAAGAAAAGCACCACCCAGGGCGGGACTCGAACCCGCAGCTCCGGCATGGGAGTACGGCGCTTTACCGCACAGCCACGCCGGGCCCCAAAACAAAGGATTGACTCAACCGGGATATGTGCCTGGTGGTTCAGGTTGCAAGAGCATTAGTGATAGGGAAATCCGGGTTCCAATTCCAAGGCCAATCCTTAGGACGATGATAGGGTGGATTTATTGGAAGAGGGTAATTGTAATTTACAGTATTAGTCAATAAAATTAAATATGGAGTTCAATTTAGATTTGTTTCCTTGTTTTCATTCTCCCCATGCCAGAGGTTTCTTAAAATAGATAAAATTGGTAAACTCCTCACCTATGGAAAAGAACCCAATTATATTAATACATATTCAATACATTAATTTATTATATTAATTTTATACATCCCGTTTCTGGTAACCCCCAGAACAAGCCTTTGACCGACTCTGACACCCATAACTGATTCGAACACTCCGTCAATTCCTCTCAGTTTATATTATCTAAAATCTTTTTCTAGCTGCCCCCCCTCAAGCCATTAACTGGTAAATCCTTAAAAAAAAATCACAATTTTGATGCAGTCAAAATCGTTTATAAGGACACCGGCTATAACGTACAATCGGATATAACAAACAAAATAATCGGCCCCATGAAATAACATACAGAAAAAAACATTAATATCGCTTACAACGGACATCGGTTATAGTGAACAGGTCGGTTAGAGCCAACATTTTCTTGGAACAGTAGCAGTTAAAACGTCGCTTACAGCGTACATTTCAAGACTAAGTTCTAAGAAATGAAGAAAAAAAGTTTTGTTTACTTTACATCAATGCACTCGGTCGTGTCTCAATTCAGTTCTCTCTTGTCTTTATACACGGAAACATGCCATGACAACAGTATATGTACGATTGAGGAACAGTTTGGGATAGTTTGCCGAGTCGATTCCGCGAGTACCATTACCCGTGAATTAAAAACATCTCGTTCAACTGGATATGAAACTCCAGTAATTGTCAAAGAATCTTTCTCGGTTGTCACCACTTCAATCGAAAATTTTTTTTTCCGAACTAAGAGGAAGGCGAGAGGCAAGAATGACAGATTTTTTAATTTAACTTACTTATTTAGATATAATTTTGGATTTAATAATATGTATTTTCACCCTTTTTTCATTATATATTTTTAATTTAATTTAATTTTTTATAAAATTTTAAATGTCTATATTTTCAGAATACCAGGATTTTGCATTATGAGTATTGTTTATTTGGTACCTTATTATGTACTTTAATTGTTATTAGTTATTATACACTTAAATTGACGTAAGATTAATTATGTACTTAAATTACGTAAGATGAAAATAAGTATCGATAATGATCAATATTTAACAGACCCAAAATTAAGACGAAGTGACTATAGGGACCAGTTTAAAACCGTTTACAGGGAACTGTTCGTTATAACCGATAATACCGCTTAAAGAGAACATCGGCTATAACGTACAAAAACCTCCAGTCCCTTGAAGTTCGTTATAAACGATTTTGACTGTATTTTATTCATTATTATTTTCAATATCCTCCACATAATACACTTAATTGTTGCAGTTAATAAGTTATAAGACATCCGAATGCAGCAGCGTAATTTTTATTTAATATACTTGCTTTCTATCCATCACACCTCAAACTTGTATTTCACATTAATTTTTTTTAAATTAATTCTAAAAATAAATTCTTCCCAAACCATTACACGTCATTGTACATATATATTTTTTTAATAAGATCAAGGTCTCACGTATAAATATGTGTAAAGCTGACCAGGTGCCTAGGATTTTCATTTGCCAATTTCTATCGAAAACTCTAGATTACAAATAAAAAAGGCAATTATGCTATTTAATGTAAAAATATACACAGTAGTAGGGGGTTGGTTGGCATAAGAGGTAGTTTGGCCTTTGGCTTATAGTTTCCATCACACCTGTTGTGAAAGCGTCACCATCGTGTGACCCGCTTGACCTAGGGAGTCTTGTTCTGAGGTTTCAGTCCGATGTTAACAGTGTAGAGAAGAGTTAGATTCATTGATTGATTATAAAACATGTAAGTAAATTTTCAGTAAATTTGGTTTTAAGGCATGGCAGAACATTTGACTCCGATTCTGTACACAAAGCCCCAACCTCCTTTGAAAAACCTAACCTTTCAATTAACCAGTTTCTTGTTTGATTGTTCTCCCCTGTCCTGGCAGCCATCTTTTATATGATTTCTCCTGTGGGGTTAGTTAACTCTCTCCAACTGGGGTTTGTTGGCGCAGTGACGAATAAGTTGAGGTGAACTACGGTAAAAAATAAGCACAAGTTTTGGTGATGGCCTAAAAAGAAAGATGAAATATGGTACGCCCTTGCCGATGTTGTTAAAATAAACTTAAAAAAAAGCCGAAACTGATTTGTAATGCCAAAAAAACATTCTTTATTGACTTTTGAAGACTGTTAAGTATTTAGAGAGGAGTTATTGTTCGCCTAAGAATATTTATCCTACCTCTAAAGTTTTTGAAGATGTGTGGAATTCGTTTTGGTTTATGAAAAATTTGTTTACATTGTTCTAACGCAATGATGCTTCTAAGCCATTACATTTTTGTAACTTCTGTTGTTTGAAATGTTATATAATTTTGTTGAATTGTTGAATAAATGCAGCCATTTGTCATTCTATTTTCTCTTAAGAGCTGTTAAAAACTAATTCAAAATTATTATACCATTATAGTGCCGTTTTTAATAAAAATAATATGTGTCAGGCAGTAATAAAATGAGATGGTCAAACAACCTCACCTTCTAGGCCAACCTGCGCCACAGATGGGGTTAATTGGCATGCTCTGGATTGGCGAAATCTTTAATTTTCTATGATCTTAGTATTAAATATTATGGGGTGAAAAAAATACTTGAAGTACTCTTAAGTACTTCTTAACTCTTAAGTTTAAAGTGGTGTAAACCATAATATGATTATATATACTAACTGGAATGACTCAACAATCAAAAAAGTGAAAACTGTTGCCAACCAACCCCGCTCTCCCCTACTACCAAAATAAAGTCATCACATGCCAATATAATGTTGCAGTACAGGATAATATAGAAAAAAATGTAATTATCGTCCCACGGCTACTGCATTAAAATAAGAAAAGATTAAAGATGCAAGATTGATGAGAAGAGCTTGGCCCGAAAAATAAACAGGTGGCCTCTGATGTGTAACTTGTCAAAAATCTTGAAGATAGACGCGAGACCTCAGCGGTTTCTTTTCATAATTCAAAAGCCGCCTGATATCAATTTCTATGCAAAGTAGTTAACACCTTAGGTGTGGCGGTGTATTATAGGGGTATCCTATATTGGACGGTATCGGTCCCCGGGGTCCGA
Source organism: Aelia acuminata (assembly GCA_911387785.2). Lineage (NCBI taxonomy): Eukaryota > Metazoa > Arthropoda > Insecta > Hemiptera > Pentatomidae > Aelia > Aelia acuminata. Next base: position 228,219,952 of record OU426978.1, read on the forward strand.
CTGCTGGGATAAGCCACAGACGGTATGGGTCGTCGGGGTCCGATGGGAATGCTCTGACGAAAGTGTTATTTTTTCACTGTAAATGAATTAAATGAGCTTCTCATGGGCATTATCGACCTAGATATAACAGGCGCAGGACAAACCCCCGGGGTCCGATACAGGATTTACGCCATACTTTATCGATAATGGTTAAGATATAAGAGCTCTCCTCTTAGCTTGATTATCCAACTTATGTCAGGTGTGGAATACGAATCTGTTACGTTAAAAAAAATATTAATTGGTTATAAATAAATAAAACAATCGTAACAAAAAAGGTGGTAGCTCAGTGGAGACGGGCGGGTTCTTAAATGACTAGTGATTAAAAAAAATTGAAATAAATTAAGGGACGCCACGCTATTTATTTTAAGGAAATAGCGAAAACCTAAAGCAATCTGAATAAAAAAAAATAATTTAAATTTAATAAGTGAAGATTACCTTAAAATCTCGGAGAGGGCTGTACATAAAATACAATTTGCAATTTACACTTATGAACTACTTAATGGTAAGTTAAAAAGAAATTGAACAAAACAAATTAAACTCAAATAAAAAACTTTTAATTAACACTATATTTACACTACGATATTAAAAATAAAATTTACTCACAATTTCTGTAGTCAGGCCTGATCAAAATCTAACTCTATTCACACAACTAGAAACAATTTAAACTTATAACAACTATACAATAAAAAAAGAGCAAGGTTTAACAAAGAAATTAAAAGAAAAATATCTCCAGTCTGTTCTCTTCTCGTAGCTTTGTTGCCAGTAGCCACTCGGCTTGGCGATTCTCGTCACCGGAATCTCTTCCGTGAACGCCACTATTCTTCAATTCTCTGATATTTAGCGATACAGACCACAACTACGTTAATCACTAAAATAGTCTCATTTTATCATCACTCGTGGAACGCTAGCGAACATCTCCTGCATTTTGCTTCGTTTTTTTTTTCAAAAAAACAAATGCCTTAATAACAGCTGTTTTTCAATTAATTACTTCGGTCCCGTCTCTTCTTTTAAAATAAAACATAATTATTTTTATAGCTAAATAAAAAAATATTATATCAATAAAAAACTAATACAAAGCTTTTAAAACAACACATATTTTAATTATATACAAAAATATATTAAGCCCTCTTCGATTATTACTTAATGAGTTTTATTAAATAAAAAAAATTTTTTTTTTTGTTTATTTATTTTTCGTTACAAATCATTCACATAAGAAACCGCTTCACTTAAATGGTGGTTCAAATCCTTATAAATTACCGATTCTTCGGAGGCTATACTTAACATAATTTGTTCTTGTATAATTTCATTTTCAATGCTATTAGTTAAATTATGAAAAATGGTTGGCCACATACTAATATTGTTTGAATGTATTCGGGTATTTACTTGATATTTCTTCAGTAATAAATTTATATTTTTAAACCAATATACATTTCTCTCTATTGTTTTAAAAGCAAGAATATTTGTAAGGCGGTTTTGTGAATTAACAACTTTCAGGATGAACTTGAAGTGTGCTTTTAGGGTATGGGTATAAATAGGGCTTAACTTGGTTTCTGTTGATAATAAATAATTTGGAGTGTTTGTGGGGAGTTTAAATATTTTTTTCAAATAAAATTTCTGTAGTTTCTCAACAGTATCATACCTTTGGCCATCCCAAACCTGAGAGCCATAACATAGTATATTTCTGCATACTGTATTAAAAATGTTTATTTTCGAAGTCAGAGGGACATCATTATTTTTTATAATATTAGACCAAAGTGAGTTTATTCCTGCCTTTGCTGCAGCAAGCCTTAGCTTAAAATGCAACTCCAGTGATAGTCTTGGGGTCAGGGTGATTCCCAAATATTTATAACTTCCCTTAATTTCTATATCACTTCCTCCGAATTTCCACTTCTCTAGCTTAGAAAGCCTTCCCCCACTTCTAAATACTAATATACTTGATTTGGCCAGGTTTATTTTTAGGTTCCAGATAGTGAGATATTTTTCTAGCTGGTTAATCATTAGTTGAAGCCCTGCTGGATCTGAAGATAATAGAACTATATCATCCGCAAATGCTAATAATTTCACTTTTACGTCATTTATCATAATTCCACCCTCCAGATAATCCTCAATATCATTTAAAAATAAGGAAAACAATAATGGCGACAGCACTCCACCCTGTTTCAGTCCCATTTTCATTTCAAATTCGTTGGATAAGCCTTCCTTATAAACCAACCAACTTATACAACCACTTACTCGATGATAAAAAAAAAAATCTTTTTAAAGAAAAGCATTTATATAAAATAAATAAAGCAAATATCAGTGTTTTATTTATAATTACAGACTTAGTAAGAAGTATTAAAGATAACCATAAAGTTATTCTTTGCAATATTATCGGACGCGGAAGTGTGATGCCGTCCAGTAGTCTTGTTTTATTACTGATGGCCTGTATCGGACCCCAGAGTACGATTCTAAAAAACAACAGGATTTCATCTGTTAGCAACTTTTGCTGCACTAAAATGCAATAATCTCATTAAAAATCGACTAAATTGAGTCTTTGAGGTGTTCGGGCCTTTCGGACATTTTCATGTGATAATCGGCTGTTAAAATAGGAATGTAAGACATCGGACCCCGGGGAACGATGCCGCACCTAACGTGTTAGTTATTAGGCCACCTTAGAAAAGCGGGAAACCAGAAACATAGCATTATGGAAGCCTAAAACGTTTTTCTTTCTATCCCAATTTATTAAAGGAAGATATTTTATTATATACACTTTGAATTGGGTAAATATATCATAGGTGCCCCTGATCTTCTTCCTGGGAGGGCACATTCCTCCCGAATACAAGAAATAAGGGAGAAGATTTACGAGAGAGGGGCCTAAGTGATGTAAAGGCTGGTTTGGGTATACCCGAGGAAGAGTTAGTGCCGCAGACCGTTCATAAATATAACTTGGTCCTAGCAAATATTTCTTATTCATTGTAACCAAATATGTCATAAGGTTGATTGATACACACCTATCCTCCTCTCTGGAGGAAAAAATAAAATTTTATAACCAAAAATAACAAACGGAATGTCTTAAACAAACAGCAGGTTATATGATTGTGATATAGGTACAATGAATTTCTCAGAGCGATTTTTAGAGCATTCGAAATAAATGTAAAATTCTTATTCATAAGTATAATACCTGAATGCATATACAGGGTTTCCAAAAAGAGTATTCGGGGTTTGAAAGTTGAATAATATATCAAATATAGAAAATCAAGTAGGATTTTTACGTTTTATTTAAACACAATGAACTGGAAATTTATTTAGAAAAAACAATATTGTCTAGGTGTCTACCATAACGCTACTGGCACTCCTCGAATCTCAAACGCAGTAAATAGTGAGCGTTACTGTGAAATGATAAGAGGTTTTTCGGCCCAAGAACTTTTAAACGTTTAAAGGATATAACTCTAGAACATGGTTTCAGCCAGACGGGGCCACTTGCCATACTTCAGACTTATCAATTGCTACGGGAAACGAATTATTCCAAAACAAAGTGGTTTCTCGTAGAGGCACGATTAGCTGGCATCCCAGGAGTCCCGATCTCAGACCTCTTGACTTCTTCCTGTAGGGATCTACCGACGAATCTAACGCGATTGAAGCAAAATATCAGAACAGAAATGACGGCAATCTCAGGAACAATGTGTCAACGCGTTTTTAGAAATCTGTGTTTGAGATTCGAGGAGTGCCAGTAGCGTTATGGTGGACACCTAGACAATATTGTTTTTTCTAAATAAATTTCCAGTTCATTGTGTTTAAATAAAACGTAAAAATCCTACTTGATTTTCTATATTTGATATATTATTCAACTTTCAAACCCCGAATACTCTTTTTGGACACCCTGTATAAACAGGTAAACTAGTCAAAGCAATAAAAACACTAAAAGATATAACACGTTAAACAAAAAATCATGTATCAATATAACACACCTTATCATACTTAATACATTTAAAATCAAATGTATGTATGTACTTATAATAAAATGGAAATTGTGTAGAACATTTTCGCGCATATTTAACATGGCACACTTCAACATTTAATAGTACTGTAATATTATAAATATAAATATATATATATATATATATATATATATATATATATAGCAAAATTAGTTTTCTAATGAAAACAAAAAAAAAACCTGGGAGGAACCAGGCAGAGAAGAAAAGCCCAAGCTGTCTCGGGCAAAGCTTGATTGATTCGGGAGGCAAAAAAAAAAAGAAAGACGGTTCTTTTAATGGATACTGAAAAAAAAAAAGACGAACGAGATCTGTCCCGTTTAATGTATTACTTTAAAACTGAAAGCAATGAATATTCTATCAATTACCTAAGTTTTTATTTACTTAAATCTATATAAATAAAGATGAAATTCTGTTTGTTTGTTTGTTTATTTGTTCTTTATAGAAATCCATACCGTTTGTCCTAAATTCTCCAAATTTCGCTCAGTGGTTCTTTGATACCAGGTGCGAACACCCGTCCATATTAAAATTGCATAGCTTCAGCCAATCTCTGGGTATATTCTTTATTGTTATAAAATTCGTCATGATCTCCCTTTGCTATGGTTTTTTTTTACGAATCGACCGTTTGAGTCGAAAAAACGGCCTTAAAATTCATTTTATAGAGGCCAATAAGGCCCGGTAAGACCGTCCCTTGGCAGGCGTCGAGTTCTGGGATTTTTAAATCATATGTTTTTTTTTTTACATTACAATACGTTTATTCACATGTATGGTAAATTCATTTTTTAAAAATGCCTCCTAAGAAGCGAGCTTCAATAGGAGTAGTGAGCTCAAAAGCTAATAAACAACGTCAAATACGAGCAGCTGAAACTCTCGACGAACATCAAAATAGGATTGAATAGAGGGAGGCTTAGACAGGCAGAATCGCGGGAAACTGAGTCTGCCCAGGAATACGAAGCCCGCCTTGCGCGACAGAGGCTTAGGCAAGCCGATTTGCGAGAAGCTGAAACTGCAGGGCAATATTTCTGTTTGTTTGTTCGTTCTTTATAGAAATCCATATTTCTATATTCTCCAAATTTCGCTCAGTGGTTCTTTCATACCAGGTGCGAACACCTGTCCATATTAAAATTGGATAACTTTAGCCGATCTTCAGATGATATTCTTTATCCTAATAAAAATCGTAATGATCTCGCTTTACAATGGTTTTCTTTACGAAATCGACCGTTTCATTAGAAAAATTAAATTTCCCGGGTGAAACCGGGACATAGAGCTAGTATCTTATAAAATTAAAATAAACGGATGAACAGAAAAATTAAGACCTATTAAGCTGGAATGTTACAGGATGAGATGCTGTGAAATCTTTCTTCGAACATCTTAGTCACAAACATGTACTATGACAGTTAATAATAATAATAAACTGTTTATTTTACAAAATAAAGACACATAAAAGTTCATAATATACATAAACATATAGGCAAGGACAATGTCCGTTTGCAGGGATGACCACACTTTTTCAATATTCTTATTGCTTTTAAAACATTCCGCATTCAAACGAAATACAGAATTGTACATATTACCAAACATTAAATAAATGATAATTTATCCTTTGAGGTATAATCCTATTTAATATAAATGATATATTTTTTTTTTTTTAGTTTTTTTCTGTGTATTAAATTCCTTAATTAAAATTTGTCTGTATTTAACAGCTTCTATGGTAAAACAATATAATCGGTTCCAATTCTTTCCATTAAGATGCTTCTGTAACTCCAGTTAAGAGATATACTTTTCTGTAAAGAATGGTCCTTAAACTTAAGTAAAGAGAAAATGAATTTACTAAATTTACTTAATTCTGCTACAACTAGCAAAGTCTGAAGAACAGATTTAACACTTTTAATTAGTTTAAGATTTACCTGAAGAAAAAAGATTTAAATTTTTTAATTTCGTATAAGATTTCCCCTAGGAACGTAGGCAAAATTAGAAGACCTCTAAAATAAACAAAAGATTTGAAGAGGTAGGGGCAAAATAGTGCCATGCAACATTTTTAATAAAAATAAACTGTAGCGGCTGTCTCTCGTAGATTATTAGTAGGGCAGAGTATCCGATATTGTATCGCCTCTTAAATCGTATCACCGCGAATTTTTATAGAATTAGTGATGCTGGAACGCTATAGCGGCCTTGGAAGAAACAATCCAGTGGTGTAACAAGTGAGCAACGGACCTCGTGCTGATAACTATTTTTGTTGAGAATCAAGGCGAGTTTTTGCGTTTTGCCATAGATTGAGTATTTTCAGCTTTTAATCGTAAGGCCGCTAGAATCACTGTTTTTTTTTAGATGGATCCCTGAAACACAACTTATTTGCTTTATTATGGTAGGGCAGAGCACGTTATTGCTCTTGTTTTAGGTAAGAAATAATTTTTGTTTAAAAAAACTCCCAGTTGCCTATATCGTACCTCCAATGGTTGCTTAAATCGTACCGGAAGAAAGTAGATGTTAAAACGAAGGATGTTAGTCAGAATAAGCCCACTACTTCATCTTCAGTTCTGGAACATCATGTAGGCCTATTATAATAGAAGTGGATGCTGAACAATGGTTTTGTGCCATTTGTGAAGTTGCAGTGATTGAGGACATGGTACAATGTTTATTATGTGAGAAGTGGGTCCATGAAAAATATTCTGGGGTAAAGTCAAAGATAACAAATACGTTTGTGTTAACTGTGAAGCCTGTTATGATCCTGACAGAAAAATACCATATTTATAAGAGTAGGCCTAAAAGATAGCCTAACTCACGAAAAGCTCTTGAACAGTGCTCTATCGTTTTATAATTTGGAGTAGATTTCTAAAAGTTATTAGAAATTAATTTCAGCACATTTACATTTCTTTATACTTTAGATTAAGAACACCATTAATTACTATGTGTATTACTGCTTTTAATTTTTGTAAGTTAATCTTGACACTCAATTATTTGTTGTTTTGTAATAATATTATTTTTAAGTCTGAGATTCATAAAATAAAGTTAAATTTTAAAACTAAAATCTTATTTTATTTTTTAATATACCTTTTGGTATCCCTGCACTGATTTTTAATGTAGGTACGATTTAGGAACCCATCGGTACAATTTAGGAAACTGGTCTCCTTAATCCTACCACTTGCAATATTTTGGAAAAAAATTCATAGTAATTACATTAATCATAATTTTGGTATGATTGATATATGGCATGATTCTGCATAAAGCAGAGTATCTGTAGCAATATTTTGTTTAAGAATAATTGAAGTCATATTGGGGATAAAAATTAAAATGTAAAAAGTGGTACAATATAGGCAACTCTTCCATTACTATATGTCTATGATGGAAATGCCAATAAAATATGACTATAGAGCACTCTATATTTAGATATTTAGACTTATAGACCTACGTAATATACAGCAGACTGCAGCTACAGTTTACTTTTGTTAAAAGTGGTGCTTGACACTATTTTCCCCCAACCCTTCATTTCATTTTTGTCTATTTTTACAATAGAAGGACAAAGTCTGGCAAGTTGGACGGTCCCAATTTTGAAGAATGGTTCTTGGTGGTGGTTTGAAAGAATTGAATTGAAGAAACGTTTAATAGAAGATAATTTGTGTAGTCACATGAGCAAGGCAGTTATAAAATCTTATAAAAAAGAGAACATAGAATTTGTTCTTATGAGTAAGGTAACTTCAGTATGAAACTTTAAATGACACTGAAGTTATACATACACCGATTGTCGCTCAAATGAATCAGTCGGTTTCTTAAGGAAATTTATTAGAAAAGTTAGTGTAATTTATTCTTAAAGTTAAAAATCTGGTGCGATAAGCGCGATTATATTTCATATATAGGTAAGTGAAAGTAAAAATGTAATTGGACATTCTTGTTTAAAAATAAATGGAATAGTTAAATAATATAATAAAAACATTATCACTTCATTTCATTTAAAAATTGTTAAAGTAGTTTAGTAGACAAGACATTAAAAGTTCCATTCCAACAGGAATATTTTATGGACTATTTTTAGTAAATCGTAAAAAGTTTGTCTGGAAGGTGCATAAAGATTTAATGATCTCAAGTTGGAGTTTATTAATTGTTTGAAATCGTCTAAATGATTGCAATAGCCATAAAATAATGTTATTCTTGATTTTTCATTACATTTTTATTATAATATCTTAATACTAGCTGTAGATCCCGGTTTCACCCGGGGAATTCCATTTTTCTAATAAACGTGAACAATTCGATAAACAAAAATAGCACTAACAGATTATTATTCTAAACTTTTAGGATATACTACCTTTTTAGTTTCACCCTCTGGGGCATATATAATTAGGTCTTTAGTTGAACTTACTCTAGAGCATGCAACGTACAGCTGACCATGAGGAAACATGAGGATTCCAAATTGATTGAGAATTCATAAAAAGTTTTTTTTTTTTTAATTTCACCACAGAAATGTAGTCCTAAGGGTGTCAATAACTGTATGGTGTACCCTATTGCATCAGAAATATATTATGGAACTAAAGTTTGTAAACTAATACCATATTTGTTCACACCTTAAATAATTTGAGCATCACGTATTTACTCTCTAAAGTAAAATGGAATTTTTTGTTGTTAAATAAAAATTTTTATTTTCATCAGTGATAATACGGGATATGAAATTTTGGCTGTCACATCGTGGGCATTTACATGCATCGAATACCCAGTTTGATCTAGGTCATTACAGCCGTTTTTGAGAAAATAAAAACGTGAAAATGAGACCAAATTTATTAAATAAAGTGCTCCCTCCTTTTGACCAATTTTGGTGAAATTTTTGCCAAAAGGTACTTTATAATAATAATAATAATAAAAAAGGCTTAACGAACCCGAAGGTTCGATGCCGACACCACCACTCGCTCCCTGCACACCCCCATCCATCGACCGTCTTCCAGACCCATCTTCGACAGATCCGCCCTAACGCAATCCTCCCACCTCCGTCTCGGCCTGTCCCTCAGACGTTTCCCATTTGGCACCGCGCTTATTATTCTTTTCGGAATTCGTTCACAGCCAAGTTTCGCAATTTTACACGCCCAATTTATTCGACTTGCTGCAATCACGTCAATTATAGTTACTGGGTAAAGCTCGCTCAGTACGGCGTTATGTAAGCGTCTAAATTCTCCAGTTAGTTCATCCCTCGTCGGTCCGAATATTCTGCGCAATACTTTATTTTCAAAAACTCTAAGCCTTTCCTCATCCCTCAATGTCAGCGGCTAAGTTTCGCATCCGTAAAGGACCGTTGGAAGAATAATAGTTTTGTAAATTCTAATTTTTAAGTTTCGGGACAGAAGGCGTGAGCTAAGCAATTTCGCGACTGAAAAGTAGCAGGCAATACCGGCTTTTAATCTAGCCTTAATTTCCTCGTCGATTTCGTTTTTTCTAGTTACCATCGCCCCTAAATATCTAAATTTCTCTACGGGTTCAAACGTATACCCCCTACATTGATATCAGCGAAATCCTCACCACTTCTACGACTAACCACATATTTTGTCTTCTCCGTATTTATTATTATTTTGTCTTATTCGTCCAAGTTCTTTTCTGGCTTTCATCAACGTTTTTGTGTTTATTTCTAGAGTTTCCACGTCCTCCCCAAGCAATACCAAATCATCGGCATATCCGAGCACGGGTATATTCCCTCCCAAATTCAAACCCTTTCCGATACGTATCACCTCCCTAATGGTATATTCCAGCGCTAAATTAAATAAAACAGGTGAGAGAGAAATCTCCTTGTTTCATACCAGAGCGGACCTCGAACTTCTCAGAAAAATAATTACCGATTCTAACTTTATTGAACGTTTCAGTCATACACATTTTTACTAAGTTTATTAATTTTTTAGGTATTCCCTAATACCTAAAAATTTAATTAATTACCTAGTATTCGACCAGAATTTCATATAACTTTTGGCGGTTAATAGAGTCATATGCCTTTTTGAAATCGATAAAAAGCTGATGTAAGATTCCGTTATACTCTAATTTTTTCTCTAATACTTGGCGGAGAGAGAATATTTGGTCAACGGTTGATCGGTTTTGCCTGAAACCACATTGATATTCTCCGCAAAAGGTACTTCATAGGAAAACAAAAAAGGCCCCTTCCTGATTTAAGCCCCCTCAGAACATTTTAATAATGATAAAGCTTACCTGATTTTAAAGAACATCTAATTTTCATTGAACATGACGAATTTGATCAAAATCATTAAAGCCATTTTTGAGATAATCGAAAAAAACGTAAAAATTGGAAAAAAAATTATGAAATGAAGTGCCCCTACATTTGACCAATTTTGATGAAATGTTGGCTGTCACATCTCTGTCATATACATACATCAAATTCCCAGTTTGACCAAAATCGTTAAAGCCGTTTTTGAGTAAATGAAAAAAAAAACACGTGAAAAGGATCAAAATTTATTAACTAAAGTACCCCCTCCAGTTGATCGATTTTGATAAAAAATTTGCGGTCATATCTCGGGCATATAAATATATCAAATACTCAGTTTAATCAAAATCGTTAGAGCCGTTTTTGAGAAAATCGAAAAAAACGTAAAAAGTTATTAAATAAAGTGCTCCCTCCTTTTGACTAATTTTGATGAAATATTTGCTGTCACATTGCGGATATATACATACACTAAATACCCAATTTCAAGTTCGCACGGTTTATAGTTTTTGAGCTAGTCTTTTCACACACACATGGACCATTTCGCGGGACTTGGTTATTTGGACTCAGGGGACGCCAAAACGTTTATTTCCGTTGAAAACCAGAAGTCAAAATTTTTCACGATCGCAATACTTTCCCTTACTGTATATTACATATATAGGTAGGTGAAATAAACAGACTTTTTTTTCTTTATATAATTTTTTTTTATCTCCGGAAACCCTCTGATATCTGATACAACTCTATTAGAATTAGTTATGCCTATTGACGCGAGGAAGTTGGTGTTAAGCCTCACAATCATTGATAGCCATCTGACGGGTCCATTAGATCTAAGCTGATACCCAATGCAGGCGACATGTCAGTGATTTACTGTGAGTAGTTTGATTTGAGGCAATTGCATTGAGCTAGCGAGGTAACCGGCCCACACAAAAAAATATCAATATGTGTCAAATAGAAAATGGAAGACCCCTAAAAGGCTAAAATATGGCTGTTCATAAATAAATATATATATTTTTACTTCCACTTACCTAAATATGAAATATATAGTAAGTGGAAGTATTGCGATCGTGAAAAATTTCGACTTCCGGTTTTCAACGGAAATACACGTTTTTTTATTTTTCATCGAAAATAATTGAAAATTAATATATTTATTTTCCAATCAGACAAGAGCATTGCTTATACAGTACAACCTGGTTTATCCCAACTAAAGGCAATCCAGAAATACATGTAATAAAAACGAAATAAACCCTACAATAAACGAATTTGAATTTCTTATGAAAAAAAAAAAACAAAAAAAAATTTTCATTTTAAAATTAAATAAAATTGATGGAGTCATCAATGGTGTAGAGGTTAGGATAGCAACCTACAATACTAAAGGTCGTGGGTTCGCGTCCGGTGGTGGCCCTAGGATTTTTTAATGGGATTAAAATGGAGGTCCCGAACCTGTACGATGTCAGGTACTCGATTAAGATATCTCTCCTAATTATACCTGGAAAGGCGAAATTTAGGACTCCCATTGTAGCATCGTCCGATTGGCCTTAATAGCATAAAGTGATGTTAAAATAACCAAACAAATAAAATTGATTCATCAAAAAATAGGGTAAACCGTACAGTTATTGACACCCTTAAGACTACATTGCTGTGGTGAAATAAAAAAAAACACTTTTTATGAAGGGATCAAATTAAACTTGCTATAGCTCCTCTTTATGTATCCTTGTAAAGACTCAAGAGGTTTTTTTGGGTAAGAAGTTAAATAGTCTTACCATATGGCAATCTCTATATATATGTTATATACTCTCTTTGTATTTACTTCGAATACTTATGAATGTATCGATTGCAAATAAATTATATTACATATGGTTGTCTAAATGCTTAAATCATTTATCTATATTTCTAATTCTTTTAATATTTTAAGAAGAACAGGGCATATTTGAAACATGGTGTCAGGAGTTTTATGTTAAAACGAAGCGTGCGTGAGTGTACTTGTGAAGAGTAAGGATTGGTAAGACGAATCTGCATTTTCATACAATTAACTATTATTACCTATTTACGTAGGTCTCTCTTTCACATACTGTGTAGGATAAGGATTCATAATGTCGAACCCTCACATCCCTTTGCCTGACAAAATGACCCTAAAAGGCAATGTTACTGATAATTGGAATTATTTCAAGTCTGAGTGGGCATTTTATCTAACTGCTTCTGGTCTTAAAGCTAAGCCGGCGGATGTTCAATTGGCCACCTTCATGGTGCTTTTGGCTCGCGATGCTTGGCAAGTATTAGAAAATATGAAGCTAGCAGAAACCGATAGGGATACTGTTGATAAGGTTATAGCGGAACTAGATAAATTTTTTATTCCTAAATCAAATGTAATTTATGAACGGTATGTTTTTGGATCGGCCATGCAACAGGAATCCGAGTCCATTGATGACTATGTCGACCGACTCCGCAAACTTAGCACCAACTGTGACTACCAGGCTTTGGAGGCCGAAATGATACGCGATAGGCTAGTACTCGGAATTAGAGACGAAGCTACAAAAAAACAGCTAATTGCCGATTCACAATTAACATTAGAGAAGGCGATTAATGTTTGTCGAACGAACGAATTGACCGATAAGCAGATGAAATTTATCAGGGGTGATAACAGAGTAGAAGAAGTCAACAAAATTGACTTCGAACGGAATCGATTCAAGCAGGCCCCGTGCAAATATTGTGGGAAAGCGCATGCATTTGATAGACTCTCATGCCCGGCATTTAACAAAATATGCAATTTTTGCAAGACCGCGAACCACTTTGAATCTGTTTGTAGGAAGAAGAATCCCTCACAAAATTCAGGCTTGCCTCAGAAAAGAAATAAAAAATCATCAACCCGTCGCCCGCGAACCGACATAAGATATCTAAAGGACGAAAATGAATCCGAAGAATCAGACCAAAGTAATCAGGCTTTCGCCGTTGAGGAGATTTTAAATTTCGGAAGCTCCAAACCTAAGAAGATTTGGACCGTAGTTCTCAATTTCCTCATCAGCGGGCTCCATAAACTTAGAAGTGTAAAGGTAAAATGCCAACTCGATAGTGGATCCGGAGTGGATGCAATGGAAGAGAGCACCCTTAGGGCTTTATACGGAGGCACTATGCCCAAGCTAGATCCTCCTTCTACCAAACTACGGAGCTATGGTGGTGCTATATTAAGACCCATTGGGGAAATTGATATGACCACATTACACAATGAGCGAATACACACACTAAGATTTGTTGTCATAAACGACTTTGACCACCCGGGTCCAAAGATGCCGTTGCTTTCTTCCATGACAACTGAGGAATTAGGTTTTGTTGTTCTAGGGAATGGAGCTAAAGCTGAAGCAGTTCAGATGGCCAAGCTGGAAATGACGAGCCAAGCGGAAAATATCTTAGCAAAATATGATGATGTTTTCAAAGGAGTGGGTTGCCTACAGGGCGAGTGCACGCTCAACATTGATCCAACTTTTCCGCCAGTTAAGCAAGCTCCTCGCCGCATCCCTGTACCGCTCAGGAATGAACTTAAACTCAAGCTGGAGGAAATGGAAAGGAACAACATAATCGTGAAAGAAAAAGGCCCGAGTGAGTGGATTAGCAACATTGTGATTGTTAAGACCCCTAAAAAGTTAAGGATTTGCATAGATCCTCGAGATTTGAACCAAGCCTTATTGCGAACTGAATATGAGATACCAACTGTTGAGAGTATAGTTCCAGAGTTAAATCACTGTAGATTCTTTTCTGTGCTTGATACAAAGGACGGATTTTGGAACGTGAAGCTAGAAGAACAGAGTTCTAGGCTTACCACTTTTTGGACTCCATTTGGGAGATACAGATGGCTTCGTCTCCCTTTCGGCTTGAAGGTATCAACTGATATTTACCAGTGTCGTCTGCATGAAGTTTTCGCAGGAATACCAGATATCTTGATCGTTCAAGATGATATCTTGGTCTTAGGACGAGGAGAAACTGATGAAGAGGCTTCGAAGAGACCGTGTCTGGCTCAAGCCTGCTCACCATCTGATATCGCCTCCTCCAACCCAACGCGTCTCGCCTAGATCCTCCATTTCAAGATCTAGATCTCCTTCACCTGGCATGGGTCGAGGACAACCAAAGGAGCCAACTGGAATGGACTCTTCACCTACCTCGCCTCAAGCATCTCTGAATATGGAAGAAAAGACAAGTACTGTAACGCCCCACTTGAGTAAAAGAGGACACTCGCTGGACAAAAAGAACGAAGAAAGTATGAAAACCCTTCCCACCGAGACTGGACCATCACCGCATTTTTCCTCATTCGGGAGACAAATCAAGCCTCCTCGACGCTTCTCTCACAGCAGTTAAATCGATAACATTCAGTTGCATAGTTATGTATATATGTTTAAATTCTTGAGTTTATAAAAAAAGAAAAGAAAAAAAAAAAAAAAAAAAAAAAAAAAAAAAAAAAAAAAAAAAAAAGGGAATTGTTATATACTCTCTTTGTATTTACTTCGAATACTTATGAATGTATCGATTGCAAATAAATTATATTACATATGGTTGTCTAAATGCTTAAATCATTTATCTATATTTCTAATTCTTTTGATATTTTAAGAAGAACAGGGCATATTTGAAACAATATATAAGAGGCTTTGTCCTGACTGACAGAATCAACGCAGAGCAAAAACTACTAATGATAGAAACTTGAAGTTCGGAATTTAGATTTTAAACGCGATGTAGGTAACCACTAAGAAAGGAATTTCAAAAATGTAACCCCTAAGGGGCTTAAATGGCGAAATTATCGTTTAACTCTAACGGAAATCTATTGTTGAGACTTAAATCATATGTTTTTTATTTGAATATCGATTTAACGTTACAATAGTATTAAAATAGACATTCAGATAAAATATGGCTACTGATTATTTAAATGTTAGTGGTAATCAAATTATGCACACTGTGATTCCCATTATTGGGGATGGTGCGTGTTTATTTCGATCTCTTCTCCATATATATAAGAGGCTTTGTCCTGACTAACAGAATCAACGCAGAGCAAAAACTACTTATGATAGAAACTTGAAGTTCGGAAACAAGATTTTAAAAGCGGTGTAGATAACCACTAAGAAAGGAATATCAAAAATGTTTTGATATTCCTCGCCATTTAAACCCTAAGGGGTTTAAATGGCGAAATGGTCGTTTAACTCTGACGGACATCTATTTTCGAACTTCGAGAAAAGATATCTAATTAGTACTCATTTTAAAGAATTTGATACGACGAGTTAAACTCGAAATGCCTTATTGGGCGTCGAAAACCATGTTTTACAGCCGAAAAATGAAGGGTTCACGACGGGTAAGTAATTTTTTTTTCCGGCGGTTTTAGTGAACTCTCCATTGCGCGTCTCCCTCTCTTCTACCGAGCCGGCAGGTTTCCCCTCCAACATTCCACCTACCGGAAGCTCAGATTCTACTAAATCTCCTTAACATCAGTTAACATATTATATTAGATCAATACCGAGATAATGGCCACAGAATTGATTTTAAAGGCTCGCGGGCGAAGCCGCGAAGGGGAATGCTAGTATTTATAGTAAAAAGTGCAAAAAATAGTTACTGACACCCTGTGGATTTAATTGTGAAATCTTCCATATGGTTATTTGCTAAACACTTACTTCATAGATACCTTAGAAGACCCTTCAAACATTAGATTAATGTATATCTTCAATAAAATTAGGACGTGTTTACTTATTTCTTTAAGTTAAAATTTGGAGTGTCAAAAACTGTACTGTGTGTCTAGTGCGATGCGCGCAACAAACAGCTATCAATTACCAACCTACTTGGACTAGAAATTTACCGGTTTTGATAAATGTGTAAATGACATTTAGAAAATTCAAATGCAATCGTTCCTTCCACATTTATTTATTTATTACTAGCAGACCCGGCCACGCGTTGCTGTGGCTCAGTAGCTATTAATTATATCCTAATCTTTTTAATACAATCAAATCAATATTCACTAATAAAGATAAAAAAATTTCATCTAGTCTAAAAACTTAAGGGATTGATAATAGAACTTAATGCCAAATTAAAAGTGTTCGGTAAAGAATTTATGAGATTTAAAGTTTTTATTTTTTACATATCATATTTGACGATAGCATGTATTAAAGATTCATTCACTAAGTACTACTCATCAAAACATGTAAAATAAAATATAAAAGTTAAATTTTATGAATGAGGTAGATAACGTTAATTTTTATAAAAATTTTTGTTTTTTAATTATTACAATTCATACAAAGATTATGTCGTTGATAGGTTGAACAAAATCTGAGCGCTCTTGATTCCAAACCATAGACAATTCATGATGTAGGTACCCCGACGTGTTGAGATACTTTTTATTGCCTTGCTTTTTTAACAGACCTGAACATAAAAATTTAAAGAGATCCAGATGAGAGGAAAGTTTTGGATTCCAAAGATTATTGATAATGTCCTCAATCTTCGTAAGGAATAATGTGCCGATTTAGGTTGTTTATTGACGCCAACCTTGTAGTCAGCACAGAGAAGAAGCTAGTTGTCAGCCTTTCGAAATTTGCATAGGGGAGAGCGGGGTTGGTTGGCAACAGTTTTCACTTTTTTGATTGTTGAGACATTCCTGTTAATATAATCCCAATACGGCTGATACCACTTTAAACCCCAAGTATTAGAGAACTTCAAGTATTTTTTTCAACACATAATATTTAACACTATGATCATAGGAAATTTAAGAATTTGTCAAGCCAGAGTATGCCAATTAAGCCCCCAAGTGGGGCAGGTTGGCCTAAAAGGTAGTGTTGTTTGGCCATCTAATTCAAGTACTGCCTGACACATATTATTGTTATTAAGCACTGCACTATAATGATATAATAATTTTGATAGCTTTTTAACAGCTATTAAGGGAAAATAGAATAACAATTGGCTGCATTTTACCATATGGCTGCATTTATTTCAATTGAACAAAATTACATAACACTTCAAACAGCAGAAATTAGAAAAATATAATGGCTTAGAAGCATTATTGCTTTAAAACAATGTAAACAAAATTTTCATAAAACAAAACAAGTTTAACACATCTTCAAAAACTTTAGGCAGGATAAATATTCTTGATTCAAATGTATCATGAGAAAGTGTCTGTGGTGCTATAGTTTCACATGGTAGCCAGGTGTGGCTGGTTCATCAATAAGCTTCGATTGCGGCTGAAGGTGATCTTTTATGTCATTATCTTTTTCGTTGTTCCTAAAGATTCCGTTTAAGTTTAGACTGTCGTCTCTTTTTGTATAGGAAATATTGCTGTCCTCCTCCTCGCGAGAACTAAAGACAAAGGGTAGTTTCACCTTTGTTTATGTTTACCTTACTTTTGTGATTTGCTACAGCGCCAACAAACCCCA
Organism: Aelia acuminata; assembly: GCA_911387785.2. Classification (NCBI taxonomy): domain Eukaryota; kingdom Metazoa; phylum Arthropoda; class Insecta; order Hemiptera; family Pentatomidae; genus Aelia; species Aelia acuminata. The sequence goes on from OU426978.1 coordinate 228,237,534, forward strand.
GTTGAGGAACAATATGAAAGATGGCTGCCAGGACAGGGGAGAACAACCAAACAAGAAACTGGTTAGTTGAAAGGCTAGGTTTTTCAAAGGAGTTTGGGGCTATGTGAACAGAATCGGAGTCAAATGTTTTACCATGCCTTAAAACCAAATTTACTGAAAAAAAAAAAAAAAAAAAAAAAAGAAGAAGGCACATACGTATCAAATTGAGTAACCTCCTCTTTCGTTCGAAGTCGGTTAAAAATATAAAAATTTACTTAAATGTTGTAAAATTAATCAATGAAGCAGAAACTTCTCTACACTGTTAGCATCAGACTGAAACCTCAGGACAAGACTCCCGAGGTCGAGCGGGTAACATGGCGCAATCGTGGCCCCTTCACAACAGGTGTGACGGAAATTATAAGGCAAAGGCCAACCTATCCCCTATGCCAACCAACCCCGCTCTCCCCTACCTTAAATATCGGAAGAAAATTATATGATGTGTCGATATATTAACTTACAAGACCATATGTTGGAAATTTAGAGAACTTATAAAAAATGGCACTTAATTGTTGCATGATAAGCATTTAATTTGTAATGAAAGAAATATTTAGGTAAATAATCAAGATAAAAACTATCCTATTTTTTAAGTTAAACATGAGACAAATTTTATCAAGATCAGTAGAGTAGTTTCGGATTTTATCTTAAACAAACATCGTGACATGAGGTTTTTATATATCTAGCATTCTCAAGTCAAATTCAACTTTTTCATTTTAAATTCAACTTTTTCCAACTTAAATTCAACCTTTTCCAAATCAAATTCAACCTTTCCAAGTCAAATTCAACCTTTTCCGAGTCATATTCAATCTTTTCCATTTCAAATTCAACCTTTTACGAGTCAAATTCAATCTTTTTCAAGACAAATCCAACCTTTTCCATTTCAATTTAAACCTTTTCCATACCAATTTCAATCTTTTACAAGTCAAAGTCAACCTTTTCCAAGCAAATTCAACCTTTACCATTTTCTGACTATTTAAAGCTCAATTAACTAATTGATATATGAAAATTAATATCATACTAGTTAATGAATACAGTAAATGAATAAATTTGTAATTGTTCTTGTACAGTATTTGTAATCGTACAGCAAGTTAAATAAATTTATTTAATTTGTATTTTTTGTTTCTTAAATTTTTCTAGGGAGGTTGGGGGTAAGCTGCCTTCTGAACCTTTCAAAACTTCCAACACCTATCACAGGCTATTTCTAACATTGGGATTTTATTAATAAAATGAAATAAAAAAGCATTCATATGTTTTATGATTTATTTCAGAGTCATTGAACTTTACATAACATTTCCAACATTAACATATAATATCTCAAACTAACATAAGCTTAATAATTAAATATAGCACTTGCTCATTTTATAAGTTTCACAGATTATTTTTTAAATCTCTTTATAAATAATAACAAACAAAATCTATTGACATAAAGATAATTTTTATTTTAAGTAAAAAAATAGAAAATGATAAAGTATATAAATCTAAATAACAACAGATAATAAATTATATGAGAATTAATCAATGACTAGAACTGTTACGTCAATGGAAATTGAATTTAAAAATTTCCATGCTAAATTTCAGTCAATTCAGATCAACTCATATTTAAATTAATTTTATCAACAAATAAATAAATAAAAAATAAGATACAACATAATAATATAATAATAAATAAACTCACATAAAAAAACAGACATAATTATATATATCCAGTCGATATGGGTTTCGTTGACTAGGAAGGTGGGGGACCTTTCGGATACTTGAGAACGATATACGGCCATAAATACTGGTGAAGTACCCCGTCGTGTTTCCACGTTGTAAACCACATCACTAACACCATCACGGAGAACAGCAGGAAAGCGGCAAATAGCCATATTAGAGTCTTCATGCAGATCCTATGACACCATTTTAAAGTATTTTTCTTATAAGCAAAAAAAAAAAATAATAAAAAAATCAATGGTCATAAAACTAATCTCTGTCGAAACATAATACAGAGAAACTTCTCCATAACGGACAGCTATGAGGTGGATAATTGTGTCCGTTATACAGATGTGTCCATTAAGAACGGGTTAAATACAAAAATCCAAACATATCAAAGTAGGACAAAAATACAAAATTACCTTTCTAAAATTAAAGGTTTTATTTATTCGTTTTCACATTTTAAAACATTTATAATATAGCTAAAGGTAAGAATAAGAAAAAAATCATGAATAAATAAATATCTAAATTCAATTCATATTTTTTTTTAAATGAGTTATTTTTATTGTTTTTTTTTTATTTTTTTATTTTTTTTTTTTAAGAACTCCTTATATGTTAGTGAATCAAATGTAATCAGTATGGCAAGACTGAAGTGGGCGTATGGAATGTTGTTATTAATAGGAACAAGGCACTTAAAAGCAGTAGCTATGAAAAAAGAAGACTAACAGCTTTGAAAATATCACAAGTGTTACTTAAACCCACCCACTTCCAAAGTTCATCATGTTCGAAAATATTGTACAAAGAATTGATTACACCTGAATCGAGAGGACTTTCCCTGCTGTTTGGTGGCATTTCAAAATAATATTATTCATTTTGGCTATACCTAATGTTTAAATAAAGCAGGAAAAAAAGTTTGTCAACATAATTAGGTTAAAAAAAAAAAATTGTCAAGTGTTACCACTTGTTCTGTTGATACCCGTCATAAATCCACTTGCACCATTATTTAGAAAGGAAATTGCCAGATTTTTAATCGGAAAACATTCATATCTCAAAATTTATTCATCGCAAGAGATAACTACATTGTATTTAAGAAGATCCGAATAAAAATGTCAAACAAATAATCTAGGGACATAGGGTTAGGTCATCATGCACTTAATCAGAATAGATACAGTGTTAATAAAGAAAACTGTCAGGAGTTTAACTTTTTTCCATAATTAAATTTTTTTTTTCCATCAACCTTGTAAAAGCTCTTTACAAGGACTCTATGCGTCATGTTGTTGCGGTACACTGTCAGAGCCCTTCAACTGTGTAAAACAGAGATGTATCCTCTCTCCTATTCTGTTCCTCACGGTACTTGACCTCATCATTAGAAGATCTCTTTGGAAGCCAAGAGGCTCATGGACTACAGTGGAAAAAGGCTTGAGGATTTGGACTTTGCTGATGACATATGTTAACTTTGCCTTAAGTTGCCAGGGACATGCAGAGAAAACTATATGACCTGACATCAGAGGCTATAAGAGCTTGCTTAAAAATCAATGTCCCAAAAAAAAAAAGGTATAAGCTTAAATAGCCAAAGCCAGGAAAATTTAATAATAGAGAGACAAAAAGTTGAAAAGGTCGACAAATTTTGCAATCTTGAAAGCATGGTCAGCCAGGATATGGGAGCAGGTGAAGACGTCATAAGAAAAGCTCAACAGGTCTTCTCTTAGCTCTGGCCTGTCTGGAGATCGAAGACGATTCGGAGGGGTACCAAGCTATGGCTGTTTAACAGCAATGTTAAGGCTGTACTACTATATGCTTCTGAGACCTGCAAAGTCTCTAAAAAATCAACAAAGAAACTGCAGACTTTTATAAACAGGTGCCTGCAGAATATTCTTGGAGTGCGGTGGCCTGAAAATATCTCCAATACTGGACAATAACCCATTGACCAGGTCATTAAATGCCAAAAATCGATATGGTTATATCTAGAAAATAGAGATGGTTGGGACATAATATTCGGAAGAAACACAGCGATATAGCTAGGGAGAGTTTGGAGTGGACCCCCAAGGAAAACGAAGACAAGGAGGGCCTAGAGAATCATCGAGACGGACTCTGGAGAAGGAGATGCGGAGAACACGGAGGACATGGTCAGGTATCGAGGTGGTTGCCGGAAATAGTAAAGGCCATATGTCCCATCTAAAGGATTCAAGGATTTAATAATAATAATAATAATAAATTCAGTTTTTGGAGACTTGGGCGAATAACAGGTCTATTTTCTTTTTTCCTAATCAATTTAATAGATTTTTATTCTATCTTTCTAGTTACATAAAAACTCATAATTTGAGATGAAAGCCAGGTCAAAAGAAACACAAGCAATTACTTTTTTTTTTTAATATAACAATTTATTAAAATATAAGGTCGTCAAAGGTTTCTAAATACATATCCTGCCTTAAACACATATTACTATCCTCAAAAAAAAAAAAATATATCATCAGTTAACCTGAATCATGAAATTCAATTCAATTTGTTGCTTTCAATTATGTTTATAAACAACAATTTTTAAATGAATCATTTAAAAAATAAATTTTAAAAAATTATTTTTTTTTTTTCGTATTTTCATGAAAATCTTAATTTTATCATTATGAAAATAAATATTAATTAAATTTATTTAGATTCGAAATAATTTATAAATGAAATATGTCAATTATTTTTTAAATGATCATACACAAACTTTTTATTTTCATTTTGTTGAACGACCTAATACTTAGAAAACAACAGTTTTTATAAATATTTACAAGTAAGTGTATAATACCAAGAAAACAATTAATATAAATATTATCAATGACTAACAGTTTTCATAGTGATGTCTTAAATTTTAACAACTAGAATTCAAATAATTATAAATTCATTTAATTAAACATTGCATAACAGTTTTTTTTTTTGCTTTTTTTTTTTAAATTGTTAAATTGTCAAAAGATAGTCTTATTATAAAAAAATAGAAATAAATGTCCTATAAATCAATTGAAAATATGATGAATTGATGGAAAACATCACTGTGATAAGCATCGTTATATACAATTCGTTAATGATATTGAACTACCAAATGTTACTTTTGGAAGTTCTGTCAGTAGGTAGGCTACTGTCGAAGGAATTAAAGGACGCTTCCTCTGAAAGTCTAAAACATTTCAATAGTGAGATCATTTTTAATTGATTCTCATTTGACAGAAAAAGAGTGATTTATATACTACATGCAAACAATTTATAATGATCGGTGGACCATAGGCCGAAATTTCGGGCCAAAAAAAAAAGTTCCTATTTAGTAAGATACAATTCTCCACCTAATACATTTTATATTTTGGTTTCCATTTTATCACTGAAAAAAGTAGTTAGTAATCATGAAATATTTCATATAGAGTAATTATGAATACACCCACTGAAAGGATACTAACGGTTTTTTTGTTCGGTACCCCTACCTACCTGGCATACGGGGGTTCCTCTTTAGGTGTAATCAACCTATTCTAACCATGGTGTGTAGGTCGAGATTTATTCTGTGGGGCCTCCATGAAATAAAAGTCAACCCTCCGAGGGCGGATTCGAACCGCCGCCGTTCTGCTCGAGCATGCTAAAGCGGATCGCACTCCAACACGCTCGGCTATTCTGGCCCTAAGGAGACTAACTAACTGAGTAAGATTTATTAAAACCCACCAAATATAAAAATTGAAAATTAATAAAAAATTTATATTTATCACCTAGTTAGCATGATTTATTAATCCACATAAAGTATTATTTAGTGATCAAATGATAATATATGGTGAATATAAGTAAACAAAATATATGATTGTTTTTTATTTTTCTAATAATTTTTCTTTGTATGATTCTTGATATTTTTTCTTTTGTTTCTGGTGATTAAATCCAACTATATTTTTTATTATAACATTTTTATTATCCTATGTGCAACGTTTCGGACCCTCTACCCATCATCTAGCCCCTTAAAATTTCTAAACTGAACATTGTATGTTCAAAATGTTACGTCTTCCTTTCCCTACATGGTATGTCCAAAAATCATATCATTCCTTTATATAAAGTGCATGATGCATTTTTCATGGATCCACTTCATATACACTTACTAACAAAAGTCTCTGCACACCCTCAAGCTTTTTTTTTATTTTACCTAAAGATACCTTATGAGCCAGGCAACGAAACTCACATATTTTTTACATAATTTAATCTATTTTAATGACCAACAATTAAATTTAATATAATTTATTTAATTATAATTTATGAGGAAAATTACATAAAATGTCAAAATATTGATGCGCCAAAAGTCTCTGCACGCAGTGGAATTAGCCAAGATACTGATATGTATACAGTTTGCACATTATCCCATTCATCCTCCGGCTAATCCTAATTTGCCAGTGTTAATTTGGGCCCAAACAGTTAAGAGTGTGATAAAAATGGAGGTTCCAACACCGATTCCCGACCAAATCGTAAATTTGAGGAAACTCATACGACACATACAGGTAAATAGGACAAATCGTCGACAGGGGCTATAATACAGTAGGGTATGTCCTAAAACGGTATGAAGAACTGGGTACAATGGAAAGTAGATACCGCTCCGGCCGCCCCCAGTACTCCAAGCTCACCACTAGAGGGCTACATAAGGACTTTGGCGGAAGAACCCCACCCAGGTGCTCTAAATTTATTAAGGTATGGTGTAAGAAAATTACAAGATTTGGGTATCTGCACAAACGATAAGAAGAATCCTAAAGAAAGCTGGCTATAATGTGCGTAGGCCTAGGTGTAATTAGTAAACGAACCGGATATTGAAACTGCGTGTCCCAAAGGAACATGTAAACAAGCCCTTATAGTTCTGGAAACATGCTTTATTTATTGACAAGAGTAAATTTAACATTCATGGATCAGATGGAAGGGGGAAAGTTTGGAGAAAACCTAACAAAGAGCCCCTGGAAAAAAACATAGTTGGTACTGTGAAACATGGTGGAGGGAGTGTTTTGGTTTGGGGGTGTGCTGCTGGAGTTGGTAATTTGAAATTTATCGACGAAATAATGGACCAACATGCTTATATAAATATTTTGAGGAGTAATTTACCGGAAATTTTAATAAAGTTTGATCTCCAGTAAAAATTCATTTTTCAACAAGATAACTAAAGCGCGGAAAGCTCAACAATAGTTGCTCTACAATGCTCCACCAGCAACTTAAAACACCTCCCCAATCTCCTAATCTTAATCCAATACAACATGTGTAGGATCAACTAGGCCGTCAGAAAGTAAAAATTAAAATAAAGAATAAAGACCACTTAAAAAGAGTACTAAAGGAATTGTGGGGTAAAATTACTCCAGAAACTACAAAAAACTAGTTCATACCATGCCAAATAGATTATGAGAAGTGATAAAAAATAAGGTCGGAACGACTACCTATTAAAGTTAGTTTGGCATCAATAATTAAGCTTCAAGTTGAAGAAAAATGATGTGTGCAGGGACTTTTGGCGCATCAATATTCTGACGTTTTGTAATGTAATTTTCCTCATAAATTATAAGTTAAATAAATTTTATTAAATTTGATTATTGTTCATTAAAATAGATTAAATTATGTAAAAAATGTGTAAGTTTCATTGCCAATATCTGGCTCATAACCTACCTTTAGGTAAAATTAAAAAAAAGCTGGAGGGTGTGCAGAGACTTTTGTTAGTAAGTGTAAGTGGATGATATGATTTTTGGACATACCATGTAGGATACAAAGACGTAACAATTTATACAATGTTCAATTTAGAAATTTTAAGGCATAAAAAATGCATCATCCACTTCATATAAAGGGATGATATGATTTTTGGACATACCAAGTAGGGAAAGGAAGACGTAACATTTTATAGAATGTTCTATTTAGAAATTTTAAAGTGCTTGATGATGAACAGAGGGTCCGAAACAAGTAATTGTTCATTTTTCTCATTGTTTTTAAATATTATTGCTTTTCACTTTGATTTTTGTTTTTTATTTATTTCCACAAAACAGTACAAAATGATATAATTATAAACATTTTTTTTAACATCAAAAACAGAAATTATAATTTTTGGCGCCTGAACAGGGACTTTGACAATTAGCGAAGAAAAACTTAAAAAATCTGTTATTTCAAATTAAGAATTCAATATAGAATAGAATCAATTCAAAATAAGAAAAATTAACGATCCATTTATCAAAACTTGTTTTTTTTTTTTTAAAGTTTAATATAAAGCGTCATTAAATAAAAGTTTTCTTTCATATTCAAAGCATTAAAAAAATCTTCTCTAGGGATTATCCATATTTAAAACATTGCTTTCGAAAATGATCGATACTCTTTTCAATGGTGTATTAAAAATAAGATACTTTATTCTTTGCTAAGACACTAAATGAGCAAGAGTTACTAAGTGGTTGTGAATCAGGCACTGCTAAAGAAGAACTTTTCTTTACAAAGGTGAGGATTCACCTTCTGGCAAATGATCTACCGATCTTGAGGTGCCCGGCATCTAACAAAAATACAAATTAATAAAATTTCAACATCAATATATTTTCTCTTTATTCAGGCTAGGAACTAAATCCAACTGTTAGGTAAGGCGCACATTGGGACGCAGGCGCCACAGAGCAGAGCAGTTTTTTCATTAAGCGAGATAGATAGGAAACTGCGCTCCCTTGCTCTGCGTCCGGTTCCTTTCTAATACACTTTTCAAAATACCTGATATGCTCTGCATCACAATGTGTGCCTACCCTTAGAATTTCTACAAGCAATATCTATCCAATAGGAACACTTATATCACTAATCTGTAGATTTACAATAATTAAAAGGCTTCAGAATCAGACATTGTATAATCATCAACATTTCCTGTGGTGAATTCTGAACTTACAAAAATCCCCAAAAAATATTTTTCAATAGTTCAACTTTTACGAAATGAATTCATTTCCATGCCTTATTAATTTAAATCCAAATGGTTGATCATACCAGTACTATGATTGTTATTTTTTACCAAATAACCTTATAATTACATCACATAAAATAATTTAGCAATTGTAAATACAGCAGCTATCTACTAAGCCTGATTGAAGAAGGTTCACAACAAGAAGTTATTCAAAATGGAGTCAAGACTAACACATAATATTGATATAATGTATTCAATGAAAGCAAATAAAAAATTTATTTTATTTGTCAAGTTATATTTTTAGTTAAACCTTCCGATAAGCGCGCCTCCTAGACAGAAAAGTGTGGGTGCACGTTTTTCCTTGTTTTCAATAAACATATCTTCCTTTTTAATCATCATATCTATATTGTATACATGTTAAAAAAGGCAGTTATAATTGTATATTTTTTGACTGAAATAAAATAAATATGTATAAGAAATAAAAGAGTAAATAAATAAAATGATACAATCATATAAAAGTATATGACACAAATAAGTCTGTTTAATGTCAGTGTACAATTGAATGAAGTGTAATTACCAATGAATGAACGCTTGTATTCCTGAGACATGCGTTTCTACCGTATGGTTAACTCTAGAAATCCTATGTTAAGACTGTGCTTAGGTGAGGTCGGAAGAAGAGGAGAGAAGAGAGGAGAAATCCTTAGACCTCTGAGGGTCAAAGAAATTAATTTTGAAATTAAAAAAACATATCCGCTGCATATATGATCGCTGATTTGCGGGCCTATCGGAAGGTTAATAATAGTCTCACCCAGACCATAAACTTGATTAAGAAATATTTGATTTATAAAAATATTAATGATTTAATACATACCTTACACCAGGCGACAGGAGGGAAATAATGCTTGCAAAAACAGTCGACATTTTTTGGCCGAACCTATTGCAAAAAAAAATTTACATACTCATAAATTTTAAAGCAAAATACCGCAAGCAAACCAATAACAAAAAAATTTAAATACAGAGTTATGAATAGGAAAAAGAATTTATATAGAGAATTTTCAAATATATAAGAAATCATGACGACCTAAGCAGTTAAAACTTACGTCAATTTTTGATAAGTGTTGGATCTACAAATGGAAAGAGGCTTGTTATAAATATCCAAACATGACAATCTCCTCGATTCAAATCTTCTTATCCTATAAAAAAAAAAAATTAATATCATAATAATTTTGTAAAGTTAAGTTAGTTCACTGAATAACTCAGTAAATTTATAGCAATCAATCAGAAAAATATGTAGTGTAACTAATAGGCATTTTAAACAAGAATTGTAAAGTATTGATATTGTAATGATGTGTAGTGTACGCAAACGGAAAGTTTTTTTAAGTAAATAAAGAAAACCTCTCAATTAGGAAACAATTATTTATTTACATACATATAGTAACACTATAAGGCCGGGCGTAAGTTGAGATGCAGCTCCTTGACGTGAGGTGACCCAGGAAAGCAGGGATAAAGATGAGTACTCCCAGTGGGAGCGAAAGTTGGGACGTGTAGGATAGAGGTGGTAAATGTGCAAGATTTACAATGAGAGTTCCGATGATCTCGAAGATCAATTAATAACAACATTATTGCAAGAAATACTTCCTTAAAGTTGCTATTTAAAGAAAGTGAAGACATACGGAAAATTCATCCTCAAAGACGAATTTTCTAATTTTAATTTTAATATGACTTTTAAATAGAATGTGATTTATCGTACAAAATTTCTCTGCTCCTAACTGCCTCAATTAATTTTTCTTCCATTTTTCACTTTGGGGCGGGCGCAGGGACAAAGCACAGCGACAGTCAGGAACACAGACCTCCGCAGCTCACTGTGGCTCTAAAACTATGCCACCTCACCCTGCGGCACAACGTTCGCTTCCTATTCTACTGAACACAAATACTCACCTCATGTCACGGAGCTGCGCCGCCCTAACAACTTATGCCCAGCCTAACACTCAGTTGTTTTCAACCCATGGTTTGATTTCATTTTTTGCGAAAATTACATCAAACCGGACCCTGATGAAACCTACACTTGCTTTCTACCTACTCTCTGTTATCTTTATCTTATGTTATCGTTTCTTTCTATTGTTGTATTCCGTTGTTTAGTTAGCACTATTGTGTTTTTATTTTTTTATTTTTTTTTTTTTGTTATGAGATTAGCGAATGGTTATCAAGGCCCGTTTTTAACACGATAGGAGTTTGCTAATGTCATAGTCACATAACCTGTTTAAATAAGCCATGCCAAGCAGCTGCTATTCCAAAATTAATCAAATATGCTCCGAACTTTATTAATTTCACCAATTATTTAAAGGTATTATTATAAAGGTGGTTTGCCAATTGCACTTCTCGAAAAATTGAAACGATAGGGATCCGACAGGGTTGTAGTCTTAGTCCACTCCTGTTTCATTTAGTTATGGACTCAGCTATCCGGAGGGCGAAGGAGAAAATGAGGAAGTTCCACCTTGGATATGCTAACCTTAAACCAGTGAGCCTTTCGCTATTTGCATTTGCTGATGACATTGTTATTTTTTCAGACAATGACATGAATCTGCAATACAATTTTAACAAATTGAATGAAGAACTCATGAAGATAAACATGTTATAAACCCTACGAACAAAAAAGGTAATGAGAGTTGGGAAGAAACCAAGGAGAATAATGCGTGTAATCAGAGCTGAAGGATAAGCCCTGGAGCAGGTGGAAAATTTCGAAAACCTGGGTGCACATCTCAACTAGAATGGTTACATTGATTCAGAAGTAAATGAGCGAATCACAGCGGCGGGTGTGTTTGAAGCAATTAAAAGAGGCTTCCTTAATAGACGAGAGGTGGTAAAGAAAACGAAAGTGGCTGTATTCAGATCTACATTTCTCCTCATTCTGGCGTACTCTTCGGAATCATGGACGCTAACAAAAAGGCATAAATCAAAAATACAAGCAGCTGAAATGAGATTTCTACGAAAGACAGAGGGGAAAAAAAGAAGAGATCGAGTACGGAATACCACGATCAGATTGAACTACGATGTTAACCCTGCCAACGATTTAATAGAGGAAAACCGTTTGAGATGGCTGGGACACCTTCTGCGGATGGAGCAGAGTAGAGTTGCTAGTGAGGTCTATTGAGACGAAGTGGATGGGAAGCGAGGAAGAGGCCGTCCTAGAATAAAATGGGAAGACGAAGTTAAGAAGGAGTTCCAGAAAAGAGGAATTCAATGGAACGACAGAAGGCAGCTAGTAGATGACCGACAGAGCTAGAGAAGGCTATATCGACTTCCTCCTCACACTGCGTAGACCAGTTCATAAAGGAATGACTATGAATGAATGAATAATTTTAATTTGACTTTTAAATAGGATGTGATTTATCGTATAAAATTTCTCTGCCCCTAACTGCCTCAATTAATTTTTCTTCCATTTTTCACTTCACATACGGGGTGCAGACTCTCAAACATTCTGATTCCATTCTAAAACGTTCTAGAACTTTTTAAGTGTGCAACAGACACAAACATCTGTTTTAGTTTCTTCCTGCAATCTTTGTTATTTCACAATATAAACAATGTAGGTGTTATGAGGGTTTCAGATTAAAACATCGTGATTATCAGTTGGTTTAGGTTCGGAATAGTATAAAGTACCTAAAACGTTAACAAGGATTTTATAAAAAAAAAAAAAAAAAAGTATGTATGTATATTTATATTGATTTGCTAAATATCTTGGAAAATAGATCAGATTAAAAAGAAATATTTCAAATTTTATTTAAAGTCAAGTTAGCATACTCATTTTTATCAATTATATAATACAAAAATTAGCACTATTATAACAAGAAATTTAATAGGCTTTGCTAAATTATATTATATGTATACTGTGCATTGAGAATTACCTTAGTCGCGGAGTACTCATGTTTGGCTTTCTTAGAACAGGAACAATTTCATATGCTGGAATGCTGAAATAAGAATAAAAATTTTAAAAATAAAAACAATTTGAACTCTATAATCCTATAAAATTAAATAAAGCTTTAATAATTTCTGTATTTATCAACATTCTCAGGCATAGTGAAGTTCCTCAGAAACACTTCATAAAGGCCTATTTTAATACACTGTAACTGCGGAGGTAGCGTGGCATGAGGTGGTCTGCCGTTGCGGGTTAGTAGGCACACCGAGCGGTCCCGCTTTTCGGAGTACTTTTGCGGTATTCAAGCGCTTGCATCTTATATGCTCTGTGTGCTAGATTAATCCTACACTAAGTATTGATTAACCATCATACATAAAGAAAATAAATTTATTCGGAACCCTCAGAGTGAGGTCAGAAAAACCAAAGAAATAAATGTCTGGAATAGAGCAGGGTTATTTCACTCACTGCGCGGTAAAATTGTTGTTCTACTAGTGTTTTCGGCTCGCTGCGACTGCTCCCTATCTTCCCAACTTCTCCCGCACCCGTGGGATGCCTCTTTTCTCTACTCCATGGAATTTAATTAGGAAAACTTCGAACGAAAAAGATGTGTCTTTTTGTCAGAGTTGGCCAGTCTGCAGGAATATTTCGGTCTGTTCAGCTACTGCTTCTAGCTGTGCGCTTCTAGCTGCCACTAGATCGTGTCTGATGTTCGTTCCCCGAACAGGTAAATAGGCAGGAATAGAAAGGTTTGACATCAGACTAAAGGTTATGTTATCTACAGAAAGCTGAAAAGCAACCGTGTAGTCTAGAGCTGCTTCTAGCTGTAGTCTAGCTGCTGCTAGATCGTGTCTGATGTTCGTTCCCCGAACAGGTAAATAGGCAGGTATAGAAAGGTTTGACATCAGACTAAAGGTTATGTTATCTACAGAAAGCTGAAAAGCAACCGTCTATCAAGGCAATATAGGAAAAGGAAAAGATCGATCAAATGTCCTCTAGCGGTAAGGGGATATATTATAGATGCCAAAAAACGGCAAAAGAAAGTGCTAGTTACCCGGCTTGAATATAAGTCTAGAGCAGTAAAGCGGAAAAACAGGGTTGCTCATCTACGATCCATCAGCACACAGGGACCAGCGCCCGGCCGGCTCAAATATGAGCCATCAGGAGTTAATGGGTTAACATGATTATGTTTTTGGAACAAATTTTGAAAATAAACTTTACTTCAGTGTTTGACTGTCAGGGGCGATTAAAATGGAAGAAATAGACCTGTTATTAGTGATGTAAAACTATCAATAGTCGCCGCTATTCGGTATAAAACTATCGATACTATTGATAGTCTTAAGTGATAACTGGGGGTGGGGGCCAGAATTTTTCATTTGTAATGATGGGAGCTACAATGCATGTTTCCATTGTACCTTCAAATAATTTTAATCAGTTTCAAGCTTAGTCGTAATCGCAAAGAATAAAAACTTTATCAAAATGTCAAAGAAACTGTATTTAGAGAAAAGCTATACCAACCCTCTTCAAGGAACAATGGAACCAGGATTCCCAGTTGTCAAAGTAGTTAGTAGTAATGCAATCCTCGAATGTGTCGGAAAAAAAAAGTATGTTGTGACATTTGTCTAGATATACCTTGAAATATGCATCTTTCAAAAAAATGTTCACAGAATAGTTGATTTAGTTATAGCCACATTCCGCATCCGTAAAGGACCATTGGAAGGATAATAGTTTTTTAAATACTAATTTTTAAATTTCGGGACAAAAGGCGCGAGCTAAGCAATATCGCTACTGAAAAGTAGCAAGCAACACCGGCTTTTAATCTAGCCTTGATTTCCTCATCGATTTCTTTTTTTTTTGTTACCATCCCCCCTAAATACTTAAGCTTCTCTACGTGTTCAAACGTATTCCCTTCTACTCAAAAATACTGAATACTTATTCTAATAGGTGGCCAATAACACTACTAAAATTAATAACAACACTGGCTAAAATACTAAATACTAAATGCTAGTATAAGGCTAATCCCTAAGAAAAAAAAAAAGAAAATTTTATTTATCATTAAGAAGAAGAAATGTCGGTATACATTTCTTCATTTAATGTATCTTACCTTCGGTCTGAACTGCTACTGCATATTGAATCATTTTCAACACTCAATGAGGAAGCACTTGCCGGCCTAGAAAAAAAAAATGACAAATTTAATTAATAAATATATAGTGTTGAGGAAAAACTAATTTTCTTTGATTCCAATAGTAGTGTATGAATACCTAATTAAATGATGCCATTCTAAAGTGCGTTTGAAAGTTCACAGACCACAAAATATATTATATCTAAAACTACTATCATTAACTTATTAAACCTATAGTTAACCATTGAAAAATGGTCCCACTCTTGTTTTATGAATGGCCACAGGGTCTAAAGCCGGTTGAGGACTGGCATAAACAACCCCCACCATTAATCTGTGTCCACTTGTTTACATCCCGCCCTGGTGGTATGTAGTCTACGTCCAACGGGTTTTAAAAGGCCTGCATCATTTTTAATATCAATTTCTGATTTTGGGTATTTATTAGTTTCAAAAACATTTGTTGAAGAAACTTAGGAGCAAAATACAACTGGAAAACCAAAAGGATCAGCTGATTGTCTAGAACAGCGCTTTGAATTCTCAAAAATGCCAAGGAGGTCTCGGCAAAAGACTAGAGGGAAAGAAAATCGACGCCGATGAGAAGCCGGCCTTAAACCTCTAGAGTTGAATATGTTTGCGGGTCCCAGCTCATCAAAGGACCAGTAGGACTGGTGATGGATAGACACTCGCGAATGGAATGAATAACTAGTTTATGCCGGTCCCAGGTCGGCATACAACCGTAAAGGGTTAAATCAACAGTTATTAAGCTTCATAAATGGAGGTTCAAGAAGGTAATTTATGCCCATACTTTGTTGTTTTTCTTCCGAAAAGGGAAAACTGCATGTAGGCTAATTAAAAATTGTATTGTGCCTAAGCTGACATCAGAATTATCATGATTTCGTTCTGGAAATTTTGAAAGATGTTCAATCATTAAAAAAATTTATGAAACTTTTCAAAACTCATGATAAACTGAAATATTTCACTCACAGCATCGCTAAAGAACTATAAATCAATCAAAATAAATTTTCAAACAATTCACATGAGGCTGGAAACCGAAAGAACCTCGATAATAGTGTCCCATAGGAATTAACAGTGAAAAATTATTTTGAGACGACTCCGTTTTATTAGGCCATAAAGGGAAAATTTGTTTTGTCCCAATTAAGTAGAGGACCCAATAAAACGGAGATCAGGAATGCATACATAAATGCAAAGAAACTATACCTAAATTCACCTAATCACTGGGCTTCGGTACAAGTATGATAGTTGATGCAATTGATTGGACATATTCGTGGGAAAACCGAATGACCGAAAATGTTCTCCTTGAAAACCTGAAAAGATTGAGACCATTTAGAAACCTCGACCATTGTGATTTTCTAGCAAAAACCGCAGATGCTTATAACACGCAATTGAAAGTGAAATGAGTGATTTGTATATTTTTCTGGTGTAGCGGTTAATGAAAGGTTTAAAATGATGCCTCATTCATGAAATTTGATGAAGTATTTGAGAAATAATATATTATATGATGATATTGATTGATAAAAAAATACAAACCTTCCATTATTGTCAACAGTTAAATTACAGCCGTTACATAATCTCATTCCACGATGCGTAATACTGCCAACTGATCGATGAAACTCTTCAAGAGAGCTGTCAATGTCCATTCTGCAGTGGAAAAAATTTATTTTTGAAGCAAAACAGGATAACAATAATAATAATAAAATAAAAAATATCTGATAAAGAATAACCATAATTAGACAATATATACTGTATAAGTATGTATTTAAAAATAGCAATAAATTATACAATTAAAATAACATACTTTGTCGGGGTAAGACAATCGAGTGTATTGTCCATAACGCTCCACTGAAAAGTATTAACTCCTAGGTTTTCTGGATAATCCCTAAGTAAAACTTAATTATAAAGAATTGTAATTTATTGTTTAAAAAACAAGTGAAATGTTAAAATCAAATCAGAAAACAAATAATTTTCAAAAGGAAGCCCAACCATAATTCTAATCCAATAATATTTTTTAACATCTTAATTTATATTATAAGTAATTGAGGCATTGACATGGACAAGGTAGTAAGTCAATAAAACCCATTTTTATTTTGATATTTTTATTTTGAAATGCTGCAATTAAGTTTATTCATGAAAATCATGTTCCAGTATTCAGAACAACTTTTGACACTTTTTTTACTATTGACTTGTTACTCTTCCTATACTATTGTCACGACTTCTTACTACTTTTTCCTATGAAAATCTCAAAATCGTTTTTTTTTTTTTTTTTTGTTTTTTTTTACTTACTACTTTCTCCATGTCAGTGCCTCAATTATTAATCACTTATAAGCATGAATAAAAATAAAGTTTTTTATAATTCACTTTCTAAATGCTACATGGTCTTTAAGTAGTATTTTTACAGCTCTCTATTTTATCGGAAGTATTGATATATGTTCAGTCTCAATATATATTTTCAAATGAAATGAAACCAACTGAGCTTTCCCACCTTTAGCACCTGCCTTTCAAACATGTGATTTAGACTGGGTGATCAGAACATAGGCGATTGGGACTTAGCTAAACCCTGCGTGGAAACGCAAATAAAAACACGAATGAATTCGTAGTGGTTACTTCCTGCTAAGACTTTGGTTTTTTTATTTCCCCCAGGATTTAGCTAATGTTGTTATGTAAGCTTATTTCCTGCTAAACTTGATACTCAGCAACTATTATCTAAAACATTTTTCATTTAAACTACTTGTTTTTGAGTTATAGGCGTTGGAACACGGTTTCTACCAAAATCGTAAAAAACACAGTTTTTTGATGTATGGAACCTGGCTAAACCACTAAACCTATTTAAACTTCAAATATATCATTCTATTTGCAATAGTATAGCCTCTTAGAGTAAGAAGAAAGCAATAACTTGTGATCTGTATTTGCCAAATTATATGGAGAAACTGAAAAAAAAAAAAAAAAAAAAAAATCACGGATCTTAGACCAAAAGGCGCTAAATACATCCACGTTTTAATTACTTGGTCTCCACAGGAGTGGGCTAATTTTTAAATTAATGAGCTCCTTTAGCACAGAAATTTATATTCTACAACTATTATAGGTAATATTTTTTATTTGGAGTAGCCCTCTTCAAATCGCAGGCTTTAGAACATGCGCGTAATTAATTTTTCCGCTAAAGTGGCTAAATTGACAATCAGTTTTGGCGAAAAGACCTCAGTCGATGCGAAATTTAATGCCCTTTTATTTTAGAAAGGACACAATTTCCTCTATGATAAATCGTTTTCGAATTATTAGTGAAAAATTGAAAAAAGTTTGAAAATGTCGATTTTTTTCACCTATAAAATTTGATGGCAACCAATCTGAGGTGGCAGATGTTCACATTGTTGTGTAACAATGGCCCCAAGCCAAGCCAAAACCTCACCGTGTGTGGGGAAATCCGGGTGGACTCATGGACTCAAGCGGCCTAGTTGGATTTCCAATCGATCCAAAATCCATGGAACCGAGCCGCCGAGCCTATTTTTGGCTTCACTGTGTATGGAGAAATTTGGCACCGGGCCGCGCCAAGCCATCCATTGGACGTACCGTGTGTGGGGAATCCCCGCTCCAAAACACCCTCAGTCTCCCTCGGGATATCGAAGAGTAAAGACCTCCTGCCTCTTTTTTTTTTTTTTTTTTTTTCTTATTTAATTGTTCGCAATGAGAACCAGCGGACATGATTTCGTGCTTGAATTTATTGAAAAATATAGGATGCACGAATGCCTATGGAAATTAAACAGTGAATTTTATTATGATAAAAATAAGCAAAATGCAGCTTTAGATGACATTCTCGAATTGTCGCACAAGTGTCAGGTATTATGCGACCCAAAGTCTGGGGTGAAATAGCTGTAGAAAATTTGGTTCTTCATAGGTACATCCACTAGCTAAGTACCGAAGAGTAGCACTCAGTCTTTCGTGAGGAGTGATCGCTTCTCTCATATTTGTGTCCTTTCTCTTAATTAATGGAGTGACCATCTGGAGCAATGTATTCTATGTTGCCTCATCCATCCTTAAGTAATTATGCCAATCAACAGGCTCCAACGCGAGTTCTTTTATCAAATTAACATGACTTCTTTTTTTTCTATTTGCAAGCCATTCTTTTCGCCACCTGCTTCTACGTTTTCGTTTTTTTAAGTAAATGCAAGCAGTTAAAGCGAACAAATTTTCTAATTCTGCCATAGAAAACTCACTGAAAAAAAAAATCAGAACAGCAGGAATCCAAATGACACCAGACACAGAAATACACATACAATACCGACCAGTGTTGCGGACTGACTGGAATGGACTGACTGGCTCGATTGTGTATGGAGCACTAAAATGGACTACACCCAAATGGACTCGGGCCATTTGGATCACTCGTGTTAGAGGACCCTTCAAACATTAGACTCGTGTATATCTTGTAATAAAATTAGGACATGTTTACCTATTCTCTAAGTTACAGTTGGGGTGCCAATAACTGTACTGAGTGCCAATAACTGTATGGTTTACCCTACTTCATACATACATCGCTAATAAAGATAAATTCAATAGGGGAGGACCAAATTCCATTCTTTCTATACATCCTAATTTGTATATATTTAAATGATTTTCATACTAATTTTTATAAAATTGAATGGTTAGTTGTGTTATTGTTTGTGTTTATATTGAGAACATTAAACATTCTAGAATAGAATTTCACATTTAGTAGGCAGTGAAATATTTGTAAAATGATATAGATCATTCAGGAAGTCGTCCCAACTTTTAGATTTAAAAAAAAAAACATTGATCTGAAAATTATTATTCTAAATATATGTGATATCTAATATTGATCAACTCTAAATATAACTAATAAAATTTATGATTACTAATAATAAAAGTAATGTGATTACCTTGTTTCATAGATTAAGTCCGTTTGACTGTCCTTTTCATATTTTATAATGCTGAAATAAAATTTTCATGATTAAAAGTGATAGTTTAATTCAACAATTAGTAGTTCAGTCAGCAATTATGTACTTTACAGCAGTAGTTCTGATCCATTTTTATGGCACGGATTGTAATGTAACATATATTTATTTGAATAATTTATATATTTAATACATATATTTGATAACTGATTATACAAACAATTACCTACTGAAAAGATGTCCCTGTGCATATTTTGAAAAATTTATATGAGTTCACATTTGTAAAGCATGCCAAACATTTCTACTAGTCAATAGTTAAAAACAATAAGCTGCTCTAAATTGAAGGGGTCGGGGAAAAATAGTGCCAAGCAACATTTCTAACAAAAATAAACTGTAGCTGCAGTCTGCTGTACATTACGTAGGACTATATGTCTATGTTGGAAATGCCACCTAAATATGACTAAAGAGGCTCTATATAGTCATATTTAGGTGGCATTTCCATCATAGACATATAGTCCTACATAATATACAGCAGATTGCAGCTACAGTTTATTTTTGTTAGAAATGTTGTTTGGCACTATTTTTGGCCCTATTTTGCCCGGACCCCTTGAATTCTTAGTAAGGCAACCTCCTTAATTTCGAATAACTATACATTCAATAGTCAATCAATTAATTGAAACTTGTCAAAAAAATTTCATTAAAACAGGGTAATACGTCATAATAAAAAAATTAACACTAAATAACTCTAAACATGACTAATAAAGATTATTACTATTAATTATAAATACCTTGATTCAAAAGTTAAATCTGTCTGACTGTCCTTTTCAAATTTAATTAATCTGAAATTAAATTGTCAAGATTAATAGAGATAATTTAATTCTACAATTATTGTATTAATGCAGTCAACAATTAATTTATAGCAGAAGTTCTCAACTATTTTTGTGGCACTGATTAAATGAAGTAAAGGCAACAAAGAAATAAAAACTATTATTTTGTAACATTTATTTCTTATAACATATTTTATATTCATTGTATGCTTAAAAATTAATTGCAAATATCATGGAATAGATGTCCCAGAGTGGCAGATAATGAATATACATTACAAAATGAATATAAAAAAAAACATTTTATAAAAAAATATTAAACCGACTTCAAAACCTAGGAACCAGTAAAAATAAATTCACTGAAAAGTATGAAATAATTACCTTCTGATTTTTATGAATACACAGCAAAATTGAAAATGGTATAAAAAGTGGAAAAGTGCAATAAGACGAATAATTTTATTTTGATTTGTACAAATACACACTAATTGTTAATAAAAATTATGAAATTTAAATATTAAATACTATGTTCAATACAACACAATCTTTTCGGAGGCGGCGCAAAATTTAAAATTTTTTACACTAGACATTATGAAAATCTTCTAAATGGATCTTCCCTTCCCAGCTATTGATTCCAATGCCTACTAATGGAATTGTATCAGTAATATGTTATTTCTATTTTGCGCCGCCTCCGAAAAGGTTGTGTTGTATTGAACATAGTATTTAATATTTAAATTTCATAATTTTTATTAACAATTAGTGTGTATTTGTACAAATCAAAATAAAATTATTCGTCTTATTGCACTTTTCCACTTTTTATACCATTTTCAATTTTGCTGTGTATTCATAAAAATCAGAAGGTAATTATTTTATACTTTTCAGTGAATTTATTTTTACTAGTTCCTAGGTTTCGAAGTCGGTTTAATATTTTTTTATAAAATGTTTTTTATTTCACAATTTTTAGTTGGAGAAGATAACAAATGTAGAAAACCGTACGTTGGTTTAAAAATTTCTTTGGTAATTGGTCGTTTATAAAAGAAACGTTGGTTTAAAAATTTCAAAATCTTTTTACGCTCTACCACGTTTGTCTTTCCCAGGTCTTTTTATTATACAATAATTGTACAAAATTATTATGAAATACACTTTACCTTTTCAATTTTATGAATACACACAGAAAAGTGGAAAAGCGGTGCGTGTATTATAGAACTTTCAACACACTACGTTTTATGATTATAAATGGATTTTTTTTTTAAAAAGATCAATATTCAATTGGGAAGGGAACACATAAAATGTTTTTCCACAATGACAATATTTTTCCTTTGCTAAATGTCGTCAGTAATTGTCATTTACGTAGAGAATCAGTGTTCCGAGATGTGTTGAGTTAAATATACATAAATACATAAATCCGGCCATTCTTAGATGAAGTAGATGTCACTGAACAGTCGAGATTTTGGCCGGTTTTAGACAACATATCGTTAATGGAGAATCGATGAGGATGCTAATATGACCTATAGTAAATTTGAAAGTAATTTTTAAATTTTGATTGCTTGAATATCCTTCTGAAAACTATGGCGATATTATGCACGACTTCATTGGATTACATCATTGGATAGAAGTCCCTGCAAAAAAAGGGGAACCATAAAATTTATCGATATCAAAAAGACTGCCCCGCTAGGATAGAAGCAACAGGGTTTGGGACTCACATATGGTTAATTTATTATTACGAAAGATATTATTATTCTCCGTACTAGACTACAGACTTAATTCCAAAGATTGATTCAATTATGTTCGTAATTCCTTTCGATGAATTTTTGACTAAATTTATTACCGAAGTACTATGGATTATATCCTTCGTAATAAAAAATCATTCAGAAAATAAATTGCTAAACAATGTTGCTTCAATTCTAGTGGCGTAGCATTTATCATCATTTTAAATTTAAACGATCCTTCGGCAACTTGAAGAAGTCTTAAATTCTGCTTTAAAACGATTACCAATACTCATTCTTTCTTGGAATTCCAAGAATTTTGTTGTCTTATGATTATGGTGTCCAACCGTTGATTAGATCTAAATTAAGAAGGTTTACTGTTATCGGTAAATATACATCTATCAATTATTTATGCTAATATCGCTACAGAAAACGACAGCGATATTATATTCTGCTGATATTTATATCTTCATTTAAATCTAGTGTTGAAAAATTAGTTAAGGTTATGTATAGGTTTGTTCCAACAAGCACGTAAAACACATCGATAACTAACAGACTGCTCAAGTTCTCCCTCCACTCTTTGGATTCTGAATTTGATTGGTTGGTTTTCCCATTTGATTCATTCAGCAGTAATACAATATTTGGATTTGTTAGTTATCAATTAGTTTTAATAGCTTGTTGGAGCATACCTTATGTTATATATGCCATATGTTTTTCCAATAAGCAAACAATTTGAGCGATAATTAAATAATTATTTTCATGTTTTTTCCCGATAACTTCTTAAATAAATTAGGAACCCCAAAAAGGTTTAAATGGGACCACCTTGGGAAAATACTCTACAAGATGCAAAAGGTTTCCTTCCAATTGGTCCACCCATCTCTGAGTAATCGGTGAACATACATAGAAAAAAAAAAAAAAAAAAGGCACAAAAAAAAAAAAAGTCACATACGTATCGAATTGAGTAATCTCCTCTTTCGTTCGAAGTCGGTTAAAAAATATGGTGCGATGCTGGCAACATACAACTTTCACTTACGAACTTAGATTAGAAATTGACATGTTTTGATAAGTCCGTAAATGAAAGTGTGTGTTATGCGCATCACACCAGATTTTTTTCCTTTATCACTTTAAACAGTCCCAGATTAATTTTATGTTTCATTTATATGCCATATTTTGAGTCAATATAAGTTATGTTCTGTTTGCTTTACATTTATACCACATAAATCATTTACAGTATAATCCATCATGCAAGTACAACTCCCCTCTAATTATCGAGTTGCGGACCAGGTAAAGCTGATGCAATACACTACTGCAATACAATACTAGAGAATAACTAATAACATAGTATAATACACCCACCATTGTACCAAATTTCAATAATATGTTTTTTCTTTACTAAATGAACTAAATGAACCTGTGGACACAGAGTTGAGAACCCCTGTTTTATAGCATAATATTTGAAAATATATTTTTAAATGATAGCCACTATACCTTATTAGATCTGTCTGTACTCCTGTTTGACTTAGATTTGAACTGAAATAAAAATCATATCATAACTCAATCTATTTAAAAAGAAATCAATAAAAATATTTTTAAAATGGTTGTACTATTAATTAAATTTTATTCAACTAATATATAACCCTTTTGAGAACTCTTTCATCAGATACCAAGGATTTTTCTTGCTAATCCATTCAAAGTACAAGAGATATTAGGTAAACACTTTTGTTTGTCTAAACCATACAATATAACCAAAACTAAAACCTACTGTTAAACAGTTTAAATACTTAATAAAGACTACGTTGAAAAAAAAGTAACTTATATTAATTTTTTTTTATTTTAATGGCCAATATCAGACTTAAAAGAAAGAAAAATCTTGTATAATTATTCTTTATACATCAAAGTCACAGACAGCAAATCAAGCCATTTATGAACTCACAGAAATAAAGCATCAGTCTGAATTCAGCTTACCATGAATAATGCGTCATGTATTTCTCTTACCACTAGCACAAATTTATTGTTAAGCTCAATATATTACAGTGGTTGACACTTTATCCATCAGCAGATAATCAGTTTTTTTGGATATTCCGTTAAAAAATTATAGGACAGAACCAAATGGTCCTTTAAAATATATTTTTTATCGGATAATCCATAGCTGCATTCCGGTTATTCCATTGTTGGTGAAGAATTTTGTTTGTTTCCTTGAAATGTGACATGTGTGCTACCGACTGTTTTTTTTTTTTGCTTCCAGGAATCAAGCTTTCATTCTGCCTAGGAATATTATAGAAGAAATAAGCCTGTTTATATATTTAATCAATTAGGTAGCTATCCAATTCATTTTTCAATTTTTTAAAGTGACATTCCTGAAATTTGATTGAACTGCTCGGAGAGGGGACTTGTTTATTTTTCACTTCATATCTGTTAGTGTTGTTTATCTTTCCAAATAGTGAACTTTTTTTTGTTAGGTCAAGTTCTTCATGTCCTGCCGTAAAAGAGGGGATAGATCGGTAACATGGAGGAGACAACTTTTAACTAAGTATGATAAGTTACCGGTTTCAACACTCACTGATCTATTCAAATCTCAATCAAATATGGAGATGGCTGGCACAGAAAATAGAAAATCCATGGGCCATAGTAGGCAAGCCATCAAGGGAAATGAGGTGAGCAAATCACATTTCACTAATTTACTCCGCCTTCAATTGGTTTTAATTGGAATCCTTCCTCGAAAACAAAGCTATGTCATGGACTTTAAAAAAAATATTGATTTTAACATAAATATTAGTATATATATATATATATATATATATATATATATATATATATATATATATATATAAATATATATCTTCTTCATATTAAGCGAGTCTGATATCAACAATTTCATGTTATTTATATACTTCGGTTGGCGCATTAAGTCTAATGAGACCTTTGGCCGCGCAGTGTGGTCTTCTTACAGACATTTGTGTTGCTTGCGGGAGCACAGTTAGCCTGGAGGGGGTAGCCCAAACCTCACGTTGCTGCAAGCCATGGTCACCAGATAGGCGTCTATGGGCGGCAGACTGCCCATAGCTTCATAACCAATCCCATTGGGGCCAATTTGGCAGTGTCCTTCCCACCGATGGCGTCAGCTCTCTCGGGTTCAAGGACAGTGACAAACTGGTCTAGGTCCAAGAATTATGGTAGCCCAGAGTCAGCAGGCCCCACGGACCTATATTTCTTTCCCTGAAGCATACCGTCCTTGTACCAAACCTCCGGGCGTTTACTGATATCCTGGAAAACCAAACCACGATTCTCGATGGGATATACAGGGAAGGTACATCAATCCTGCGTGTCGCCTCCAGTAGGCTGGCAGGCCTAACATACCTGGGAGTGAGGGTAGGCTTGGACTGCATGGCGTTCATTGGCGGGTGGGCACCCGAATGGAGCAGTCACCCATCCAAGTACTAAACATGCTCGACGTTGCTAAACTTTGATTACTTATTGCAAGCGTCTTTGTCCAATCGGCCATCCCGGCCCCCACATTTATATACTTATTTGATATTAATTTCCAATGTTTCGTTTAGTCCGTTATTCAGTTAATCCACTGAATTTTATCCTGACCCGATTGCAATGGATTAAGCAACAGCAACTATATAAAATTTAAGTATCAATAGCAATATCAAATCCTTTGCCCGTGCTTTCTCGAAAACCAGCTGTGATTGGAGGCTTGAAATCCTATGGAATTATAAAAAATCTTTCCGAAATCTATAAAAAAAATGTTTACCATAGAGTTAACTTTACCATAATTTGAAACCTTGAAATGTTTTTCAGCAATATTACTGAATAACTATAACAATACAATCCATGAAGGGTCTTGAGCACATTACTGAGTAAGGAAGTATTGTTTCTAAGTCAGCGGGTATGTAAGATGATTTGACTGCGAGCACATTCAACCACTGATTTTTCTTCTAAGTTTTCAAGTTAAGAGTTTTCATTTCATATAGGCTCAATATAACCCAGGTGGGTCTAACGGAACGAAAGATGATCTTTGGTGGAATAGAGATGTTATCCCGCCTTGGATTCATCCCAGATTTAAACGTGGGAAGTTGAGCACCTCAAGACACCTCGGTATCAATAGTTGTTGACAGGACCCAAAAGGATAAGAAAACCCACATCTGGGTCATCACTGTTATCAGGGGGCCAGCCTAATCTCACCCTTTAACTTTGATAAGGGGGGATTGCTACGCCACTGAATGCTAACAATAGTTTATGTCCAATAGTATCAAAACTATCCATGATTTACATCACTAGCCAAACCAAATCAAGTTTTGTTTTGCTATAAATAAAATTACTATGGCAAAATTAGTTTAAAATATCCAAAGCAAACAACTTTGGAGTTTAATTTTTTTTTATAATCTACTGCTTGGAAGCGCAATACCTTTTTTCCTTGATTAATTCTATTTGTACTCCCTTTTCACTTTTGCTAAACCTGAAATAATAAAAAAAAAAAAAAAAAGACAACCTAGTATTAGATTCTATAAATAAATACTAAATAATTGAAAGTATGTAAATAAAACATCGTAATACCTTCTTGTTCGAGTTACTTCTGTCTGGATCCCTCTGTCAAATTTAGCTATTCTGAAATTAAATCAAATATTATTTTATTTATACAGGCAATAATTGGATTAATGAATATATGTTTTATTTTAATTTCATATTCACTACACCAATACCTAGTTAGCTCAAACTCAGTGAGAGACAGAATCATTCAGTTCCTATTAAACTAAATTTTGTTTATTGAATGTTGAAATTTAATCATTGATTATTTTAAAATAATTATTTTATAATTTGTAAACAATTTAATTAGAAGATAAAAGATTCGTCCAAGGTCAGGAATCGAACCCGGGTCTTCTGCATCAACGTTGGTAAAAACGCTGCAATGGTTATTAGTAGAAATAATGAACTGCCTAATGTGATGTCTCTTGATGGTCGTGTTGGTGAAGGGGGATAGCAGTAAGCAATTTATTTGCACAATATTTTTCAAGTAATTATTCTGCTAACGTTGGAAATGACAATAAATGTAACATTGAACCGTGTCAACTATTAACACCTTTTAATAAATGTGTATTATCGCATGAGGAGCTTTTGGCCTCCCTCCTCTCCTTGGGTCCAATTAAACCCTCAGGACCTGATGAAATCCCTGTTATACTTCTTAAACAATGTGCCAACGCTCTAGTACACCCGTTACATATTCTTTTCAACAATTCCTTAAAGTTGGGTACATTTCCAATTTATTGAAAGTCTAACTGTGTTATACCAGTGTTTAAATTGGGTGATAAAGCAGACATCAAAAGTTATAGACCTATTTCGATTCAATCAGTTATAACTAAAATTTTTGAATCAATAGTGTATCATAAGATGTTCGAGGTCTTTCAGTCAGCTATTTTAGCGGAGCAGCATGGATTCTTTCCAGACCGTTCTACTCTTACCAACTTGACTGTGTTTCAGAGTCATATTTTAGAGGTCTTTTCAAATAATATTCAACTTGATATTTCAGTAAAGCCTTCGATCATGATACATCATCGATGTATGTCATGGTATTCTCATGAAAAACTTAGAGGCTTATGGTGTAAATGGCTCTATGTATGCTTGGCTAGCCTCTTATTTAATAGGTAGAACGCAGCAGGTTAAGGTCAAAGGATTTTTGTCAAACTCGTTTTCTGTCATGTCCGGTGTTCCTCAGGGATTGCACATATGACCTCTCCTGTTATTGATTTTTATGAACGAGGTTGGAGGTATCTTTGATAATGTAAGATTCCTTATATTTGCCGACGATTTAAACTCTACAAGGCCATATCTTCAACTGAGGATGCAGACCATTTAAAAAATAACATTAATAAATTAATTTTGTGGTGTAGACGTAATAAATTGGATCTGAGTCCATCGAAGTGCCTCTCAATGTCCTTTCACTGGTTAAAAACACCGATTGCTATCAACTATTTTATTGACAATATGCCAATTGAGAGAAGTAATACTACTAAGGATCTGGGAGTGTTTTTCTCTTATAACATGAAATTTTCACATCACATTAATTATATTACAAGTAGAGCATATAGAACCTTGGTTTTTATTAACCATAATAGTAGAGCCTTCGGAGACATAAACTCCTTAAAATTGCTATTTTTTTCTTTAGTGCGACCTATTTTGGAGTATTGAGCTCCAATTTGGAACCCGTACTCTAATTTGCATACGAGGGGTGATCAAAAAGTTCCAGGACTGTTGGCAGCATTGTTTAGCGTGACTCTTCCTGAGCTCAGCTGTTTATTCAGTTTGTTGATAACCTTCTTCATTGCAAAGTTACTGCTGTTTTCGTAAAACAAAGTTTTTTGTGTTCGGCGATTTTGTGAAATGAATGTACGCTACTAGCCATAAACCCACGTTTCATCTCCAGTAATGACTTGTTTTAAGAAGTTTTCATTGTCATTTGCCATTTCAAGAAGTTCCTGACAAACTTGAACTCTGTGTTCTTTCTGCTGCTCAGTCAACAGTCTCGGAACAAACTTTGCAGCCACCCTTCTCATCTGCAAATTTTCTGTTAAAATCTGTTGACACGAACCAAATGAAATGTTCAATTCTTCAGCCATCTCACGAATGGTTAGTCGACGATTAGAACGCACGAGACTGTTCAATCTTGCAACATGATCGTCGTCAGTCGAAGTTGATGGGCGCCCTGAACGAGAATCATCTTCACACGATGTCCGGCCTTCCTTGAACCTTTTGTACCACTCATGACACCTTGACCGACTCAGACATTCATCACCGAAAGCCACTTGCAACATTTGAAAAGTTTCAGTAAACATTTTACCCAACTTCACACAAAACTTTACGCAAACGCGTTGCTCTTCCTTTACATTCATTTCACAAAATCGCCGAACACAAAAAACTTTTTTTTACGAAAACAGCAGTAACTTTGCAATGAAGAAGGTTATCAACAAACTGAATAAACAGCTGAGCTCAGGAAGAGTCACGCTAAACAATGCTGCCAACCGCACTGCTCTATGACACTCCATTGCCGCGCAATCTCAACAGTCCTGGAACTTTTTGATCACCCCTCGTACAAATATTATAGAGCGAGTTCAAAATAAATTGATAAGGTGGATCGCTTTAAGTTAATTGAACATGTTAACTATGGTGAGTACAGACAAAAAATGAATCTGCCTTCACTGAAAATCCGCAGAGATTGTGCTGATCTTATTTATTTATATAAGATTTTAAACAATGGCATTGACAGTATAAGTATCCTTCAACAAATTTCCTTAAATATTCCAGCTGTCATTACGAGGTCCCACAAGACATTCCATCTTTCTACATACTCGACCAACTGTCTTTCCCATGCTACCATCCCTAGGATCCAGAATCTAGCCAATTCCTTATCAGACGAATGTGGCCTATTTTTTCTTTCCTTGCCTAAATTCAGACGCCTAGCACTTGATAGCATAGCACTATTATCTAGTCATTAGTTGTGCTTTCTTTGATATATTTGATAGATTTATACAACTTATTAATTGTTCCCATGTTTGTATAATTACTGTGATTTGTATAATTATATATTTGTATAATTTGTTGTACAGTACCTTATTGTAAATGATTTTATTTCAATTCGATGTAAACCAATTTTAATACCTTCATGTATTATTCTTTCCTTATTGGACTTTAAGTCTGTGTCAAATAAATAAATAAATGGTGATGCAGAGGACCTGGTTTCGATTCCTGATCGTTGTCGAATCTTTATCTTATAATAAAATAGTTTAAAATTTTTTTTTAAGAACAAAAATTATACTATCCGATTTTTCCCCTTAGCTTTTGATAGATATTAACTTAAAAATTTTAAGTAGTTTAAAGGATCATTAAATATTATTTAGATTGTATCTAATCACTGATGCAATACCTTTTTTCAAAGACTTGGTCAGTTTGGATGTCTTTTTCAATTTTCTGAACCCTGAAATAAAATTGTAATTACTAAATGATATGACTACAATAAGCAATAAATAATAATAATGACATCAAAATAACTCGGCCTTAATACTACAGGAATTTAGAGAATCCTTAACAGAAATTTATAAATTAAAATTTATACAAAAGGCTTACAAATCTGATAAAATGATTCTATATAAACAATTAAACTATGATTACGGAACAAATTACCTACACGACCCTAAAATCAATTTCATTGTCGCTAAATGGATATTCAAAGTTAGATGTGAGTAATTATATTTAAATTATAGCAGATTTTATCAAAACAGTAATATAATATGCTCATTATGTAATAAAAAATAAACTGAAAACACCTTGCACTTCCTAGCAATATTTCCTATTTTAGCAGAAATCAGATGTTGTTTTGGTAGGAGTTATTTAAATAGCGAAGATGTTATACACTACCTAAATGGTAAAGATTGGCTGGGGCTTTATAAATATTGTAAAAGGGCATGGCAATATAGATACAACCTTATCCAAGAATTTAATTATAATTTAAAAAAAAAAAATTGTTTTATTGTTATTGTTGTACTATTTGTTTTTAAAAAATATTATTAGTAATAAATAAGAAGTGTCAGGGCGGTACATTAAGTTATATTGTTTATATATGTTTATTTTAATTAATTGTTTTTTTTTTTTGGGGTTGTTTACTTTTGCTTGTAATATTAGTTATGTAGGTACATCATAGTTATGTATTAAAATGTATAAGGCCAGCTCCGCACTGACAGTCTAATAGACCACACTTCTGTGAATGTTTTTATTTACTTAGTAGTTGGTATGTACCTGGTACGGTGAATGAAACTAAAATAAAAACAGTATAATAATGACATGCTTTCAAGAATTTACATAAAAATATGAAGATTTCATAAAGATATAAAAATTTTCAAATGATCATTTTGGTGTAGTTGGTGTCTAGATGCCACATACTGATAACAATTCATTTTGAATTTCATTCTCATTTTGATAAAGTTTTCAATGAATATGGATGCTATAAGATATTTCATAATAAAATAATGAAAACGAATGTGATAAAACAAATATTATTAGGAACAATTAAGAAGAGGAGATATGCATGTTTCTTAAGTATGCTTTTGGGGTATTTTTTGCCAACCCCAAAGATTATACTTACGATATCTAACATTGTTTAACTTAAAACTTAGGAAAGAGCTTTAGATTCTGTAATTCGATTCTAAAACAGGATTCTGAATTTGAGCAACATGAATCGTTCACATTCTGATATACAATGTAGAGCCTTTTCCGATGCCTGCAAATAGTAATAAGGAAAAGAATACAAAGAATATGAAATTTGAACCTGTTTTTTTCTCTCTTTTCGTGAATTGTTTCTGTCTGCATCTCCGTTTCAACTAACTGCAATCTGAAATAAAATTTTACTTAATAATTGCGATTGTTAAAAACAAACGGAGAGAATATTAATACTAACATACCTTCTCTTTTCTGTTCCTTCAGTCTGTACTCCTTGTTCAACTAATTGAGGTCTGAAACAGAGGGGGAATATTTCAATTCAATTCAGTGAGGTACATAAATTATAGTTAATCATTTTGATAGGTTGATAAATAATCAGGATTTTCAGTTTGATCTTTTTTACTTTCACTTACCTACATATGAAATATATAGTAAGGGAAGGTATTGCGATCGTGAAAAATTTCGACTTCTGGTTTTCGACGGAAATACACGTTTTGGGGTCCCCTGAGTCAAAATAACCAAGTCCCACGAAATGGTCTGTGTGTGTGTGGAAAGACTAGCTCAAAAACTATAAACCATGGGAACCTGAAATTGGGTATTTAGAGTAAGTATATGCCCGCGATGTGAGAGCAAAATTTTTATCAAAATTGGTCTAACGGAGGGGGTACTTTATTTAATAACTTTTTTTCAATTTTCTCAAAAACGGCTCTAACGATTTTGATTAAACTGAGTATTTGATCTATTGAAATGCCTGAGATATAACTGTAAAAATTTCATCAAACTTGATTAATTGGACGGGGCACTTTACTTAATAAATTTTGTCTCATTTTCACGTGTTTTTTTTATTTACTCAAAAACAGCTTTAATGATTTTGATCAAACTGGGTATTTGATGTATGTATATGCCCACGATGTGACAGCAAAAATTTCATAAAAATTGGTCAAACGGAGGGGGTACTTTATTTAATGAATTTTGTCTAATTTTTACGTTTTTTTTTTCAATTTTATCCAGAATGGATCAAATGATTAATGAGAAATTAACTGCCTCTCATTATGCCTAAAAATAAGAAATGTCTAAATATGAAATATGAAAAAAGTCAAGTAAACCTATAGAGGAGAAAAAAAGAAAAATATTCCATCAACTCATAAAACACGTTGAGCCCATGTATGCGGAGTACGAGCATTGTTCATAATTAAAGCTGTTCTGTTCATTTAATAGAAATTATTTGTTTCATGGTAACTAAATGAAGTTTTCAACAACTACATAGAGAATTATAAAATCAGACGACTTGGAGTATTATGCTTGCATTGCTGAAGTATCACAAGTAAAAACTTTTATTTAATAATAAAACTCTACTTTTATTTAGTAGAGAAAATAAAAACAAAAATAAGAAATGAATGTGGAAAAATGTGCACAAGCACCAGATTTTTTTATTTAGAAAAACCAACGTTTCGAACACTATATGTGGATCTTCCTCAGGGCTTCTGAGTCCAGAGTAATACAGTGACTCACTTCTGAGTAAATAAAAAAAGATCAAACTGAAAATTCTGATTATTTATCAACCTATCAATCAAGCGCATCAACTATGTGATATATAGGCTTTTTACAAGTATCCTAAGGGAAGACCTATGATCTCTCATTACAATCGCTTGGCGCCATAAGCAGGGAACCACGAAGAAGAACAGGTGCAGCGGATTACGGAAGAGACCTTTCGTTCGACCTAGGAAAAGAAGACATCCAGGAGGAATGTTTCTAAGGAGGGGGCAGTGTAACGTTAAATCGTTGAATAAAAAAACACATGATTTGAAATCCCAGACCGTTTGTTGGAACAAACTAAGCGGTTGGAGCGAACTGTTTGGATCTAGAATGTTCGTTCAAGGTCCATATACGTCGTTCCCCACCTTCCACGAAGATCTCGGACCTTCCAGAATGTTCATTTTACGACTATATATAAGGAGCGAGTGACTGAGCCAATTAGTCTTAGTCTGTCCTAGACTGTGAAGCTCAAGTCATATGATTTTTGTGTTATAAAGTTATCATTTCTGTAACCTGCTCGAATATTTATGTTGTGATAATTTGTTTGGCATTGATTATTGTATATTCCTGTTGAATAAATATAAAGTTGACCCACAGAAATGTTACAATATCATAGAAAAGAAATTATAATTAGTTACTTACCTTTCATCCAATAAGTCTATTGATGTTGCACCACATGAAAACGATACGCAGTCAGTCCCGTTTATGATACTGAAAATGAGAAAATGAATTTATATTGCAGTACCAAATTGCTGAAAATAGCAACAAATAAAACAATTTCACAAATAACTAATCATAACAAAAATTTCTTTTATAAAAATGCCATTTTTTAAAAATTGCATAGCAATGAGAAAGTTAATGTATTTAGTAAGACCTTTTATAGTAATGTAATGAATTCACATAGTAAAGTATGAAAACTGATAGATTTATTTTCGATGGTTTAAATTATTCTATGAGATTTTGTCAGTGTTTCAAAACAATTTAAATTAAAAATATATAAACAATTCATTCCAATTAGCATGTTAAGTCTGTCTATTTAAATGTGTGTAATGAATTATTTGAATGAACGGCTAAATATATTTCAAAGTTTCATGGCTCAAATTACTCATTAATCCTTTCGCTACCACTCGCACAAAAAAGCAGCATCCCTGCGCACCTCAGTACTTCTACTAACACAAATCTGTGCGCAGGGCCGGTGCACCCCAGTACTTATACTAACACAAATCTGAGAGGAACAGGAATGCACACCCAGTGCTGCACATCACACATATCTAAGATTCTGTAATACAGCTACTCTCACACATTTTGTGCTGCGATAACAGCATCAAGTGAGTTCTACCTCTACTGCTAGACTCTTTAAAAGGCCAGTGCAGAGTGTAGGCACCTCATATACATTTTCGCTACTGGAAAACTGACCGTTCCTATTCCTTTATTACCTAGTTTTGGCCAAAATGGGTCTTATGCAGAATCCCGTCACCAGTGATTTAATTCAATGATTCGTACAAGTAACCACATCACCTGTATCACTTGAGGTTAGGAAGCTAGAGAATATTAGCATCAATAGCTCAGTGTTTTTCATTATGGGGATTTTGAAGTTGATGAAGGATATTCCGGACAAGAAAAGTGCAATTCTCTTTCTGCAAGAAAAAGGATTATTACATAAGGAGAGAAAATGCTTGCAAGGACACAGCATGTATCTGAGCATCAATAAAGCATAAGAATACCTTTCGTGACCCAGAAAAAGGAGCTCACACCAATAATGTAGAAGGTATGTGGGCTCCTGTTAAAAGGTGGAACAAAATGGAATGTGGGACCAGTAGGAGTCATCTGGGCTCCTGTTTATCGGAATTCATGTGGCGTCAGAAATACAGAAACGGAAACCTTCTTGAGAGGATTTTGAAAGATATTGTCCATTTTATGCCTCCGATGTAAATATTGTAAATATATTTTTTGTTAGTGTTATTGTTAAAAATGCTTTATTTATAAAGTAATCTACGATAGAGGAGACAAAAATCATCTGTAGTATCACAACAAATTAGAAATAACCTACCTAACAATAAAGAGTAGGTTATTAAATGACTATTTAACCAGGTCAAATCACTGGTGCCGGGATTCTGCATAAGACCGGCCAAATTTTTTTATCTCATGGTAATTTTAAAAAAGAAAAAGAAATTAATTCCACCAAAGCCGGTATTAAGTATGGATGAAAAATGAGGATGGATATATAGTTTTAAATGACATTTTTAAACATTGAAATGTCGTATTGAACTGGCAAAAAGAGCTCCACACTGAGTAGTTGCAAAGGTCCTTGAACCATAGAACCTTGTCAAGGTCAAGCCTTTCACGACTCCGCAGCGAAGGGGTTAAGATACCATGGGAAATGACTTGAGCTCAAAATTAAAAAAAAAAAAAAATTAATTAATGCTTTGTTGATTAATTGTACACGTAGATAAACTTTTTCCGCAAACGACTAAATCGAGTTTTCAAATTTTGTGGAAACCAAATAGACTGGAATATAACCATCAATGGCCATCATTCATTTCTACAGGGTGGAGAAATATTTCCTCAACTCAAAGTAGCACTTTTCAGTGCAGACAGCCGTCGCTTTATTCTTTCTTAAATGGTCTCTTTCTGAAGTATACTTTTCCGTTTTCTTCTGCTTCGTTTGCTAGCTCCCTTGTGCCATTAGCTTAGAGGAACATCCTCAGCCCATCTTGCCCATTGGTCCCTTTCGTTGGCTTTTCTCATCTCAATTATGGTGCTGCCTCTGGCTCGCCCCAATCTCTCAACGTACTCATCGTACATTAACCTGGGCCTGCCTCTAAGACGTCTTCCCTCTGGTCGTGCTTCCAGGAGCCATTTAGCTGGGTGTCGTCCATACGGTACACATGGATGAACCATTTCAGTTCAAAAAATCTGGTGCTTGCGCGCAACACACAACTTTCATTTACAACTCATTGTTTTGTTAATTGACACTTCTCAAAGTCACACATTTTTCCACATTCATTTCTTATTTTTGTTTTTATTTTTCCTATAAAAAACAATAATTTTTTTATTATTAAATAATAAACTCATCTCAATTATGGTGCTGCCTCTGGCTCGCCCCAATCTCTCAACGTACTCATCGTACATTAACCTGGGCCTGCCTCTAAGGGTCTGGCCACACATGTCCGCATCGGATCCGCACCGTAGCAATAATACAGGTTATGTTCAGAATAGTTTTAATTTAACTTACATATTACCTTTAGTTATGCCTAAAGTGGCCTGTGTCTGACATGTATGGCTTGAACTTTAGGCATAACTAAAGGTAATATGTAAGTTAAATTAAAACTATTCTGAACATAACCTGTATTATTGCTACGGTGCGGATCCGGTGCGGACATGTGTGGCCAGACCTTAAGACGTCTTCCCTCTGGTCGTGCTTCCAGGAGCCATTTAGCTGGGTGTCGTCCATACGGTACACATGGATGAACCATTTCAGTTCAAAAAATCTGGTGCTTGCGCGCAACACACAACTTTCATTTACAACTCATTGTTTTGTTAATTGACACTTCTCAAAGTCACACATTTTTCCACATTCATTTCTTATTTTTGTTTTTATTTTTCCTATAAAAAACAATAATTTTTTTATTATTAAATAATAAACTCATCTCAATTATGGTGCTGCCTCTGGCTCGCCCCAATCTCTCAACGTACTCATCGTACATTAACCTGGGCCTGCCTCTAAGGGTCTGGCCACACATGTCCGCATCGGATCCGCACCGTAGCAATAATACAGGTTATGTTCAGAATATTTTTAATTTAACTTACATATTACCTTTAGTTATGCCTAAAGTGGCCTGTGTCTGACATGTATGGCTTGAACTTTAGGCATAACTAAAGGTAATATGTAAGTTAAATTAAAACTATTCTGAACATAACCTGTATTATTGCTACGGTGCGGATCCGGTGCGGACATGTGTGGCCAGACCTTAAGACGTCTTCCCTCTGGTCGTGCTTCCAGGAGCCATTTAGCTGGGTGTCGTCCATACGGTACACATGGATGAACCATTTCAGTTCAAAAAATCTGGTGCTTGCGCGCAACACACAACTTTCATTTACAACTCATTGTTTTGTTAATTGACACTTCTCAAAGTCACACATTTTTCCACATTCATTTCTTATTTTTGTTTTTATTTTTCCTATAAAAAACAATAATTTTTTTATTATTAAATAAAAGTGTTTACTTGTGATACTTCGGCAATGCAAGCATAATACTCCCAGTCGTCTGATTTTATAATTCTCTATGTAGTTGTTGAAAACTTCATTTAGTTACCATGAAACAAATAATTTCCATTAAATGAACAGAACAGCTTTAATTATGAACAATGCGTGTACTCCGCATGCATGGGCTCAACGTGTTTTATGAGTTGACGGAATATTTTTCTTTTTTTCTCCTCTATAGGTTTACTTGATTTTTTTCATATTTCATATTTAGAGATTTCTTATTTTTAGGCGTAACGAGAGACAGTTAATTTCTCCTTATAAACAAAAACAAAGGTACTTTATAGGAAAACAAAAAAGGCCCCATCCCCATTAAAGGCCCCTCAGAACATTTTAATAATGATAAAGCTTACCTGATATTAATGAACACCTAATTTTCATTAAACATGACGAATTTGATCAAAATCATTTGATCCATTCTGGATAAAATTGAAAAAAAATGTAAAAATTAGACAAAATTTATTAAATAAAGTACACCCTTCGTTTAACCAATTTTTATGAAATTTATGCTGTCACATTGTGGGCATATACACACATCAAATACCCAGTTTGATCAAAACCGTTAAAGCCGTTTTTGAATAAATAAAAAAACACGTGAAAATGAGACAAAATTTATTAAGTAAATTGCCCTCTCTGGTTGATCAATCATGATGAAATTTTTACAGCTATATCTCGGGCATATTAATAGTTCAAATACTCAGTTTAATCAAAATCTTTAGAGCTTTTTTTTGAGTCGAATCGAAAAAAACGTAAAAAGTTATTAAATAAAGGACCACCTCCGTTTGACCAATTTTGCCGTAACATTCAGATTCGCACGGTTTATAGTTTTTGAGCTAGTCTGTTCACACACACACACACACAGACCATTTCGCGGGACTTGGTTATTTTGACTCATGGAACCCCAAAACGTGTATTTCCATAGAAAACCGGAAGTCGAAATTTTTCACAATCGCAATACTTTCCCTTACTACATATTTCATATATAAGTAAGTGAAAGTAAAAATCTGCTTGACTGGCCTTACATTCAGCTCCTCTCTTATTCTTTTATTTCTGGAGAAATGTTGGAACAATCTCTTCCGGTTTCGCCAACTACTTTCCTAAAAAATCTCATTTACATGGCAGTTAGCTTGCTTGTGTGCTTCCTGAGTACAGTCCAACTCTCTCCACCATATAGAAGGACAGGCAGGAATACTGTTTTAAAGAGAACTATTTTTGTTTCCTTTTTTATCTCTTGTTTTCCTATTATTGTAGTGCAGAGGTAGTAAGACACACCTTTAGCCTTCCTCACCCTATTTAACACCTTTTGGTCGATCCTCCCTTTTCTTCTGAAAATCGTACCCAAGTACTGGTAGTTATCTTCCTTCTCTAGTGGCTGGTTATTACAATTGATGTGATTCGACTCATCTGGGTCTCGGCCGATAAGCATCGCGTTGCTTTTAAGATGATTTATTTCCATCCATTTTCTTTGAAGATCTTCCGACCATACATCAACAGCCATCTGAAGCCTTTCTTAAGTGTCTCTAATCAGGACCACATCATCTGCAAATAGGAAAGCTTGTGCCTGCACTGGAATTAAATTCCAGTTCCCCACTGTTGCTCTAGGAGTCCTTCGCTTGCAAAATTTCCATACTTCATCCATGCAGATTACGAAAAGTAGTGGACTTAAGCTTCCGCCTTGTTTGACTCCTTCAT
Source organism: Aelia acuminata (assembly GCA_911387785.2). NCBI lineage: Eukaryota > Metazoa > Arthropoda > Insecta > Hemiptera > Pentatomidae > Aelia > Aelia acuminata. The sequence goes on from OU426978.1 coordinate 228,276,324, forward strand.
AGAACCTAAATTGCTCTGATTTACATCTGTTGAGTCGTATGATTCCCTTTGGATCCTGGTACACCGATTTAATTGCACTGATGAGATTGAATGGCACCCGCTTTTCCAGTAAAGCATTTCAAATATCTTGCCTAGGAATAGAATTGAATGCAGCTTTCAAGTCAAGCTGCCATTATCCATTTTCTTGGGATTCAATTATTTAAAAATTTAAAAGTATGTGTACAAAGTTACTCTAATCACGCACCGAAATGCATAAGGTGCGTAAGCTAGAAATCGAGGGAAACAGCAGCAATTGTGGAGGGTCCCACCCAGCTGGCTACAGAGGATGCCAACATTAAAAAAATTGAGAGCAGCCATGAATCAAAGAATATATCTTCATAATCATCGGAAAGTGGAAATTAAAAGAAATCTTCGGATATACAAGAGTTTCTGCCTCTTTTACAGCCCAAGCTACCTAATTCCGATCCCTCAAAACTCAGTCCCTAAGCGAATACCAGCTCTTCAAAAACGAGGAAGGGCAGTAAGCAGCCGGAACCTCCCACTTTAAATGATCCACTAGCTCAACTCTCCAACTTGGTTAGTATGTTGAATAACCTTATTCCGCCCCTGTTTAGCATCCTCTGACAACTCTCACAGGTTCTCCAAGCATTATGTCCTGGCATTTCAACAAGCCCGATAATTCCAGTAGAAGACTTAAGGGAAGCTGTTGAGACATCTCGCTGCGTAAGTGCAAATCACGACAGGAAGAGGTGCCCATGGGCATTAATCTTCCCCATGCCTATCATGCCATGTTATTCTATATGTTTTAGCCATAAGATTCACTGATTGTATTTTTCTTTTTAGACAAGTGTGAATGTAAAAAATGAAGTAAAAAAAAAAAAAAAAATATTTGTACTGGTATTAACAAATCTAATATAATGTACTGAAGGGATAAAAGTCACCTCATATACGGTAGATGAAATGTTTCATCAATACAGGAAGTAAACCCCTGCGAAAAAAAAAAAAAGATATAATAAAAAATGCTACCAAAGAATAAAGAGTTATATTATATTAATTTAAAACTAAAAAATAAACTGGAATATTGTAGTGAAATATTTGATCCTGAAAGTTGGCATATCCCACATTGAGATCATGTTGCTCACTGTTTTTTTCTTCAACTTAATTGCGTAAACATATTAATTTTAATGCAATAAATTCCAGAAACAAACCAAAGAATCCATTAACTCCGATCTCACTGAAATTCCTGATTCTCTGTTTTCCTCACTCCTTTCCGATTGTTGATCTTCAAAGGAGAGAGATTTCCTGAACGGAGATGATGTAACCATTTTCTAAAAGAACAAAAAAGTAGAAAAACTACAAGGTAAAAAAAATAGCTAACAAACATAAATAGAAATATAATAATATAATATAACAACAGATTTACTTACAATAAGAAACACTTAAATATGCCCTTAGAACTATAAAATTATGCAGTATAAAACGTGATAGAAAGTAAAAGAATATACAGTGTAATATAAAAAAAAAAAAAACCGTTACGAAGGTAACATCGATAAGGTATAAAGGAATAAATACTTAAAAATTAAAAAATAAATAAATATATGCACGGTAAATGAGTTTTGATTGAGTCAAATTTTCATTTTTAAGATTTTTGTATTATTTTATATGTCTTGTAATGTTGGGGGGAGTGGGGAACAGTGAGACGCAATTAACTAAGAGACAGCTCATAAACCAATTGCAAGGACCCAGTTAGTGTAGGATTTGTTGTAGTGTAGAATATTAGTAAAATAAGCTTTTCCAGGAAAGCTAGTATTCATTAGAGCTAGTAGTCACATCATACGTTTGTGACTATTTTTGTCTCGAGGCAGGTAAACTTTTTTTTGTGACTTGCTTTCTCGTTGACAATATGGGTACTATTGTTCATTTCACCGAATTTCAGTTAATGCTTTTATTCTCCAACTAAAACTCTTTGTATTAACCTCTAAACTGATAATGATTGTTCACTTCGGAAACAGAAATTCGTAATGAAAGACGGCAAGGCCCTGTGGGGATGTGTGGGACGGGAACAGTGAGAAAGCCTAAGAAGATACTTTTACTGTTATATAAGAAATCAAAATGATATTGTCTAATCCCAAAAGGGAAGGAATATCTTTAAAGGAACAGACCATCAACAGTAGTTATTTTCATTTAATATAATATATAATTTTTTTATTTATCGAAATTCGTCAATACATGATTTAGTAATGTTAATCTCAAATTCTCGTTGCAAGTATTGGTCCCTAAATTAAAAAACAAAAAAGAATTATCAAGTGATACTAATCTTGTCAATGACTCTTCATAATGACTACTTCAAAGAAGTCATATATTTTTATTTTAATTATCATGATAAATATTTTGTAATAAAATATTATTACCTTTTATTATTAGGAATTTTATTAAAATATTGTTTTAATATGGTGTCTCACTGTTCCCCGAGCAATGTCTGAGTGGTCCCTGCAGTGGAGTACATTGAGACGAAAACCTTCTTGTGGTTTTATGAAAATAAATATTTTAGTGTGTAACGTTTTCAGATTTCACATCTACTGAACAAAGTTCCATTGTAGTAAGATGTCTCGTTGTTCCCCACTCTCCCCCTATATTTTCAAAATGGTTTACATATTAGAAATTTCACTTACCAGGTTTTCAACGCTTATTACTTCGTTCAGTTCTGATTGAAGTTTTTGTTTTTCTGATTGCAACTCCTAATAAAAAAAAAAATAATAATAGTTTAATGATATTGTTGAATATATAAGAAAGTGCCTCACACACATTCTGAAATTGGGTCCGCCCATCAGTTCAGGGCCTTTCCTACACACGTTCTGGTCTGACTACCTTATTACCTGATTAAACAGCGTGTTCACGTTCAATTGAACTATATGAATAAAATAAAAAATAATAATGTTGCTGACATAGTTGAATTGTTTTATTTACTTAATAAAATTATGGAAAACAATTCAATAACGCAAACACAAATAATTCAGCCAAAGACAATAGTGACAACTAGAGCTGGCGGGGACAGAGTTGGGGAAATGTTAGTCCCTAGTGGGGTCGGAGAATTCGATGTGAGAGGTGTCGCTTGGTGTTTGACCCAAATGTGGGCATGTGTTGCAATCTCTTGAAGGTAGCTAGCTATAAGCGACCACACTCCAGGTTGCAAATGCCGTAGTACTGTAATTAGATAAGGATGTGAGCTGTATACTAATTTAAAAACACAACATCTAACAATATCAATATTTTTTATTGATTATTATTATTTCTCAAGGCCTTTTTTTTTTTTGTCGGTACGCCATAACTTCCTTAATACTTCGTCAAAAGTCATGAATGAGAGATCATTTTAAAGCTTTCCTTAACCGCTACACCGGAAAAATATACAAATCACTCATTTCGCCTTCGAATGCGAGTTATAAGCGAAAATCGCCGTTTTTGTGACAAAATAATCGGAGAGGTTTCTAAATGGTGTCAATCTTTTCAGGTTTTCAAGGAGAACATTTTCGATTAACCCCTTCGTTTGCGAGTTGTAAGCGAAAAATTGCAATTCTTAGTGAAAATGGTCGCAGAGCTTTTTTGAAGGTGTCATTTTTTTCAGTTTGTCGAGACGAACATTTTGGGTTATATAAACTTTTCCGATTGTCACCGTCCTTTGCGAGGTACAAGTAAAAACATGCGATTTCAGTCAACAGATTCAGCGCACTCGCTTTCCGCGAAACCAATGTGTGTATTTACATACGTATGTGGCGTTTTGTAGGGTGCGCTCTTTCAGTGACATCTATGTCTGTGTAAAACAAACCCACCAACAATCACAGATGACCATATCGTAATTTCAAACATAGTATTCAAAGAGGTCCTGTAAATACGCAAGTACTATGTAAATATGTAAATACCTTAAACTTATGTTTCAAAAAATAAATAATGTACAATTTAAACACATCTATTCTTTACTTCAACACTCACCTGTGCCCTGACGCACAAAGTATGCACTGTACATTATTAAATATATGGTGTATAGGTACTTGAATTGAGTGGGATCTAAGTAGGTTGCTAATGCTTCGCACGGGTCAGCTAGTATTAAATTAAAACTTGAAAAAAACTTCATATGTTGGCCACAACAACAATTATTATAAAGAGGTTAGGAGACAAAACAACATAAGAGGCTAGATTCCATGGTGATCCTATAATACTTAAGTAGAGACAAGAAAATCAGATAACATCAAATTAAGTATAATTAACTGAACTATTTTTATTTTTATTAAACTATTGTATAAAAATTTAATGAACAAAACTCACGCTTATTCTCATCAATAACGATTCTTCATTATCAGTGCGGCTCTTGAGGTCACTCTTCAGCTTGAAAACTTCGCTCTCTAACAGGCTTTTAGAATCGTTCAAAACGACCAATTCTTCCGTTTGGACTCTTTTCCAAGTTTCGAGCGCTTTGATGGAAATATTTTTAGCGTCGATATCATTCTGCAATCTCTGGTGCTGAAATTGAAAATAGTAAAAAACAATTATTAATGAAAATGATTGTCAGAACATAAAATATGAATCATTCTGATAGTCTACAAGAATGATTAAATCTCTATACATATAAGAGGCTTTGTCCTGACAGACAGAATCAACGCAGAGCAAAAACTACTAATGATAGAAACTTGAAGTTCGGAATTTACATTTTAAACATGATGTAGGTAACCACTAAGAAAGGAATTTCAAAAATGTAACCCCTAAGTGGTGTAAATGATGAAATTGTCGTTTAACTCTAACGGACACCTATTTTTTCACTTCGAGAAAAAATATCTAATTTGGACTCATTTTAAAGATCTTGAGTTTAACTCAAAAGCCCCTAACAGAGCATCGAAAACCATGTTTTAAAGCCGAAAAATGAAGCGTTCACGACGAGTAAGCAATTTTTTGTTTCAGCGGTTTTAGTGAACTCTCTCCATTGCGCGTCTCCCTCTCTTCTACCGAGCTGGCAGCTTCCCCCTCCAACAATCCAACTACCGGAAGCTCCGATTCTACTAAATCTCCTTAGCATCAGTTAACATATTATTAAATCAATACCAAGATAATGATCACAGAATTGATTTTAAAGGCTCGCAGGCAAAGCCACGACAGGGAATGCTATATGTCTATATTGAAGTCTAATTCCTTATTATAAATACTCCTTGAGTTGATACAAACAAAATAATTAACAAAGACCTTAATGTACCATATGTCACCAACATGGTGATTGAGTCATTGGTTGATTGAGATACTTATCATTATGTTGGAAGATAGGCGGAAACTTTTGGACCTTAATACGTATATTCTGGTGCAACAGAATTTTTTAAGTTTATTATATTAAATTTTAATTGATAAGAACATATTTAATTATTGTAAGATTACAATTGTATTAAAAAATAACAAATTATCATTGCTACTACATTGAAAATTATTTTATTGACCATTCCTTAATTTTGAAATCTTATAATAGAATTAATAAATAATATTTAGAATTCATTAATAATATGGGCGTTAATAAAAAATAAATGTTATAAGATTATAAATTACCGAGTCCACTGTTCGTAGATTTACCCAACTTTTTCTTCCCATCGGGCGCACGTAATTCTGGAATGGCTTTAATTTTTTACCATTAAAAATTTATAAAAAAAAATTTTAATTATTATTTACATAAATCTACATTATAAGCAGAGTAAAAAATAATAAGTTAGAAAAAAAAAAATTTGTATCTGGTAACTATTATCATGAGTCAGCATTGAATGTGCTAATTTGACAGACTGTCACTTCCAATGAGGATCTTAAATACAGAAGATAATTTAAATGTTATGATGGTTCATGAATAGAATTCTTCATTTAACTGTTTTGTTTTGTTTCACTGTTTAATCCTAAGCTAGCCATCTTTATCAGAAAGAGAACCTATCAAACAACAATCGCCACCTCAGTTATAGTAACTATTCAAACAAACCTGTACTAAATTATATAAAAAAAAATTGATATTCGTGTACTTTTACTTTTATGTCGTTTTTCTTGCAGCATTATTGAAAATGGAAAAGATTTACTGGAGCAGCTATTGCTAGAAAAATATGTGAAGTGGTAGATGAGAGTAGAAAGCCACTACAGGAAGAAGGGAAGTTAAAGAATAATAAAATCCGTCAACCAGCGCTTATCAGTTGTCAACTATTCTGGAGGCGAAAAGAATCGAAAATGGCTGGGAATCAAACCCAGGTCATTTGCATCTCTGTTGCAGCACTCTTACCACTGAGCTAACCGTGGGGCCATTCCAACTTTGTTTGAGACTTCCTCTTCTGCGATCCCACCCACCATATTGCAGTGTAGTAACTGAAGGGGCTGAACAATTGTCCAGACAAAGGGATCTAATTGACATTCGTCAAAGTTATACATTATATGTTGGAATTTAATCATTTTTAAATATAATGTAGAACTTTGACGAATATCAATGGGTGTTTTTAAAGTGTTATCGAGAAGTGGACAACTAGAATTATCAAAAATCGAAAGAAAACCTAAATTATTTCGGAGAAAATTAGGAAGTCTATCCCCCAAAAATTGTAATTATCATCATGGGCATCCGCGCGGGGGGTATCTGCCATCCCTAGAAATTTTGAGGACCAAAAACTACAAATTAAATAAATTCGTATTCATTTACTATACCTTTTAAGCATTACTTAAACAAATATTTCAACTTTTAAATATCGATAAGTTTCATTTAAAAAATTAATGAGGAGTTACAAGGTCAAAATACCTCGAACGCTTCCCCCAGGCATAAGAATTTTACATTCCTACCCCCCAAGATGAAATGTCCCCCGGACGCCCTCGGAGAGTTGCAATGACTATCATACTCAAGGAATTTTCTTACTCAACTATAGCACAACGATTAAACATATTCCGTTTAAGGGAATCAATGTATGTATACAAAACCTTTTAGAAATCATATAAAAATAAATATTACTTCAATTTCCAAATTATTGTATTCTTTAAACAAGTCTTCTTTAGAATTTTTCAATCTGTTATATTCTTTCGTTAAATTATTTAACGTTTCAGAATATTTTTCTATTTTATTCACACTCCCGGCGTACAATTTTTCAAAATGTTTTAACTGATTGATTTCTTCCTTGTACCTAAAAAGAAATAATTAAGTATAAATAGATCCATCCATAAGATCCACTATAATTAAAATATAATTGTAATTCAAAGTATACAACATTCATCCTTTGATGGAACAAAATTAAAAAAAAATTATTATAACATTTATAAAATGACTTATATGAATGCAAAACAGCATCGGTTGAATTACTTAAAATTAATTGATTAGATTGGTACTACTACTACTTTCGCTATTCCTCTTCTGGCTTTGACAGCTGATAAGCACACTGCTATCTGTTGGTCACCATGTGAACTACTAGGACCGTCATCTTTCTCCTGTTTCCCCTCCTGTTTGAAAAATAACCGTCTTACCCCAGCATTACGTCATTTTTACGTCACACACTATCTCACCCCATCTGAAATTTACACATCGATTTTGTGTCAGTCGATATAATTATCTAACTTTTAAAAAAACCCGCGTCTCCCCACCCTTTGCTCCATTATACGTCACTTTCTATCCATTTCTCCGACTATTTCGAAGAATCAGTATTTCGAACTATATTCGGGTCGCTGAATAATTCAAGCCTATACCATAACGTCCTTATTCATTTAACAATTCATTTTTAAAAACCACTTAAATCGATCACTTTTTTTAATAATAAACCCTAGACATTCAATGAACAAGAAAAATGGGAAAAATTCTTTCATGTATGTCAATGTATGATTTTTATTTCTTCTTTCAAATATAAATATTACTCACAAAATAGGTGGCTTCATATTGTGAAAAATAACAGTAGAATTAGATAAGCATCTTCAATCAAATAAATCCTATCTCTTAATTTTTTTTTTTTTAACTTTAACTTTTTGAACGTACGTAAATATTACTTCTTCAAAAAACTATAGGCACAATGAAAAGATAATAGGTTACAGAAAAACAAAGAAGTGGATAATGAGGCAGTGTATAAACAAATTTTATGAAAAAATATTCTTAAAAAACGTATATTTTGAAAACAATATGAGGAAATGTATTTGAAATGAATCAACCATCATGAAATATTTAAGTTGGGTAAGGAACTTATAAGCATTATGAATAGTTACATAATTACTTGTATTTGGTATGGTCTAGGTTCAATATTAATATTTTACAGGCTCTAAAATACTAATAATTCGAAAAATGATAACATTTTGATGAAAAGTAATGTTTGGTGGATGCAAGGGTGGGGAGACGCGGAATTTTCAAAATTAATCATATGAACAGAAAGTACGATTAATCGATGTTTATTTGCTAGGAATAGGTGAAGGTGGTTAGGGTTGAGCTGACGTCACGGTCCGATACTACTAAAAAAAGGCTCGTAATATAATTCTAACCTAGCCATAAATTCGGCCTTTAACGGCTAAGAAGAGAGGTGGTAGGGATGGTAGTTAGCATGGTGACCAACAGATAGCAGTGTTCTTATCAGATGTCAAAGCCAGAAGGGTAATAGCGAAAGTAGTACCATTAGATTAAAACAATTCTAAACTATTATGAACTAAAATAAAACATGAAAAATAAAAAAAATTTAAGTAACTAACCGAGCCCAAGAACTCTGCAGTGCAAAAACATCCTTGGATTTTTGAACAAGCCTCACCTTTCAGTATCTTTCCTCGATTGGAGTTTAAGTGCCTTCAGCTCTTCTTCCAGAGCGAGTATCTTTTGTTCCGCTTTAACCAAGCTGTTTTCTAAAGACGAATTGTGGGCTTTAGAGGCAGTTCTAAAAGATTTTAATTCCTCGCTGAAATCAAAAATAAGAATAATCGATTATAATATATAAATATATATATATATAATATTAATAAGGACACTTTGAATTTGGAGCATAAAACAAATACAGACAAGATGCATAAATGTTTTTTGAGGCTTCCATGGTCGGAATCCATTATCCGCATTTCTTCTTAAGGGTTTGACCATTTAACTTCAGGGCCAATACAGATCCCCTTCTCCACTCTCATTCTTTTATTGGACTAATCCCCTTCTCCACTCTCATTCTTGTATTGGACTAATCCCCTTCTCCACTCTCATTCTTGTATCGGACTAATCCCCTTCTCCACTCTCATTCTTGTATTGGACTAATCCCCTTCTCCACTCTCATTCTTGTATTGGACTGATCCCCTTCTCCACTCTCATTCTTGTATTGGACTGATCCCCTTCTCCACTCTCATTCTTGTATCGGCCCTGAAGAAGCCCACAGCAAGATGTGTGAAAGCTTGGCAGTGAAAAAACCTGTTACATGGTCAAACCCTGAAGAAGAAATGCAGATAAAAGATACATAAACTCCTACGTAAATGATCATTCGAGGAGAGCTCTGAAAAAAATTCGAGATAAAAACTATCCTATCTTTTAAGTTTGACAAAACTACACATAATGAGCTGAATTTTATAAAGATCGGATGAGGAGTTTCTATTTTTACCACTGACAAACATAGGGACACAAGATTTTTATATATATATATATATATATATATATATATATATATATAAAGATAAATATTATAAGAGTATTTGACAGTGATTGTATATTTTGGAAATTTGTAATTCAGAAATGAGTGATCGCTGCTATCAGGAGGATGATTCCTATTCTATCTGACGGCACCGACAGTGATCCTGTTCCTCTCCATCCCTGCACCAACGACCAAAAGCCCTCCTCTACATCAAGCAGCCAGCGAAGTGGGTGTATCTTTTTGGGAGCCTACCACTTTTTACATTTGTACTTGCCCAAATGAACTCTTAATAGCGGAAACGTATCAGGAATTTCATGCATACTTCTTAGTTCCACATTTATGTTCATTTACCAGTTATATGCTTCATTTGAAGGGCCAAAGATTCTTTTGAGGATTTTTCTCTCCTACATGTTAATCAGCCCTTCATCATTAAGTTCTTCAACATCCAGGACTCACTTTCATACATAAGCAATGGCTGTAGGACCATATGCTAAGCTTATTTCAACGGCTCATGATATACAGTAAAACCTCGCTAGTCCGATCATGATGGGACCAGGTGGTAGGTCGGAACGTTAAGGTCGGATTAACGATAAAAATCGTTTATTAAGTTTTTTTTTTCACCATATATAAAGTGTGAACATATTAAAATGTCCGTTTTCCACGGTCAAACAAGAGTGTATAATATATTCGATAATATATTACTTTAATTTTTTTTTGTGGGTAACCACATTGTTTTAAATTATTTTAAATAATTTATTTTTTGAAGAGAAAAGATTGGGCCCCGCCAGGAGTCGAAATCGGGTCTTCCGCGTTGACATGTGCGGTATGCTAACCACTGCACCACAGAGCTCGCTTTCAAGCAGATCCAATCCTTCCTCTTCACTGATACCTCTCCCTCGATCTCGCAATCTTTTCTCTTCAAAAAATAAATTATTTAAAATAATTTAAAACAAGGTGGTTACCCACAAAAATAAATTAAATTAATATAAAATAATTTAAAAATTGACGATCGTCAAGAGATGCCCGAAATTGGACAAAAATTGTCCACCTCCCATAAACTAGCGAAACTTGCGAGATCGAGGGAGAGGTATCAGTGAAGAGGAAGTATTGGCCCCGCCTGGAAGCGAGCTCTTTGGTACAGTGGTTAGCATACCGCGCATGTCATGGGGAAGACCCGGGTTCGAATCCCGGCGGAGCCTAATCATTTTTCTCCAAAAAATAAATTATATTAGATAATATTATTATTCGATTTTTTTTTCTTTTACGTCACCAGACACCGACTCCTATTTTTCGTGATTTTCTTGAGGCTATCTCCTAAATTAAAACCAAATCCTTATCCATCCAAACATTATTAACTTATAATTGTTAATTTATAAATTCGAGCAATAATGATACATACACACAATTTTAAAATGAAAATCTCGCCTTCAAGCCATCAGGCGACTCATGGACGCTTTAGCAATCTTTTCCTTCAAGGTTATTGATGTGTTGTTTTTTTTTTTTTTTTATCACCTCCTCTTCCTTATCATACAAGTATCTACTTTCCTTTGTTACTCCGAACTGTTCCAGAGCACCTTTTGTTTCCAATGATATTGAGATTGTTAATTTCATAATTAAAAATGAGACGCAGAAGCTCTGCGAGGAAGGTGTTATCGAAACAGGCCAATCACCTTGGAGAGCTCAAGTTCTTGTAACTCACAACGCGAATAACAATGGGTTTGACTATGGTTCACATACAGTAAACAGATTCATCCAACTTGATCTATATCCCCTTCATCAAATAGATGAATCAGTCTACCGAGTGGCATCTTGGAACTTCTTCAGCACCATAGATTTGAAAAGTGCATATCGCCGGATCCCTATCGCAGTAAATGGTTAACCTTTTACATCTTTCGAGGCTACGGGTAAACTTTGGCAATCTTGCAGAATCACGTTTGGTCTAACAGAGGGAATCACATACGGAGTCTCATTGCGAGTAACAAGAATATATTTATTACACTATTATGATTGTCATAAATTTGTATGATTGACACTACTGATTAGAATATGTAACAAGAGTATTAACCCTCCGGTGGGCGCGCTGCGGCATTTGGACTGTAATTTGAACATTTGTCAAAATATTAGGAATACTAATTGAATCAGTGAGCTGAGGGTTCCAGGTATTTGTAGAACGACAAGTCTTGACAAGATTAGACGGTCGTGCCCACCGTCTTCCGGGGTATTTCAGTAGTTATATTGCCTTATTTGAAGTAGGTTTCTAAGTGCGGTCCAAACACCGTGGAGCGCCCTTTCGTGTCACAGATTCAGACAGATTCTCGGCCGAATAATTTTAACGTTTTCTGCGCTTTCTTCACAGATTAAAATGCATGTATTTTTATTTTTACGTAGTATAATACTGCTTGAATCATTTTTACACATACTATTATTTTTAGTCTTGTTTTACTAAATTAGTATATCGTGAAATTCAGCTGCATATTTTATAATCTTCCTTTAAAACCTTGACCCATACTTCAATGCCTATATTTGTAATTACAATACTCTATACCTTATGGGTTCACTGGGACAGCATCAGCCAAAGAGGACTGATGACGACCTAAAATTTGGGTTGAAACGTTGGCAAAAATAAAATATGTAATTCAACGGTTATAACAATGGTCAACCATCTTCCACCATTATTCCTTTGTTCATGTGAGCAACATTTATTATAATAAGAAATTTATTATAATATTATCTCTATACATTTACTATTATATTATCTCTACATTATACTACCAATTGTAAGTTTTTTGTGTGTCGCCAAAGCAATTTTAATTTTTTTTTTTTTTCCATCCTTCTCTTTATACAACTTATGATTTTCATTCATTAGAAATAGTATACAACTAAAGCAATGAGTAAATAAATAAAAAAAAAGGTAAGTTATTGCTTATTTTCTAATAAAATATATAAAAAACAAAGATGCGGTCCAACACTGCAGGGCGCCCGCTGATGTAACTCAAATAGGCGTGCCCGCAGGAGGGTTAAAACTCCAGAGCCTAGAAAACTTGACTAAGTTAAAATAAAAAGTTCCAGGCACACCTCTTTCCACCATTTAGACATAGAATCATTTTAATATAAAAATAAAAATAAATATAACAATAACAAATATTAATTTTAATAAAGTCAAAAAAAAAGAGGAAGTTCAATAAAATTATACACCATCATTTCTAGGGCTTACAAATATTTAAAATTAAAATATTGTAATATCATTGTTATTCATATGTTTAGGAGTATTTGATGTAAAGATGGAATTTGAATTCCCTTTAAAAACCATAAAAATTCTTTCAAAAACCAACATTCTTATCAGTTTCTAAATTTGTTCAATGGATATTATTAATCTCAAAAGTTTTGTAATTCAATAAAAACTTAGGTATAATTTTATTTCAAAATTATTCGGTGAATAAAATGCAAATGAAAAAAAAAATTACTTACTGGTAAGGTGAAACTGGGTTTTCTGATGAATCTGAAGTGAAACCTAGAAAAGTAAGTATAATTATTTTTATGTATATGTATATGTATATGTATGTGTATATGAATATGTATATTTTTGATTATACTAACTATTTTAATAGATATATTGAAACAGCTAAAGATGAAACCAATTGAACCTCATTTTTAAGATTGTCTTCAATGCCAAAAAATTAACATAATCCAGAAATGTCCATATAAATGGCCTGCCTAGTTTTATGAAATGGACTTATATCTGCATCTTTATAATTTAAATTCTGTTGTGATTTAATTATTATTATTAATTAATTATTACTTTTATTATAAATAAATTTTATTTTATAGTCATTGTCAAAAAAGTTTTACTTTAATGCCATATGAAAAGACTGCATCTACTAATTTATATATTTTTTTAAAGTAATAATATAAGAAATAAGGAAAGGATTTTCGTGTAAAATAAAAAGTCAAATATGTACATATAAATGTAACTGAGTTTTAAGAAATATGTAATAAAAAACATTAAGTATATAAGAAAAAATATCATCAAATTGATAAGAATATACAAGGGTCATTCAATAAGTAAAGAGACAACTTCTATAATTTTAAAACTATTCAATGAATGTGTACAATCTTTTCAGGGGTGTTAGTTGGCAACCTTGAGATATGCTGTGATCAGCTGTTTGCTAAAGATGAAACAACAGAAGGTGTAAACCCCTGAGACCAAAAGGCAGAGTATGGAGTGGAAACACACAAGCTCTCCAGTTCGCAAAAAATTCAAGGTACAACCTTCCGCCGGTAAAGTGATGCTGACCATCTTTTGGGACTCACAGGGTCCAGTCTATTGCGATTTCCTTGAATATCAGCAAACTTTCAATAGCCAATACTACTGTGAGATGTTAGAACACAAAGTTAGACCAGCTATCAGGAGCAAACGCCGTGGACTTTGTCAAAAGGAGTCATTCTTCAGCACAATAACGCCAGCCCTTATACAGCCCAGCTGACCCGTGATAAGCTTCAAGAATTGGGTTGGGAGGTCTTACCTCATCCTGCCTACTGTCCCGACCTCGCCCCATCTGATTTTTACCTGTTTGGACCACTCAAAGACCTTCCACTACGTGGAAAAAGATTTGCTAACAATGAGGAAGTTAAGGAAGCGGTGCGAAAGTGGCTTCAGGTTAAATCGAAAGAATTCTTCGCCAAGGGAATTAGGAAGCTGCAAGGAAAATGCGACAAGTGCATAACTATGGGGGGTGATTATGTTGAAAAATAGCCTTTATGTTGAAAGATTGAAATAAACCGTTTTTGAGCTATAGCCATTTGTCTTTTATTTATTGAATGACCCTCGTATGTTTATTCACATGCATTAACTGTATATAAAACAAATAGATTCGATGTTTTCACCACACATGAAAAGGCAACACATAATTGCTCATGGGAAAAACACGGATTTTTCTTAGTCTAAGCCGGAAAAAGTAGATTTGGCTACTGGATGCTTACCCATCCTAAATATCGAAAGAAAATGAAGTGTTGTGCATAAATCAACTTACACTGCCATGTGTTAGATATGTATATAACTCACAAATAACCACACTCGATTGTAGTATAATAAGCATGTAATTTACAATAAAAGAAAGATTGAGGCCAACAGTCGAGATAAAAACTATCCTATCTTTTAAGTTGGACAAAACTACACACATTGAACCAAATTTCATCAAAATCGGTGGGGTAATATCTGATTTTACCGCCGACAAACATCGGGACACAAGATTTTATATAAATAAAGATATGTAAAATAAATAAGAGTTTAAACGATTCGAAATGCTATACAATGATTCAATTGAGCTCTCTTATGAAAATTGTTCGTTCAGAAAAAAATATATAAAATCCGTTCCCTAATCTATATAAATAAAGTTGAAATTCTGTTTGTTTGTTTGTTTATTTGTTCTTTATAGAAATCCATACCGTTTGTCTTAAATTCTCCAAATTTCGCTCAGTGGTTCTTTGATACCAGGTGCGAACAGCTGTCCATATTAAAATTGCATAACTTCAGCCGATCTTCAGCTGATATTCTTTATTCTCTAAATTTCGCTCAGTGGTTCTTTCAGACCAGGTGCGAACACCTGTCCATAATAAAATTGCATAACTTCAGCCGATCTTCAACTGATATTCTTTATTCTCCAAATTTCGCTCAGTGTTTTTTTCAGACCAGGTGCGAACACCTGTCCATATTAAAATTGCATAACTTCAGCCGATCTTCAGCTGATATTCTTTATTCTCTAAATTTCGCTCAGTGGTTCTTTCAGACCAGGTGCGAACACCTGTCCATAATAAAATTGCATAACTTCAGCCGATCTTCAACTGATATTCTTTATTCTCCAAATTTCGCTCAGTGTTTTTTTCAGACCAGGTGCGAACACCTGTCCATATTAAAATTGCATAACTTCAGCTGATATTCTTTATTGTTGTAAAAATCACAATGATCTCACTTTACAATGTTTTTTTTTTTTTTTTACGAAATCGACCGTTTCTTTAGAAAAATGAAATTCCCCGTGTGAAACCGGGATATACACCTATAATCTATGTTTATAAAGATGAAATTCTGTTTGTTCTTTATAGAAATCCATACCGTTTGTCCTAAACCAGGTGCGAACACCTTCCATACTAAAATTGCATAACTTCAGCCGATCTCTGGATATATTCTTTATTGCTATAATAATTGTTTTGATTTCGCTTTGCATTGGTTTTTACAAAATCGACCGTTTGAGTCGATAAAAGTCTCAGTTTATAGATTTTATAGATTTAAAAAATGAAATTCTCCGGGTGAAACCGGTACATACAGCTAGTAATAAATAAACAAGAGCTTCATACATTACCTACAGCTGGAGAGTAAGATAATTTTTTTTGCGGTATTTTCCTAGCCCTCTGGTTGAATCTACAAAGTGGTGTGGAGTGTGCATAGGAAGTACTATTATATTCAAAAACATCTCTATCAACATTAGTAGAACTAAAAAAAGAAAAAAAAAATTTTAAATAATAATGGAATATTAGTTATTAAAGAGACTTAATCCAATAATTAATTTAAATAAAGATGTGGGATCACCTGTGGTGTAGGGGTCAGCATTGCAACCTACAATACTAAAGGTCGCGGGTTCACGTCCAGCGGTGGCCCTAGGATTTTGTAAAGGTAGTAAAAAATCCTTGGCTATGCCGTCCCTCGGGTAGGACGTATAATGGAAGTCCTGAGCCTGTATGATGTCAGGCACTCGTTAAAAACCTCTATTCTAATTATACCTGAATGGATGGACAAAATTTAGGACTCCCACTGTAGCATCGTCCGATGTTACGAACAAACAAATAAAGATGTGCGGGCCGGGCCGTATGATTGTTGAGTTGAAATTCGAAACAAAATTTATTTAAAACCCTTACGAACCAAACCTTGCTGTTTCACCAAATAGCAGGCATGTCTACTTTCTTTTTTTGTCAATATTCCCAATGGAAAAAATATTGTAAAGAATGTAAAAATATATTTTTGTGTTTTAGCCCACATTTTTTTACAAAATTTACACCTAATTTAATACTTTCTTCGCTATAAAATTAAAAAGAATTCAAAGAAAATGGAAAATGAATAACAGAGTTATGGGTTTTTTTTATTTTTGATCAAATGTTTTATTTCCGTTTATGTTATACTAGCTGTATATCCCCGTTTCACCCGGGGAATTTAATTTTTCTAATAAACGTGAACAATTCTATAAACAAAAGATACAACAAAAAAAGCACTAATAGATTATTATTCTAAAGCTTTAGGATATACTATATTTTTAGCTTTACCCTCTGGAGCATACATAATTTGGTCTTGGTAGGTAAACCTACTCTAGAGCATGGCAACATAAAGCTGACCATGAGAAAAACATGGGGCTGCCAAAAAACCAATATAAAGCTAAACCCAGCGAAACAAAATGTATTAAATCTTACATTACATACATATTCTTATAATAGAATCAGGATTTGAAATAGTTAATTATTTTTTCCAAATAATAAAATAATTAGTCAAGTAACACCTCAAAAGACAGCAAATTCCAACTATTTTTCTGACTTTTCAAATGAATTTTAAAAATCTAAACAACCACATCCCATTAAACCCTTGCGGGCCAATGCCGACCTGGGACCGGCATAAACAAGTTCTTCATACGGTCCGCGAGTTTCTATTCGTCACCAGTCCTACCGGTCCTTTGAAGAGCTGGGACCGGCTAACATATTTAACACTAGAGGTCTTAGGCCGGTTTCTCACCGGCATTGATTTTCTGTCCCTCTAGACTTTTGCCAAGTTCTGCTTGGTATAATTTGAATACAAAGCACTATTCTAGACGATCAGCTGATCATTTCGGTGCCAAATAGTAACCTCAACAACTAATAGATGCTCTGTAAATGTTCTGTGAACTACAACACTCTAAGGTTTCTTATTTTGTAGTTATTTCTTAAACCTTAAAATGTTTAGTGTCAGTTTTATCATTTCCGTTGTTAAGTTTAGGTTATTTTTGGAGTTTTAATTGCTCTCATCTCCTTGCTGGAACTAAAGACAAATGATAGTTTCACCTTTGTTTACTTTTACCTTGCTTTTGTGAATTGCCACTGCTCCTACAAACCCCAGTTGAAGAGAGCCAACTAACCCCACAGGAGAGATAATATGAAAGATGACTGCCAGGACTGGGGAGAACAATAAAAAAAGAAACTGGTTGGTCGAAAGGTTCGGTTTTTCAAAGGAGTGTGGGGCTATGTCAACAGAATCGGAACAGAACAGAACAGAATCGGAGTCAAATGTTTTTCCATTCCTTTAAACCAAATTTACTGAACATATAAAAATTTACTTACATGTTGTAAAATCAATCAATGAAGCACACTCTTCTCTACACTGTTAGCATCGGATTGAAAACTCAGGACAAGACTCCCGAGGTCGAGCAGGTCACATGGTACAATGGTGGGGCCTTCACAACAGGTGTGACGGAAACTATAAGCCAATGGCCAACCTGCCCCCTATGCCAACCAACTCTCCCCTATATTTATTTATTTATGTTTCAATTCATTAATAAACCAGTTCTCTATTGATTGTCAATAATTTTAATTAACAGATGTGGATTGAAAAATAAAAGTGAAAAAAATATTAATTTTTAAAGAAAAGCTGATTTTATAAAGTTTATTATTGACTCACCTCTCAGTATACTGATTGACAGGTACCTCGTGACTAAATGAGCTGATCCATTCCATAATCATACCTTTAAAACAACCCCTCGAAATGGAAGGATTGAATCCATGCGGATCCAGCTTTTCCGATATAATACTTCTAAGCCTAAACAAAAATGTTTTCAATATACATATAGGCTTAATACAAATAAAATACAACTATATTTTTATACAAAATAATAACAAAATATTACTAACTTATTCACCACCAGCTTTGCCCACATTTCAAATCAACACTTAAAAATAAATATTAAACCCCAAATAATCATGATGTCTAACTCTATGTATTAGAACACTATAATTTTAAGTTTTAAGTACAAGATGTAGTCAAAACTATTGTTTTGAGGTAAATATAGCGACTTACATTAAGTGAAGAGCAACCCTGTAATGTCCTTAAAGCAAAGTAATAAATAGAATATTTGGTTTGTAGAGGGGTGATTTAAGCAGAAAATTTACCTGGTTACACGAAACGAACAGCATGAATTGTATCCATTAAATATAAATGAAGAAATAGCACTGTAGAGAATTGACTGAACATTTAAAATTTTGAGGCTTTATAAACGCAGTGCCAACTTGGAAACGCCTAAGGAGTAAACCAATACATCAAGGCTGATCTTACAAAACTGGGTATGGATGGAGAGTGGCAGATGAGCAAATTCTCTTTGATGAGTATTTCATTTGTAATTTAAGTTCAAGGGCTTTTTATAGGCTAAAGAAGAGAGACAACAAGAGATCTCAGAAAAGTACAAAGCTTTTTTTTTTGTTCGGTACCCCTACCTGGCCATGCGTGGCATACGGGGGGGGTTACTCTACAGGTGTAACCAACCTATTCTAACCATGGTGTGGAGGGTCAGCGAAAAGTACAAAGCTGGTGGAGAAATAGTATAATGATAATAAGAAGAAGAAAATGAGAAGAATTAAATACAAAAATCATTCAAAAACCAAGATCTGTTCCCCTAATAACAAAAAATGTTGTAATGGAAATGGTTGGGGGTGCAGTGAAATAAAACACTATATTTATATTAACATATATTGGGCCGACATTTCGACCTGAGATTCAGGTCTTCATTAGGGCTATATATAAAACAAGTTAACAATGAATAAAATATATGAAGTGAACCCTACAAGTAGGCAACCATCAACCTCAACTAAGGTTCACATATTTTCATCGGTTGTTATCTTGTTTTATATTTGGCCCAGATGAAGATCTCAATCTTGGGTCGAAATGTCAGCAAAATGTATGTTTTTACTGTGCCATACATATAATACACTTTTTTTTGAAATTTTTGACGGCACCCCAACTATTCTCATTACATTAATTTCTACAGCCAACCATAGTTATAACATTCTAACAATACATTGATTAAGATTGGATACTAATATTGGAATGTTATGAGCGAGCTGGAATTGAACGCTAGGATCTGATAAAGCTGATCGAGGCCCTTTTTAAATGATAATGCTAATATTTCAGTCACATAACCTTTCGAAATAGGCCACACCTAAAAGTGACATATCAGTAGGGTTACTAAAAAAAAATTACAATTAACTGATTAAAATACTCTTCAAATCTTCAAGCGAAATCAAGGTATTAATAAGGGGAGCTGCCAACATAAAACGAAAATTTAGTATTACAAAAATCTTTTTAGTTTTCTTAGCAATGGAGGTTGATTTTGGTGTAATTTTGATAATAGAGTTGGAATTAGGGGGTGCAGTGGGGTAACCTATGGTCTAGTGGTTAGCATGGCAACCTATAATGCTAAAAGTCGCAGGTTTGCGTCCCGTGGTGGCCCTAAGATTTTTTAAAGGGAGTAAAAAATCCTTGGCAATGCTTTCCCTCGGATAGGACATAAAATTGGGGTCCTGAGCCTGTGCGATGCCAGGTACTCGTCCCTATCCTAATTATACCTGGAAAGGCAAAATTTAGGACTCCCACTGTAGCATCCTACGATTAGCCTTAGTAGCATAAAGGAACGTTAAGCAAACAAACAAACACGGGGTGCAGTTAAAGAAGAATGAACAACATATTGTGTGACCAAGTCCTAACTTAAAATAAATAAGAAAATAAGAAATCATAAAAGATGTGTGAATTCTTTTATGAATGCAACTCAAACTGCTATCTTAAAGAGTAACTAACACTTCAATCTTTTAAGACCATTTTTCAAGGAACTTTGAGGTTTAAATATCAGTAATAAAAGCTATTTTCAGTTTAATAGAAAACGAGAAAACCACAGGTACAAGAATTTTAGAAATATTACAACTTACTGAGGTTTTTCTCTCCCATATTTATTAACAAATGCATCAATAAGACTCTGCACCTCTGCACAACCTGACTTGTCTGTAGGGCACTCAAGAAAAATATTATCCAGCTCTGTAAAAAACTTTCAATAAACATCTCTCTTGAAAAATTGAATTTCACAGAAAATTTAAATAAATTCACCATTGCAAAGAGTATTATAGTCTGATTCCATGATGTAAATAAACACTTTTAATCCACCAACTTCAAAGTAAACGTTAAAACCCTCCAAAAACTAAACAATCTTAGATTAAGTATGTTGCAGTTAAACTTTAGCCATTTTTTTATTTTTATATTTTTTTTTACTTTAACGAATTAAACCACAATCAATTTTAAGGATCAATCATATTTCAAAATTAATATACAAACTAGATTCTACAAAATTATTATTCAGATCAAATCGGCTCTGGGTGTAAGCAGTTCTGGCATCTTAATGTAATAATATTAATAATATTTTCAAAAATATATTGTAACCAAATATTTCTATTATATAAAAAACAAAAAACAGTCAAATACCAAAATAATTTTTGCCTATCACTAATCGTTTTTCGTAAAAATTGTTTTTCACTACTGGAATAGAAAATAAATGTTTCCTTCCACTTTTTTAACAGATTTCATTTATTGGTAAACATATTTTAATGATTTTTATAATTTTATATTAATAAGAATTAAATTCCATGATACGTAAAGACAATTTTTGAATTGACAAATGAAGAAGACCTTTTAAGGTCGTAGTAAATTTCAAAGTAATTAACAAGATTGACAATTTTATAGGCCTTAACGTCAAATAAATTGTTCACAAACATTTAAGAACAATTGAAGTCATCTGTTTTTATTCTATTTCATCGTTATTTTCAATAATAAAACTTCAAAATGGACCAAAAATGAATGGCTTATAAGTAATTTGATATCCTTGCGATGGGTCCTTTTGACGGTGGGGGGGCGAATAAGAATATTACCATGTTATCAAAAAAGTTTACTTCTGGTTCTGAGATATTGAATGAAGTATAAATTAAATCGGCAGCTGGCGAAACCTTCGTTTTGTAATTTTTTTACTTTAAAAATAATGATAAATTATATATTTTTTCGATTACTTTTATTAAAGCAAAAATAGAGGGATTGATTTCATTTGTTTGTTTGTTGTTGTTGTTTTTTGGGGAGGGGGGGGCGTCACTTCTTCATGAAATTTCTTTAAAAAAATATTCACAGTAAAAATCAAAGCCGGAAAAATATCTTTCTACGCTAATGTATTAATGTTGTTAGTATATTTTTTATTGTACCTAATGATAAAGTGGCTTTAAAGGTGCCTTAACTTTACCTTCGAACACCACCCTCGAACAACCTTCGTGAAGCCTTCACGTCGACTGTTCGGGTGTTCTAGGTACTTCATCTGTTCGCCTGGGTTCGGGCGTAGCACTAGTGTCACTTTTGATTTGGGTTTTTCCTAAGTAACAGGAGTTGTTAATGATACTAGTGTAATTTGTGAAACGTTGTAATTCGTCTCCTATTTTTTTATTTTTCAGATAATATAAAATATATTGATAATGGAGATTTTTTCTGCATCATAAGCTAGCGTTGGGTGCGTCAGCCATATTGGTTCGCTTGACGTCGCGTGAAGTATAAATGGCTGTTCGCTTCATGTCGGTACGGCAAGATTCAAAGGAGAACCTTTTCGAAGGTGAGGTTCGTAGAGTGTAAAAAAAGATTGTCATATGTAGAAATTTGATCTCTTTATTGCAATCATATTGCCATATATTAATGTAATGGAAATCGAGTCCATGGTATTTCGTTTTACCGCTCATTCGTTATGAGGTGTTAAGTGATCTTATTGCATTATAAATTATTTTAATAAAATTCGACAATAGAAGATAATTTGGTTGCATGTACATATACTTAATATTATGCTTCTTTATCCTTAATTGTTGTAATCAAAAGGTTTTGAAACTTCTGACATATCCAAGCATTCTCTGCCGCAATCAGTTGCAAAATATATTGCAAGTATTGAATATGTTTTTTTCATAAAGGATTTTGTAATGCATTAAAAAATAGCTAGCTTCTCCAGTGTTCCTACCGCAAATGCAATGGACATCATGAAGCTCTTCATGTACTTTATAATTGGTATGCTCATCTGGGGGTAAATAATTATTTTATTTTTATTTTTTACCAAACACCCCTCGCAATTTAAAAAAAATAATAATTGTTTATTCACTATAACCTATATTAACATGCTTACAAAAAAATATGCATATTTTAATTCACCTTTTATTCTCTCGATTACTATCGACTACTCCAATGCATCAACGGTCTTACAAGAGAGGTTGAAGGTGTATTTTTTATCTTGTATTTTATATTAACGTTTCATTGCCAAAAGCCAAAAGACTGACCAAACTCTGGGAGGTTTTCAAGATATAATTTTGTACGAAAAAGTTCATTTAAAGCATGGTCCAATTCACAACATGCGCGCATCACACAACTTTCACTTACTATCCTTCTTTTTTTTACTGAAAATAGACAATTTTATTTCAAAATGGCATACTTAAGTGCTACTGGAGAGGGAACACTAAATTTTCTTTCGAAATGATTTTTTTTATTTTATTATTATTGGAAAGTGGGATCAGTAATTCATACAGTGGTATACCAAGAATAAAGTTGGTCCAGATTACTCTAGAACTTCGTACTTTCCAGGGATTCGTTTGAATTTTTTTTTTATACTTAAATATTTTTTTTAGGAGATTATAGAAATAATAATCGAGTTTTAGACTTAATGACCTTGTTTTTCAACGATATGTCGTACATAAGAATCGATAGAAATGGTTGATAACAACAGCCGATAATAAATTGGAACTAAATTTTCAATTTAGAGCCCCTTAGTATTTTTCAGAAAACTACGGCGATTCTTCTCAGGCAGGGAAATTTACTAGTTACTTTATTTAAATAAATAATTTACGTATGTTCCAACAACTTCTTAAAACACGTTGTCGACTCTTCTCGCAAACTCAGTGCGCCTTTTCTTGTTAACAATGAGCCGTTAGTAAAGGTGTTCTGCGCATGCGAAAGTTTTCATCGTGTCTGAATGCGTGCACGGCCTGATTCTTGGGCCAATCATACACCTTCATGCTCGCCATTCGCGAGTGCAAGCGACGGTGCTGCTTCTTGACTGGAACTAGAGGAACGGGGATAGAAGCCGGGCCAGTACCTGGGATTCATAGGGTTTTTGGGCGTTTTTAATTTATTTTTCCATTATTAAAACCCGATTGAGCAAAATATTATTTGAAAAATGTCTAATAGGTATTGCTCGGTCCCTCAGTGTTCAATTAGAAAATCAAAAGACGTGTCATTCCATTTATTTCCGAAAAATAAAAAGCTTCTTAAAGAGTGGATTGTAAAATTGATAATAGATAAGCCTGTTTCCAAACATATGACGATATGTAGTCTTCATTTTAAAGAAAGTGACTATATTTATGCAGGTAAATATTAGTATTTGACATTTTATTATTCCAAAATGCTAGTTTTATGCAAATAACATTGGGACCATAGTGTCATAGATTTGTTTTTATTTTTTAATTTTCCCCATTTTCGTCTTACATCCGTTGTGCTTAATTGTTCCAAGTTTTCAATGCGATGCCTGAAAGTTTTGACAAATAAATAAATAATATGGCAAAGAAACTAAGCTGTCATTAAAATGACAGCTGTCATAACGATGATTGTATGAATAGGTAATTAATGTTATTACTAATCGAAAAACGTATAGTAAAGTTACAATGATGCGTTTGCATTTACCAGAACTACCAGCTTTACACGTACAATTACAAGACAATTGCTTATTATTATCAATAAATTTGATTTCCACTTTTATTTGATGGGACAGCCCTTTAAGATCGCTTGTTTGAAGGCACATGGCTTGTAAAATAACTGTTGTTTTACTTCTAGATACTTTTCCACATGTAATTATGTGGTCTGCATCAAGGATAGCCTGCCATTCAATTAATGGTCTTCTAAAATTACCAATTATCTCTATCACATCAACTATGTCTATCCCCGTTCCTTCCGACATTTTGCAAAACTACTAGCGCACCCTATAGTCGATTGCTGGCGCTGGGTAACGTCTTACTATCGTCATATCCATAACTGAAAATATTTTTAATACATTATGATTAAAATGAAGAGACAAATTTCTAAGTCTTTGTGAAAACAATTTCAAGGCTTATCTGCAGATCGGCACTATTTTATATATTTATTTCATACTCAGATACCGATAGCTTCCAGAAATGATAATCCAGAAGAAAACAGGAAATAGACAAGATTCAATATCTACAGGCGAAATACGATTCCATACAAACCTAATGAAGTAATAGAATTAATAAGATTGTTGCAAAAAGAATTTCAGTCATTAGTTGTTGGATTCCACAGGAGCGGTACTGTTTATTCAGGTACTTGGTAAAAAAATATATATATATACCAAATGTTTTATATAAAAGTTGCAGATAACGATGGTGTCCCTTGGATTTCCTCTAGGGGGGGGGGGTTGACTGGTAACATTCTTATGCCTGGGGGAAGGATTTGAGGTATTCTGAACTTTTTAGGTTCAATTAATCATTAAAATAAAATTTTCAAAGTTAAAATATTTGTTTATATAATGCTTAGCAAATGAATAAGAATTTATTTAATTTGTAGTTTTTTTCTCAAAATTTCTACAAGCAGGGGACAGCTGCCCCCTGCCCCTCCTTTCCGACGCCGTTCCCAATAATATCATCTTCAGTCAGATACCCAAAATATATTGAAGCCCCATCCCTGTTGGGTGGGAAAAAGTTTTAGACGACAATTAAGTACTAAATAAAAATTGTTGTTATTCCGAAATTAGCCATGTCCGTAATATTTGAGTCGTTAAGTATTTTAGTCATTAAATTGAATTTAGTCCCTCCATTGCTCATCTCCCATATGAACATTTTTATTCATCAACATTAATCGGATAACTGTAATTTTTATTTATTCTATCAGCTGGCCTATAACACGAATCCTTCCTAAAGGTGCATTTACACTCTACGAACTTTACCTTCGGACACCGACCTCGAAAAACCTTCACCTACTTCATCTGTTCGCCTGTGTTCGGGGGTAGCGCTAGTGTCACTTTTGATTTGGGTTTTTCCCGAGTGACAGGAGTTGTTTATGATATTAGTGCGCCGTTCTAATTCGTCTCCTATTTTTTTATTTATCTGATAACATAAAATATTTTGATAATCGAGATTTTTTCTTCATCATAAAGGTGCCTTTACGCTTTACGAACTTTACCTTCATTCACCGAACACCACCTTCAAACAGCCTTCACGTCGACTGTTCCGGTGTCCTAGGTACTTCATCTGTTCGTCTGTGTTCGGGGGTAGCGCTAGTGTCACTTTTATTTGGGTTTTTTCCCAAGTGATAAAATGAGTTGTTTGTGATATTAGTGCGCCGTTCTAATTCGTCTCCTATTTATTTTTATTTTTCGGATAATATAAAATATATTGATAATGAAGATTTTTTTCTTCATTATAAGCTAGCGTTGGGTGCGTCAGCCATATTGGTTCGCTTAACGTCACGTTAAGTATAAAAGGCTGTTCGTTTAACGCCGGTATGGCAAGGTTCGAGGGTGAGGTTCGTAAAGTGTAAAGGCACCTTAAGAATAAAGGTCAGGCCACACATGTCCGCACCGCATCCGCATCCGCATCCGCGTGTGTGAACGGTTACTATCTATCCTTCGTACATGAATCAGATCAGTGCTGCGGTGCGGACATGTGTGGCCTGACCTTAAATTCTATTCTCATGATTGGTGGTTTAATTGTGGTTTCAATCTTGCAAAATTTATTGGGTCGTTTCACATGAAATTTTCGATTTTATAATTTTTGAAATAAATAGAGCATTTTGCGGGTCCCTGTAGTTTACTTCCAAATGTTTACATGTTATAATTAAACAGATAAATCCTATGCTTTTCTTTTATCAACATTAGCTTCCCAATCAATTACACATTTTTTATTATATACCTCCAAATATGAAGATGGAAACACGCGATTTTCGTCTAATATTTTTTAATGAGTTTAAACTCAGCAATTCGGAAGCTGAGGCTGCTAAAAACATCTGTAAGGCGTTTGGGGGAAGGTAGTGTAAATGAACGAACCATTCGCCGTTGGTTTGCTAAGTATTCGGCTGGGAATACCGACTTAAAAAACCAGCCCATCTGTAATTGAAAACGATGTCCTCAAACACTGTAGATGGAAACCCCTACCAAATGGTTAGAGAACTCTCAGCACAACTAAATGCAAGTTCATCTACCGTTTCCAGACACTTAAAGTGAATAGGGAAAGTTTTATTAAAAGCCCTTCACCTTGAAAACGGACATTTCCTGAGAAACAACCAAATAGTTGGTTAAAAAAAAAAAAGCGCCCCCCACCAGAAAATTCCTGAAGCATGACGTTGACAACCTAATTCAACGTTTCAAATTTTTATTTCAAAATCAGTTCACAAGAAGGTTCTGAGATTAGAAACTATTTTTAAGAATGATTTCACTTCGTTTTAAAACTGCAATGGTTTCTTGTTCTTCATTAAGAAGTTGCTTGTTTATTTTTCTTAGAGTGAATAACATTTAAAGAAAATTATTTGAAAATGTCTGTTACGCTTGTGCTGACATCTATTTCACCGTTTTATAACCAATGTTTTCAAAATCCATTCGAGGTTTCAAAGCTGTTATCTTATGATTTTCAAACAACAGTTGTAGATAAAGAATCATTTTGTTACGAAACAGTTTTTACATTTAATTTATTCTGTTTTAATTTTAATTGTGATACGAATCATGCCCAAGACCAAAAGAGATACTAATGCAAGGCAAGCTAGAAGTAAATTAGGCTTGCCACAGGTAATAAAGGAAACCACTTAGTCTTGATATTTTTCTCTTGTAAATGATTGACAGTTCAAATTCAATTATTTTTCTTGTTTTTCAGCTTGACATTTTTAACGTACCTGATGATGAAATGGATGATGAAGAAGATGATGCAGAATTAGAGGCAGAACTGATGGCTATTATTTCTCCTGGATCGAAGAAATCACCTATGGCAAAACCGAAAGGTTCTTTTATTTTCATAATAATTTTTTATATGTTCCATATATATTTTTATAGTTCTATTATTTATTTGTCTGTTTCAGCTCTGCCTATTCCGCAAGCCAATTTAGATTCTATGGTTGCTGAAAGTCTTCAAGATATTCCATCTGATGTTTCATCAGGAGATGAAGATGACCCTTCACTTCTTGTAAATCAGTGATTTTTCATTAATAATACTAAATTTACTTTTGACATTATTTAAAATAATTTCATATTTTCAGGCTGAACTACAAGCATTTACAGGAGAGAAACCCCTTGATGCCCCTGTTCCAACTTCTCCTGTCAAGGCAGGATCCAATGTAAATATGATAAGCTTGCTGCAGGAACGTTTGCAAATGTATAAGGCAGCCGAAGAAAATGCGAAATCGACTGGAGATACAGCAAAAGCTAGACGGTTCGTTATTTTATCTTTTTAATCAATAAAATATCTCAAAGTCCTCATTAAAGTCATATTTAAGATTTGCCACATTATGTGGATTAAGTACTGTTGATAGTAAAAGATGTTGGATGGATACTAGATCAAATTTATCATATTCTGGTTGACATCTTAAAATTACTTGTATGATGGTAGATGGAGACTACTGCTCATTAAATCTATATATATATCTTGCATTCCATCTGTAATGTTGTTCCGAACTGCAACCTCATATCATGTATGATTGAAGAGTTTCGTTAACCATGAATGAACACTTTCTTCTCATAAAAAAAAGGCATTGATATGATTTGATTACATCAATTGACTATTACCCATCACACTCACTCAAAATCGGTATAAGAACAGTCAAGCAATCAGATCCTTTTTTAGCTTCTAATTTTGACACAATCAGCCATTTTCGTTTTTCCGTTTGTTATAATTATGAAATTATATTATTGTTTAATTAACTACTTTAATATAGTGCAAATATTGGTGGTATAGATTTACCTATATTCAATTCAATGCAAACTTTCAGTTTTTGGATTATTTCTCTAAACTGAAAACAAAATGTCATTATGACCAGAAAGTTGAAGTTTGTAATGTATATGTACAATTGTTGTTGTAAGAAGCATATTTGTTAATTTAAAAATTTTTATTTATATTCTTAAATTTATGATCTTGATGACATTTATTGTCTTAAGAATAAGCTATTAGACTTCAGTTCACTGAGGAAGTTTTCATAGAGATAAAAGTAGAACATCATTGTATTTATTTTTTTTTTTTTCAAAGAATTACTGGAGCGATGATTTTTAATATGACCTTTTGGTATTTGTGCTTCTCTCCATTTTTTTTTTCAATAATCCAATGTCATTATTTTTAGGAACTTTATATTTTTTTTTAAGAAAACTCAAGCCTGATATTAAAAATGATTTTTTTTTTTTTTTTTATTCAGATTAGGCAGAGGTTTGAAAACACTCGATGAACTTCTTAAAAAAGCACAACGTGGAGGGCAGATTGATGAAAATGATATTCCTTTACCTGTTGCCATTTCTGCCAGGAAAACCACTCCAGATGTCTCACCAGGTATGATTTTAGATTTTTTGTTTCATTTTTACTTTCTCCATTCATACAAGAATTATTAGAAAAAGAGACGAAATGGAACAGAAACTGACCAAATATATGAAATAAGAGATTACTTATTTTATTATCTGTACAATTATGTGTAGAGATTGCTGATTTTTCATTTGTAACCTCTTTTTAAAAACTACTGATTTTTTTTTTCCAATTCAGTTTATAGTTTTAAGGTACCTGCCTTTTAACAACGAATCGGCCATATTTATAGACAATAATGGCATATTTGATAATAAAAACAAAATTTAACCTCTTTAGCCTTAAAACTTAAACTTACTTAATTTTCATTTTTAAGGCTATCAGTCCGCATCCAATAATAATTTTCTTAATAAAGAATAATTTTATTAGCTAATTGTATTAACCATTAAATTTTTATATAAACAAT
This sequence comes from Aelia acuminata, assembly GCA_911387785.2. NCBI lineage: Eukaryota > Metazoa > Arthropoda > Insecta > Hemiptera > Pentatomidae > Aelia > Aelia acuminata. The sequence goes on from OU426978.1 coordinate 228,306,006, forward strand.
GTCTTAATTAATAAACAATTGTTTTCATCTTCAGCAAGGGATAAAAATAAAAGTAATTTAAACTGAACTAATATTGTAACTAATGAACCAATCCTTACGAAATTCTTACATAACTTTCATCTTCCATGATCGTCCATATTTTAATAATGTTTTATAATAAGTTTTTATTAATTCTAAAATAAAAATCGTAAGTTTCAGAAAATGAAATCCCAAAAGAAAACGAACCTCCACCTGTTCCTCCGAGAAGGTCATTGTCAAAAGTCGAGCCTCCAAAAGATGAACAAAATGAACTTGATAATGTTTTAAAGATACTCACAGATCGACGGGATGAATATAAGAAAGCAGCGGTCGCAGCTAAGAAAAGTGGAGATCTTGAAACGGCCAAGGCCCATGTCCGTGTTATAAAGGTATATCGTTTTAATATTGTTTAAATTTTATTTGTTGATACTGTCTATGAGTTTTGAAATTTTTTTTATATATAAAAAAAGTTAGTTTTATAATGAAGAAATTATGCAACTTTTGATTAATAAATAAAATTAAAATTCATATAATAATAAAATTCTTATTGTTATTATAAAATAAGTTAAAGCTAAGAGCAGATTGCTTTTTAAATTTTATATATTATGGTATGCATATGTACTACTTCTAAATAGGGTGTTTTGAGCAAGTACTGTTTTTTTGTTAGCGATTGTGATATGACTAGGATCACAAGCATTAAAAGGTCCTATCAGTAGCGGATCCAGGGGAGGGGCGCGGGGGGCGTGCCCCACCCCTCCTCCCCTGAGAAGTGAGGACACTCATAAAGTATTACTATTTCTAAGTGAAATGAGCTATATTTAGTCATTTTTCAAGTCCATTTATTGAAAATGAATTGTATTTAACCATTTACAGTAATTTATAACGTCATTATGTACTAATATGTATTTTAAATTAGGGCCTTCATTACTCATGAAATGTAAAAAAAAAAGTGCGCCCCCCCTCAGAAAATTTCTGGATCCGCCACTGGGTTCTATCCCCTTATATTTCAATTAAAAGTTCTCATTTTATATAGGCTGGGTCTGCCCCAGTTAGGTCACTTAAGTACACCATGTCCAATTTTTTATAGAATTAAATTTAACACTGTGGATTTAAATTCCATGATAAATGTGCTACATAAATTATATTAATTCTTTACATTTAAAAAATATAAAAAGGTTGGGGCAAAATAGTGCCAAGCAACATTCTTAACAAAAATAAACTGTAGCTGCAGTTTGTTGTATATTACATATGACTGTATGTCTATTATGGAAATGCCACCTAAATGTGACTATATTGAGCCTCAATAGTCATATTCAGGTGGCATTTCCATCATAGAAATATAGTCCTACGTAAAATTCAGCAGACTGCAGCTACAGTTTAGTTTTCTTAAAAATGTTGCTTGGCACTATTTTACCCAGACCCCTTCATATTTCGTTTTAAATGACTGATTTTTTATGAGTCCTGTATTCATTGCTGCGTTTTTTATTTGTTTATTTAATTTTTTTAAATATAATATGTTATAAAATATTATTATTTCTTTATTCCAGCAATTCGAATCTGTAATTGAAGGCGTTAAAGAGGGACAGCCCGTAGACCTCTCGACGATGCCACCTCCTCCAGGTGTCGTTACTCCTCGCCCATTACCTGTTCCACAGCCACCGCAGCCAACGCAGGATGAGAAACAGAGAGAACCTCCTCCCTCGCAGACTCAAGAGGAAGCTGCAGGTCATAATGCTTATATTGTTTTTACTTTTTTATAAATTGGTAATTGGTGTTTATTTTTATTTCAATAGTCTTTTAAATTTTATTTATTTAATGTTTTTTCTAACTCTTTAACTGCTGATGGCTCTTGTCTGAGCCACCCTGTTTTTTTCCGCTTCACTGCTGTAGAATTATATATATGAGCCAGGTAACTAGCGCTTTCTTTTGACGTTTTTTTGGAATCTATAATATTTCCCCATATCGCTAGAGGGCATTTGATTTTTCTTTTCCTTACTCTATTACATTGATACAATGTTGCTTTTCAGCTTTCTGTAAATAACATAATATTTTGGCTCATATCAAATCTTTCTATACCTGCCTATTTACCCTTTGTATAATTTTAGTTTATTTGCATAAAGTGGCATAAAATTTTGTTTGTTGTGATACGAAAAAAATATATAATCAGGAAGAGCTTTTGGAGCTCTTTGCTAGTAGTATTGGGGAAGCTTTTTAATTTTTAAAAAGCTTTTAACTCCACCAGTGCCAGTCCACAGTCCGGATCGAAAAGTGAGGATAAAGAACTTTTTATAGGATTAATTAAGCTCGCAAAACATATACCAGGTGTGTAAATATGAAATCGGAATTTGTCAATGATAGGAGTTAGCAGTCAATATAATCTTCTAACTAATCCGTCAATGGTGTTATCTGCTTTTGCCTAAATGTAATAAAAGAGATCCAATTGATACCAACATCAGTTTCATTCTATAACCGTGTTTTTAGTGGCGTTGAACATGTCGACTTTTATGCCAACAAATCAAGATTTGCGGACAGCATTTATTTTCCGTTTCCTTCTGAAAAAAAAATTGGAGCATTATCACATAGGATGCTTGTTGAAGCTTACGGGGAGCATGCCCTAGGCAAATCTCAATGTTTCGATTGGTTCAAAAAATTTAAAGATGGATTTCGATAAATGAAACAAAGACCGTGGAAAACCACAAAAAAAAAACTTTGAAAACGCTGATTCGGAAGCGTTTGTTGGACAATTATTACATATGACACCGTCTCCATTTGTTTGAAAGGCATGGAAAAGATCCAGAAGGTCGGAAAATGGGTACCTCACCAACTGAATGACAGGCAGCAGGAACCTCGAAAAACCTCATGGCAAATGCTGCTCGCCAGGTACAGAAAAAAAGTCATTTCTTCATCAAATTGTGACTGGTGATGAAAAGTGAATTTACTTCGATTATCCTAAGCGTAAAAAATCCTGGGTAACTCCTGGTGAACCATCGGCATCGCTTGGGGAGGAAGAAAATGCTCTGTGTCTGGTGTGATCAGATGGGTGTTACCTACTATGAGCTGCTGAAACCTGGGAAAACTGTTAATACGGAACGCTATCTACAACAGATGATAAATTTGAATAAAGATTTGCGCCAAAAAGTCCCAAATATCAAGAAAGGACACACAAAGTGATCTTGCTCCATGACAATGCCCCATCACATTCGGCTAAACGGACCAAGGAAACGATCCAAGTGTTTGCTTGGTAAATTCTTCCGCATGCGGCTTATTCACCAGATTTGGCCCCATCCGATTACCACCTATTTGCATCGATGGGACACGCACTAGCTAAGCAGCGCTTTACTTCTTATGAAAATGTACGAAATTGGTTAAGTGATTGGTTTGACTCAGAAGAGGAAGCATTATTTTGGCGGGGAATCCACAAATTGCCTGAATGATGGGAAAAATGCATAGATAGCGAAGGACAGTACTTCGAATAAAAAAGTATGTATCATTTTTACACAATCAACTCTTATTTGCTATTTGAAAAATTCCGGTTTCATATTTACACACCTGGTAAGATGTGAGAGCTTGAATGCCATAAAAGTACTCCGAACAGCGGGACCGCTCGGTGTGCCCACTAACCCGCAACGGCGGACCACCTCATGCCCCGCTAGCTCTGCAGTTAAAGGTTTAACAGAATGATAAAAGGAAAATTTCATTCTTTTGATTTAACTTTTATCAATTTTTTTTTTTTAATTGGTTATTAATTTCTTACCAATTTATTTTATACCATTCTACTTTTGTAACTTTAATACAACTAAACATCCGTTATATAGGTATACATATCAATCACGCCTTTAGGTATATAGGTATCACACCTTCTAAAAAAAGATTAAAAGCTTCACTGCTGTTAGGATTTTGGTCTAAAATGCCAATTTGATTTAATTCGGATTTAAAAATCCTAACTTCGATACATTGTAATAATTAAATAACATTAAAGAATTTCATTTTAGTTTAAAAAATGGTACCCAAACAAAATACGAGATCATTATTCTTGGCAAGAATACTAGAAGATCAGCTATTGTGCTGAAGTATAACTTAAAAACATGGTTCTTATTTTATTACTCATTATTTTATGTGACATTACTTCTTGTATGAATTTTTAGAGTAATTTTTGGTGATAAAAGTTAATTTTATTTTTTTTTCTTCGGTGATTATTATAAATTTATATTCTAGGTCTTCATCCCTACCATTAGAATATCTGTTATTCAAATTTGTTTGAAATTCCTCGCTATCGTGATTATATCATCACATTTTTTACTTTCACTTATTATTTTTTTCCATAACCCTCCTTACGCGGTTGAAAATATTAAAAAAATATCAATATTGTAAAGGTAAATATTGAAGCAATATTATTTACTACTGTATTAATATTAAAAATGTTTTCTTTACCATATTTTTGATCAAAAATATTGACTTTGTATTCAATGTTTAATAAAATAATTAAATATGATTTTAATAGGTGAAACTATCTCTCAACCTACTAGTATATTGGAAGCTCTTGAGCAGCGACTTGCCGTTTTTCGGAAACAAGCGGAAACGGCAAAGAGTGAAGGTAACAGTAGCAAGGAGAGGAGGATGGGCAGGATTTCGAAGCAATATGAAGATGCCATCCGATTGCACAAAGCTGGGAAGGAGATCCCAGTCGACGATTTGCCAACTCCACCTGGTTAGGAAATTTTATTTATTAAGTAAATATTTATAAATATGATGTTTTGTTTATTTAATGTAATCTTTCTCTTTGATGTATTTTAGATTATATTTATATATTCTTGAATTCAGGTGTAATATTACAGGTATAAGGGTGATTCTCAAACTATGGGCAACTTCTTGTCACTCCATATTCAAAGCCAAACCCGGTATTGTGGTCTCTTTTTTTAGATGTAAACATTTTCTGTCAGCCGATTTCTGACTGATGAAATGAAAATCATAACACATTTCTATGTTCTTCTGATCGAATCTGATGATTTTTATCTTAATCGTCATTGTCGTGGGCTGTCACCAGTGACGATTTTTCTTACATAATATACATTTTGGTTTATTGTACTCATTAATTGACAAAAAAACGGAAGAAGAATTAAAATAACACTATTTTCAATCATTTGGTATAAATGATAAACCAATAAAAAATACTTAAAAATTGTCACTGGGATATGACGCCATTAGCGAGGACGGATGAATTACCGAATCGTACACCAACCAAGAGGGAATTAAGTGACCCAAAGAGGGAATTTCAATAATGTCAATACTGACGAGTAAGATTTCACCTCTTTTTATTACCTTCTGCACTATTTCGGCCCATGCCCGGGGTGTTTTTTCATCGAAAATGGAAGTTTATGTTTATTACCCTCATTCACGTGACCCGAATTTTTCGCTGTTCATTATGAATTTATGGCTTAAAAATATTTTCTTCCTTTTCCCCTTAACTCGCTCTATTAAATTATGACATTTTTTCTTTCGTAAATCTTAAAGTTTTTAAATGAAAAATTTGTAAATGTCATTTTTTCGTTCTCGTGGAGCTTTCCCCGCCTCATTCTCGTGGATATTTCCTGTCGCGGCCAATTATTTCACTAATATTCTTTCACCATTAGATAGAGAATTACATCCTCCTTCCAGCAATATAAATGAACTAGGTGAATCGGGGTCAGATGTTTGCTTAAGTTATTTTTCGATGCCTTTTTTATTTCTTGAAAAAAAAATATGATTTTATGTTTTCCCTAAGAATTTTTTTCCCTTAATAAAAAATTATGGCAATTCTTATGGTATCATCCGATTCTGCATTAAATGTGGAATATACTAAACAATTAATGGAATTAAGACAATTTTACAATTAGTCATTGACGTACGTAACTGAAATCATTGCCGTGGCAATGAAATTTTAAATTAAATTATCGGAATTTCAAGCATTGATCATGAACTGCTATTATGCTAGATTTGCTATGGATGGGTCCAAATACATGTAAATTTTTTTTATTTTTTTTTAACCACACTGAAAAATTTCGAAAATAAAATGTAAAACTTGCCCCTAGTTTGAGAATCACCCATTAACAGCTCTGGAAGAGATATCTCGGAAAATGGAGACGACCCCCACCAGCTAAAGATGAGATTACTCGTGTCCGAATGCCCTGTCCCCTGTCGCGAAGGACAAGGTATCTCGCAACCGGGTTCCCCCTTTTTTAAAGCCACCAGCTTCAGACGAGATAACTTGTCCCGACTGCGGCACATCCAAGCGGGTCCTCGGAGACTTAATAAGTACATCTAGTGGCCGCTAGGCTGCAGAGGTGTCTCTTTTGGGGAAATATTTGTTCTGGACCGTTAGCTGTGGAATACTTGGGTTCCTCCGATGTGGGAAGCCCATCCCACCCCTTTTCAACCTGCTATTTTTGTCTGTCCCTTATCCCTTCGCTGGCTAAAAAAAAAGTTGTGTATGTATAAGGTAATAAAATTATTATAATCTTGTCCATTATTACCTTCTTAAATCACTTAATCTTTCATTGCAATCGATAATCTAGTATTTTAATTGCTACTACTTTCACTATTCCCGTTCTGGCTTTGACAGCTGATAAGCAAACTGATATCTGTTGGTCGCCATATGAACTACCATCCCCACCACCTCTCTTATTAGCCGTTATTTATGGCCAGGTTAGAATTATATTACGCGCCTTTGTTTAGTAGTATCGGACCATGATGTCATCTCAACCCTAACCACCTTCACCTATTCCTGGCAAATAAACATCGATTGATCGTACATTTTGTACATAAGATTAATTTTTAAAATCCCGCGTCTGCCCACCCTTGCATCTATCAAACATTACTTCTCATCGAAATGTTATCATTTTTCAAATTATTCGTATTTTAGAGCTTGTACAATATTAATATTGAACCTAGACCATACCAAATACTAGTAATTATGCAACTATTCGTTATGCTTATAAGTTCCTTACCCAACTGAAATATTTCATGATGGTTGATTCATTTCAAATATATTTCCTCGTATTTTTTTCAAAATATACGTTTTTTAAGAATATTTTTTCATAAAATTTGTTTATACACTGCCTCATTATCCACTTCTTTGTTTTTCTGTAACCCATTATCTTTTCATTATGCCTATAGTTTTTTGAAGAACTGACATTTACATACAAAAAGTTAAAAAAAAAAAAAAAAAAATTAAGAGATAAGATTTATTTAATTGAAGATGCTTATCTAATTCTACTATTATTTTTCACAATATGAAGCCACCTATTTTGTGGGTAATATTTATATTTGAAAGAAGAAATAAAAATCATACATTGACATAAATGAAAGGATGTCAGTTTATAATTTCTTTCAAATTTTAAAATATCTTAATCCAACAATTATATCATTTCCTATTCCTCTTCAAGAAAGTAGAACCTTTATTAACCGAAACTTGTTTTTATACTGTAAACCATTTCGCCGGAAAGTATAACTATATTATAAATATTAATTTAACCATTACTGTGGGTAACCACCTATTTTTTAAATTATTTTAAATAATTTATTTTTGAAGAGAAAAGATTTGGCTCAGCTGGGAATCGAACCCGGGTCTTCCTGTGTAATTGGTGTAATGGTTAGCATACCGCGCATGTCATGCGGAAGACCCGGGTTCGATTCCCGGCGGAGCCAAATCTTTTCTCTTCAAAAATAAATTATTTAAAATATATTATAACACTTATGTGGGTTAAAGAATATTTATTAACAGAAATATTCAGTTATCACAATGCCAACGAATTATTAAAACTTAAATATATGAGCAGGTTACAAAATTGATAACTTTATCACACACAATCATATGACTTGAGCAACACAGTCAAGACACAGACTTCAACTAACTCATTCAGTCTCTGCCCCTTATATATATCGTAAATAGTGGGGCCTGGAATCTTCTAGAACAATGTCGGCAATTCTCCGTCATCACGGAATGATCTAGACAAAAACAGTTCGTTCCAACCGGTTATTTTGTTCCAACATGCGGTCCGGGAGGTTACGCCATATGTTTTTTTTTTATTTGCTTATCGATTTAACGTTACAATATTATAAATATATAATATAAGAAATTTCTCAAGTCGATTATTTACATAATTTAATATACAATGCATTGACCATTATTTAATATGAATTTTTCCTATCTTTCATGTTCCTAGAATTTCTAGGGTTTATTATTAAAAAAGTGATCGAAGTGGTTTTTAAAAATTAATGTTAAAAATATGTTAAAAAAATAATGTTTAATATGAATTTTTCATGTTCATGGAATGTCTAGGGTTTATTATTAAAAAAGTGATCGAAGTGGTTTTTAAAAATGAATTGTTAAATGTAAAAGGACGTTACAGCATAGGTTTGAATTATTCAGTGACTCCTAATACAGTTCGAAATGCTGATTCTTCGAAATAGTCGGAGAAATGGATAGAAAGTGACGTATGATGGAGCAAAGGGTGGGGAGACACGGGTTTTTTAAAAGTTAGATAATTACTAGGTTGTTACAAAAGTCCTTGTTCACAAAATTAATTTTATTCAAATGTGAGTACAAAATTTACAAATCAAATTTATTCTTCAAAATACAGGACATCATTTTCAACTAATTTAACCCATCTTTCAGCCAAAAGTTGTATTTGATGTTGATACCACTCTGCAGTTTTCGAGGCAAAGAACTCCTCGCATCCAGATTTGACATCATCGAAGTTTTCGAAGCGCCGACCTTTCAAAAAATGCGCAATTGACCTGAAAAGTCCATAGTCAGACGGTGCGACGTCTGGGCTGTAAGGAGGGTGGGGCAAGACGCTGATCCCGTTCATTTCTGAAAAATTTTCTTTAACTAATCGTGAGCGATGAGCAGGGGCGTTGTCGTGCTAAAATAACGCTTGATTCCTATTAATCAAAGCGGGGTATTTCACTTTTAAAACTTCATATACCCTATCGAGCTGTTCACAGTATAGCTCAGCGTTGATAGCCCTGCCCTCTGGAACCAGCTCGAAGTGCAAAATGCCTTCATAATTCCACCAAACACAAAGCATAATCTTCAAGGCTTGTACTCCCAGAATTAAACCGCCTGAACCAAAATGCGGCCGTGTTTCGATGCACCACACTTTCCCCTTCCACTGCACAAATTTCCTCGGCTAAGGCATTTGCACTAAAACCTTTTTTCCAATAATGCCTAAGAAGGCCGCGGATGACAAATTTTTCTTCCGACATTTCTAGTGAAATTTAATAAACTGAATGAAAGGCAGGGACAGTTGGCGTACATAGATAATTAGAGGATTAGTTAATGTAAACATTGACATAAGAATTGTATTCGTCAGAGATTAAATAAGGATTAAATTAGAGACCTCAATGTAAACAACTTGATATGCACAAGGACTTTTGTAACAACCTAGTATATCGACTGACACAAAATCGATGTGTAAATTTCAAATAGGATAAGATAGTGTGTGACGTAATGCTGAGGTAAGATGGTTATTTTTCCAACAGGAGGGGAAATAGAAGAAAGATGGCGGTCCTAGTAGTTCACATGGTGACCAACAGGTAGCAGTGTCTTTATGAGCTGTGAAAGCCAAAGGGAAATAGCGAAAGTAGTACCTTTTAATTTATTGAAATAATATGAAGGAAGGTATTATACAAGCATAAAAAGAAAAGAAAACATTGAGAAATAGACGGAAGGGTTAATGAGGAGTTGAAGGAGGGTGGCCTAGACATTTAACTTGGGGAGAGGTTGAAGACAGACCAGGTCGGCCCACTTAGCTACGTCCTGCTTTTTCCTGCAGCTCCCTGAGCTGCGAAAGGGTTAATTTCTATAAAAATTATTAAAGAGGTCTTGTTGTTGAACATTTTTTTAATTTTCCCGACCACTTTTGGCTATGATCATCAGGCTAAATAAATTAAATTATACATTGTTATCTGGAACAGTCTAGAGAATATCAGAGTCCTCTCTATCTGGTGTTTGTTGACTTCCTGAAGGCTTTTGACAGCGTGGACAGGGGTAGGATTTGGAAAATTCTGTAAAGGTGGCAGATCCCGAAAAGAATTCTGAAGCTCATCCAGGCTATGTATAGAGAGTTCCAGTGTTGCGTGGCTCTTGAGGGGAATCTCTGAGTTTTTCTGCACCACAAAGGGGGTTAGATCGGGCTGCTTGCTGTCACCTCTATTGTTTACAATGGTGCTGGATGAAGTTAAGAGGGAAGCTGCAACAGGAAGGCGGCGAGGAATCCAGTGGGATCTTCAAAAGCGGCTAGAAGGAGTTGAGTATGCGGTCGACATATGTGAAATGGCCCATAGATTTTCAGATATACAAGGAAAGATGCACGACCTAGATAAGGCGGCACAAGGATATGGACTGGCAATTAATGTCGTGAAAACAAAAACGATGAGAATAAATGCCAGAAACGAGCAGCCGATAACAATCCATGGTCAAATACTAGAAGAAGTAGAGGCTTTCGAATACCTGGGAAGTGTAGTGGCGAAAGATGGAGGAGCTGACAACAATGTGGAAAGCCGTATAAAAAAAGCTAAAGGTGCTTTCGTCCAGCTCTGCACTCTATGGCGTGCCAAGGAAATAAGCACACAAAGCTACGCATATTCAATTCCAATGTAAAGTCCGTTCTCCTCTATGGATCAGAGACGTGGAGAGTGACACGATGTATCTCAGCCCGTTTGCTAGGTTCTGGAATAGGTGCCTAAGGTATATCTTGGGAATTTGGTGGCCAAGAATCATCTCCAATGAGGAAAAGAAAATAGAAGATGAAATTAGAACAAGGAAATGGAGATGGTTTGGACACGCATTAAGGAGGAGAGAGAACATCTTCTGGGAGGCGCTTGAATGGTACCCTCAGGGACAGCGTCGTGTTGGGAGGCCGAGGAAGATGTGGAGGAGTTCTGTCCTGGAAGAGGCTTGGAGCCAAAATCATAAGTGGGCCACCCTCAAGGAGATGGCTCCAGATCGAGATAGGTAGCGAAACTTTATAAAGGCCCTATGCTCCACTGAGGGATAACAGGAAATAATCTAATACATTGTTATCTGAGTAAAGTGAATAACAAAAATCAATCTAAAATACTAATGAAATGTACGAGGCTCGCTATGCTCAATCCCAATCAGTCAAATATTTAAAATTTAACAATAGAGCAAAAAAAAACGGTACAAGTACTGAAGTGTGGCTTATGCTCCGTTCACTTAGGCGCCCTTCAAAGTAAGGCCTGATCTCCACCGAAAAGGACCCTTTTGGGGGTTTATTTATCTCTGAAGAGCGAGCGGGAGTCGAAAGCTAGAATCTATTAAAGCCAATCAAAGCACTTTTTAACTGAAAAAAAAAGGCGATGGGAGTTGGATAAGATGACGGTCACATAACCTCTCAAAACAGGCCCCGCTCTTCAGTACCTACACCAAAAAATCTGGTGCGTGCGCGCAACACACAACTTTCACTTACCTACTTACTTAGATTAGAAATTGACGTGTTTTGCTAAATATCATTTCCCAAAGTCACACATTTTTCTACATTCATATTTTATTTTTGTTAATCGTTAAAGCCGTTTTTGAGTAAATAAAAAAAAAAACCGTGAAAATGATACAAAATTTATTAAGTAAAATCCCCCCTCCCGTAGATCAATTTTGATGAAATTTTTACAGTCATATCTCGGGCATATTTATACATCAAATACCAAGTTTTATCAAAATCGTTAAAACCGTTTTTGAGTAAATAAAAAAAACACGTGAAAATGATACAAAATTTATTAAGTAAAGTCCCCCCTCCGGTTGATCAATTGTTATGAAATGTTGGTTATCATATCTTTGGCATATAAATACATCTAATACCAAGTTTGATCAAAATCGTTAAAACCGTTTTTGAGTAAATAAAAAAACATGTGAAAATGATACAAAATTTATTAAGTAAAGTCCCCCCTCCGGTTGATCAATTTTGATGAAATTTTTACAGTCATATTTCAGGCATATAAATAGATCAAATACTCAGTTTAATCAAAATCGTTAGAGCCGTTTTTGAGAAAATCGAAAAAAACGTAAAAAGTTATTCAATAAAGTACCCCCTCCCTTTGAGCAAATTTGATGAAATTTTTGCTGTCACATCGCGGGCTTATACATACTTTAAATACCCAATTTCAGGTTCGCACGGTTTATAGTTTTTGAGCTAGTCTGTTCACACACACACACAGACACACACAGACCATTTCGCGGGACTTGGTTATTTTGACTCAGGGGACCCCAAAACGTGTATTTCCGTTGAAAACCGGAAGTCGAAAATTTTCACGATCGCAATACTTCCACTTACTATATATTTCATATATAGGTAAGTGAAAGTAAAAAACAACAAACAACTATTGTGAATTTCTAATAAAGCGAAAGGAATTTTCTTGACAAATATATGATTGAAAAGTCAGTTGTTTGAGCTAGTTTAAGAGGTTTTATTTTAGCAAGAACATCACTACAAACTCGTTGCAAATTTCAAGAGTCTAAAAAATAGTAAGTAACCGAAATTCTGCTACTTGTAATTACTAGTAATGATACTTACTAGTAAAGAAATTCAAACAGGAGAATTTAAGTCAGTTCTTAGCTTTTGCTGTTTGAGTGATGCCTTATTTTCATTTAATTATATCTTTATTTTTATTTTTTTTTTTTTTTTTTTTTGTGAGCTGAAAGTTTGCTCTTTATAATAATGCCTCCTATAGACATAAATTTTGCTGAAAATTTTAAAGTACTTAACAAAATTTAATAAAACTGGGAAACAAGTCAAACCCTTGAGTTCACCAAAATTTTCCTCCTCGGAAATCCTGATTACTCCTTAGAGGAAATTGCTTGAATTTGAACGAGTTTCCTTCAATTATGTCCAATTTATGGACATACTTTTGGGGAATCCAAGTTAATAAGTGCTGTTAGGCGTATTTTCTTTGCATTAGTACATGGATTCATGATCTCCGCATTATTGGCTCCTCCACCCTTTATGGTCCATTAAAACAGAGTCGACTGTATCTGTAAACATTCACACCAGGCTTTTTCATCGTCTAAGCTTCAGATGTTTAACTAAGGACAGACCATATTAATTAGCAAAATACTAATATCTGTGAACCATGCTCAGAGAGAAGTCATGTTTCTTTGTGGAATATTATGAAGTAAACTATATTTGTTTTTTATAATGTTTATTTACTTTGTCCTTTTTTTTAGGATTTCCGCCGATTCCAGTTGAAAAGAAAGCACCTCCACCTCCGGCAACTCCCAGCCTGCCGCCTAAGGCTGAAAATAAACCTGCATCAATTTCTCCGAAACCTCAGGGAAAAACAACTCCATCTCCTCAACCCTCCCCGTCCGTTCCTCAATCTGGTAAGTAATGAGATTATATTTATTTGTCTTAATTTCTTAGAGAAATGAAGGTTCCTTCAAAACTAATACGCCTTATAAAAATGACGATGAGGGATGTTAGGTGCAGGGTCCGCATACAGTCCGAACTCTCTTCTGAATTTAGTTCGAATAAAGGGCTAAGGCAAGGAGATGCTTTGGCATAACTGCTGTTTAATTTGGTTTTAGAAAAAGTAGTGAGAGAAACAGGCATCCAGATTAATGGCACCATATTTAATAGATCGGTCCAACTACTCGGTTATGCGGATGACCTTGATATAGTGGCGCGATCTTTTTCCGTGCTTACTGAGTCTTTCTTAAGTCTACAGAGAGCTGCTGAACGAATGGGGTTGGCTATAAATGAAAATAAAACGAAATATATGTGCACAGGAGTAGCCAGACCTCAAGAAAGACAGGTTGTTGTAGGAAGCTCTACCCTCATAAGAGTACAGGAGTTTATTTATCTTGGATCCCAGGCTACATCAACCAATAACGTTTCATTAAAAAAAAAAAAAAAAAAAAAATTCCATAATATTATTGAAACAACAATTTATGAAGTGTGCATATTTAAAGTTTTCAAGTTTGCAAAAACACTTAAAAAAAAATCTGGTGCGTGCGCGCAACACACAACTTTCACTTACCAACTTACTTAGATTAGAAATTAATATGTTTTGTTAATTGCCACTTCTCAAAGTTATACATTTTTCCACTTTCATTTCTTATTTTTGTTTCCATTTGCTCAAAAAAAAAAAAAAACTAATTTATTTTATTATTGAATAAAAGTTTTTACTTGTGATAATTCGGCAATGCAAGCATAATACTCCAAGTCATCTGATTTTATAATTCTCTATGTACTTATTGAATATTTCATTTAGTTCCGATGAAACAAATAATTTTCATTAAATGAACAGAACATCTTTAATTATAACGAATTGGTTTGTCATTAAAGGCGTACGGCGCATGCGTGAGCTCAAGGTGTTTTATGAGTTGACGGAATTTTTTTCTTTTTTTCTCCTCTATATGTTTACTTGATTTTCTTCATATATCATATTTAGCCATTTCTTATTTTTAGTCGTGATGAGAGACAGTTAATTTCTCAATATAAACTAAAACAAAGGTACTTTATAGGAAAACAAAAAAGGCCCCTTCCCCATTTAAGCCCCCTTAGAAAATTTTAATACTGATAAAACTTACATGTTATTATTGAACACCTAATTTTCATTAAACATGACGAATTTTATCAAAATCATTAAAGCCATTTTTGAGATAATCGAAAAAAAGGTCAAAATTGGAAAAAAGTTATCAAATAAAGTGCCCCCTCCGTTTGACCAATTTTGATGAAATGTTGGCTGTCACATCTTTGGCATATACATACATCAAATACCCAGTTTGATCAAAATCTTCAAAGCCGTTTTTGAGTAAATAAAAAAAAACACATGAAAATGATACAAAAGTTATTAAATAAAGTACCCCCCTTTGACCAATTTTGATGAAATTTTTGCTGTCACATCGCGGGCTCTATACATACACTAAATAACCAATTTCAGGTTCGCACGGTTTATAGTTTATGAGCTAGTCTGTTCGCACACACACACAGACCATTTCGCGGGACTTGGTTGTATTTCCTTCGAAAATCGGAAGTCGAAATTTTTCACGATTGCAATACTTCCACTTACTATATATTTCATATATATGTAAGTGAAAGTAATAAAATAATTAAAACTGTTGAGGATTGACGTTTTAAAAAATAATTTAGAACTTTATACATTCATTATAAAAAAAGAAATAACAAAACAATATCTCATAATGATCCGAAAAAAATAATATCAATAATATAATAATTACACCATTAACTCCTGGTGGAGCCAAGGGCATCTACAAGTGTCTTCGATTGCTCTCTTTTTGCAGATAAACTTTTGGTTCAGGTCCTTTAGAACTGATCTCCGCCTTGTTTCTCTTGGTCTTCTTCTTTTCCTTGTTCCTTGGGGATTCCACTGAAGGCTTCTTTTTCGATGGCACAATCTGTTTTCCTGAATTTGTTTCCTATCCATTTCCATTTCTTCTTCCTTATTTCCAGTTTGATAGAAAGCTGCTCTGTAAAGTTATTAATATTAATTTTAAAATATTTGTTAACTAAAAGGAAAAGATTGGCTACTGAATCGGACCAAAGTCTCTGCATCACTGTTGCAACTCCCTTAACCACTGAGTTAATTTGAAACAATTCAATAACGCAAATACAAAAAAACTCAGACACAGACAAGTGATAAAAAGAGGTTACGAGCGGTAATGAGATTACACAGGAAGGGTGTAGGTTCCCTGGCGATTGATTCTATTTAACATAACTCTCTTACTCAATCAATTTTTGATTTAAAGCCTAACCAAATTAGAGGAAGTGGATTTGTTTAATGAGTTAGGCTCTGTCTTACTATGTTCTGCTCAAAACGCTGAACAAGAAATACACTTTCTTACATTGAACTGTCCCCCCCCCCCCCCACCATCATAAGCTCTGACAGTACAAGTTATATAATTTAAAAAAATCAATTTTGCCTGAGTTCTAAATTGCTATTTTTAGATCATCAGCAGACTTGTCAGATTGACTAGATCGTTTGAGCTTGGTTCTGGTAGGTTTACCTTAAAAATCAATATTGCTTATTTTTTTTTCGGATTATTGTGAGATATTTGTTTTTATTTCTATTTTTAATTAAGGTCTGGCCACACATGTCCGCACCGGATCCGCACCGTAGCAATAATACAGGTTATGTTCAGAATATTTTTAATTTAACTTACATATTACCTTTAGTTATGCCTAAAGTTCAAGCCACACATGTCAGACACAGGCCAATTTAGGCATAACTAAAGGTAATATGTAAGTTAAATTAAAAATATTCTGAACATAACCTGTATTATTGCTACGGTGCGGATCCGGTGCGGACATGTGTGGCCAGACCCTTAATGTGTAAAGTTCTAAATACATCTGGGACGCAAGCAGTGGGCAGTGCACGCAACAGTTCTCATTCCATTCCGCCCCGGCTCTAGATGTTGACTGGCAGACAAATACAAGTTTTGCTTCTTGTTCAACTGATCAGTGCATCCATGTTTGCCGTTTAAGCGTCGACAAACCAATCAAATCATTTCAAGGCCATACGAATGAAGTTAATGCAATTAAGTGGGATCCGCAAGGTAATTTACTTGCTTCTTGCTCGGACGACGTGACCCTTAAGATTTGGTCTATGAAACAAGACACTTGCGTTCATGATCTTCAGGCTCATAGCAAGGAAATCTATACTATCAAATGGAGTCCAACATGTCCTGGTACATCTAATCCGAACATGAATTTGATTCTTGCTAGTGCTTGATTTGACTCAACTGTTAGACTCTGGGATGTCGAAAGAGGTGCCTGTATTCACACCCTAACGAAACATACTGAACCTGTCTACAGTGTTGCATTTTCTCCTGAGGGCAAATTTCTTGCTTCTGGTAGTTTTGACAAATGTGTTCATATATGGTCTACACAGAGTGGACAGCTGGTGTATAGCTACAAAGGGACGGGTGGCATTTTTGAGGTTTGCTGGAATTCCAGGGGAGACAAAGTTGGAGCTAGCGCATCTGATGGAAGTGTATTCGTACCCGATCTGCGTAAGCTGTGATGGCTTCTAGTCTTCCATGCAATTGTTTTAGTTTCAATCAAGTGTATTATTTCTCAGTACATTCAACATAGACTGCATAACAAAATGCCAAGGGGTCAGAATGAACTTTTAATCAATTTGAGCTAGCTACCTCTTAACTCACCTGGATCGCTCAAATAGTGTACAGTGGCTTAGGAAAGTTGATTAGTGGTATTAGTTATTATTTTGAATGTAATCCTTTTGCCATTTAATCCAGTTTTTAATCCAGTTTGAAGTTTTAAATACATTAATTAACTTCAAACTTGAAACATAGTTTTAATTTGTTTAAAGTATGTTTTTATTTTTTTGAGAACTTGAAAACTTCAAATGTGTACACTTCATAAATTGGTGTTTCAAGAGTATAATGGAAAATAGATGTTGATCAACTTTCGAAATGTTTTTATATTTAATTTTTATTAAATGTAAAAATAAAAAAAGTGTGGCTGGTTACTTTTTTAACTGTTGAGCCCTTAATGTTGCAGAGGTGCATTTCCAAAAATAGGGTTCCATAGAAACGCAATAATTTTAATATTTCAAATCATATATTTTTAACATGAATTAACACATTGTAGTTGGAACACGTAAAATTATATTTGGTTCGCAAATTGTGCATAGAGGGCGGATCACATAGTAATACGTTTGCGAAAAACGTCTAATTCCGTTTTGGTTTTTCCTAATTTTTAAAATTTATTATACTTCTTGTCCATAAATGAACGCATTACCAAATCAATTGTTAAATAATAAATGTTTTTAAAGGGCGCGTCACAAGGCAAGAAAAGCAACTTGCATTGCTGCTGAAGAGGCAAAGAGAATGGAAGGAGGCAGCGATTGCTGCTAAAAAGAGCGGAAATTTAGCAAAAGCCAAGGACTGCTTGAGGCAAGTAAAGGGAATCGATCCGCTTATTGAAGCCTCGCGTTCCGGTCTTCCCATTGATATGGCTACGGTAAGTTTATAATTAAATACTTTTTATTTAACATTTCTATACACATATTGTTTATATTATCTCTCTATATGTAAGAGGCTTTGTCCTGACTGACACAATCAACGCAGAGCAAAAACTACTTATGACAGAAACTTGTTCGGAGTTTAGATTTTAAATGCGATCTAGGTAACCACTGAGAAAGGAATTTCAAAAATGTAACCCTTAAGGGGTTTAAATGGCGAAATTGTCGTTTAACTCTAACGGACACCTATTTTTGCACTTTGAGAAAAAATATCTAATTTGGACTCATTTTAAAGATCTTGATACGACGAGTTTAACTCGAAAGTTCCTATGGGGCGTCGAAAACAATGTTTTAAAGCCGAAAAATGAAGCGCTCACGCAGAGTAAGCAATTTTTTGTTTCGGCGGTTTTAGTGAACTCTCTCTATTGCGCGCCTCCCTCTCTTCCACCAAGTCGGCAGCTTCCCCCTCAAACATTCCAGCTACCGGAAGCTCAGATTCTACTAAATCTGCTCTAAACATTAGTTAGCATATTACATTAAATCAATAACAAGATAATGATCACAGAATTGATTTTAAAGCCGCGACGGGGAATGCTAGTATTATATATGATAATAAATATAAACATATCTGTTGGTAGTAAACAAAAGATTTTTAAAAGTACATTAGAACCCCCTTTATCCGGGGTAATGATTGGTCCACGGATAATCGAAAACCCCGGATAATCGAATTACAACATTTTATTGACTTAATGTGATAGAAAAAAAGGTTTTAAAGTATGGGATAAAAATAACAAAAAAGGGTTGGTAAAATAAAACACGATTTATTCAAATTATTATAACAAAACGAAAAATGAACTTTTGTTAAATGAATAAATAAATTAACTGAAAATATAATATAATATTGAGTCTTAATAATGCAGTTCTTGAAAAATCACCAATAATCCCACAACACGTAATTTCACACTCTCAGGGAGTTTATATCTGGTTACCCGCAGTGTTGCCAGGTATGTTCGCAACTTTATGGCAACACTGACTCCTCGGGTCAGGTTTCAATTAGAAGTAGGGGCTGCTACAAGGTTGAATAAAAAAAAAAAAAAAAAAACTGCAGAAAATGACTTTTATTAAAAAACAAATGTTTTTAACAAACAACAAACAAACAAAAGTAACAAAGGAACTCCTTCAGCGCGTTTTTGCATGATTCACTGATAGGCAGGCAGTGTATTCTTCTTCAAAATATCACGAACCGTTTTCTCGCTGATTCCTAATTCAGCAGACAATGTTTTAACTCTTTCACCTTTTTCTACTCGGTTTATAATGGTTAATTTCTGTTTAAGCGTTAAAACGACAGGTTTTCTTTTTTGCAACATTTTGTTAGTTAGGAGTGATTTAGTAAGGAGACTAAATCACAACTGAGATATTCTACATAAAAATTTAAAATTAAAATTTTTTTTTTTTTAATTTTTTTCAAACTAGACTGACGTGGATTAGAGGACACAGTGGCATCGAAGGCAATGAGAGAGCAGACGTATTGGCCAAGAAAGCTGCTCACGACACAAAGACACTAATCTCTTACACCACAGTGCCTCTGACATACATAAAGAAAAATATCAAAACTGACACACTAACTGGAACGAAGAATGGCAGAAATCTATTAAAGGACGACCTTTACACAAATATATCCCAAAAATCACACAACAAAATCATGAAAATCCAAAAAGCACACATTACAAACTAACACAATTACTGACAGAACACGGACAAACAAAACACTATTTGAACCGGTTCCACCTTTGTAATACAAACACTTGTGACTGTGACGGACAAACTCCACAAACTTTTAAACATATCTTATATGACTGTCACTTGCACGAACACAACAGAGGACACTTAATAAAAACAATCATGATGAAGGGCGACACATGGCCTACTCCGGAAAACAAGTTATTTGAAAAATATAAATTGGAACTACTAAAATTTTCAAAATTAATTAACCTTCAGAATTGACTCCAGAGAAGACAGAAGACCCGGCAGAAGAACAAATGGACCTTATCTTCCACCACACCCAGTGGTGTTTTGAACTTTTATTTTTGTTTTGTTTATTTCTGTTTTTTTTTTGTTTTTCGCCTTTGATTTGTTCTGTGTTAAGTTAGAAGAGTTTAACATACAGATCGATTACTATTACTGTAAAAAAAAAAAAAAAAATAATGTTAACATCTATGCAGGTAGTATGCCTAAGGGCATAAAAACTGTAAAAATTTAGAAATACACGATCCTCCCATAGGGATACTATGGAAGGGGAAAAAAAAAAAAAATTTAATTTAAATTAAATTTTAATTAAATTAAAATTTTAAATTTAAATACTAAAGAAAAATATACTTTTTGAACGGAAAAGCAAAATTTTCTTAATCACTTCGACATCCAAAAACTTAGTTTTATAAACCTGTAAAGAATGATGGGAATCAGGGTATGATGTCCACTACAGAGTGCCTGTTAGCAATAACAAACAGCATTCCTTGGTGTTTATCTTTTCCGAACATTTAGAACCAAGAAACCTCCTTATATCCTCAGTTTGTTCACACCCTTCTAACTACCAAATCCCAAACCTCTAACCTGTATATCCCTTTCCATCTATCTGCCTCCTTTACAAAATCCTTTATCATCCGTTCCTCCACCTTCTGGAATTCCTTACCTGTCTCCATCCAAAAAACTTCATCCCTCACTTCCTTTAAAAGCCAACTATTTCATCACCTCCTGAATCTCAAATCTCCCTTAAATATGTAAAGTAGTGAAAGCAATAGTGAGGATGTATCTATTTGATTTTTATTATATTTTTTAAGCTCAAAAGTTGATCAAAGTTTTGTACTCAACATCCAAATGTTTGTTTTTATTTCAATATTCTGTCTCAGTTATTTTTATTGTATTGCTTTTCCTTTTTTGTGTCTACCTTATATTTTGATTCTTTTATTATTTTAATTAATCCAATCTTAAATTGTGGCTGACCACCAATTTTAAATTATTTTTAAATAATTTATTTTTTGAAGAGAAAAGATTTGGCTCCGCCGGGAGTCGAACCCGGGTCTCCTGCGTTACATGCGAGGATGCTAACCGCTACACCACAGAGATAGAGCAAATCCTTCCTCTTCACTGATACCTACTCCCCCTATCTCACAAGTTTTGGGATTAGTAGCGGGATGTGGACAAATTTTGTCCAATTTATGATATTTATTGACATAAGTCAATTTTTTAAATTATTTTAATTAATCCAATCTTAAATTGTGGCTGACCAGTAGGTATCAGTGAAGAGGAAGGATTTGCTCTGCCTTGAGCCGAGCTCTGTGTTGTAGCGGTTAGCATCCTCGCATGTAACGCAGGAGACCCGGGTCCGACTCCCGGTGGAGCCAAATCTTTTCTCTTCAAAAAATAAATTATTTAAATTTTTTTATTATATTTTTTCCAACTAGCCAGACAAATGGCTATTAATTTTGTTCATGCCTGTTATTCTTAGGAGACTAGATGTTCCAAAATAAAAATTAATTTTCTTTCTTTCAATCAACTTGCCCCTTTTTTCGACCTGATGTCTAAGTGTAGAGGGATTCTTTTAAAATAAGAATCTTCCAATTTTTTATATAAACATTAAAATGTGTCTCTTGTTCAGTATATGCATTAAATATAAATAATTTTAAATTTTATTTCAGATTCCCGTCGCTCCTCAAGATAAAATAAATGAAGGGTTCGAAGTTGTCAATATAAAGGACTGCCTTCCTGGTACTAATTCCGAAATATACGAACAACTTAAAATTGATCTTAAGCGACAGTTTGAGGTATTTCTACAGCCGTTATATCAAGATTATTATAATTGTGCGAGAACTTCTTTCATCTGATATACAGTAAAATCTGTCTAAAACGGAATGCCAAGGGTCCGTCCTTATTTTTCTGTTTTAGACAGGTTATGCTGGAAAATATGAAAAAAAAGCATCTGTAACATTTTTTTGTTTAAGCAATTTCATAAAACTCCAGTAGCAAGATAAGCATTTATTAAATTAGAAAATACATAAATACGTTAAAAAAGAATAATAAAAAAATAGCATTTTTAAGATAAGCATTTATTAAAAATAAAAAATACATAAATACATTTAAAAAAAAATAACGTTTTTAAGCTTCATTGATTTCTTCATTTGAGCCAACTTTTTTGGCCCGTTTTGACTGGCGTGCTGTTCCACTTAACCACTGATCTTTAATTTTATTCTTATTTTTAATAGCTTCATAAACTTGTGTTTTCCCGATTTGATATTTTTCAGCTAAAAGTTTAACCGATGTTTTTTTCATTTCGTGATCCTCAATCAGTTTCACGTTTTCATTGAGAGATAAAGTTTTGTTTATACGAACTGACATCTCGAATAAGAAAAATTAATTTTGATAAAGGCACTACTCACAAGTGTATATTTCAAAAGCTTTAAAAGGACTAAATAGAAAAGCTAAGAAATAGAAGGAGGGTTACCGGTACAGCCATAGTAAGAGCAGAGTATATATTGGATTAAACAGAGAATGATTCTTTGAAATCTGTCTCCTACCTGATAGTTCATTAATGCGACTAACAACTATTTTCCCTTATGCAGACAGATTTTCGGCTTATGCAAGGTGGTTTCAGGTATAAATTCGATCCGTTCTGAGATAATTTTTCTGTTTTGACAGAATTCCGTTTTAGACAGATGTCACTATATATCTTTCTTCTATCTCTATACTTTATAATGACAATGATGAAGTAACCTCCTATTTAATAAACAAAATCTCTAAAACAAATGCCCGATTCTCGTTGACTTACGAAAATCAGTTTTGAAACCTTCTACTTTTTGTTAAAGACTTTTATTAAATTTGCTTTATGGTTTTAAGATCCAAATTGGGAATCGTCAAATAACCCAGGAAGTTCCTTTTTTTTTTTTTTTGTCAAATCCACAACTTCTTAAAGTCTGAAAGAGGATCTTTATTGCCATATGACATATACTGTAGATTAATAAAAATCATTTTTTTTTTTTTTTTTCAAAATTTGGAAAAAGAAAGAATTTTGGGCTCTTCTTTAGATTGGCCTAAAGAAACATATCTGCTTATTTAATGGGAATTTCATATCCATAATCAATAAATAAATATACTTTTAATGAGTTACTTCAGGTACCTCTGGAGGCCAAAATTTAATGTCCTTAAGGATTCAATCAAAAAGTGTCTCTGCCTCGACATGAACTCACAGTAATATGAGTCCACGACAGAGCGATGAGTACAAAATTCCATTTTTTAGAGTCGTCTTCTTTGCACAAATCTTAAACTTAAAAAAGATTCATGTTTTTAGCTCTTTGTTAACAGAAGTTACTCAAACGATAATGAATTAAATTATATTTAAACATATGTATAATTTATATATCAATGGTATCAAATTACATAGTAACGGTTACTAAATATCATTATAATATCTCAGACGGGGCTAAACAAGAACTTAAATTTGCTAAATTTATTAGTTTGTTATATTAAATGGGTATTATTATTATTATTTTTTTTTTCCAGATGTGCCTAGAGACAAAGCAACACTATAAAGCTCTCGGAGACGTGGCGAACGCTAACATGTTTGAGCAATTTGCTGTCCATACTAAGAAGGATCTCGACAGGGTTATGGTATTACACGAAAGGGATGATCCCGTTCCTAGGTTTCATTACGAAATGAGGAACTTCTCAATCGTCAAGTATAATAATTAAATGCTGTATTATATTATTAGTGTTGCGCTCGGTTATTGGCCTTAGTATCATTTATTTTATTACACAATACCTGGATCACTCAAGCTGTCTTTTAACACATTCAACGCCGGCTCCATATTCTCTAGCTGAGCCAGGTAACCGGAGGGTTTTGGGTCATCATTGAGCCGGTACGTCCCCAGGACCTAGTTGGCCATCAGAGTCGCCAAAGAGTTTGTTAACCCGCAATACACCAGTAAAAAGCGCTGTTATCTTTCATTTTCGTTATTATGTTTCATATTACTGCTCTAAAATAAATTAAGAATTCGTTAGAATGATCTAGTAAATTTATAATTAAACAATTCTGAATGAATTTGAAGTAAAAAAAAATGAAGAGTAATTCCTTTGAAAGTGAAACTAATTGTGGGTATGGAAATTTTCCGTTAAAACATCATCAAATTACTGTAATACATTATTTTTTTTCTTTATAAATTTTATTTTTAAAAAGCATTAGGTATAAAAAAAAAGAACAAAACAAATAATATTAACTAATGAGATTATTTACAAGATTTTAATTAATTACACAATTGTAATTCTATACCTAATTATTTTAATACTAACTATAATTAACACTATTTACTATTGGTTTGTGACATGAAATTCAAATAAATTAGTATATACAAAAGGGAAAAAAAATATTCAGTTTGTGGTTGCCTAAGCGCAGTTTTAGCATCGACAAATCTCCTCGTTCTTGTCCCTAAAATTTTGTATATATAGTTTTTTGTTCTTTTACTAATCCACTGTAACTGGATAATGTAATATAATAATAAAATATAATATAAATAGTGAGAATAATTTTAAAATTAGACAAAAATTGAGTGAAAACTTTAAAACTCCACAACTTTGGCTATAAAGCAGCTAGGAGGAAACCAAAAACGCCGAAATGGCCATCATGAACCAGTGCAGGTGGCTGCCTAACTAAATTTAAAACTTTCCTACCTGGCCATCGCTTTCAAGTGGATAGGAAAGAAGATACCTGAGTACGTCCCTGTGACGTAGTATTTGGCGTTGAATGTGTTAATGATAATACCCTAACTCAACTAATTGATTAATTTTTCTGGGTTATTTATGACTGGGTAAATTTTACTGTATTTATGAAACCAAGGATTTTTTTTCAATAGCTTAGAAAACAACTTGTTGGCACTCAATTGTTTGTGTAAACAGAGTGTCTAGTGTGCAGGAAATGCAGGAATCAAATGGAAATTTTTTTTATTTGAACCGAAAATGTGGGAATTTTATCCAACCATTAACTCAACTAATTGATTAATTTTTCTGGGTTATTTATGACTGGGTAAATTTTACTGTATTTATGAAACCAAGGATTTTTTTTCAATAGCTTAGAAAACAACTTGTTGGCACTCAATTGTTTGTGTAAACAGAGTGTCTAGTGTGCAGGAAATGCAGGAATCAAATGGAAATTTTTTTTATTTGAACCGAAAATGTGGGAATTTTATCCAACCATTTTTTTAATATAATTTTCAAATTGCCAACAGTTGATCCCGTTTTGTCGTCGCCTCTTTTAAGGATTAGAATACGAAGTAGGATTTGTGGCCAAGTTGTGTTGTAATATATTAGCCAAAACATCAATGTACATACTGGAAGAAAAAAAATCGAGGTTTCGGAACATTTGAATGTATTGAAGCATTGTTTTTTTGTTATGGGTATAGTTGTTGTTAACAGTATTGGAGCAGTCACCAGGACAATCTCACAAATAACATTAAATCCTTCATCTACAACGATTCGGCTATGTCGCCATTTTCAAGTCTAAAATTAGTTTAATCCTACCTATCAATTAAACATTATTAAATAACAAAAGTTCAAATATAATGAATAACAATATTAAAATTGTAAAAATCTTTTTTCTTAAAGAAGGAAGCACTATTCAATAATTTAACCATTTACTAGCAAAATTGCTTAACAATGTATTTTCAATTAAAGTTTTTTTTTATTTATACATACAATTTTTTTAAAAATATAATTTAAAAAAAATTATTAGGTTCACATAGTAAATAATTACATTAAAATACAATAAGTTAAAATACCTCAATCTGAATAATGATTTAATTAATCCAGGTGTTTTAAATAATGTCTTCATCAACCAAAATAAAACTTCTTTTTTTTATATATATATATATATATATATATATATATATATATATATATATATATATATATATATATAAACCATTAACTGGTGTCGTCATATATGAAGATGAAAGACTTAAATTGTGTGAATGTTGGTCACCCAAATCCCATGTTAACCCTTATTTCTTAATACCTCCCTTATTGTAAATAAACTAGGAATATGTAACTATCAATTTAATAAAGTTTTGTGTTTCTATTTTTCAAAATATTCTGACAGAATTATTAAAAAAAAAAAAAAAAAAAAATTATATGCAGACTGTTAACAGCAACTATACCCATAATAAATATATCCCAGGAGGTTAAGAAACCAATTATATATATTTTTTTTGTTTTTTTCTAATTGGGCAAAAACGTATAATTATTTTTAAAAAATGATTCAGAAATTGAAAAATTGAAATTTAAACATACCTTATGAGGATTCCTAACTGATCACCCTGTCTTAAACAATATTTTTTTCCAGTGAATTTTCTTTATTCATCTTAGGCATTATTTTTGAAAATACGAATAATCACATGACTAAAACAGCACTGTTCTTTCAGTCGGCCTGGAGAATACTCTCGAATATATCAAGTTCAATTAATATCAGGCTTTAATTATAATATACAAATTTTAAAAAATGTTAAAACTTGCCAAAACTGTAAAAGAGAGAGAGATTAAAAGATGAATATAAAAATGAAAATAAAAAAATGAATTCCAACGAATGTTTGAGGTAGAGGCTAAATTAATAAATAATATAAATAATAATAATTTAATTTTCATTTTTACTGTAAATCATCACCTTTTACTTGGCTTCGTGGTGTACCATGTTCCTAGTTAATTTTAAACTTTGTTAAATTACCTTGTGCCTGGAAAAATCCCATTACTTGCTATTATTTGACATCTGCTACTTGCATTACCTGGCACCGTACTAATATTTACAGTTATTAATTAATATTAATAGATATTTTTGAACTCTTTTTTTTTTATTATTTTATTATTTCAGGGCTAATACTGATTTAAATGATAACGATCTACAATTAAGTATTATTCACGGAATAAATTACAACGTTCCAAATCCTAAGGAAATAGATACTTATGTCCGATATGAGTTTCCTTTTCCTTCTGTAAGTATATTATTAAATTTTTTTTATTTTTTAATCCATTGAAATCTGTAAATTCAACTATCTTAAATAAAAACAATATAACTTTTTTATTATGAATTTTAAAAATAATTAGTTGGTCTTAAAGTTTCCTCTTAATTTGTGTGTTTAAACTATTTATAAGAAACAACTGATTAGTCATAGTTCACAAAACATATCATTCGTTGGGAAGATGAATACCACAATCAAAAAAATGGGACAAACTTTATTAAATAAATAAAGCTCTGTTTGACCAATATTGATGGAATTTTAGCTATGACATTGCTGGTATATACATAAATTAAATACCAAATTTCAGTTTCGTTGATTTATAGGTTTTGAGTAGTCTCTTCTCACTCACACCAGGACCATTTCGACGAATTTAGACTCAGTAAAAAAATGTGTATATCCATTGAAAACCAGAAGTCGAAATTTATCACGATCGCAATACTTTACCTTTGCTGTCACATCGTGGGCATATAAATACACTATATTCCCAATTTCATCTTTTGAAATTGTTCACACACACGCACGATTTCACGGAATTTGGATTCCGGGGACCCCAAAATGTGTATTTCTGTTGAAAACAGGAAGTCAAAATTTTTCACGATTGCAATAATTTTCCTTTACTATATATTTCATATATAGTAATACCAGTCAATAAATATATATTTGGCAGGATTTAGTTATTTAGACTCCGGGAACCCCAAAACGTGTATTTTCGTTAAAAACTGGAAGTCGAAATTTTTCACAAACGCAATATTTTCCCTTATGCTAATTCATATATTTCATATATAGCAATACCAGCCAAGGTAAATCTTTTCTCTTCTCATAATTTTTTTTTTCATATTGTAACTCTTATTAGGGAGCGGTGTAGCTTACTGGTGAGGCAGTTTATTGCTGTGCTCAAAGTCCCGAGTTCGATAATGGTTCGGCTCAGGGTATCTTAATTATTCTGCCACAGATTGTCTCGTGGGCCGAGAGACCCTCCTGGGGCAAACCCAGCCTCTATAAAGTTGATTACCCTTAATTGAAAAATTATTTAATACTCGGGAATTTTCCCTGAAGAGAAGGATACGTGATTTGAAGTTTTTAACCAAAAAAAAATTTTTTTTTCGTATTGTGGAAGCTTTCTTCTAAATGAGCTATATTTTGACTTTAAGATATACTTCACTTTTACTGATTAATAACTTTGTAATATTTAAACTTAAACTGTGATATTTTTTAATAATTTATTATTCTATTTTTATAATAATTTATCATTATTAATTTTAGGAGGATCCAAAGAGGGACAAGACATCTACTGTTTACAATACGAACAACCCGGATTATCTCACGACCTTCGTAATACCAATTTTAAGAACTAACAGGGCATGCCAAAGAGTCTTCAAAAGGCATTCGTTGAAGCTGGAAGTTTGGTCCAAAGGGTGATTATTGATCGATCATTTTTTTTTTTTTTTTTATTATTATTAAATTTACATCAATATTAACTCAGTGAGTTATATTTGTATGTTTTGGGACATTAAGGGGTAGCCCAGTGGTGGGTTTGAATCTGGCTGTGGAAAGTACTTTTATATTAAATTTCAATAGCATGGATTGACACTGGTGTCGGGATACACTCTCATGGCACACGCAGTCTCTATGAAGTTGCTGCTCTCAATTATTTATATTGTACGTGATCTTGGTCTGATCCATTCATTATGTCATTAATTGTCGACCGAGAAACAAAGTAGTCTGAATCTAATACCCTTCATGGGTTGTCGTGATACATTTTTTTAAAAGATAATATTTATTGATATCTCTTCTTTGGGTCGAAATAGAACTGTGAAATTTTATTTATTTAACCTTATAGCTCTGGAAGATATATCTAAAAAAAAAAAGATGATCCCCACAAGCGGACGACGAGATTACTCCTGGTGGGTCTCCTGTCCCCAGTAGCTAAAAATGGTATATCTCGCACCCGGTTTCTCATTAATTTAACGCCCCCAGCTTCACACAAGATAACCTGTCGAGACTAAGGCACATCCTAGCGTATACTCGGATACTTAATAAGTACAATTAGTGGCCGCTAGGCAGGGGTGTCTCTATTGGGGAAATACTTGTCCAACCATTATTCATTTCGAGCTCTAAACGCTCTGTGCGATAGTCCTCTGCTTTTATCCCTCAGTTTTTTGGCGATATTCACTGTTTTGTTTCGTTAATATTTAGCTAGTTTTGTGGTTGCTTTAGTCATGTCACGAAAAGTGTTCACCGAGCAGTAATAAAATTATAATGAACAGGAATTGTTTGGGGGTGCCGTCAAAATAATAAGCACAAATATGAGATATTTACATATTTTATTCAAGACGACGTTTCGACCCAAATTTTTGGTCTTCATCAGGGCTAAATAAAAAAATAAAAAAAACAACCAATCAGATAATTTATGTAAACATATGTAAAAGTATGTGAAACATTAAACAAAATTAAATAAGTTAGATAAAATAAACACAAACATATTTTTTTAGAATTTAAAAATTATAGCTCTTAAAGTAAGTCAATGATGAAAGTACTAGGTTGTTACAAAAGTCCTTGTTCACAAAATTAATTTTATTCAAATGTGAGTACAAAATTTACAAATCAAATTTATTCTTCAAAATACAGGCCATCATTTTCAACTATTTTAACCCATCTTTCAGCCAAAAGTTGTATGTATATGGATCATCGACAACTGAAGGACGACCTGATCTAGGTTCATCTTCAAGGCTTGTGTTCCCAGAATTAAACCGCCTGAACCAAAATGCGGCCGTGTTTCGATGCACCACACTTTCCCCTTCCACTGCACAAATTTCCTCGGCTGAGGCCTTAGCACTAAAACCTTTTTTCCAATAATGCCTAAGAAGGCCGCGGATGACAAATTTTTCTTCCGACATTTCTAGTGAAATTTAATAAACTGAATGAAAGGCAGGGACAGTTGGCGTACATAGATAATTAGAGGATTAGTTAATGTAAACATTGACATAAGAATTGTATTCGTCAGAGATTAAATAAGGATTAAATTAGAGACCTCAATGTAAACAACTTGATATGCACAAGGACTTTTGTAACAACCTATTAATAAATGAAAATAAGATAAAAATTAAAATGGGATATCTGAGGTAATGTAGGGAAATATATAAAAGATAGGTGAACAAATAATGAGGTTACAACATTCTGTAGCAATGAAGCCTAAGTAAATAAGATGAAATGTAGTATACAAAATACAAAGTGGTGTGTAAATCAAAAATTTAAGAACGATAAACAAGATGGATAATATAAAAAAGGTAATGATACAAAATAAGTCACTGAATGAATGGTAAGAGATCTTTGGATGCTTTATGATTAAAGAATAATTATAAGATTTATGTGTTGAGAGTGTGTTACACTAGAAGGATGGATGATTATTAAACTGAATATGACAGCTATGTAGTAGTATGTGGGACTAAGTATTTAAAGTGATATAAATAGGAAATTCTATATTAGTTGCTACTATTATGATGATATAAATTGTTTGACAATATCACATTGGGTGATGGAAGCATATGGTGAGTATGGGAAAAATATATAGAAAATAGACAAACTGTCACTGACCTTTTCTCACTGCTACAGGGAGCCGAGTGACAAGAGGGCTGACGATAGGAAGGGGTTTGATTACCTTACTTTGAGAGCTATAATTTTTAAATTAAAAAAAAAATAAGTTTGTGTTTATTTTATCTTAACTTATTTAATATTGTTTAATGTTTCACATACTTTTACATAAAGTATCTGATTGGCTGTTCTTTTGGTTTTTCTCATTTAGCCCTGATGATGACCTAAAATTTGGGTCGAAATGTCGGCTAGAATAAAATATGTAAATGTCACATTTTTGTGCTTATTATTTTGACCGCACCTCCAACCAATTCCTGTTCATTATATCTACGGTCAACTATCTTCCACCATAATAAAATTATAATCTCGTTCATTATTACCTTCATAAATCGCGTAATCTTTCATTCTAATCGATAATCTAGCATTTTAAATTATTGAAATATTGATATAGGTATTATAGAATCGTAAAAAGTATATTAAACATTAAGAAATATGTGGAAAAGGTTATGAGGAGTTGAAGAAGTTGAGGCAATCTGTGGCAGTTCCTACACGCCTTAGCTTGGGGAGGGTAAAAGCTGGCAGACCCGCTTAGCTTCTCAGTGCAGAGTCCTTAGCTACTAAAGGGTTAATACAGAATTTTTTTTCTTATTTCATTTTTTTTTTAATTGTTGCCAGTAGAAGTATTTAAAATTGTTGCAGATCTTTTTTGAGTGGTCTTTGTGGGATTTGTTGCCCTTCGAACCAGAACGAAGTTTCAAGGTAGGGTTACGCTTTCCTATAAGTAAATAAATAAACGCTGTCCTTTCCAACCACGTATTATATTAATAAAAATCTGATCAAAAAATCTTCTTTTTCATTAAGCACCGTAATTCTAACTTTTGTCTGTGTATGTATCATTTTCTATAACTTTTATGTCCGAATTAATTCAGAAATAAGTTTAATCTATCTTTCATAAAAAATTTTATAATGCCTTATGTCTCCCTGCCTTAGTTGATTGTTTTGTTGGTAGATTACTTCGTTCTGTGATTAATCAGGTACTATTAAGTATTTATTTCAATATTATACTTCTAATATTGCTGGTGTGTGAAGGTGATGGTGTATAATTTGTAGAATAAAAAAAAAAATATATATATCTTTTATGTTCTAATCTCTTATTTTAGGCTTCTAATCTTTTTTTCATCTTGAAAATAAATGCATAACTCTTCTTGAAATACTATTTAAACTCTTCTTAGAAAGGCTATTTACTTTTATAATGTAATTATGTTCAAATGTTTGAGTTGTTAAGCTTAGTGAGTAAGAACTTAGGCTATAAAAACTGGGTACCCTTATTGAAAAATTGAGAGGAAAAACCTGACTGTTGATGATGAGCGTGATCACGGTTGACTGAGAAACAGTATTATAACACTTATGTGAGTAACAAATATTTATTCAACAACAAACAAATATTTGAGCAGGTTACAAAAATGATAACGTAATAACACACAATCATATGAATTGAGCTACTCAGTCAAGACACAGACTTCAACTAGCTCCTTCAGTCACTGCTCCTTATATATAATCGTAAATATACAGGCCTGGAATGTTCCAGAACAATGTTGGCAGTTCTACGCCAGCATGGACTAGGCACGAAAGATCTAGACCCAAACAGTTCGTTCCAACCGCTTATTTTGTTCCGGCTTCTACAGCATATAAAAAAGTTTCTTTCGTCTCGCGACAAACACCACCAAACACCCATTGCTGTGGGTATAACCGACCTACGTTGTATTTTCTTCTAGAGAAGCATGACTCATCTATCTCAACAGTCTTTCCTTCTCCACCAATTATCATGGGATTGTACAATATATCATTAGCACATACTTCCCTAAACATATTTTTCCAATCGGTAATACTTTGTAATGACAGTCGTAGTTCTTTAACACTATAGTTTGTGCTTGTGTACTCGTTTACCCATGATAGATGAATATTAAAACTTTACACAAAGGTAGTCTAGTACCTTCTAACCAAGTGCCAGCAAAAGCACCCTTTTCCTGAGGACATTTATAATTATAACACCGCCAACGAAATCCTCTTTTTTCACTAAAAAGAAGCTTCATGTCGTGGTTGTTCTTACACTTCCTAGCTGTATGTATTATACCTTCTTCCTGGAACATTTGCAATGCTTTCTTATCATCATTTCCGAGATATGAATACAATTCAAATCCGTTCATTATCAACTTTTAAACAATAAATGAGAAATATATGAACTTAACCTTTAAACTCTTTTACAATGAATTCATATTTATTAATCATGTGTTATAATTTGAAAGAAATCTCCAAGGTAACTGTTCCATATAAGTAATCATAGGGGGAGTAAAGTAGAAAAGACCCCACAGTTTTTGTAAAAAAAAAAATACTTTCAACCTCTCTTAATCAACAACCTGAGAAATTTTTTTTGAAGTATACACTTTCCAAAGTAAGGTATGTCTAGTCAAATTTCTCAACAACATCCTATTTTCGTCAAAACTCCAACACATTCGAGGATCGCGTCCCGAATGTTGTCGCGTCAAATCATCTACTGCGACAACTGGGAATCCTGGTTTCATTGTTCTTTGAAGAGAGTTGGTAGAACTTTCCTCTAAATACAGTTTCTTTGAACTTTTGTTCATTTTTTTATCCTTTGCAGTTAAGACTAAGCTTGAAACTGATAAAAATTATTTCAAGGTATAATGGAATCCTTCCTCTATTTATAGAAATTTTCATCTTATTCCCTAATAAAAGAGAAATGAATAAAGTGCAAATGGAATCGTGCATTTTGCGGTTTGCCGATATAGAAAGAGTACATTCTTAAATCCATATGTCGTATGTAGTAGTTGTATAGATTTTTTCTTTCATTTTAAAATTATCTTTTGAATAGTTTTTGTTGTTATTTAGGGGCATAATGCAGCTACCGTAGTCAACGCCTATTTTTTTAAATATTGAATTGGATTTTAAATGGATATATAAACTATAGTTTATGAATTTTTTTTTTTTCCAGTGGTTTCTTGAGAAGTGATACACTGGTCGGGACTGTGAATGTTAAACTGCAACCTTTAGAAACCAAATGTACCATCCATGATTCTTTTGATGTAAGTAATATTTTACTTATTAAAAAAAAAAATTTAAATAATTATTATAAATTAACATCACTGGTGTTTGGTCAAAAGGGGTTATGTAATGGAATGTGAACCTTAAACAACGATTATAGCAAGAAAATCATTATAAATTCTTTCTGTTTGTATTTCTTTATTCCAGAATAATAAATAAAACTATATTCTTTCAACAGAGACTGTAATACATTATGAATAACGAGTAAATTATAGTAATTAATCCAATCTTAAATTGTGGCTGACCACCAATTTTAAATTATTTTTAAATAATTTATTTTTTGAAGAGAAAAGATTTGGCTCCGCCGGGAGTCGAACCCGGGTCTCCTGCGTTACATGCGAGGATACTAACCGCTACACCACAGAGCTCGGCTCAAGGCAGAGCAAATCCTTCCTCTTCACTGATACCTACTCCCCCTATCTCACAAGTTTTGCGAGTAGTAGCGGGAGGTGGACAAATTTTGTCCAATTTATGATATTTATTGACATAAGTCAATTTTTTAAATTATTTTAATTTATAATTATTTAATAAAATTAAAATAATTTAAAAAATTGACTTATGTCAATAAATATCATAAATTGGACAAAATTTGTCCCCCTCCCGCTACTACTCGCAAAACTTGTGAGATAGGGGGAGTAGGTATCAGTGAAGAGGAAGGATTTGCTCTGCCTCGAGCTCTGTGGTGTAGCGGTTAGCATCCTCGCATGTAACGCAGGAGACCCGGGTTCGACTCCCGGCGGAGCCAAATCTTTTCTCTTCAAAAAATAAATTATTTAAATTATAGTACATTATGAATTTTATGAAGACGAGACAACAAATTTTTTTATGACTTAAGCCCTTTTGCCCAAACATGAATGATATTGAAATTGATTTAAGACCTCTATGAAAACTGGAAAGATCTCTAATTAAATTTATATCCTCAAATGATAACGACATCGTAATGTTAAATTTAATGATATATACTTCTAATACTATTCTATTTTGATGGCATTTGTGTTATCTAATTTTTTAAAAATCTCAATATAAAATTTATACAGTTGCAATTGTGATTTTGAAATTTGTAGATTATCGTGAAAAATTTCGACTCAACGAAATACACATTTTAAGGTCCCCTGAGTCTAAATAACCAAGTTCCGCAAGTAAAGGCATTCTGTTTATGGTAAAGAGTTGCCAACGTGTTTTGTAACATGCATATGTAATGGACATTATTTGTGTCCATGGTAAAGAAATGATGTTTTCAACAACTAAATAGAGAATTATGAAATTGGACGCGATGGCGTATTACCCTTGCACTCCCGTATAATTAAAAATAAAAGCTTTTATTTAATAATAAAATATTAATGGGTACTTTAGAGAGCAAATACAAACAAAAATAAGTATAAATATAAGCAAAAATCACCTTTGCTTTCAAACGCACAAATGATCAAAAAGATTTGATATTTTGCCCACTAGCCTTGTTAGAGCCATTTAATTGGTAAATAAATATAACGGGAAAAAAAATGAGGTTTTTCACATTTGCCACTTAAACATGGTGGTTTGATGTATTCTAAAAATATGATGAAGGTGGAGCATGAATTTTAATATTATATTTATTGTCCGAAAATTCAGATTAATATTAAAAACCCGAAACTAAGTATCTTCTTGAATATTAATAGATTAAAATTGCTTTTTTAAAATAGGTACCATACAGATTTTGTTAAATAAGCTGTTTGTTTAAGATTCTTATGGTACCCACATCCTTGTGATCAAAATTAATATCATTGTGATTTTCTATGGCATATATGTTCTTTTTCAATCTTCTTGGAGGAACTAATCACTTTTCTCAAGTTAATATACTTCATAACAAGAACAGGAATATGTATGCATAAATATGTAAGCTTGCCTTTAGGCACGCTCCCACGATGCTACTGTGGGAGTCCTAAATTTTACCCATCCAAGTATAGCTAGGATCTTTAATGAGTACCTGGCATCCTACAGACTTTGATCACCCATTTTATGTCCTATCTGAGGGACGGCATAGTTAAGGATTTTTTACTCCTGTTAAAACGTACGCGAACTGGTGACCTTTAGTGTTGTAGGCTTACTATCTATTGCAATCTATTCTTACTTCACGTTACCTGAACCGTGAGATATCATTCATTTTGACAAATATCGAACTTTACTGTTTTTCCTCCTTTACTGTTTGGTTCATGATGTATCATGAAACAATTATGTATTTTTTATTATTTTAGCTAATGGATGGAAGAAAACAAGTTGGTGGAAAACTAGAGGTTAAACTTCGACTCAGGCATCCCATTCAATCCAAAGAAGTTCAACAAGTCCAGGAGAAATGGCTCATAATTGATTAGATTTAATGATTTTATTTCTTGATTTTTTTTTATAAGTTTATTTAATTATCCTTATTTGTAATATACATAATATCC
Source organism: Aelia acuminata (assembly GCA_911387785.2). Lineage (NCBI taxonomy): Eukaryota > Metazoa > Arthropoda > Insecta > Hemiptera > Pentatomidae > Aelia > Aelia acuminata. The sequence goes on from OU426978.1 coordinate 228,342,214, forward strand.
CATGTATGTTAGCGGTTTTATTGACAAGGCCAATATTATTTCCATTATGCATGTGTATGTATATAGCTATGACAAATCATATGTTGTTTTAAAGGATTGTTATCAATAGGTATGTAAAGTGCTTGTAGCAACATACCTAATGATATTTGTGTGATAAAACATAATAATATACATTTTAATCATCTTATTTTATAATTTTTTAATTAATTATGATTCGGTAGAGGTCTTACATAAAAATTATGTTAACTGTTTAAATATTCTTTTAGTAATTTGGATAACCTTTTTTGTTTTTATGCATCAAAATTATGATGTGATATTGAAAATGTTACGATAATTTTTCTTTAGCAATGCAATTACTTCTTAATGAGAATAAGCATTAAAATTTGGTAAGTAAATTGAATTAAATTTTTTGTTAATGTCTATATAATACAACAAATTCTCTCATATATGAAACAATGTGGTATGATTGGGGCATCAATATATTGATAGAAAAATTGAATTCATTTTACATAAATAATCCTACATATTTTTCATCAGAACACATGATTATGAAGTCATTAGTTCCTGGTCTACAAATTTAAACTTCGTTTTTTATTTCATTATTTCTCTACTCGATAGATGGCTTCGATCGTCTTTTATAACATAATCACTACTCACCGTAACTCAGTCCCATCATTATAAAAGCACTTGAAAAATAAAATTAGAGGTATACAAATTGCTCCAAAGTGAAATTACCACTGAAATAATGTAATTTGTACAATTTTTTTTTGGGTTTGTGTACGAGTAATGAGTCCAAGAGTTAAGACGTTGATTCCTACCGTCCTTTCCTCAGTAAATTAAAAAAGGTAGGTATTTTAAGCTTTCTCTTTATTCAAATATTTAAAACATTTACTGCTGAACTAAAAGAAAACTCATGAGTTTTCTTGCTTCGAATGCCAATTTCGCAGTTAGTTCGGGCGCCATATTTTTTAAACCTTTAATGATTATGATGTATTAAATTTAGAGTTTTTAACAATATTATCTGATTAAATCAAATAGTCTGTTTAGACCACAATTCTAATAGCAGTAAATGTATTAAAATTTACTTAACAAATAAAACTGAAAACTCATATTCTAATGGTTTATTGAAGTTTTTCATTCATTTTAAATAAAAAAATATTTTTTTGTTCATACCTTTGCCCATTCAGATATGGCGGAGTCTACTGTAGATCTGCCAGGTGGCGCTTTATGTCCAGTTGAACTTTAACAATGTGGAAATGGACCATTAATTTAAGAATATAAACTTGTTATTTTTAGAAAAAATGATATTTAAAAACACAGTGATTGATTATCCATGCTAAATTCAAGATTTAATAGTTTGTTAATAATGTCTGAAATTGTAGGAAAAATTTTAAGTGAAAATTTCATTCATTGTTTGATCTGAATAGGTTTCGAAGAATCTCACTCTTATTGGTACCCCTATTGATCTTATTTAAATTTCTTGATGTTTCTGAAATATTTTTATTTATTTATCCACTGGTGCTACAGACCACGAAAGACTTTGGCATACAATTCTCTCTATAAGCCGCCTCCACTCTCTATCCTCATTCCCATCCGGCGAGTCCTCCAACCATCTCAGGCAGGGTGCGGTCTTCTTCTTCTTAACCGCGTTACTGCTGATCTTTTATATAAAATCTTTTTTGGTATCCAGTTTTAAGACAATCTGCCAGGAATGCCAAGGAATATTATTTTTGCCGTCTTAATGAACACAATTGTAACAGGTTCGCCAAAAAGGTCCATCGACTCCTTGGTTTTCCTTGCTCGTCACTGCCCTGATTCACATATTGGTCAACTTATCATTCCGAGAGCCTTTCTTTTCCAAATCTCTATAATTCATTTGTTCCCTTTGTAAGAACCACGTCTCGCTACCGTAAGGCACAACTGGCCTGACGATTGTGCAGTATATATTTACCTTGGCCTTGCAAGAGAGATTTCAGGAACAGGGCAATCTTTGGTGTCCAAACATATACTTTCTAAAACATATTATCCCTTTCAGTCACCATGTCCACAATTGTGGAAACCGATTTTGTTAGGGATACCAAAACAAAACATTTGTTTACTTGATATTTCTGATAATTTTTCGCCAAGAAGCAGCACTAGGTATTCCAAAGAGGTATAAACTGATATGAGAAATCGAGTTTGGACATTGAAAATGCTTTGAACTAATTTTTTTCAGACATCAAAATCGGTGTCCACAATTTTGGACCCCGCAAAATTGGTGACTGAAAGGGTTAAAAAAAAAAAAAATTATCACCCATTTTTGAAGTATAAATTGACCTTCTTAATTAAAATTAATTATTTTTTGTAATATTACTTTTTGTTTAAAATATGGGAATGTTATTTATTTAACAGAAGGTTAGATATTTGGTGGTTGTATATAATTAGAGAAAAGGTGATCTGTGGTAGCAGTGAAATAATATGGAAATAGCATATTACTATTTCATTATGATGTTTAGCAAAATATTTTTTGTCATTATATCCCAAGAAATCCTAAAATTTGGCCAAAAGCTTGATTAACAATTCATATCGCAATCATGATTTAGTTTTACATCCTGATGTTTCTGACATTATTTATCTTACAGCACAAAAACATTGCCATCAAGACCATATATAGATTCACTATTATTATTATTAAATATAAAGGACATTGTTGAATTATATGTGTATATTTTCATTAGTATTGTAAGTATTTGCTTTTATAGAAATAATTAAATTTGGCAAAAAAGGTCTACATTCAGATATTTAGTTTTATTAATCGGAGACATCTTTGTTTTATTTTATTATTATTATTACTATTATTATTGTTTTGTATTCTCTAGAATATATTTTTCCTATTTTTCATGTAAACTATCGTTTCGCATTTCGGTGTTCGAAATGAGATTGCTACATTCATCTTTTAAGTTCCACTTTTTCCCGATGCTGTGATAATTTTACGTTACTCAATAAACTTATGCGAAAGCATGTTAAAATTAATGAAATAATTCTATGTTGCTGTGCCTTACTGTGATTGTATATTGGAATGAAGAAATTAAATTCTTTAGTTTTATTTATTTGTTGCCATCCAATTGGAATTTTACATAATTATGTATCTATTTATTTTTCATCCATTCCAGAAAGCTCCTACAAATATATTTTTTGGTGTGAGAATGACTTTTATTTATACCAATTTCAAACCTTACATTTTTTAATTTTTTCTTTCACTTAACTATATATGAAATATATAGTAAGGGAAAGTATTGCGATCGTGAAAAATTTCAACTTCCGGTTTTCAACGGAAATACATGTTTTGGGGTCCCCTGAATCCAAATAACCAAGTCTCGCAAAATGGTCTGTGTGTGTGTGTTTGTGTCTGTGTCTGTGTGTGTGTGAACAGACTAGTTCAAAAACTATGAACAGTATGAACCTGAAACTGGGAATTACTTGTAATTCTATAATATATAATTATCTATAATATATAATATATTATATAATAAGCCCGCGATGTGACAGCAAAAATTTTATCAAAATTGGTCAAATGGAGGGGGTACTTTATTTAAAGAATTTTGTCTATTTTTTACGTTTTTCTAAAAACCGGCTCCAACGATTTTGATTAAACTCAGTATTTGGTGTATGTATATGCCCAGGATATGACAGTCTAAATTTCATCAAAATTCATTAATTGGAGGGGGCACTTTACTTTATAAACGTTGTCCCATTTTCACGTGTTTTTTTTATTTACACTAAAACGGCTTTAACGATTTTGATCAAACTTCATATTTGGTGTATGTATATGCCTGCGATGTGACAGTAAAAATTTCATAAAAATTGGTGAATTGGAGGGGAAACTTTACTTAATAAATATTTTCCCATTTTCACGTGTTATTTTTATTTACTCAAAAACGGCTTTAACGATTTTGATCAAACTGGGTATTTGATCTACTTATATGCCCGCGATGCGACAGCCGAAATTTCATCAATATTGCTCTAACGGATATTCAAATATAAGTATGTAAATGTGGAAAAATGTGTGAAGTTGAGGAATGGCGTTAACATATTATCGAAACACATCAATTTCTAATCTAAGTAAGTTCGTAAGTGAAAGTTTGTGTGTTGTGCGCATCGTACCAGATTTTTATTTTTGAAAATTATTAGAATTCTAGGTGAATTTAACACTTCTAACTAGCTGTATATCCCGGTTTCACCCTGGGAATTTCGACACGTTTCCAATGTAAAGCGAGATCATAACGATTTTTATAATAATAAAGGATATACCTAGAGATTGGCTGAAGTTTTGCAATTTTAATATGGACAGGTGAAAGAACTTATGGTATGAAATAGTCCGGGAGCCGAGACCCATAAAGGTGCCTGATTTGAAGAAAATTTTTGATCACATAGGCTGAAAGTACTCATTTCATAGACAACAAATGTGAACGTCTGCCACCTCAGATCGGTTGCCATCAAATTTTAAAGGCTAACAAAATCGACATTTTTCGCTAATAACTCGAAAACGATTTACCGCAGAAGAAATTGTGTTCCTTCCTAAATAAAAGGGCATTGAATTTCGCGTCGAATGAGGTCCTCACAGTTAAAATCGGGTAAGTATTTTCGCCAAAATCGATTGTCAATTTAGCCACTTTAGCGGAAAAATGAATTACGCTCATATTCCCAAGCCTACAATTTAAAGAGGGTTACTCCAAATAAAAAATGTTACCTATAACAGTTGTAGAATATGAAATTCTGTGTAAAAAGATCTCATTAATTTTAAAATTAGCCCACTCCTGTCGAGACAAAGTAATTAAAACGTGAACGTATTAAGCGCCTTGTGGTCTAAAATCCGTAAAATTTTTTGGGATTTTTTTTCAGTTTCTCGCATATAATTCGGCAAATACAGATCACAAAGTATTGCTTTCTTCTTGCTATAAGTGGCTAAACTTTTGCAAATAGAATGATGTATCTGAAGTTTAAATCGGTTTAGTGGTTTAGCCGTGTTCGGTACATCAAAAGTGTAATTTTTACGATTTTGGTGGAAACCGAGTTCCATCAAATATAATCAAATACAAAATACAAATCAAAACGTGAAATTATTAGTACTGCTTACTTCCTGCTAAGACTTCGGTTTTTGAAGTATTAAACATTTTGAACTAATTAAACAACCATCTTCCATGTGTAAAAATAAAAGATAAATCCTGTCTAAGTAGTTATTTTTATGAATATTTTATCAAATCCCCTGGTACTTCAAAGCCTTAGCAGGAAGTAAGCACTACTAATAATTTCACGGTTTGATTTGTATTTCCCCCAGGATTTAGCTAATGTTGTGTGTATGGAGCTTATTTCCTGCTAAATATTATAATCAGCAACTTTTATTTTAGAAAGCACACAATTTCTTCTGCGATCCACAGGAGTGGGCTAATTTTAAAATTAATGATATCGTTTTACACAGAATTTGATATTCTAAACTATTGTAGGTAACATTTTCCATTTGGAGTAGCCTTCTTTAAATTGCAGGCTTTGGAACATGAGCGTAATTCATTTTTCCGCTAAAGTGGCTAAATTGACAATCGGTTTTGGCGAAAAGACTTACCCGCTTTTAACTGCGAGTACCTCATTCGACGCAAAATTGAATACCCTTTTATTTAGGAAAGAACACAATTTCTTCTGCTGTAAATCGTTTTCGAGTTATTAGCGAAAAATTGAAAGAAGTTCGAAAATTCCGATTTTGTTCGCCTATAAAATTTGATGGCAACCGATCTGAGGTGGCAGACGTTTACATATGTTGTCTACGAAATGAGTACTTTCAACCTATATGATCAAAAACTTCCTCCAAATCAGGCACCTTTTTGGCCTTCAGCTCCCGGACTAAAAGAACCTAGTATTTAAGAACCACTTTGCGACATTTGGAGAATTTAGGACAAACGGTATGGGTTTCTATAAAGAACAAAAAAACATAATTTCATCTTTATTTATATTGATTCAGGTTTTTTAAAAAGAACGAATGTTTTCCATATTTTTTTAAATTTCTTTATTTACTCAACGTCTCGGGCTTCTGACCCATCTTCCAGGGGTATCTGTATTATAACACTGTAGTACATTTTTAAGACTCCAAAACCATCTGTTTGTTGAAAAATTGTATGTACATAAGTACACATGTCATTGCTTAAATAATAACATTCTTTTTTTGTGTTCGGTACTCCTACCTATCCATATGTGGCTCACGGGGGTTACTCTAGAGGTGTAACCAACCTATTCCAACCATGTTGGGTAGGTCAAGATTTATTCCGTGGGGCCTCCACGAAATGAAAGTCAACCCTCTCAGGGCACATTCGACTTGCTGCCGTTTGGCTCGAGCATGCTCAAGTTGCCACGCTCCACTCCATTATATTTATTTATTATACCAATTTATAAGTTCATTTTCTTATTCTTCCTTCACATCTATTTTTTTTTCTATATTCATTCCACACCTTTTCTCCAGATGGATCGTTAAAGAGGAAAGGTTGACACAGGTAGAATTGGCTCCATGGTTAGCTCAATGTTAAGAGCACTTTCAAGCCCCAAATAATACCTAACATTTAGTACTATTTTTCTATGGTTGTGCAGCTAAAGTTTTGACAAACAGATGGTTGTGGAGACTTAAAAATGTAATACTTATGTATGTACCCCAGAAGGCCAAAACGTTGGATAAATAAAGAAATTAAAGAAAATATGGAAGAGATTCCTTCTTTTTTTAAAAAAAATTTAGTATACAAACTCTTTTCACATAACTGAAAATACAAAAAGTATTTATTATTTGTTATTTATTATTTAACCATTAGTTATTATAGTTTTTTAAAAGTTTGATCTATTAATTTTATGGTGATGTTCCTTATTGATTTAAGATATTAATTTGTTTAATCAGTTATATTATTATTATTATATTACCATAATAATTGTATAATAATAATACCATTGATTAATAGTTAGATACATATGTTTTATTAAAGGAAATTCAAATTTGGTAAAGCTTCCCCTATGTTGCTTCTCTTTATTGATGTTTCTGGGTGCATACTTGACCCTAATATTAGCAAAATTTAACAATCATTCAAAAAGGGCCTTTTCAGCTTCAGCTCGAAACTACAACACTTCAGCTTGTAAACTCAATCTCGTTCATGGCTTTTAACACCCTTGAATTTAATAGAGTATAGTATATGTTATTTTAGATAGTTACATTTTTTTTTTTTTTTTTTTTTTTTTTTTTTTTTTTTTTTTTTTTTTTTTTTTTTTTATTTTACTTTGAAGCCCTACATTGCCCATACTAACACCCATGGCACTGGGTGATACTTCTCCTACGAAAGAAAAGCACCACCCAGGGCGGGACTCGAACCCGTAGCTCCGGCTGAGAGTACGGCGCTTTACCGCACAGCCACACCGGGCCCCTATAATTACATTTATAAAACATATATTTCTGTCATACTTTTGACATCTTTTATTGATCGAAAACTTAAAGTTAGGAGTTATGAAAAACATATGATAGTGATAAACAGGGATGTGCCACCTAAATTACATCAAATCTTAGCATGTAAAAAAAGCATTCTTTTCATTCAGAATTCTTTATGTTGAGTGTACAGAATAGTATTCTTTACCTTGAGCATTAAGAACCTTGTACTTTTAACACGTTAGGTGCGGCATCGGTCAACGGGGTCCGATGCCTTTTACATTCCCTTCTTAACTGCCGATTTTCACATGAAAATGTCCGAAAGGCCTAAAACTGCAAATACTCAATTTAGTCGATTTTTAATGAGATTATTGCATTTTAGTGCAGAAAATGTTGCTAAGAGCTGAAATTCTGTTGTTTTTTAGAATCGGACTCTGAGGTCCGATTTGCGATAAAGAATGGCGTAAATCCTGTATCGGCCTGTCCTGCGCTTATTATGCTTAGTTCCAATCATTACCAAGAGATAATGCTCTTGAGACGCTCATTTAATCCCCTTTTAATTATTTTATTTATTTATTGCTTATAAAGGAATTCTCCTTATAGCAGGAGCAATGGCCATGCACAATATTTTTTAGTAGTGGTTAGTAGGAATCTATAATCTAGTGATCCATAATATAACTTATGATAATTCTAGAGCATACTGTAATATATTATATATCAATAAACCATTGAGAGCTTGTAAAAAAAGTAAATAATAATAATAAAACAGATGCAGCAGAGGTATTCAAACAAAATTACAATAAATATATCAACATAAATTAACATAAATAAATATATTAACACATTAATAAATAATTACAGCGGCACACTAAACTAAAAATAAAATATAGCACATTGGGTGAATATTTTTTGATGCGGGGAGAAGATACATGGTGTTTGTAATCAGTTAGTTGTCTATTGGTGTAGGAGTGCGGAGCGATATTTTAGTATGTTGTTTAGCAGTTGGTATAGTTTTATAAGGTCATATTTACTATTGGATGAAAGTCTATTGTGAAGGAGTTCTATTTTACTATTGGATGTTGCTATTTCTGGGTAATATTGAGCTCTGATATCGATGTATATTGGGCAGTTGATTAGTAAGTGGTATATGTCTTCGTTGGCGTGTGTTTTACATAATAAACATTGAGAGTTTGGATCTATTTTATGGGTAATATTGTTTATACTAAACTTCATGGAATATTTACTGACAGTTCTAATCTGGGTGATGGTTTGCTGTAATGGGAAAGGGATGTTGGTGGTTAGATGGTTCTGGGGGGATCCGGATATAAGAGTGAGGATTTAATCCCCTTTTAATCAATATATAACGCTTTCGTCAAAGTATTCCCATCGGACCCCGACGTCCGCTATCGTCTGGGGCTCATGCTAGCAGTCGGACCCCCAGGACCGATACCGTCCAATTCAGGATACCCCTAAAATACGCCGCCGCACCTAACGTGTTAAAGTCAAAATATACAAACTAAAAGGAGATTAATAAACAAAATTAATACAGCGAACTCGAGAGCTCGAATATTCCCATATTTTTTTTTGCTTTTTTAAAGTTAACCAAAGTGTAGCGACTTAGTTTTATCTTAAATTTTCCGCCACATCTATCCCCATCACAAAATTAAAATTCACTTTCCCTGCAGATCTTATCTATTGATTAGATATTGATCTCCCGGGTAGATAATGATCAGCTGGTGGTAGATCGTGAGTCGGTGCACAGGCCATATGTTCGAGAGCAGGATTTTCCAATTCGTCAGAGATTTCCTCCTGAATCAACCAAAAAAGGACTTCTGAAGACCTGGAGAATCTACAGCACTGCGAGCGGTGAGTCACACTCCTTAATCTTTAAACTAGTGTTGGGTCTAAATAACATAACAGCCTTAAATCACCTATTATTATAAAATAACAGTGATTGGAATAACCTGTTACCAGTATACCGACGTTATTGAAATCACTCCTTCATTATTGAGCAACCTATCACTTGCGCAGGCGCGATAACAGGAGAGAGCGTTATTACAGACTAAAAGAGTGATTGGGTAACAGTGGTCTGGAAGAGTGATTGGGTAATAGTGAACGGGCAACCGTTGTTATCGCTGGCTGTTATAACAGTGCGAGGAGTGATTCGGTAACAGTCGAAGGAGTGATTGGGCAGCAGCTGTTATCGCTAGCTATTATTACAATGCAGAGGAGTGATTGGGCAACAGGTGTTATCGCTGGTTGTTCTAACAGTCTGAAAGAAAATGTTATTCCCTCACTGTTATAATGATGTAATAGCTATTATTTGACTCTTCTGAATGACACATCCAATAACTTAAAATTCAAAATTTATACTCTTTATTTTGAAATTATTTCACAGTAATTAGCGCAATGTTAAGCCTTAGAGCTCCGAATAATGTAAACGCTAAAGTAGTGATTAATTAAATAAGTTTACTACTTGTAAATGAGAATTATGATAAATATGGACTCCGACATACACATGAATATATGAAATATGTTCTCCGACTTTTGAAATCATCGCCCTCGGCTTTCATACCATTTTAAGAATTATCAGTAATTCCGAAATCGATTGGAAGTTTTTAATAAAATTAAGACTTATTTACTTCATAAACTACGGGATCCTTTATGATCCAAAAATTAAAAAAAATGCGCCCCCCTCAGAAAATTTCAAGATCCGCTACTGAAACAAAGCCAATAATAGGCAGAGTAGCATATGTTACTAAAATCACCTGTTATAGGAACCTGTTATCACTCGATAACAGTTACTGGATAACCTGTTATCGAAATTTCACTGTTATGCCCATCACTAGAGCGCAATAACCTCCTAGTGGTTAACCGTCCTAGCACAACGACGTTAATAACCAAGCTGCGCCAAAGAGCTAAGTCGTGCATGAAGTTAAATGTGGCGGAAGATAGAACTGAACTTTTGGTACTTCTAATTGCACAAATCAATATATTCTTAGTACACCAAGGAACATACATTTACTGGAAATTACTATTTTATTTATTCCACATAAGGTCAACGATTTTCATATATTTACACAGGTATTTTTCAACACTCACTAATTAAAACAGATGTTTTTTTATAATTTATAAATAATTGACAGTGTTGCCATATGGTTGCACAAATTAAGAAAAAATATTTGCACCATTATTTTTACTACATTAATATTATACTAGTTATTTTCTAATAACACAATTAATAATATTTTACAAATAGAATGTTATTAAATATAAATAACTTTTAAAAAGTTTATATAAAAATTTATATACATGGGCAACACTGCTACATCGATATACATGGGCAACACTGCTACATCGACATACATGGGCAACACTGCTACAAACTTTTTAATATCATCTGTATATATCATTATTTTATTTAAGAAGGTTTATTTAATTTATTTTTTATACTTATAGAAGAAATTATATTTTATTTTGTTTGAGATATTTATATTTTTATTTATCCTGACATTATCTCAACAAAAGTAAAAAAACTTCGATAAGACGAATTATGTGCGATTATTTCTTATGCCACTTTGTATTATCTTTGTTTACTAGGCAATCACTTGCCTAAGTAAAATGAATATTCAAAAGCTGCATTATTTTTGCACCAACCCAATAATTCTATCCTGTAAAATCGAAGAAAAAAAAAAAAATCTGACCTGTTTTATGTAAATGGGAAAATCAATACAGTAGCAAACAGTTTATTTCCCCCACCCATTTCATATACGCTATTTAGATAAAGTGGGTGAGATAGTACAAAGCTACTTTTTTAGCATTATTTCAGTGAAAATGGCGGTTAAAGATTCCCCCTTGAAGAGATTTGGGATCGCTTGGGAAGAGCCTTCAAAAACCAACGATGTCTATTATTATCTCAACCCGATCTTCATCAATTCCCGAGTCGTCGGTTGTTTTCCCTTCAATGCCAAGATGCGCACCTCATACTCGAGAATTATAATTACCATAATTCTCATGTGTATTATGGCTTCTACTGGAGCGATCTACGCATATTGGTCCTTTGGTATACCGTACACCACCACTGCTAACGCGATAGTGTACATGACTATCGTGGTACTTGCAATATTCTCCACATTATTAGTCGTATTCTTCTCCATCTTGCAACGGAATACTCTGATTACAGCGCTCGACAGGATACGCGGCATCGATGCGAAACTCTTGACGATCGGCGTCCTTCACAAGTATAACAGGAACGATATTCTATCAGAAATATTTCTACGTTGGTTCTTCAAGACTGTTATGGTCGTTTTCGATTGGATCGTGTACAGACAGTGCATCAGTGAAATAAGTGGACCCTGCCTCATAACTTCATTGTACTATTCTTATTTCGTGATATACAATTTTCAACACATGTACACGGCAATTATGAAAGTAGTTTTAAGACATTTTTTATTGTTGAACAAATACGCAGTAGTGCACGCTGGCAGTAAGGAAATCATCAACCGTTTCTTGAAGATTCACTATGAACTCTGTGAAATATGCCGTATTGTGAACAATTGGTTTTCACCGCAACTATTGTTCGTTTGTTCTTTCGTATTTCTGGCTACAACGTTGAATCTCAACGCTATGTTCATGGCTTTGATATCCTTCCTGGACCCACTTCCTCCTCAGATAACTATATTCATATCGTGTACGTTCTGGGTGTCAGCGAGGCTATACGAGATGTGGGAAATATTCGACGTCTGCTCAAAAACTGAACAAAATGTACAGTACTTGCATTATCTTTCTATCTTTACATATGGCATGGAAAACCCACGTCAGACTAATAAAAAAGCGTATGGACTGTTATCAAAATTACTTGACGCTCTAAATTATCCCTAACTAACCGACTTACAATATACAATGTGGGGTCACCTGATGTACAGTGGTTAGCATGAAAACCATTAATACTAATGGTCGCAGGTTCGCGCCTAGCGGTGGCCCCAGGATTTTATAATTGCAGTAAAAAATCCTTAGCCATAACGGCCCTCGGATAGGACGTAAAATGGATGTCCCGAGCCTGTACGATGTCAAGTAGTCGTTAAAGATCCCTACCCTATTTTAGGATAGGGAAAATTTAGGACTCCCACTGTAGCATCGTCCGATTAGCCTTAGTGGCATAAAGTGACGTTAAACAAACAAAAATTATACAATGTGCTTATTTGACCCATTTAGACATACGGGATAGAGTTATGGGGCACTGCAAAGCGCTCAAATATCCAAAGGATCCAAACATTTCAATCGAAAGTATTGAGAAAGATTGTAGATGCACCTTACAATGTGACTATTGACTCACTACACAGGGACCTCATCATACGAACAGTAATCGCGGTAGCCTCGCTATACTACAAAAACTTTTATCAATGTCTAACTTTCAACATAAACCTACTAGCAGAAACACTTGAATCCATGGGCGTCACCAACACCAAATTATTAAGGGGCGAATCAATATTCCCATACTTTGGTAAAAAATCGAGAGGCTAAAAGTTCCTATTGTAAAGGTATATTTATTTATTTATTTACATCCCTACCTGGCCTAATGGCCATACGGGTTTCGGCAACAGTTGCACTAAGCTAAAACGCTTAGCGTCGCTGATGCCATGGTTCCATTCTGTTTCTTTCTCTTCACTTCTTCCTCTATCACCCCATCACCACCTGCCCAGGGCGGACTTCATCTTCCGGTGGCTGCCCTCGTCTTCTTCCTCGGGCTCCTATGTTAAAGTGTGCAGGCCCCACGATTGTTTTCCATTCATTAATGAAACGTTTAAACTGAGGAAAATTGTCTTCAGTAACCAATTGAGGAAATTCTTCTTCAGTGAGGCTGTAGACCCCTAAGGATCGCATCAGTTTGGCCCATATCGCCTCAAACGCGGTGCAGGACGTGATCACGTGTTCTACAGTGTCGGGAACACCACATGCTACGCATAGAGGCTCGACATCCACGCCAAGACTGTGGAGTTTCGCTCGAAATCCTAGTAAGGAATTGGGAAACCCAATAGTCCGGGAGGACCCACCTAGCGGATAGCCGCGATTTTACAGAGGGAAAATATTTTTTCAGAGTACTCCCGTTCGGGGTTGCTATCCACCGCAAGCTCCACTTCTCTACCGTGTCCTCCCGGATTATCTTTTTCCACTTGTTTGGCTTATTCCCAATTCTCATTCGAAGTTCCTCTGGAAATCCTGTTGAGCCCTCCCTCTTGTATTTATATATATATTGTATTTATATGTATACGTTATATATATTTATATTGTAAAGGTATATATAACAGTTACCAATTTATGTCACAGTTAGAGTGTTAGTAGTTGCATCCTTCCGAAATATTGGGGGGGATGCGTCCCCCTGCCCCTCCTCCTGGCGGTGAAACCCATGCTTATAAATCCAGCACACAATCCACCCCGACGATTGTCGAGGCCTTGAGTCTTATTGCAATAATTAACGCCAATGGTCACACATACGTTTAGAGAACACATTTGCTCATTGCAAAAATTTGCACACAGTAAATGGGAAATATGTGACATAAAAATAAAAAAAAATAAAATAATAATCATTCTATCTTTAGGTGCCTTTACACTAAGCGAGTCTTACTCCTGAAAAATGTTCAACTAATCTATATCAGACAAGATAAGCTTCTTGACCTTCTTTTAGCATTTTTCTGAAGTTGCTCATATTAATAATAAGTTCAAGCAAAAGTCGTAACAGCCACTTGTTCCAAGTCAGCCGTCTTTGTAATTAAGAGTTATGGTTAGAGCTCGGATTCCCGTGCATTTGCATCTTTTTTTTTGGAAAGTCAGAATAGAGGGAACTCAAGTCCCTTATGCGAATCAAGCCTAATGGGATGTTTTAATGAAGTTTTATACTGCACGAAATTGCACGTTTTGGAGTTTATTGCTCGAACTTGCACGTTTTAAAATTTTGCATTATTTTTTTTTTTTTTAGAAAAAATATATCACAAATTGTAATTCTCTTTAATACACATCAAAATAATAGTGGAAAAATAAATTTAAATATCATCGAAAAAAAATGAAGGGAACTTGGGAGATTTAATCCAACACCAACCTCCGATTTCCCAGAACTGAGGGTTCAGTGGTTCCTGGATGTTTACATTTTTTTTCTCAATTCCCATCGTTTTGTCAGTATCAATTGTTACTAAAAATGTCTAAAATGGGAGCAAGTGTGTCTTCGAAAACTGCGGGATGGATTGAAAAATATCCTGAACTCAATAGGGAAGGTTGTGTAGTGTTCTGTAAATCTTGAGAAAAAAATTGGATGTGAGAGGAAATCGCTAATTGATACCCGCTGTAGCACAAGTAAGTACCTAATTTTTTTAACCCTAGAACGGCAACAGGGGTTTTACGTGTCACCAGAGTGATTTAAAAATAAGCCTATGCACCGGATATTGCATCTAATGATTCCATAATTTGATTAGTATGTTTACTTTTTTAAGATCTTCCTATTTCCAATATGTGTAATTACAGCTCACATGCGAGTCTTTTACTCTGTATTCCACATCATATTGTTCTGATTTTTTTACCGGAATTTTTTTCAAAAATATTTCAATAGTACCTATTATGAAAAAGATCCAAAATTCAGTGATTATACCAAAACTACTGTCCACTACTTACTTTTTTCCAAATTAGCTATTAATAGTTCACAAAAATAATTTAATGCCTGATTTTCAAGCAACACATTTTTATTACATATTTATGCACGTTTTGAAGTTTTTAATGCACGTTTTGAAATTTTTATTGCACGTTTTCAAATTTTTACTGCACGGCATTCCGAACTTTAGTTATGGTATTACGGTGCGGTCATACATCATTGTCGTACGCCAGCCACACAGTGGGGCAAAACGGAAAAAGTAAAAAAGACTTTCTCAAGTCAAGGAACGGTTTGTCCTATCGTAATGGAAATTGTTAGAGTTAAAAATTAGTAGTAGTTTAATTAAAAGTTTGAGTAACGTTTCCGAAAATTTAAACGTGAAAACAAGCCATTCGATATTAAAATTTTATTTTCATGTTTTAATGCACCTCGCACTGTCAAAGATTTATTCCGCGGCCAGTTTTGGGGCATCTTTCCATGAAGTTCACGTATTTATTAATTCAATAATTTTAATTTTCATTTGAAATACCTTATCGTCTGTAATTTAATTTTAACAACTTTTCTCATTGTTTAGGCAGAGGATTTTGGAGGTAGTTTATCCAAATTAATGATTAATGGAAAAATAAGAAACGACAACGTACGTGGAATTCCAAATTTGATTTTTCATAATATTTTAAATGCGTAAAATCTGTTTTTTTTTCTTCTTTTTACTAGGAATTACTGGATATACACTTCCACGTTCAACCGAAGTTGTCCATCACTGCTAGTGGATTTTTCAGATTAAATAATTCTTTATTTCAATCCGTAAGTAAAAATCTACCGTTAGGTTGATCAAAATGATGTTATGGATTAATTTTGATGAATTTTATTAACATTTTTGTAGATGCTAGCTTCAGCTACAACTTATATTGTTATAATCATTCAAGTGCAACCCCAAATGCAAGGTATAGTTTGCCCAGATGATGTTTACAATACCACGGCTCCTGTGAGGTCTTGAAATGGTCATGGTAAAATATTAAATATATTTCAAATAATACTAAATTATTAATAAAACAAGAATTAAATGATTAATTAAATAAAATACTTAATGTGTTTTGCTTTACCTTTCGACCTAGTACTCTTGGGCAGCTGCCCCCCCCCTCCCCCACAAAAAATATACAATTGAACATGGAGAAATTAAATCAATATTTGAATGGGAAAAATTGGAAAGTTATAGTGGCATTTGCAAGAGAGGCTTAGAATTATAGGTATAAATTTATATAACTGAAGTTGGATTGCTTGAATATTTATCGATGTGAAGGAATAATCATTTATTTGATAAAACATAGGCTTTATTATAGTTTTTTTTTATGATATTGAATTTCTTATTTGCACTATTTAGTACTAGCTGTATATCCCGGTTTCACCCGGGGAATTTCGACTCGTCTCCAATGTAAAGCGAGATCATAACGATTTTGATAACGATAAAGAATATACCCAGAGATCGGCTAAAGTTAGGCAATTTTAATATGGACAGGTGTTCGTAACTGGTATGAAAGAACCACTGAGCGAAATTTAGAGAATTAATTACAAACTGTATGGATTTCTATAAAGAACAAACATAATTTCTTCTTTATTTACATAGATTATAGCTGTATATCCCGGTTTCACTTGTGGAATTTCATTTTTCTAAAAAAACGGTTGATTTCGTAAAAAAACATAGTAAAGCGAGATCATTACGATTTTTATAACAATAAAGAATATCAGCTGAAGATCGGCTGAAGTTATGCAATTTTAATGTTGGACAGATGTTCGCACCTGGTATGAAAGAACCACTGAGCGAAATTTGGAGAATTTAGGACAAACGGTATGGATTTCTATAAAGAATAAATTGTGCTTATATTTACATTTATGTACATATCGTCATTAGTATTTATATTTTTATCTGTATTTATATATCGCTTCTCAGTCTAATGTTTGTTTGTTTTGTTTAACGTCACTTGTTGCCACCAAGGCTAAACGGTCGATGCTACTGTGGGAGTCCTAAATTTTGCCTAGCCAGGTTTTATTGGGATAGGGATCTTTAACGAGTACCAGACATCTTACAGGCTCGGGACCTCCATTTTACGTCCTATCCGAGGGACGGCATAGCTAAGGATTTTTTACTCCCATTAAAAAATCCTATGGCCACCACGGGGCGCGAACCCGCGACCTTTAGTATTGTACGTTGCCAAGCTAACCACTACAACTTTATAATTACCCCTCAGAGTAATGTTTACCTACCTATCATAATTAGATAATTAAATAATGTTTGCCAAACCTTTTTTACCATGTAATTTTATGTATATCATGTAAACCATGAGTACTACTATAATGGTCAGTGACCAAGAGTACGTGCTAAAATGTAAAGTATGAATGAATTTAAGAAATAAATGCACTAAAAAAAAAGATATATTTATATATTTTAACGTGAAACAAAAGAAAATACAAAATATATGTTTTAAAAGAGTTCTAGGCTTGTTGTTGGAAGGAACTAGTACGTCTGTGACTAAAATGTTCGAGTACCATCTACGCTGGCCTAGAACCTTCTAGACAGTTCTTCTTCATACTAAATATAAGGAGCGATGGACTGGAGAGTTAGTCTTGTTCTGAAGCACAAGTCATATGGTTATTTCTGTGTTACTGTTTAGTTACAAAGTGATACTTTTTGTAACCTGTTTAATTATTTGAGTTTTCATTTGAGTGGCGTTGTACCTAATTATTTTCGTTTAACAATAATTGTTTAATCCACATAAGTGTTACAATATGTTAGTTTTAAAATTTATCATGTTTCATTATTTCATCTATCTATATAAATAAAGATGAAATTCTGTTTGTTTGTTTGTTCTTTATAGAAATCCATACGATTTGTCCTAAATTCTCCAAATTTCGCTCAGTGGTCCTTTGATAACAGATACGAACACCTGTCGACATTAAAATTGCATAACTTCAGCCGATCTCTAGGTATATTCCTTATTGTTATAAAGATCGTTTTGATCTCGCTTTACATTGGTTTTTACGAAATCGACCGTTTGAGTCGATAAAAGTCACACTTTATAGATTTAAAAAATGAAACTGTCCGGATGAAAGTGGTATATACAGCTAGTTTACAATAAGTTTCATTAATTGAAATTTAGTCAGTTTTAATTTAAAAAAAAAAAAAAAAAAACTTCAAAATTACAAATAATTTTGGTGGAAGAGAAAGGATTGAACCACGATCCGGAATCGAACCCAGGTTCTCTGCATTTCCGTGCATTGCTTACTTAATTTCTACAAATAATGTGTAAATGTGACGGTATTGTAATTAGATCCTGTCTTCTGGACAATTGTTTAGCCCTTGGTTATTATGTTGCGATTAGGCGAGACATGTTACGTTGGATCGCAGAAGAGGAAGGTTCGAACACTGATGGGATTGGCACCACGGTTAGCTTCAGAGGTAAGAGCGCTGCGACGGTGATGTAGAGGACCTGGGTTCGAGTCCCGGCCGTGGTTCAATCTTTAACAAAAAACCAAAAAAAAAAACCTTTGATTGAAAAGAGTTCTAGATTTTTATTGGAACAGTTAACGAACTGTTCTAGTATATGTTCGTGAATCTTCTACGCTTGTCGCGAACCTTCTAGATTGTTCTAATTCATACCTAATATAAGGAGCGATGTACTGGAGAGTTATGTAGTCTTGCTCTGATTACGTTTGTGTTACTGTATCGTTACAAGTTGATACTTTTTGTAACTTTCTTGATTTTATTTGAGTTATGTTATTGTTTTTCTACCATTGTGAATTATTATTTTTCGTAATTAGTAATTATTTAAACCGACATAAGTATTACAATATAATAATCTGAAGTTCTAAAGGTTAAATTATATTTATTATGCGTTGTTTATCGGCCTAATGATTTAAAAATAATCTCAAGATGGCTGGCTATTGTTTAAAACATAAACTATTAGACAATGACTGATCGGAAACCACTCGATAAATATTTAAACATCATCGCACGTGTATGACTACTACCTTGTAATGGGCGTGTACAATTTTTTTTTTAACTTTTTTCACTGAATAGTATCACATGTTGTGCAGATCAAGGACATTGATAATAGCGGATTAAGAGTTCGTTCACACTATATTTTGAGAAAATAAAATAGATACCACAAAAAATATCCCTGACGAGGTCAAGTCTTGGAATGTGAAGTTTACAGGACGATTTTCCAAAGTTTTGAAAAATCATTTTAAATCCTGTCTAAGGATTTCTTTATTCATGAATCACTATATTACAGTACCAGTCAAAAGTTTACACTCACTTGTATTTAATTCACAATCTTCAAGTTTAATAAATTAGTTCTAACTCAAGAGGTAACATTTCAAACATTATATGATTAAGTTTCGAATAAAATTATAAATAGATTAAAAACAAAATTATTGTTATTTAACTAACTATAATCTATATAAATAAAGATGAAATTCTGTTTCTTTGTTTGTTTATTTGTTCTTTAAAGAAATCCATACCGTTTGTCCTAAATTCTCCAAATTTCGCTCAGTGGTTCTTTGATACCAGGTGCGAACACCTGTCCATATTAAAATTGCATAACTTCAGCCGATATTCAGCTGATATCCTTTTTTCTCCAAATTTCGTTCAGTGGTTCTTTTAGACCAGGTGCGAACACCTGTCCATATTAAAATTGCATAACTTCAGCCGATCTTTAGCTGATATTCCTTATTGTTATAAAAATCATAATGATCTCACTTTGCAATGTTTTTTTTTACGAATTCGACCTTTTTTTTAGGAAAATGAAATTCCCCAGGTGAAACCGGGATATACTGCTATAATCTATGTATATAAAGATGAAATTCTGTTCGTTTTTTTCTCGCTTTACATTGGTTTTTACAAAATCGACCGTTTGAGTCGATAAAAGTCTCAGTTTATTGATTTTATAAATTTAAAAAATGAAATTCTCCGGGTGAAACCGGTACATACAGCTAGTAACTTATAATATAAACATATTAATAACAACGTTACAAAAAGTGACTACTAGAGACAATGCAGTAACCGTGTGCTTCGGTGTGCTTCTTATATTTACTCCGAAATCGAAAATTCTAGAAGGACGTAGAACTTTCTCGTACAATCTAGAACATGTTATAAAACAGTTAGCTCCTACAAAATGTTTCAATGTAACAGACGAAATCATATTATTTCTTTTGAGGTTACAATATTTGGGTCTTTTTTACATCGAGGTTGCCAGTTCCTTTTTATTACCAAATGATTCCTTTAAAAGTAATATTTTAAACGTTTTTAGACCCTATAACTGGACCCAACACAAACAATCTCTCTGGACGAAAGCTAAAATGAGAAATAGAAAAGAGTGTGGCACAAGGAGGGTTCTCTTAGATTCTTAATTGTGCCAGTTTTTATGGAGACAAAGGAACGGTAAAAAAAAACTATTTCAACAATTATTTGAGGACAAGGCTGCTTTTTTTCAAGTTTAAATTCATATTTAGTTTTTTTTTTGGTTTTTTTCATTCGTCTTCGTTTTAATTCAAAATAAATATTTCATTAACCCTGTATTCTTGTTTATTTGTTTAACGTCACTTTATGCCGCTAAGGCTAATTAGACAATGATACACTGGGAGTCCTAAATTTTGCCTATCCAGGTATAATTAGGATAGGAATCTTTAACGAGTATTTGACATCGTACAGGCTGGGGATCTCTATTTTACGTCCTATCCGAGGGACGGTGTGGGCCTAAAAATCCTAGGGCTACCACGATTCGCTATACAAACTTATAATCGAAAAATATTATTCATTTAATTTTTTTTATATGAAGTCAATTAAAGCCCTTTGTACCTAACATTTTTGTCTCTTATGGCGTTCTGATCATAACTCATAAAAGCTTTTTTACTTAACAATAAGCAACCTAATCCCTTTTTATAAGTAGGGGAGAGCGGGGTTGGTTGGCAACAGTTTTCACTTTTTTGATTGTTGAGTCGTTCCTGTTAACATAATCCCAATAGGGCTGATACCATTGTAAACTCCAAGTATTAGAGTACTTCAAGTATTTTTTTTCACCACATAATATTTAATACTAAGATCATAGAAAATTGAAGAATTCGTCAATCCCGAGTATGCCAATTAACCCCCAAAGTGGGGCAGGTTGGCCTAGAAGGTGGGGTTGTTTAGCCATCTCATCCAAGTACTGCCTGGCACATATTATTGTTATTAAAAGCTGCACTACAATGGTTTTATAATTTTGAATCGGTTTTTAACAGTTTTTAAGGGAAAATAGAATGACAATAGAGAAGATAAAAGTTTAGACTGTCGTCACTTTCTGCATAAGAAAAATTGCTCTCATTCTCCTTGCTGGAACTAAAGAAAATTGGTAGTTTCACCTTTATTTATTATTACTTTGCTTTTGTGAATTGCTACTGCGCCAAAAGAAAAAAACAGTTGAAGAGAGCCAACTAACCCCACAGGAGAGATCATATGAAAGATGGCTGCCAGGACAGGGGAGAAAAATCAAACAAGAAACTAGTTAGTCGAAAGGTTAGGTTTTTCAAAGGAGTTTGCGGCTATGTGAACAGAATCGGAGTCCAATGTTTTGTCATGCCTTTTAAACAAATTTACTGAAAATATAAAAATTTACTTACATGTTGTAAAATCAATCAATGAAGCACACTCTTCTCTACATTGTTAGCATCGGATTGAAAACTCTGGACAAGGCTCCAGAGGTCGACCGGGTGACAAGGTACCATGGTGGGGCCTTCACAACAGATGTGACGGAAACTATTAGCCGATGGCCAACCTACCCCCTATGCCAACCAACCCCGCTCTCCCCTATTATACAAATTTTTTCTGTTATGTTAAAATTATGATTTTATTTAAACATGTTAATACTGGAATTACATAACCATTAACAAAAATTATGAAAAATTAGTTTTAGTGTTATCAAGTATCACTTAAGCCCTTTAAATCATTTCCGAAAATAGCAAATATTACTTGTCCCCTTAAGATCAGCTTAATTATACTATTTATTAAACTCATTTCATTTGAACATATTGAACAATTCAAAAAAGTTTTTTTTTTTTTTTTTAACAGGAAGCTCTAAAGCTCTCATTTTAATAAAATTGATGACTTAAGCCCTTTTTCCCATATTAACCACTAACCCATTCATAACCCTGTATTCTTGTTTGTTTAACGTCACTTTACGCCACTATGGCTAATCGGGCGATGATATACTGGGAGTCCTAAATTTCGCTAACTAGGAATAGGTCCTAAATTAGGATAGGGGTCTTTAATGAATATCTGACATCGTACAGGTTCGGGACCTCTATTTTACGTCCTATCATAGGTGCGGCTTAGGCAAGGATTTTTGGTCCCCATTAACAAATCCTAGGGTCACTACAGGACGCGAATCTGCGGACTTTAGTATTGTAGGTTGCTATGCAGCACAGCTGACCCCGTATCTTAATTAAAGCGATTACTTTTAAAGTAATTATTTGGTGATAAGAAGTAAGAGGCAGCCTTAACGTAAAAAGTTGGAAAAAAAGTTACGAAATAAAGTGCACTCTCCGTTCGACAAATTTTGATGAAATGTTGGTGGTCACATCTGTACAACAAGTTTGATCAAAATCGTTGAAGCCGTTTTTTAGTAAATAAAAAAAAAAAAAAACACCTGAAAATTATACAAAATGTATTAGGTTTGTATAATTATAATTATAAGTGCCCCCTCCGGTTGATCAATTTTGATGAAATTTTTGCAGTTATATTTCGGGCATATATATACATCAAATATTTTTAAATAATTTATTTTTTGAAGAGAAAAGATTTGGCTCCGCCGGGAGTCGAACCCGGGTCTCCTGCGTTACATGCGAGGATGCTAACCGCTACACCACAGAGCTCGGCTCAAGGCAGAGCAAATCCTTCCTCTTCACTGCAATAATTTAAAAATGGTGGTCAGCCACAAATTAAGATTAGATTAATTAAAATAATTTAAAAAATTGACTTAAGTCAATAAAATATCATAAATTGGACAAAATTTGTCCACCTCCCGCTACTACTCGCAAAACTTGTGAGATAGGGGGAGTAGGTAGCAGTGAAGAGGAAGGATTTGCTCTGCCTTGAGCCGAGCTCTGTGGTGTAGCGGTTAGCATCCTCGCATGTAACGCAGGAGACCCGGGTTCGACTCCCGGCGGAGCCAAATCTTTTCTCTTCAAAAAATAAATTATTTAAAAATAATTTAAAAATGGTGGTCAGCCACAAATTAAGATTAGATTAATTAATATACATCAAATACTTAGTTTTATCAAAATCTTTAGAGCCGTTTTTGGGAAAATCGAAAAAAAAAACGTAAAAAGTTATTAAATAAAGTACCCCCTCCATTTGGCCAATTTTGATGAAATTTTTGTGTCACAACGCGGGCATATACATACACTAAATACCTAATTTCAGGTTCGCACGGTTCATAGTTTTTGAGCTAGTCTGTTCACACACACAGACCATTTCGCGGGACTTGGTTATTTGGACTCAGGGGACCCCAAAACGTGTGAAGTCGAAATTTTTCACGATCGCAATACTTTCCCTTAGTATATATTTCATATATAGGTAAGTGATAGTAAAAAGACCCCAATACTTACTTATAGATTTCTATTATATAGATATATAATACTTACTTAATAGACTTATCATTAAGTATATCCATATGCTTAATGACTTATTATTTAATAGTCATAGACTTATTATTAAGGTAGCAGGTATTTGGGACTTGTATGTGTCGTATTTAAAGGAAGATGAGTTATAGTTGTGGCACGCCTCAATATAAGATAAAACCCTCGACTAAAACACGCGTTGGGCACCTCTGCTGTAGGTTAAGCCATCTCGTAAACTTTCTTGAGGACAACTTTTTGTTTTAATTGGCCACAGATTTATTAATATTTTTACTTTCACTTACCTATATATGAAATATATAGTAAGGAAAGTATTGCGATCGTGAAAAATTTCAACTTCCAGTTTTCAACGGAAATACACCTTTTGGTGTCCCCTGAGTTGAAATAACCAAGTCCCGCGAAATGGTCTGTGTGTGTGTGTGTGTGAACAGACTACCTCAAAATTATAAGCCGTACAAAACTGAAATTGGGTATTTAGTGTATGTATATGCCCGCGATGTGACAGCAAAAATTTCATTAAAATTGATCAATTGGAGGGGGCACTTTACTTAATAAATGTTGTCCCATTTTCACATGTTTTTTTTTATTTACTCAAAACCGGCTTTAACGATTTTGATCAAATTTGGTATTTGATGTATGTATATTCCCGCGATGCGACAGCCGAAATTTAATCGAAATTGGTCAAACGGAGGGGGCACTTGACTTAATAAATGTTTTCTCATTATCACGTGTTTTTTTTTTTTGTTTACTCAAAAACGGCTATAACGATTTTGATGAAACTCGGTATTTGGTGTATGTATATGCCCGCGATGCGACATCCGAAATTTTATTAACCGCATTATGAAGATAAAAACTTCTATTTATTAATAAAAACATTTATTTTACTTTAGAGAGTAAATACAAGATGCTTAAATTTGTTTAAAGCATCGAAGGTGTGCAAAAATATGGTATGAGATAGTAGTCTAAAATTAATTATATTTTAGTCTATTAACTTTTGTTGCATAATAAATTTCTGAAAGCAATATAAATCGATTTTAGAGGAACAATAATCGTTCTCGATTTCCGGAAAGGCAGAAGAGACCAACTTTACAAAGAGACGTAAATGCACCTATCGATTCACCTTTACGATATATTTATAAAAAGCAACTCGCAGTAAAAGATAAGCAAGCAGTAAAAAAAACTTTACTGTTGATGAAATTAGGTCCTTTATGTATACTCTATAACTTATGGAGATATACAAATATAAGCATATAAATGTGGAAAATTTCTGAATAGCGTTCACATATTATCGAAACACGTCGATTTCTAATCTAAGTAAGTTCGTAAGTGAAAGCTGTGTGTTGCGCGCATCGCACCAGATTTTTTTTATTCCTTTAGTAAAAATTATTATTTTTTCTACTTCCTCATATTTTCCCTACTTTAACTCGGGTCAATAAAGGTGTGTCTTGTTTTTATCGAGCGAGAGGTTATGATACGCAAATTGTTTTAGTCGTAATCATAACAAAAAACAAACTACTTAAGAAGAAAATGATGGATTACTGTGCGATTATCTTCAAAATCTCCCTGCTTCAAATCAATCAAAAACATTATCTTTTAGCAAAACTTTTTCCGGAAACACTTCGAAATCCACACAACAAGCTTAGCAATGGTCGGGACCACCAATAATACAAGCTGGTAAGTTAAACATTAGTAGTCTAAGAAAGGTATATATTGTTAAAAAATATTAATGAAGAGTTTCTGCACAATTTATCACATTAACAGTATTTACCAGGATTTACGTTGGAAATATTTTATTTATTATAAAATGAACGTATTGATCATAGAGAGAGACAGAAAAGTTTTTATTTATTATCATATTTTACATAGGTGCGGCATCGGTCCCCGAGACATTCCCTCCTTAACAGCCGATTTTAACATGAAAATGTCCGAAAGGCCGAACATTTCAAATACTCAATTTATTCGATTATTAGTGAGATTATTGCAATATAGTGCAGAAAATGTGGCTATCAGCTGAAATTCTGTTGTTTTTTTAGAATAGGACTCCGAGGTCCGATTTTCGATAAAGAATGGCGTAAAGCCTGTATCGGCCTGTCCTGCGCCTATTATGTCTAGTTCCAATCCTTAGCAAGAGATAATGCCCTTGAGACGCTCATTTAATTCACTTTTAATCAAAAGATAACGCTTTCGTCAAAGTATTCCCATCGGACCCCGACGTCCGATATCGTCTGTGGCTCATGCTCACCCCTAAAATACGCCGCCGAACCTAAAGTGTTGAGTATTTATTTATTAGTAATAATTCAAACAAAAATAAGGATTCTTTGAGTTAGAGAGTAGGAAAAAAAATAAGAAAAAACCTATACAGAATAAAAATAAACTAAAATAAAAAGAGTTAAATTAATAAAAATGAACAGAATTAACTTAATAAAGGAACAAATAAATACATAAACATGGAAGAAATACAGACTTCAGAAATGATTAGTTTAATAATATATGTTTGGTTCGTTTGTGATTGTAGGGTTTGAGTGTGTTTTTGTTATAGTTTCCTATTTCTTGTTTAAAAGGGAGGCTGTTATATTACTGAAATATTTGGAGGAATGTGATAGGACAAATTGTTCGATTGTGGGCAGATCTAGGTCTTTGAGCATGGTAGATATTTTCGTGTAACGGAGATAGTTGTTAATGATTTACATACAAAGGTTCTGTATTCTTTCAAGTTTTTTATAGTTGGCTGTGTTGATCATAGATTAGACTATGTTATAACAGTAAATAGATCATAAATATCGGGATAATTACAGAAAAAAATTGTAACAGCAATCTATTTCACTCTCTTGTCGAGTGTAACGGTTCCGAAATTTAAAATGTTGATTTTAAATAATTTAATTAATTTAAATAAGAGGAAAGATTGGGCTCCGCCGGGAGTCGAACCCGGATCTTCCGCGTGACATTCGCAGTATGCTAACCACTGCACCACAGAGCTCCCTTCCAAGCCGAGCCAATCCTTCCTCTTCTCTGATACCTCTCCCTCGATCTTGCAAGTTTTGCGAGTATTTACGGGAGGTGGACAATTTTTGTCCAATTTTAGGCATCTCTTGACGATCGTCAATTTTTTAAAATTATTTTATTTTAATTTAATATATTTTTGTGGGTAACCACCTTGTTTTAGGTTATTTTAAATAATATATTTTTTGAAGAAAAAGAATTGGGCTCCGCAGGAAATATAAATTAAAATTTTTCTCTTAACAAAAAAAATTATTTAAAATAATTTAAAGCAAGGTGGTTACCCAAAAAAATAGATCAAAGTAATATAAAATGTTGATAGATTTTTTTTTTTTAAGGACAATTCGACCATTTAAGTCAGCATCATCCGACACTGGAGGGATTTGGTTCTAATTTATATTATTTTGTAATGATTGAAATTAGGAAAGGGTTTATTATTAATTATTGAAGTAATAATTATAGGTTTCTTGTTTGGTTGTTTCTTTGTTTGACGTAATTTCATGCCACTATGGCTATTCGGACGTTGCTACAGTGGGATTCATAAATTGGAATCATTGCCGAAAATAGCAAATATTACTTTTCCCCTTAAGATCAGCTTAATTAATAATTTTAACCATGAATCCATTCATTAACCCTGTATTCTTGTTTGTTTAACGTCACTTTATGCTACTAAGGCTAATCGGACGATACTACAGAGGGAGTCCTAAATTTTGCCTATCCAGGTATAATTAGGATAGGGATCTTTAACGAGTACCTGACATCGTACAGGATTGGGACCTCCATTTTATGTCCTATCCGAGGGACGGCATGGCTGCCATGCTAACCACTATACCACAGGTGACCCCTTAATTATTATAATTATTATTAATTATAGGAGCTTAGATGTACGGATATTTGGAGTATGAATTTCGGTTGGCTACAGAAAAAACGCAACGCCCTGAATTCGCAAAGGAATGATATGGGAATGCTTCTCATATTTATAGTAATTTATACTGAGGGAAAACGGTTCCTTACCTTCGTTATATTTAATAGATTTTATTTTCAACTATTAAGTTTACTGTAACAATAATTATAAATTGAATAATAGTAAATCGTCACTTTTCCTACGGTAGTGACTTTGTAATTATAATTTTATAGCTTTCCTTGGAGAGAATATTTACAAGTATAATCAAACCGAGATTACATTCACTTTTATCTAAATGACTTTTACTTGAAATAAGAATTCATAAATATTAATAATATTAAATTAAAATACAGGCTTGTGAAAATCCAGGATACAATTTAAAACATACAATCTCATTATATGATTATGTTTTAAATAAAGTTATTAATACGAATTTCAAACTTAATTTTTGAATTTTCGTTCGTAAGTCTTTTTAGAAAATCTTTAACTCGTCTTGTGTTCAATTTGGGCCATTTAATATCTAATTATTAAAATCTGGTTTCTGTGAACTAAATAATTATAATTTATTGTAATATTTTATAATACAGTCGAACCTGGATAACTGGAATCTCTAGGTGATTGGATTTTAATTCCACTTACAGAGGTATTCCACTTACAGAGCTATTTCACTTAAACAAGGTTTCACTTATCCAGGGTGCAGGTATCTTATTAAGGCGGCATGTACCACTAAAAGGGGTTTTTAAACAACTTGTAATTTTTATAAAAAATGATTATAGTACACACTTAAAAACCATAATTGAATACAATTGCGATACAATTACATAAAATTACAAGATAATTATGTACTAATGTATTAATGAAAGTACTTATTTTTTATGCACTTCTCTTTGGCTCTTGAAAATGTTTATCGTATCTCTATGTCGTATAATTTATCGAAGATTTCGTCTTCAGCTCCTTCATTCATTTAAAAAAAAGTCAGCAATTTCTCAATAATATTTAATGCATCATTATTCGTGATGACTGGTAGCCTCCCTGGCTCTTCTGAATTTTTATTTCCATTTGGCGTTTTAGATTTTTCAAGGATCTCTTCATTCTTTCAGCTCTCCTGCTGTTATAATTTCATCATTATCATGTGGACATACTGTTTGAACGTTGGAAGCTTCTCATTGGTATCTCCTATCACATTTTCCCAATCCTGGCTGAAAGGATAACCCTTCACGTTTTCGTAGAAATGTGGATTCCACTTATTATAGAGGTGAATACAAAAATCATCCCACTTACAAAGGTAACTTCCAAAAAAATTGATTCTACTTATAGAGGTAAAAACATTCCAGTTAAAGAGTTTATTTAAGGGAAAAATGATGGGACAACAAGTTTTGTTCCACTTATCGAGGTATTCCACTTAATCAGGTCCCACTTAACCAGGTTCGACTGTACTTTTTTTTATTATGATTTTTAATTGTAGCTGTTTTTGAACCCATTTTGTACCATGCGAAATCCAATTTGCGAGGCCACAAAGAGCTGAAGGTGCAAAGCCCAAGATCAATAGTACGGGGTGTAGGCGTCAGGTAGCTGGATTGTGGCTGCATAGTCTGCCTGCATGCACCTGTATTACACCTAGTTATATCTGTAGTATAGATCGATCCTTTCTATATCGATGTAATCCTCTTTTGAGATAGTTATTTAAAATGAAATATAACAACTAGTATTATAAAAAATCTGGTGCGAAGCGCGCAACACACAACTTTCACTTACGAACTTACTTAGATTAGAAATCGACGTGTTTCGATAATATTTTAACGCCATTCCTCAACTTCAAACAGTTTTCCATATTTATATGCTTATATTTGTATATAAGTTATAGAGTATTTGTATTGCAAAGCTTGGAAGTTCTCTGTACTTTTCGATTCATTATTGCTTATTTATTTTTTAAAGGGAGCTTATTAAATCAACAGCCTAGCTATTTACTGATTGCTTGTTTTTTACTGCGAGTTTTTTTTTGTAAATATATCCTGAAGGTGAATCGATAGGACGTATACTTACGTCTCGTTGTAAAGTTTGTCTCTTATGCGACAAAAGAGAAAATCGGAAAATCGTTTTTGAGAAAATCGAAAAAAAAAACTTAAAAATTAGACAAAATTTATTAAATAAAGTACCCCCTACGTTTGACCTATATTGATGAAATTTTTGCTGTCACATCGCAGGCATGTACGTACATCAAATAACGAATTTCAGGTTCGTACGATTAATAGTTTTTGAGCTAGTCTGCTCGCACAAATTCACACAGTTAAGGAGAGCTTAATGTTGAAGAGATCCTTGAAATCCTTGAAAATGTTGAAGAATCTATATCTAATAAGAATTCAGAAGAGCCATGGAGGCTACCAGTCGCGAAAAATGATGCATTGAACATTATTGAGAAATTGCAGACTTTTTTTAGATGAATAAAGGAGCTGAAGGTGAAATCTTTAATAAAATATGTGACATGAAATAAAACATTTTTAAGTGCCAAAGAGAATTGCAGAAAAAAATAAGAGATTACTTTCATTAATTCATTTGTACATAATTACAGTAAACCCTCGATATAGCGAACTGGTAGGGGGTTTGATATTCATAGTTCGCTATAACGAGATTCGTTATAACCGAGGAATTTTTTTTTATCTTTTTTTTTAGCCAATGGCCGCACTAATAGATCATATTTAGAAGGAAATTCATTCATTAGAACTAGTTAAATTAAAACGCATGTATGTAATTTATTTTTAGTTAAACTACACATTAATTAAACAATGAGATTCATTAATTTACCTACCAAGCTCACTTGAGAGTTCTTTAGCTTTAGCTTTAATAAGAGGGTCTGAGATTGGTATTTGAGATGTCATTTGTTTAAAGCAATTTATTAATTTTTTTCCAAATATTCATGAGCCGCAGAACGCAGTCGTTTATTTGATGCTGAAGTTAATCCTTGGGCTGCGGTTGAATATATTTTATCTTTGTTTTTTATAATGGTTGACAATGTTGATTTGTGAATTCCATATTTTTCTGCGATGGTTTTCTTACTTAGATTTCCCGATTCAATATCCTGGAGAATTTTTAATTTATCCTTGATTGATACGGATTTACGTTTTTGACACACGTTTACCAACGAACTCATTGTGTATTAAAAAAACCAGTATAAACGAGTACATAACACTGATTCGAATAATACAGAACTCGAAACAGAACTGAGCTAGTTTTTAGAGAGAGAGCAAAAGGAAATCGGATTAGTCAAGAGTAAAAAACACCTCAATTCTAGAAACTGGTGCAACTTCGTCTTCCCGCGCTCATTCTACGTAATACAGTAAACAAAAAGAAAATTAATCCAAATTCTTTCAGTTCGTTATAACAGAACATAATAATTCTCAGGCATCAAATTTAGTTCGTAGTTCGCACTAGCCGAGGGATTTCGCTATAACGAGGGGTTCAGCAGAAATATAAGGGTAATTTTGGGGGGATAGTGTTTTGGTTCGCTATATCGAGGTGTTCGTTATATCCGAGTTCGTAATAATGAGGGTTTACTGTATCTTGTAATCTGCATTATTTTATTTTCACATTACAATAAATATTATATACTTAATTGTATCAAAATTGTATTTAATTAATTCACAGTCGCAATACTTTCCCTTACTATATATTTCATATATAGGTAAGTTAAAGTAAAAATCTGGTGCAATGCTCGCAACACACAACCTTCATTAGATTAGAAATTGACGTGTTTTGATTTGATAAATATGTAAACCCCATTCCTCAAATTGACACATAAATTACACTAAATTTTTTATATTTTTTAGTTAAATAAAAGTTTTTACTTGTAATAATTCGGCAATGCAAGCATAATTCTCCACCGTGTCTGATTGTATAATTCCCTATTTAGTTGTTGAAAAATTAATTTTTTTCCCATGGAAACAAATAATTTCATTAAATATGTAGGGGAGAGCGGGGTTGGTTGGCATAGGGGGTAGGTTGGCCATCGTCTTATAGTTTCCGACACACCTGTTGTGAGGTCTTCACCATTGTACCATGTGACCCGCTCGACCTCGGGAGTCTTGTCCAGAGTTTTCAATCCGATGCTAACAGTGTAGATAAGAGTGTGCTTCATTGAGTGATTTTACAACATGAAGGTAAATGTTTATATTTTCAGTAAAGTTGGTTTAAAGGCATGGCAAAACATTTTACTCCGATTCTGTTCACATAGCCCCAAACTCCTTCGAAAAACCAAACCTTTCGACTAACCAGTTTCTTGTTTGCCTGTTCTCCCCTGTTCTGGCTTTCATATGATCTTTCATATGATCTCTCCTGTGGGGTTAGTTGGCTCTCTTCATCTGGGGTTTCAAAGCAATTTACAAAAGCAAGGTAAACATAAACAAAGGTAAAACTACCAATTGTCTTTAGTACCAGCAAGGAGGATGAGAGCAATTTTTCTTATGCAGAAAGTGACGACAGTCTAAACTCCAATCTTCTTCTATGGTCATTCTATTTTCCCTTAAAAGCTGTTACAAACCGATTCAAAATTATTATACCATTATAGTGCAGCTTTTAATAACAATAATATGTGTCAGGCAGTACGGGAATGAGATGGCTAAACAACCCCACCTTCTAGGACAACCTGCCCCACATAGGGGTTGATTGGATACTCTGGATTGAAGAATTCTTCAATTTTCTATGATCTTAGTATTAAATATTATGTGGTGGAAAAAATATTTGAAGTACTCTAATACTTGGAGTTTACAGTGGTTTCAGCCCCATTGGGATTATATTAACAGGAACGACTCAACAATCAATCAAGTGAAAACTGTTGCCAACCAACCCCGCTCTCCCCTACACTTCAAAACACGTTGACAACTCTTTCCCATTAACAAATCGTCTATAATTATAAACAATGGTTTTCATTAAAGGCGTACTGCTCATTGTGTTTTATAAGCTGTTAATTTCTAGTTGATTTCTCCATTTAAACAAATATAAAAGGTACTTAATAGAAAAACAAAGAAGTTCCCTTCCCCATTTAAGGCCTCCTCAGAATATTTCCATGATATGATGAAACTTACCTCATATTAAAGAATACTTGATTATACATGATGAGTTGAGGAAATGAAAAAAAAAAACATAAACATGAGACAAAATGTATTAAATGAAGAGCCTCATCTGTTTGACCAATTTTGAAGAAATATTCGATGTTACTTCGTGGGCATATACTCCTTCATACATAAAATAACCAATTTGAGGCACGTTTATAGATTTTGATCTAGTGTTCAACATACACAGACCATTTCGCGGGACTTGTTTATTTGGAATCAGGGGACCCCAAAACGTGTATTTTTGTTGAAAACCGAAGGTCGAAATTTTTCATTATAGTATTACTTTTTGATACTATAGGGGAGAGCGGGGTTGGTTGGCAACAGTTTTCATTTTTTTTAATGTTGAGTCGTTCCTGTTAATATAATCCCAATAGGGATGATACCACATTAAACTCCAAGTATTAGAGTACTTCAAGTATTTTTTTCACCACATAATATTTAATACTAAGATCATAGAAAATTAAAGAATTCGTCTATCTAGAGTATGCCAATTAACCCCCTATGTGGGGCAGGTTGGCCAAGAAGGTGGTGTTGTTTAGACATCTCATTCGAGTACTGCCTGACACATATTATTGTTATTAAAAGCTGCACTATAATGTTATAATAATTTTGAATCGGATTTAACCAGCTTTCAAGGGAAAATAGAATGACAATAGAAGAAGATTGAAGTTTAGACTGTCGTCACTTTCTGCATTAAAAAATTGCTCTCACCATTCTTGCTGGAGCTAAAGACAATCGGTAGTTTCACCTTTGTTTATGTTTACCTTGCTTTTGTGAATCGCTACTGCGCCAACAAACCCTAGTTGAAGGGAGCCAACTAACCCCACAGGAGAGATCGTATGAAAGATGACTGCCAGGACAGCGGAGAACAATCAAACAAGAAACTGGTTAGTCGAAAGGTTAGGTTTTTCAAAGGGGTTTGTGGCTATGTGAACAGAATCGGAGTCAAATTTTTTGCCATGCCTTTAAACCAAATTTACTGAAAATAGAAAAATTTACTCCTTGTTGTAAAATCAATCAATGAAGCACACTCTTCACTACACTGTTAGCATCGGATTGAAAACTCAGGACAAGACTGCCGAGGTCGAGCGGGTCACATGGTATAATGGTGGGGTCTTCACAACAGCTGTGACGGAAACTATAAGCCAATGGCCAACCTACCCCCTATGCCAACCAACCCCGCTCTCCCCTATATTTCATGTATAGGGAAGCGAAAGTAACAATTATTTTTTTTTCATTTATCTATGTTTAGTTAAATTTTAATTTATCATTTTGCATTCTGTCATTCTTGCTACCCGACGAAATATATACGTATAGGGATTTATAAAATATAAGAAGGAAAATTCGATCAATTTTTGTAAGCATGATAAACCGTTCCGATTAAGCTTTGCAAGAAACTTAGCAAGGATTAATCTTAGTTCTTTTCAAAAGATAGGATAAGAGATCAGGAACTACCAGGACCTGCTTATTGCATGATCAGCGGCAGTTAAAACAGATCCGACCTTTCACAAAGAAAGAAAGAAAAAGAGAAAAAGAATGATTGAGAAGAAAGCAGAAAAGATTCATTAAAAAATATATACTGATATCATCTGAAATTACTGTATCTTGGTAGATTTTTTTCAATAAAGTGATGTAAATTCGCAGAGTATTTTACAAATTTATACTGTAAATTTCGGATAAATAAAAAAAAAAAATAATTACCAGCTATAACTAAAAAATCTCTCTATATATAAGAGGCTTTGTCCTAACTGACAGAATTAACGCAGAGCAAAAACTACTAATGACAGAAACTTGAAGTTCGGAATTTAGATTTTAAACGCGATGTAGGTAACCATTAAGAAAGGAATTTCAAAAATGTAATCCCAAAAATGTGTCCCTTACCGGACACCTATTTTGGCACTTCGAGAAAAAATATCTAATTTGGACTCATTTTAAAGATCTTGATACGACGAGTTTAACTCAAAAGCCCCTACGGGGCGTCGCAAACCATGTTATAAAGCCGAAAAATGAAGCGTTCACGACGAGTAAGCAATTCTTTGTTTCGGCGGTTTTAGTGAACTCTCTCCATTGCGCGTCTCCCTCTTTTCTACCAAGCCGGCAGCTTCCTCCTCAAACGTTCCAGCTACCGGAAGCTCCGATCCCTGTTATGTTGTTAATATATAACATATTATATTAAATCAATCTCAAGATAATGATCACAGAATTGATTTTAAAGGCTCGCGGGCAAAGCCGCGACGGGGATTGCTAATTCTACATCAAAGTCCTACACTAAAACTGAAACAGAAACTAAATACCTATATATACTTACTGAAGCTCATATGGATATATTCCTCACAGATATTCGGCATAGCTGTAAAGACTCACTTACAAAAACTTCAAACGTTTCAATCAAAATTGTTACGACTTATCACAAAATAAACCTGGTACGTGACTAACAAATCTTTAATTACAGACCTCCATCTACCAACAGTCGACCAGCTCATAAGAAGCTTTACAAACGATTTCTTATTAACTTGAGCGGATATCCTAACAGCTTAGTCAGGAAATGTGGCTGATATTAGCATGAATACGAGAAGACTAAAAAGGCGCTGGATGAGAGATCTGCTCTCTTAGACAGCCGAGGTAATTGAATCTAGCCAGGAAGGGGGTGCTGCTGGGTGCTTTCACTCCTCATGCCTCACATGTCATTATTTCAGATTTTCACGATCTCATTCGTTGATTGTCAGCACCTTGCTGAGAGTTGCAAATTAATAATTACAGTAAAAAAAAAAAAAATCCTAAGAAAAATGTTTTTTTAAACTGAAAATCTGTTTTAGAGCTTAAGCAAAAATATTTTAAAAATTTTAGCTTTGCTATTCAGAAGAGCTTGTATAACCTACCAACCAAGTGCAAAATATTTTGTAGATTTAAAAACAAAATTATTAAAGAAGAAAACCTCTATATAAAAATAAGTAAGTATAATTGGTTTTTTTTTTGTATAAATTTAAAATTAATAAAATAATACAGTTGGAGTGGATATAATTTCCGTCAGATACTTGAGATAAATAAGGATTAAACGTGTAATTTAAAACGTAGTCCTCAATTTTTATTAAAGCTATGTTACATTTACAGGGTGCTTCGGATTATTACTAACAAACAAATACCAAAAAATTTACATCAAATTTCCTGTAAAACCATGGTCTATTTTCCAATATTTTATTTCTCACAATTTTTAAGATTTTTTAACTACTAGTAGTTCAACTAAACTTTTGGCTTTTGTCACTTAAAACAACAAATTAAAGTTTCATTAAGGCTGCGTATCTAATTCGTAAGTGGAGCTACATTAACCATTTGCATTCGAGGTCTCCATAGCGGAGCCATTTAAAATATTTCTTCAAACTCGAGGGCTCCGCTACGGAGAAATTGCAAATAATTTTCAGTTTGTAACATATAACTAAATGACGGTCGCGACTTGCGGTGTTTTTCATTATTTTTATAGTACGTT
The DNA here is from genome assembly GCA_911387785.2 of Aelia acuminata. Taxonomy (NCBI): domain Eukaryota; kingdom Metazoa; phylum Arthropoda; class Insecta; order Hemiptera; family Pentatomidae; genus Aelia; species Aelia acuminata. The sequence goes on from OU426978.1 coordinate 228,378,442, forward strand.
AATCTTTTAACATCGGCTATATTTTGTGGTTTTAATTAATCTTTTATTTCCTCAATTGTACAATAATTTAGTTCGGGGCACCAAATAATCCCTTTACTTTGCTTTGATTTAGTTTCCCATGTGCTTCTACTTTAACCGGAAAGTTATTAAGTAGATTTTCACATTTTAGGAGCTTTTATGATTGGATATTTGAGAAAACTTCAACAAAAAGGGTCCCATCTCGTAGTTTTTTTACTGTTTTTACTTCTCCAATTAGATTTTTTATACTTTTATATACAAGGAATGGCGAAACCTTTGTGAAATCTAAGGGATTTCTATCGTTATCCGCTCCGGTTCTCTTAATTATCAAATATTTTACACAATTTTTAGGTCTATTTTCGGTATTTTTATAAAAATATATAAAAATTAAAAAAATTAATAATTTTTTTTTGTGACTATGTGTTCTTGAAGCTTCACAAATACATATAACCAAAATTTCATTACAATTCCTTACTTGGTTCTAAAATTTTACTGTATAATATTACGTTTTCAGTGTGTACGTTTTCGCGAATAAGTAGCGTCGACTTCAGAAACGGTGCCGACTGCAAAGGGTTAATAGTTGTTGTTATACACTTTTTGTTAGCGAAAGAGATGCAATAAATTTTAATGGGATCTTAACATGTTACATCAACATTCATTTTTTAATATTGGAAAAACTGGATACTTCAATAATTTTTATAATTTTTTTAATCGTTTTAAATAATTTAAAAATATTTTTTGCGATTTGATTTTTAGGTTACACGCTATTCAAACGCGACCATAAATTTTTTTATACAAAAATTTATTGCTAATTAAAAATACACATTAAGAAACTAAAATTGAGAACCAAACAATAGATTTTTTTTTTAAATTTATGTTCTTTTCACATACAACATTTTTTATGTGTGTGAAATCTAATAAAAAATAGTACAATACCTTGTTCAGTAGTTTTTACAACATAACGCCTTAAATGATAAGATATGCCAAGCCTGCAATTCATGGAGGTGTGCAGTAATTTGCTTAGCGTTGCACTCCGTTTTGGTTGAAACAGTGATTAAATCCTTTTAATTATCCTTTTGAAATTATATAAAAAAGTTAATAGGTTAAATGATTATCAGGATTTTCAGTTGAATCTTTTATCTTATTTTGGAATGCCAACGTTTCCAGTGATACAAAGACTGGGAAAAAGATGAGTCTTTGTATAATTCTGGACTCAGAAGCCCTGATGAAGATCCACAAGTTGGATCGAAACGTTGGCTGGCTTTCCAAAATAAAAAGGTTTTAACTGAAAATCCTAATAATCATTTAACCTATCGTACAGAATAACAATTGACTATCTCTCACCTCTAAAAAAATTAATCTATCACCTTTAGTAAACAAAAATACACATTAAAATAGTGGGATAAATAACTTAAAATTTATTTTCAAATTAGCTAAGCCTTAAGTATATTTTTAGATATTGTAATAATCAACTGTTTTTCTTTACGGTAGGATGATTAATAGTCAGGATTTTCAGTTTGATCTTTTTACTTTCACTTACCTATATATGAAATATATAGTAAGTGGAAGTATTGCGATCGTGAAAAATTTCGACTTCCGGTTTTCAACGGAAATACACGTTTTGGGGTCCACTGAGTCCAAATAACCAAATCCCGCGCAATGGTATGTGTGTGCGTGTGAACAGATTAGCTCAAAAACTGTAAACCGTACGAACCTGAAATTGGGTATTTAGTGTATATATATGCCCGTGATGTGACAGCGAAAATTTCATCAAAATTGGTCAAACGGAGGGGCTACTTTTTTTCCCATGTTTACGTTTTTTTCTATTTTCTCCAAAGTAACTTTAACGATTTTGATTAAACTCGTCATGTTTAATGAGATTCAAGCCAACGTTTCATCAAGATTGGTCAAACGGAGGGGGGACTTTATTTCATAACGTTTTTACCAATTTTAACCTTTTTTCGATTATCTCAAAAACGGCTTTAATGATTTTCATCAAATTCGTGATATTTAATGAAAATTAAGTGTTCTTTAATATCAGGTAAGCTTTATTATTATCAAAATGTTCTGAGGGGGCATAAATGAGGAAGGGGCCTTTTATGTTTTCCTATAAAGTATCTTTGTTTTTGATTACATGAAGAAATTATCTGTCTCTCGTTTCTATATGAAATATTAAAAAAATCAAATAAACATATATAGGAGAATAAAAAAGAAAATTATTCTGTCAACTCATAAAACACGTTAAACCCACGCATACGCAGTACGCCTTTAATGACAGACCATTGTTCATAATTAAAGCCGTTCTATTCATTTAATGGAAATTATTTTTTTTCATGGTAACTAGATGAAGTTTTCAACTACTACATAGGGAATTATAAAATCAGACGACTTGGAGTATTATGCTTGCATTGTCGAATTATCACAAGTAAAAAGTTTTATTTAATAATAAAAAAAAAAAATTGGTTTACTTTAAAGAGCAAAAACAAACAAAAATAAGTGGATGTGGAAAATTTTGTGACTTTAAGAAATGGCATTTAACAAAACAAGTCAATTTTTAATCAAAGTTGGTAAGTGAAAGTTGCGTGTTGCGCGCACGCACCAGATTTTGTTGTTGTATTTTTCACGTTACAATATGATAATAAATAATGCCTATTGTAAATAATTGTGTGTTTTGTATATTTATAACTTTCCAAACGTAAAATCCTCCAATGCTAAAATTGCGCAGAGCGCTTTTAGAGCCATCTGCCTTTGAGCTGTCCTTGGCCGCGAATTGTTGAAGCCGAGTCGATACCCTCAGGTCATTCACACCAGTCTTCTTTTCATGGTCATCAATATAATTTACTAGCTACATAATATTCTATTTATTATTTATAATATAAAGTAAATATTATTATCAAAATATAATTTATATTGAAACAATAATATTGTGGATATTGTCTGAGGTCATTGACACCAAGCGTTCTTTCCCCGATCATAGCGATAATATACAACTGGATAACCTGTAATATGATAATATTTATAATAAAAAATAATTTTAATAATAAAAATATATATTGTATAGTGAAACAATAACAAGCCATTTTTGTTGGTGATCTGATCTGAGGTCATTCACATCCAAGCGTTCATGGTCACAGATGGCTTTTAATAACCACTCCGATTTCTATTAAATTATTAATAATAAAACAAATATTATTATCATTATATATTTCTTATTAAAACTATCAAATACACATTTTGTTCTTATTACTTATGGACATTATCAATATTGATTAATGTTTTTAGAACATGAATATTAAAATGATCAAAAATGACATCTTTTTTCATAATTCATTTTGAAACAGTCTGAAAAATCTAATTTTTTATCGTAATAAAAAAAGTCAAAATAACTTAATTATTTATTTTAATTTAACTATTTTAACTTTAATTTATATTTTTGAAGAAGAATTTAAAAAAAAAATTAAAATCTTAAACATAACAGCGAGTTATGACATTTAAGAAACATATTTTTTCTTCTTTATTCACCTTTTTTTTTAAATAATAAAGAATTAATTTATAAAACTTAGGTAAATAAATATATTTTGTCAATTGGTGGATATAATAAAGAAAAATATGGATTGAAAAATAATAAATTTTTTTAAATAAATACATTTATTAAATTTATTTGTGTAAAACATCACATATTGACAAATAACTTTAATTATTTTATAGTTCAATAATGAAGAAATGAAATCTCCCTTACCTACCTCCTATTTTGCAGATTCACTTTCATTGGCAAAAGTAGAGGTTATGTTTGCAAAATAGGATATTCTTTAACAATCTGTTAAATGTAAGGGTATTTTATGTAATGATGTTAATTCAAATGAAACAAAATGATTTTGATGCTCTTACCTAAATATGGTTTTGATTACTTGATTTATACATTAATAAATATAACTCACAGAACAGTTCATAAATTCACTTCTTTATTTTTTTCAATTATCATATTTGATATATTTTTCATTCACAATCACAATTCAAAGTTTGAATTTCATAACATTTTATGTATTAATATTTATAAAAAATGGAAATAATACATTTTAACTTCTAAGCTAATTATTTTTTGAAAAGTTACTGCAATGTAAATTGGCAAGGCACTAAAATATATAAATTTTTACAGTTAAGTGAATATTACAAAACCTCATAGTCACTTCAGAAAAAAAACTGTTAATACAGTTTCTAAAAATCATATCTTTTTTAGTCAAAATAAGGTTGTGCTAGGTAAATTGCAATGTGATCAGTAATAATTGAAATAATAATAATCTTATTATATGTAAATAAATAATAATAAAATGACATTTATTAACTTTCTTTTTTTTCTTTCAATATTATATGTGAAATGTAATGAGAGCTTAACATAGTTTCAATTTTAATGAATTTACAGTTATTGTTTTTTTGTTTTTTTAAACTCTATACCTATTTCAGTTTTCATTTTTCAGACTCTCGATTAAAATTATGAATTTAATAAGATTTTATGTTGTAATATTTAAAAAAAATCGAATTATTGTTTGACAATGGAAATTTCTATAAATTGCTACTCATTCAATAGACATATAAATTCCTTTATCAATAGTAATTAATGTATCTATTAAATATATAGCATATAGCAATTTTTATATTTTTTTAGAAAGTATTAATCGCTTTTTTATTCACTGAAATGGCAATAAAATCACATCGTAATATTCACTTGACTTACTTTTATTTAGATTATTAGTTGTTTACAAATTAGTATATGCACTCATACACTCACTTATTTCAAACACAACACTAATTACGCGTTGATTTTCGCACATGATCACTATTTAAATTAGCATTTATACACAAAAACATTATGTTTGATGATAACTATTCACTTTTTATATATATTTACTTATATATACATCAATGTAAACACGATCTGGATGGGACAGGAGGTAGACAAGGCTTGCTGTGTTGAGATGGGAGATCCAAGATGGTGGTTGTGGAACTGACCTGGGAGCCTGCGCGATGCGCCCCCAGCGAATTTTCGCAAAGAGCTCCTCCTACTTGCTGTACTCCTGCCACCCCTTCGCGAATATTCTGCCGCCAAGGGGACCCGGGAGGGTATGCGATTCCTCTCCGAACTGCGAACAAGGAGCTCCTGTGGATATCTCGTTCCCTGATATGGTATAGCAGAGCTGGGATATCTCTGATTGACTTGACGAGTTTGATTATTAGTTACTTTCAGAGGCTCCTGTTACCTCGGGCAGCAATGGCGGACGAAATTCTCTCATATAGAAAACAAAAAAAATCTGGTGCGTGCGCGCAACACACAACTTTCACTTACCAACTTATTTAGATAAGAAATTGACGTGTTTTGTTAAATATATTTTCCCAAAGTCACACATTTTTCTACATCCATATCTTATTTTTGTTAATCGTTAATGCCGTTTTTGAGTAAATAAAAAAACCCGTGAAAATGATACAAAATTTATTAAGTAAAGTCCCCCCTCCGGTTAATCAATTTTAATGAAATTTTAACAGTCATATCTCGGGCATATTAATACATCAAATGCCCAGTTTGATCAAAATCGTTAAAGCCGATTTAGAGTAAATAAAAAAAACCACGTGAAAATGTTACAAAATTTATTAAGTAAAGTCCCCCCTCCGGTTAATCAATTTTGATGAAATTTTTACAGTCATATCTCGGGCATATAAATAGATGAAATACTCAGTTTAATCAAAATCGTTAGAGCCGTTTTTGAGAAAATCGAAAAAAACCTAAAAAGTTATTAAGTAAAGTACCCCCTCCCTTTAAGTAATTTTGATGAAATTTATGCTGTCACATCGCGGGCATATACCTACACTAGATACCCAATTTCAGGATCGCACGGTTTATAGTTTTTGAGCTAGTCTGTTCACACACACACACACACACACACACACACACACACACACACACACACACACACACACACACACACACACACACAGACACACACACACACACACACACACACAGACCATTTCGCGGGACTTGGTCATTTCGACTCAGGGGACCCCAAAACGTGTATTTCCGTTGAAAACCGGAAGTCGAATTTTTTCACGATCGCAATACTTCCACTTACTATATATTTCATATATAGGTAAGTGAAAGTAAAAAGGTACTAAAGGTCTTTTCTTTAATGAAGGATTCTCTTTCGTGGGCTAATTTATATTTATTGTCCCAACATCTTCTGGCGTTATCAGCATTTTAATATTTTTTGAATTACTATTTTTCACAAGAGTTGAGATATTATACAAGTTTTTATCATTATATGCATTACGATTATAATTACCTATTGAACATGTTTTAGCTACATCGCCATTTGTCTTTACATAAAATTGTTATATATGAAAGTATAACTGTCTTTTCCTTATTAAAAATGATCAACTTATTATTAACACTTTTTATGGCTTTGGACCATTTCATCAGATCAGTGATTAGTGTTAATAATAAGGTGATCATGTATAATAAGGAAAATACAGTTATACTTTCATTTATAACAATTTTATGTAAGGACAAGTGGTGATGGAACTAAAATTTTTTACAATAGATAACCCCAGAAGATGGGCCAATAGCTCAAAACGTTGGGACGATTAAATATAAAATAATCCATGGAAGAGATACATTTATTAAATAAACTCCATAATCAAATCACTCTTCCTCACTAAAGTGAAATATACAACCACAAGTACCAACTGATCTCTGTTTTTCTATTAAAAATTACGGTGGGGTCACGTAAAATACTAAAGGTCACAGGTCCGCATCCCGTGGTGGCCCTAGGTTATTTTGAAGGGAGCCTGTACGATGTCAGGTACTTGTTAAAGATACCTATCCTAATTATACCTGGATAGGCTAAATTTAGGACTCCCGCTTTAGCATTGTCCGATTAGCCTTAGTGGTATAAAGGGACGTTAAACAAACAACTAAATCGTAATAATAAGGATAACTTATTGCAATTATACAATCCATACAAAAGAGTAGATAAGATTATATGACAAAATGACTAACTCCAATTTCAATACTTTTCAAAAGAGCACTTTTAATAATCTTTTTACCTTAACTTAACCTTAACTTAAACCTATATGTGAAATATGTAGCAAGAGAAAGTTTGTAATTGTGACGAATTTTGACGATTTCAACGGAAATACACGTCCCCTCATTCAAAGTAACCTCTCGCAAAATCGTACGAACCTGAAATTGGGTATTAGATGTATGTATATGCCCGTGAGGTGACAGCAAAAATTTCATTAAATTGATCAAACGGAGGCGACACGTCATTTCATAAATTTTCTCTCATTTTTAGGATTTTTTGATTTTCTCAAAACCGGCTCTAATGTTTTACTTTCACTTACCTATATATGAAACATATAGTAAGTGGAAGTATTGCGATCGTGAAAAAATTCGACTTCCGGTTTTCAAAGGAAATACACGTTTTGGGGTCCCCTGAGTCGAAATGACCTAGTCCCGCGAAATGGTCTGTGTGTGTGTGTGTGTGTGTGTGTGTATGTGAACAGACTAGCTCAAAAACTATAAACCGTGGGAACCTGAAATTGGGTATTTAGTGTAGGTATATGCCCGCGATGTGACAGCAAAAATTTCATCAAAATTGCTCAAAGGGAGGGGGTACTTTATTTAATAACTTTTTACGTTTTTTTCGGTTTTCTCAAAAACGGCTCTAACGATTTTGATTAAACTGAGTATTTGATCGATTTATATGCCCAAAATATGACTGTAAAAATTTCATCAAAATTGATTAACCGGAGGGGGGACTTTACTTAATAAATTTTGTAACATTTTCACGTGTTTTTTTTATTTACTCTAAATCGGCTTTAACGATTTTGATCAAACTGGGCATTTGATGTATTTATATGCCCGAGATATGACTGTAAAAATTTCATCAAAATTGATTAACCGGAGGGGGGACTTTACTTAATAAATTTTGTATCATTTTTACGTGCTTTTTTTATTTACTCAAAAACGGCTTTCACGATTGTGACCAAACTGGGTATTTGATGTATGTATATGCCAAATATGTATGATAGCCAACATTTCATCAAAATTGATCAACCGAAGGGTGGACTTTACTTAATAAATTTTGTATCATTTTCACGGGGTTTTTTATTTACTCAAAAACGGCTTTAACGATTAATAAAAATAAGATATGAATGTAGAAAAATGTGTGACTTTGGGAAATGATATTTAACAAAACACGTCAATTTCTTATCTAAGTAAGTTGGTAAGTGAAAGTTGTGTGTTGCGCGCACGCACCAGATTTTTTTAATTAAAGTTCGTCATCTTCCTTGATGAGAATCAATTTTCTTAGAAATGTTCTGAGGGGGCTTAAGTGGCGACAGAAAATTTTGGTTTTCCTTTAAAGACTAAAAAGGCGCTGGATGAGAGATCTGCTCTCTTAGACAGCCGAGGTAATTGACTGAAGCCAGGAAGGGGGTGCTGCTGGGTGCTTTCCCTCCTCATGCCTCACATGTCATTATTTCTTATTATGACCATTCGTTGATTTTCAGCACTGCACAGGTGCCTCTTAATAATTAAAGTAAAAAAAAAAAAATATGTATGTCATTTAGCGCATAATTTAGTGTTCCCTTATTTTAAAGAAAATTCAACTTTTTTGTTCCCGCACGGTTTTCGAATTATTTGCAAATAAAAATCTGGTGCGATGCGCGCAACTTTCACTTATGAACTTACTTAGATTAGAAATCGACATGTTTCGATAATATGTAAACGCCATTCCTCAACTTCACACACTTTTCCACATTTAAGTATATACTTATATTTATAGATCTCCATAAGTTATAGAGTATCTGTATAGCAAAATTTGGTAGTTCTCAGCACTTTTCGATTCATTATTGCTAATTTATGTATGAAGGAACTAATTTCATCAACAGTCGAGTTTTTTTTACTGCTTGCTTGTTTTTTACTACGAGTTGCTTTTTGAAAATACATCGTGGAGGTGAATCGATAAGTGTATCTACGTCTCTTATGCCTTTCTGGAAATCAAGAACGACTACTGTTTCTCTAAAATCGCTTTATATTGTTTTCAAAAATTTATTATAGAACTAAAGTTTCTAAACTAAAATATAATTAATTAAACAACATCGTTACACCCGTTTTTGAGTAAATAAAATCTGGTGCGTGCTCGCAACACACAACTTTCACCTACCAACGTACTTAGACTAGAAATTAATGCGTTTTGTTAATTGCCACTTCTCAAATGAACAGAACGGCTTTAATTATAAGCAATAGTCTGTCATTAAAGGCGTACTCGGCATGCGTGGGCTCAACGAGTTTTATGAGTTGACTGAATATTTTTCTTTTTTTCTCCTCTTTATGTTTTCTTTATTTTTATCATATCTCATATTTAGCCATTTCTTATTTTTAGGCGTAACGAGAGACAGTTAATTTCTCCATATAAACAAAAACAAAGGTACTTTATAGGAAAACAAAAAAGGCCCCTTCCCCTTTAAAGGCCCCTCTGCAAAAAAAAAAAAAAAACACATTTAAGCCCCTTCAGAGCATTTTAATAATGATAAAGCTTGCCTGATATTAAAGAACACCTAATTTTCATCAAACATGACGATTTTGATGGAAACCGTTAAAGCCATTTTTGAGATAATCGAAAAAAAACTTGAAGATGATACAAAATTTATTAAGTAAAGTCCCCCCTCCAGTTAATCAATTTTGATGAAATTTTTACAGTCATATCTTTGGCATATTATTACATCAAATACTCAGTTTGATCAAAATCGTTAGAGCCGTTTTTGAGAAAATCGAAAAAAACTTAAAACGTTATTAAGTACCCCCTCCCTTTGAGCAATTTTGATAAAATTTTCGCTGTCACATCGCGGGCATATACATACACTAAATACCCAATTTCAGGTTCGCACGGTTTATAGTTTTTGAGCTAGTCTGTTCACACACACACACAGATCATTTCGTGGGACTTGGTTAATTGGACTCAGGGGACCCCGAAACGTGTATTTCCGTTGAAAACCGGAAGTCGAAATTTTTCACAATCGCAATACTTCTACTTACTATATATTTCATATATAGGTGAGTGAAAGTAAAAAGTGATGGGTTTTTCGCATTCCTCACAACCTTTGAGGAACATTTTTAGGAGAATTACTTGAGCTTCACTGTGTACTCTTATGATATACCCGGGTTTAATAAAAACCTGGCTTTTTTTTTTACTAAATTGACTGTGCTAATAATCCCACTGCTAGAAACTTATATATTTTTGCTATTTTTCATTTCTTTAGTGCCAAAAATTACGACATATGCCACGCTGAGTACGGGAAGACTGGGGTTAAACTGCTCTACGTCTACAAGTCAGGACTGCAGCAGACACCGAGGGAGCTTGAAGTCACCACGCGGCTGAGTCTGTCTGCAACCAACGAATACAAATATGGTGACAACAGGGATGTCGTTGGAACCGACTCACAGAAGAATATCGTATACGTTCTAGCGAAGAAACATGGAGTAAGTTTGTATTTCGTTCAGTAAAAATAGAGAACTTAATCTATTTTTGTGGGTAACCACCTTGTTTTAAATTATTTTAAATAATTTATTTTTTGAAGACAAAAGATTGGGCTCCGCCGGGAGTCGAACCCGGGTCTTCCGCGTGACATGCGCGGTACCATTGCACAACAGAGCTCGCTTCCAAGCGGAGCCAATCCTTCCTCTTCACTGATACCTCTCCCTCGATTTCGCAAATTTTGCGAGTATTTCTCTTCAAAAAATAAATTATTTAAAATAATTTAAAAATTTTTAATGGGAGTAAAAATCCTTAGCTATGCCGTCCCTCGGATATGACGTAAAATGGAGGTCCCGAGCCTGCACGATGTCAGGTACTCGTTATAGATCCCTATCCTAATTATACCTGGATAGGCAAAATTTAGGACTCCCACTGTAGCATCGTCCGATTAGCCTTAGTTGCATAAAAATGGACGTTAAACAAACAAACAAACAAAATAATTTAAAACAAGGTTACCCACAAAAATAGATTAAATTAATATAAAAGAATTTAAAAATTGACGATCCTCAAGAGATGCCCAAAATTGGAAAAAAAATTCTCCACCTCCCGTAAATACTCGCAAAATTTGCGAGATCGAGGGAGAGGTATCAGTGAAGAGGAAGGATTGGCTCCTCCTTGGAAGCGAGTGGTTAGCATACCGCGCATGTCACGCGGAAGACCCGGGTTCGACTCCCGGCGGAGCCCAATCTTTTCTCTTCAAAAAATAAATTATTTAAAAATAGAGAAATTATCACATTCCGCATCTTACACGATTTTTTTAATTGACCCTTAGACCCCTAGCATTCCTAGGTAATCATCAAAGCACGGGTTTTTATGTAATTGCACATTTTGTTTGCGTGCTTCTTTAAAATAGCGGACCAGATATGATAACGAATTAGAGTACGATGATCAAATCAGTCATGTTTTATTTTTCATATTTGATGATAACTGCATATAATTGCATATTTTTATGATATAATAAAGTAAAAGTCTGTGTAAGTGGGTCTTTTTAGCTGCGCCGTATATCTGTGAAGAGTATGTCCATATTGGTTTTATTAAGTATAAAATGCATTAAATTTTGTCTTAGTCCCAGTTTTGTAGTTTTAGAAAAAAGTGAGTAGAGTTGGTTGAGTCGGTTGTTAAGGTTCTTACGCTTCATCTTAACATGCGGGCCCCAGGTCATCCTTCTGTCAAAGGTAAGACCGAGATAGTGTACAGTGTCAGTTTGTGAAATTTGGAAATGTAGAAATTCCAATTTCTACATAAATTGGAGGGCAGGTATTTTTACTTTCACTTACCTATATATGAAATATATAGTAAGTGGAAGTATTGCGATCGTGAAAAATTTCGACTTCCGGTTTTCAACGGAAATACACGTTTTTGGGTCCCCTGAGTCCAAATCACCAAGTCCCGCGAAATGGTCTGTGTGTGTGTCTGTGTGTCTGTATGTGTGTGAACAGACTAGCTCAAAAACTATAAGCCCGCGATGTGACTGCAAAAATTTCATCAAATTTGCTCAAAGGGAGGGGGTACTTTATTTAATAACTTTTTAAGTTTTTTTCGATTTTCTCAAAAATGGCTCTAACGAAATTAATCTTTATGCCAGACTTTAATGTATTTTCTTGTAATCTTTCATTGTTTTTTCGTTTTTCCCTTTAATTCATTTATAATATTGTAACGTTAAACCGATAAGCAAATTAATTATTTATTATTATGTACAAATATTATTATGTCATTTTGTGTGATTTGCAATCTGCAAATTAGCAATAAGCAAATTTGTTGAATTCCTATTGGATGAATTGCTAACATACTATATACTAAGTTAGCATATCTCTCGGCCACCGCCTCAAAAGTCGTCGGGGTGGAATGTAAGGGTTTATGTTTGATGTTAGTGTCTGTGCTAAGGGGTTCGTGTTAAAAGATAGTCTTTGGTGGAAGTTTTTGTAGTATTGTGTGGCTGTATCAATGACTGTTGGGATATTCAGGTCCTTGTGTAGTAAGTCATTTGTCACATAGTATGCTGCGTCTGCTATTTTCCTCAATACCTTGGACTGGAATGACATAATTCTTTGGATGTTTGAGGGTTTTGCAGAACCTCATAGTTCTATCCCGTATGTCCATACTGATCGTATTAGTACTTTGTAAATAGCTAGTTTGTTTGTTATTGATAATTTCGAACGTCTGTCGAGTAACCTAGATAACATTCCAAATCGTTTGTTAAGTTGTTTCCTTTTCAGTCCGATGTGGGTTCTCCATGTCAGTCTCTTGTCCAGGTGGAGCCCCAAATATCTTACAGCTTGGGATTCAGGGATCGGTGTATCATTGAAGTATGCTTGTGGGCATGAGCCATGGTTGAGGGTGAAGGTAATAAATTCACTTTTCATCCCATTCATTTTTACCTTCCACCTGGTAGCCCAACTAAATATATCGTCTAAGTGGTTTTGAAGGATGGAAGATGCTATATCGGTGCTTCTGTGTGATGTTAGTAGTGCGGTATCGTCAGCGAATGTAGCCAGTAGGGTGTGTTCGTTTTCGGTTAAGTCAGCTGTGAAAATATTGAAGAGTAGTGGTCCAAGTACACTACCTTGTGGAACTCCAGCTTTAACATCTTTTATACTAGATATTTCGTTGATATTTATATAAAAAAAAAACAAAAAAAAAAAACCATATGGCGTACCTCCCGGACCGCTTGTTGGAACAAAATAAGCGGTTGGAACGAACTGTTTGGGTCTAGATCTTTCCTAGTCCACAAAGGCGTAGATCTGCCTACATTGTTCTAGAATGATCCAGGCCTGACTATTTACGATTATATATAAAGGAGAAGTGACTGAACGAGTTAGTTGAAGTCTGTGTCTTGACTGTGTTGCTCAAGTCATATGATTGTGTGTTATGACGTTATCAATTTTGTAACCTGCTCATATATTTAAGTTTTATTAATTCGTTAGCATTTTGATAAGTGTACATTTCTGTTAAATAAATATTCTTTAACCCACATACGTGTTACAATATCATCCTTTGCAGTATTCTCCCTTCCTAAGCGACACCTAAATTCTTAATAGCGACACTACCTTCTTCATTGTTTTCTTTCATCCATAATTGTTATATTACTATTGTATTATTTTTATTTTTTACTCTTTAATATTTCTCTTCCTACTTTTGTAAATGTTCTATGGGGGCTAAAATGACCCAAGTGGTCGATGAGCCCATTTTGTTACAAATAAATAAATAGCATATTTGTAGATTTTATGCTGCATATTTTATAATTTTTCATTGCATATTTTATGGTTTATTTTGACCCTTTTTACTCCATAAAAATCCGGGCTCTGGTAATCATATAGTGTAAAGATTTTAGTTTTAATGTTTTTTTTTATTGATTATCACAATATATCTCTTATTCAACGGTCCCTGACAGGTTACAAGCCCGGAAGAGTTCGGTATCCTCCTTGCTCAGTTCTTCCTGGACCAGTACTCGCACGTTGTGGACTCTTCGGTGACCGTCGTGGAGACTGCCTGGGACAGGATTGAGATGAACGGGATGAAGCACAAGCACGCTTTCCTCCACAACCCCAGCGTCGAGAGGTGGGCCTCAGTCAAGATGAACAGGAAAGGTATATAAGTGTTTTTTCTTATTTTGTGAATAAAATATATACGAAAAAAAAGGATAAAAGTATCTTCTGAATGCCTAAATTTGATTACAGATCCTCCAGTTATCACAGCTGGCCTACGAGGACTGAGACTGCTGAAGACAACCCAATCGGAATTCAAGAACTTCTACCGAGACGATTACAGAACTCTGATGGACACAGATGACAGAATATTCTCGACCATAGTGACAGCGGAGTGGGTCTACTCGTCTCACATTGGAGTGGACTTCGATCAAGCCTGGCAAGCATTATCCTCTCTATAAAAGTGATCAGGGTGGGGCGAGAAATTAAAATATCTAGTGCAATGGCCACAACACATAGCTTTCACTTACCAACCTAATTAGTGTAGAAATCGACATAGAATGTGTAAACGCCATTTACCAAATTCGCAGAAACAACTTATGACTGGTCCTCAGTACTTTTCGATTTATTTACAGGGTGTCCAGAAAGAGTATTCGGGTTTTGGTTTTGAGATGTTGTTGTAGGAAGGCGGGGTTAGGATGGCTAAGCGTGCAATGATTAGGAGATTTATTAGCAATGGTATCGTACCCAGCGACGCACCGCGCTTTCTGTTTGCGATCTTATTATCGCAACAGTGATTCTATAGTTGCCGCTCAGCGTTTGTATATTGGCGTTTGAGAATATCATTCTCGCCATGCACAGAGTTACAATATCAATAGAAAATGGATTAGGACGTTTGAGAATACTGGATCAACGTTGAAAATTCAAAGTACGGGGCGCCCACGATCTGTTAGGAATAAAAAACGATCAATGAAGTAAGGGCTTCGGTTAGCCAAAATCTATCATTATCGATTCGTAAAAGAGGTCAGGCACTGAATATCCGAAAATCATCTTTGCAGACAATTTTGAAGGAAGACTTACATCTTAAAGCCTACAAAATCCAGTTGGTTCAAGATTTGAAGGATACTGATTACGCCAATCGTCTAAGATTCGTACATGAAATGTTACAAAAATTCACAAACTTTGAAAACATTCTGTTTACTGACGAAGACAATTTTCATTTAAACGGCCAAGTCAACAAACATAATTGCACTGAGAGTCCAAAGGTCATAGTCTGGGCTGCAATGTCGGGTAAAGGTATCATCGGTTCGTATTTCTTCGAAGACCGACCCGGGCGAGCACTCACTTCAAATATTGAGCGTTACCGTGAAATGATAAGAGGTTTTTTGGCCCAAGAACTTCAAGAGTTTAAAGGATATAACATTAGAACATGGTTTCAGCTAGTCAGGGCCACTTGTCATACTTCAGACTTATCAATTGCTACGGTAAACGAATTATTCCAAAACAAGGTTATTTCTCGTAGAGGCACCATTAGCTGGCCTCCCAGGAGTCCCGATCTCAGTCCTCTGTGGGGATACCTGAAAAGAAGGGTATACGAAAAGAAACCGACGAATCTAACGCAATTGAAGCAAAATATCAGAACAGAAATGACGGCAATCTCAGGAACAATGTGTCAACGCGTTTTTAGAAATCTGCGTTTGAATTCGAGGAGTGCCAGCAGTGTTTTGGTGGACACCTAGACAATATTGTTTTTTCCAAATAAATTTCCAGTTCATTGTGTTTAAATAAAACGTAAACATCTTACTTGATATTCTATATTTGAGATTTTATTCAACTTTCAAACCCCGAATACTCTTTTTGGGCACCCTGTATATATATATATATATATATATATATATATATATATATATATATATATATATATATATATATATATATATATATATATATATATGTATATTTATAATGTGTATTATTAGAAAACTCAATAGATAGCACTGGTCAACAGTATTTTTGTTAAATTGGTAAATGTGGCTGTCTCATATGTATCTTGCTGTGGTAATTCCGAATTTGACCATCAAAGTTGTCAATAGTGCTCAGATTTTTCGTAATTCTAAATTTTATAAAAAAAAGTTATATTTCATAGCCATGAACGTGTCTTGATTAATATATTCTTCTAGCTGTATGTCCCGGTTTCACCCGGGGAATTTCATTTTCTAATGAAACGGTTGATTTCGTAAAAAAACCATTGTAAAGCGAGATCAATACGATTTTTATTAGGATAAAGAATATCAGCTGAAGATCGGCTGAAGTTATGCAATATTAATATGGACAGGTGTTCGCACCTGGTATCAAAGAACCACTGAGCGAAATTTGGAGAATTTGGGATAAACGATATGGATTTCAATAATGAACAAACAAACAAACTTCTTTAGCTACATCAATTAGCTAAATCAAAAGGTACTTTTTAAAATTTGAACATTTTCTTTTTCTTTTTTCTTCAAACAGAGAAAACAAAGTCAGATAGAGTTTATTTACTATTTTATTCTATCATTCCAGGAACAAAGTTTTGTCCTGCGTGCTGGAGAAATTCGCTGGTCCACCCGAAGAAGGCTTGCTATCTAAAAGCGTTCAGCACACTTTGTACTTGGCATGCGCATTATCTTTGGAGACTATTCCCCAGGTAATCTTAAATAATATTCTTTAATAATATATTATTTTATTATTACATTATACTATTATCGTTATTTTTATTAGCTATTATGTACAGGAATATTAGCTTCTCACTCAGAAACCATAATTGCAATCAGCAGACAGTAAAGCTATTTTACCTATACAACATGACACCAGACTGACATCACTAAATTTAAAAATCTGGTGCAACGGACGAAACACATAACTTTCACTTACCACTTTACTTAGATTAGAAATTGATATATTTTGATAAATATTTAAACGCCATTTCTCAAATTCACTAATTTTTCCAAATTCATTTACTTATTTTTGTTTGTATTTGCTCTCTAAAGTAAACTAAAAATTTAATCCGACGCGTCTGGTTTTATAATTCTCTATTTATCTGTTGAAAACTTCATTTAGTTGCCATGGAAACACACAATATCCAATGAATATGTTTGTTTCAAAACACGTTGACAACTCTTTCTCATGAATATAACGAATTTAATTATAAACAATGGTGTCATTAAAGGCGTACTGCGCATGTGTGGGCTTAATGTGTTTTGTGAGGTGTCGGAATATTATTTTTTTTTCTCCTGTACATGTTTACTCAAAACTAAAAAAAGGCCCCTTCTCCATTCAAGCCTCCTCAGAACATTTTAATAATGATAAAGTTTATCTGATATTAAAGAACACCTAATTTTCATCAGAAAAAAAAAAAAAAAAATCTTTCGCCATTTAAGCCCCTTCAGAATATTTCTATCATTATTAAACCTATCTGATTTTAAAGAATACTAGATTCTCATTCAGCATGAAATGAGAAAATCAAAATCGTTTGACAAAAAAAAAAAATAAATAAATAAATAAATAAAAAATGTAAAAATGGGACATCCGTTTGATAAATTTCGAAGAAATTTTCGCTGTCACATAGCGGGCTTATTCAAACAAAAAATACCTAATTTCAGGTTTGTACGGTTTCCATTTTTGAGCTAGTCTGTTCAGATAGACCATTTCTCGGGACTTGGTTATTTGAACCTCAAAAAGTGTTTTTCCGTTGAAAACCGGAACTCGAAAGTTTTCACGATCGCAATATTTTTCCTTACTGTATATTTCATATATAGGTAAGTGAAAGTAAAAAAAAAAATTGTTTTCAGTCCCTTCTGCTTTTACACTAAGGCTGGTGGTTTCACTTCATTTTTGACTATCTGTTACATTAACTTAATTTTTATTTTTATTTTTTAAAACTGAATCAATGGAGTGTATTATCTCTTGAAAAAAAAAAAAAAAAATCAGTTTTGAATAACCATGTAGATTAATAAAAACAGTTTTTAGACTATACTGACAAATTTTAAAAAGTGAGCAAGTTTTGTCATGTCACTACTGATGGGTTTATTATTATTATTTTTTTTTTAAATGAAAATTAATGTTTTTTTATGATTTCTTTAATGAAGGAATCTCTTCCATTTTTTTTTTATATTATATTTAATTATCCAAACGTTTCGGGCTGATGGTCCATCCTCTGTGGTTATCTTTTCTATAAGTCATTTGTTCTATTGCCAATTGTCATCAATTCAAAGTTGTTGTATACGTACATACAACTGTCATGTACTTATTTTAACATTTATTTGGAACTAGATCAATCTCATTGTCACATGTTTTTAAAACTTTAGTTGTTAAGTAATGTTTTTTATATAACATAGATAAAGAAGATCCAGATGGAAATGCCGAACAAACACTACACTGACATGGACCTTTCCGGGTTCCCTAAGGACATGGTCGGTACCGGAGTCAACAAGAGTGTGTTCCTCCCGACTGACAAACCTTCTGGCTTCATCCATGCGGAGCTTGAGCGTCATAGCGCTTCCAAGTTGTGAACATCTTCAAATATTAATATAAACTATATATGTATTTAAATAATAATGTACCTATTTTACTGAACAAGTAACTTAAATTTTAAATTTCAATTGCCAATACTTAAGTAAGAGAGAAGTTATTTTGAAATATTTCTAATTAGGTGGATGTTATTGCATTGAAATTTTTATGGCATTTATTATTAAAAAAATAAATATAATTTATGATAAAAAATGCTTGTGTTTAGCTTTATTTATAGCATTCCCACGTTTATTGTAACCATTTCCAAATATATTGTAACCATTTCAAAATCAAATATGACTTATCCAAAACAATAGTAACCTTCTCCAAGACAACTGTAACCCTTTCGAATTCACAAGAAACCCTTTCCAAAGCGAATGTAACCCCTTACAACTCAATCGTCACCATATTTTAGGTTATATAATTTGTAACCAATTCCATTTAAATTGTCACCTTTAAAATATATATATATATATATATATATATATATATATATATCCTTAAACCTTAACCTTTTCCAATTCAAATGTAACCCTTTCCAAATCAAATGGAACCCCTTTCAATAAAAAATATAATAGATAGGGTGACGATTGAGTTGGAAGGGGTTCCGTTTGATTTGGAATGGGTTACTTTTGAATTGGAAAGGGTTTCTTGTGACTTGGAAAAGGTTACACTGGACTTGGAAAGGGTTACAGTTGACTTGGAAAGGGTTTCACGTGTACCACCGTTGGCCCCCCCCGAGACTGCAGCTTCGGACGCTTCAGTCAATCACAAAACTTTCCCAGACGATGTATAACAAGGTAGGATTTTATTGTTCATTTTATTATTGTTTGATTGCCAATACTGCACAATGCCCTGAAATAACTCCCGTCTGATAGAGCAAAATCATTAAGTTCATTGGGCAAGGAGCATCAATTACAGTGGCGGCGTCAACGTGTTAAGGTTCTTTGGAATGGGTGAAGTTAGAACTTGAATGATTTTTTGAAGGGTGACAATTGATATGGAAACGGTTACAATTCAAATAGGAAAGGTGACGATTGAGTTGAAAAGGATTGCATTTGATTTGGAAAGGGTTACAACTTATTTGGAAACAGTTTCTTGTGACTTGGAAAAGGTTCAAATAGACTTGGAAATGCTATATTTCACTTTAATGCAGAAAATCTCTTGGCCAGCGCTTCAACAGTCTTTTTGGTGGATTGTAAGAGTTTGTGTGAAATGTGTAGAGCATGAGTTAGTGGGTTGGAATTTTGAGTAAATCTGTCATGACAGTCACGGTAACGATCTATGGCTGTTGCTTGGACGTAAGGAATGTCGAGGTTTGTGTGTAAGGTCTCATTGGAGACATATAAGGGGGTTCTCCCTTTCTATTTTTCATTGGAATGATTTTATAAATTGTTTACTTCACTTTTTGGCTGTTCCCCATTATTCAATGAAGTAAGTCCAAAGTGGTTTTTATTAGTAATTTGTAAACGGTTTAATTTGTTAGTCAGAGGTAATTTTGAATGTTCTTCAAGTAATCTTAAAAGATGTCCTTATATTTGGTTTAGTTCTTTTCTTGTAGGTCCGACCTGGACTAACCAAGCCAGTTGTTTGCTCGTGTAAACACCCAAATAGCGTACTGGTTTTTATTCCCATTTAAAATTAATAATTTTTTAATAAAGTTATAATCAATGCACAGACATCTTTACAGACAAAAGAATAGAAAATGATACTTACCCTATTTTATCACACGTCTGAATAATAGAGACAGGGAAATGATTATTTAATTCTTTTAAATGTGTGAAACTCATATTTATAGGGCTTGGAAACAATTCAAGGTTTATAATTTAAATTTAATGAGCACTCAAGTTATAAAAATTATGCGGATGAATTAAAAATCGTATTATTCGTCATTGAAATACGTGCAGTCGTTTTCTACATTTAAATTAAATCTGCAAAATTAGAAGAAAGGTTTACGGATCTTATGAATTATATTATTACTTTTTTATCCATCTAGTAAAAAAAAAAAAAAAAAAACACTTTGATATAGCAGCAGGGCTTGAAATCTGTAAATAAAAAAAATTGAAGCCGATCAAATATTTTATCTGGAATTTAAAAATCATTTATACTAATTTTATATAATATATAACATAAATAATTTTCTTAATAATCTTTTAATTTAGGAATATAAATTGTTTTAATATTCTTCATCAATTAATCCGACAAATATGGGACCAGACAACCGCCGGATTATCAAAATTTACGGATTATTGGAAGTAAAATAAAAAAAAAATTAAGTATAACGTTATATTTTTACCATAATATAATATTTATATTGGTAAATTTGTACACATCAAACAAAATATTATACATATACATATACGTTCATATTAAATAAAAATCTGGTGCGAGCGCGCAACACACAACTTTCACTTACCAACTTACTTGGATTAGAAATTAATGTGTTTTGTTGATTGCCACTTCTCAAAGTCACACAGTTTTTCACATTCATTTCTTATTTTTGTTTATATTTGTTCTTTATAGTACATTAGTTTTTTGTTTTGTTTTTAAATAAAAGTTTTTACTTGTGATAATTCGGCAATGCAAGCATAATACTCCAATTCGTCTGATTTTATAATTTTCTATGTACTTGTTGAATATTTCATTTAGTTCCCATGAAACAAATAATTTTCATTAAATGAACATAACATCTTTAATTATAACGCATTGGTTTGTCATTAAAGGCGTACGAATGCGTGAGCTCAAGATGTTTTATGAGCTCAAGATGTTATGAGAGTAGAAAATATTTTTCTTTTTTTCTCCTGTATATTTTTACTCGATTTTTTTCATATATCATATTTAGCCATTTCTTATTTTTAGGCGTGATGAGAGACAGTTAATTTCTCAATATAAACTAAAACAAAGGTACTTTATAGGAAAACAAAAAAGGCCCCTTCCCCATTTAAGCCCCCTCAGAAAATATTAATACTGATAAAACTTACCTGATATTATTGAACACCTAATTTTCATTAAACATGACGAATTTGATCAAAATCATTAAAGCCGTTTTTGAGATAATAGAAAAAAGGTAAAAATTGGAAAAAAAGTTATGAAATTAAGTGCCCCCTCCGTTTGACCAACTTTGATGAAATGTTGGCTGTCCCATGTTTGGCATATGCATACGCCAAATACCCAGTTTGATCAAAATCGTTAAAACCGTTTTTGAGTAAATAAAAAAAAAAAGTGAAAATGATACAAAATTTTTTAAGTAAAGGCCCCCCTCCGGTTGATCAATTTTGATGAAATTTTTACAGTCATATTTCGGGCATATAAATCGATCAAATACTTAGTCTAATCAAAATCGTTATAGCCGTTTTTGAGAAAATCGAAAAAAACGTAAAAAGTTATTAAATAAAGTACCCCCTCCCTTTGAGCAAATTTGATGAAATTTTTGCTGTCACATCGCGGGCTTATACATACTCTAAATAATTAATTTCAGGTTCGCACGGTTTATAGTTTTTGAGCTAGTCTGTTCACACACACACACACACACGGACACACAGACACAAACACACACACACACACACACACACACACAGACCATTTAGCGGGACTTGGTTATTTTGACTCAGGGGACCCCAAAACGTGTATTTCCGTTGAAAACCGGAAGTCGACAATTTTCACGATCGCAATACTTCCACTTACTATATATTTCATATATAGGTAAGTGAAAGTAAAAATAACTGGGAAAAATACATGTATAGGTTTTTATTATGTTAAAATTACGTACACATCATTAATTCTTTTTTTTCCTTTTTCGCCTTAAACATTTTATTAAAAACGCACTGTTGCAACCTTTTGAGCACTAACCATTTTGTTAAGACATTGAATGCGTCGTTATTGGTTACGATGCTTCCTGATCATGGCAATCTTTCTATTCATCTGTGGACCGAATTTGGCTGAGGATTTCGTCGTCAGATAGGGATTGACAATTTACTTCGTTTGTGCTTTGAAGCCATTCTTTGATGTCCTCATTTGACAGGGTAAAGCTCAGTTCACATTTGTTGGAAAAATCTTGTACACATTCTGAAGACAATTTTAGAGTTGAGCTTGAAAAGTATATTCGTCAGAATCGTCAATCACTTTTTTTAACGTTCAAACGAGAGGTTTATTGGCCAGATATTTTTCCAAGAACACTGGATGGTGTCACTTTTCACTTTATTCCAGCAGTGAAAGAATGGTCACCGAAAGTGTAGATTTTTTGTAATTAATTTTTATTTGCTGGATTACAATTTGATTCATGGGCTGCAAGGGTTCCGTTTTTAGGGGCATGTAGAAGACTTGAACTTGATGGTCATGCGATGAAGTTCCTCTTCCTTTGGGTGTCCCCCTTAGCGCCGGATTACCGAACGTGCCGGAGTAACCAACCGCAAATTATCAATTATCAAGACTGTAGTTAGTGAAACATATTGTCAATCTTTCGCAATAGAACATCTCAATTTCAGATTTGCATTAGAAATTTGGCTTGCAAATATATTCCAAAGAAAATATAAAAACAAAAACTAGCTTAGTGGAATAAGAAAAATTTAATTTCAAATTCAGAATTTTTATTCCATCGCTCCTTATATTCAGTCTGAATCAGAACCGTCTAGAAGGTTTCCGGCAAGCGTGGAGATTCTCGATTTATTATACTTTAATATATTGTTACGTAAAACACTAAATATACGATCGACGAATATACGATAGAGTTCTAGACTTTTTCTTGGAACAGTTACGAACTGTACTGGTACCTGTTCGTGAGTGTTTGAGAATATTCTAGGCTTGTCGGGAACCTTCTAGACTGTTCTAATTCAGCCTAAATACAAGGAGTGTTATGGACTGTAGAGTTAGGCTTGCTCTGAAGATTGACCATATGGTTACATGTGTGTTCCAGTGTCGTTACAAGTTGATACTTTTTGTAACTTTCTTAAAGAATTGAGTAATTATTGTTTGGCTGCCATTGTGATTTATAATTTGTCGTTAATAAAAATTATTTCAACTTAAAATAGCGTTACAGAACCTACAACGGAACAGAACTAAGAGCTCTTAAGTTTTGCAATACAAATGATAATGCTCTATAACTTAAGGAGACAAACTAAAAAAAAGTAACTGACTGTTCGAAGTTGAGGAATGCCGCTTACATACATATTTATCAAACCACCTCGATTTATATTCCAAGTAGGTAGGTAAATGAAAGTTGTTGACCTGATTTTTTTTTTAAAAACGTATCATATATAATTATGAAGTAGGGGAGAGCGGGGTTGGTTGGCATAGGGGGTAGGTTGGCCTTTGGCCCCTGTGACCCGCTCGACCTCGGGAGCCTCGGGGCACAGAGGTTTCAGTCTAACATTAATGCTATCAGTGTTGAGAACTGTGCGCTTCATTGATTGATTTTACAACATGTAAGTAAATTTTTATATTTTCAGTAAATTTGTTTTTAAGGCATGAGAAAACATTTGACTCCGATTCTGTTCACATAGCCCCAAACTCCTTTGAAAAACCTAACTTTTCAACTAACCAATTTCTTGTTTGGTTGTTCTCCCCTGTCCTGGCAGCCATCTTTCATACGATTTCTCCTATGGGGTTAGTTGGCTATCTTCAACTGGGGTTTGTTGGCGCAGTAGCAAGTCACAAAAGTAAGTTAAACATAAACAAAGGTGAAACTACCACTAGTCTTTATTTCTAGCGAGGAGGAGGAGAGCAATATTTCCTATGCAGTAAGTGACGACAGTCTAAACTTCTTCCTTCTTCTATTGTCATTCTATTTTCCCTTAAAAGCTATTAAAAACCAATTAAAATTTATTATACGATTATAGTGCAACTTTTAATTACAATAATATGTGTCAGGCAGTACTTGAATGAGATGGCTAAACTACCCTACCTTGTAGGCCAACCTGCCCCACATATGGGGTTAATTGGCATACTCTGGATTGACGAATTCTTCAATTTTCTATGATCTTAGTATTAAATATTATGGGGTGAAAAAAATACTTGAAGTACTCTTACACTTGGAGTTTACAGTGATATCAGCCATATTGGGATTATATTAACAGGAACGACTTAACAATAAAAAAAGTGAAAACTGATGCCAACCAACCCCGCTCTCCCCTCCTGATTCTCTTTTTATTTTTATTTTCGAAATATAAATACTTCAAATGTCCTGATTAATCGTTGTTTTATCGTTTAAAAAGAATTATTTTACCTAAACCCGTTTTTTCAATTTACCTACTTCCAATTTTACTTCGTGTATTAGTATTACTACTATCCTGAAAATTTCAATATCCGGACTTGATTAGTCGACACTCTGCTGTATATTGTATATTTTTTTCTCTGAATAAATATGATTAGTACTACTATAAATGGGCTTATTATTCATCCTCTTTATGTTAGATATATTTATGTTTTATTATTTTTAAAATTAAAATTTTAAAAGCATCTGAAATGCTATGTAATTTTGTTCAATTGAAATAAATGCATACATATGGTAAAATGCAGCCAATTGTTATTCTATTTTCCCTTAATAGCTGTTAAAAAATTATTATATCATTATAGTGCAGCTTTTAATAACAATAATATGTGTCAGGCAGTGTTTGGATGACATGGCCAAACAACACTACCTTTTAGGCCAACCTGCCCCACGTGGGGGGTTAATTGGCATACTCTGACTTGACGAATTCTTAAATTTCCTATAATCATAGTGTTAGGGGCCCGGTGTGGCTGTGCGGTAAAGCGCCGTACTCCCATGCTGGAGCTGCGGGTTCGAGTCCCGCCCTGGTTGGTGCTTTTCTTTCGTAGGAGAAGTATCACCCAGCGCCATGGGTGTTAGTATGGGCAGTATAGGGCTTCAGTGGAAGCCTTAAAGTCCCAAAAAAAAAAAAAAAAAAAAAAAAAAATCATTGTATTAGATATTATGTTTTGAAAAAAATACTTTAAGTGCTCTAATACTTGGGGCTTACAATGGTACCAGCCATATTGGGATTATATTAACAGGAATGACTAAACAATTGAAAAAGTGAAAACTGTTGCCAACCAATCCCGCTCTCCCCTAAAATTAACAAATGTGTCCTGATTTGCTTACATGTATCTCCTAAATCTCTTAAATCTAATAATGCAAAAAAGAAAATTATTTGTTGATTTTTCAATATTCATCCCTTTTTGATGCTTTCTATCCCTCCAAGTTCGATTTTTTTTTTTTTTTTTTTTAAATTCTTTGTTTTATACTGTTAAATATTAATATTACTTTCACTTACCTATATATGAAATATATAGTAAGTGGAAGTATTGCGATCGTGAAAATTTTCGACTTCCGGTTTTCAACGGAAATACACGTTTTGGGGTCCCCTGAGTCGAAATAACCAAGTCCCGCGAAATGGTCTGAGTGTGTGTGCGTGAACAGACTAGCTCAAAAACTATAAACCGTGCGAACCTAAAATTTGGTATTTAGAGTATGTATATGCCCGCGATGTGACAGCAAAAATTTCATCAAATTTACTCAAAGGGAGGGGGTACTTTATTTATTAACTTTTTAAGTTTTTTTCGATTTTCTCAAAAACGGCTTTAACGATTTTGATTAAACTGAGTATTTGATCTATTTATATGCCCGAGATATGACTGTAAAAATTTCATCAAAATTGATCAACCGGAGGGGGTACTTTACTTAATAAATTGTGTCCCACTTTTATGTGTTTTTTTTCATTCACCCAAAAACGGCTTTAATGATTTCTATCAAACTTGGTATTTAGTATATGTATGTGCCCGGGATGTGACAGTAAAAATTTCATCAAAATTGATCAATCGGAGGGGGCACTTTACTGAATAAATGTCTCATTTTCACGTGTTTTTTTAATTTACTCAAAAACGGTTTTCACGATTTTGATCAAACTGATTATTTGATGTATTAATATGCCCGAGATATGACTGTAAAAATTTCATCAACATTGATCAAATGGAGGGGGTACTTTACTTAATAAATTTTGTATCATTTTCACGTGTTTTAAATTACTCATAAAAGGAACAAATAAGAAATGAATGTGGAAAGATTTGTGACTTTGTGAAGTGGCAATTAACAAAACACGTCAATTTCTAATTTAAATAAGTTGGTAAGTGAAAATTGTGTGTTGCGCGCACGCACCAGATTTTTATTTCTATCTAAATAAGCGGTGTCTTTTAGCTTTTCCACTGAAAGCTTTACTATATTGTAACGTGAAAAAAAACTGAAAACGTATGGTTTAGAATAGTTCTAAACTTGTTCTTGGAACGAACTACTAAGAGTTGGAACAAACTGTCATAGTACATGTCTGTGACTACGATGTTCGAGTACCATCTGTTTGGGGCTGTTCTTTCGACTAAATATAAGGAGCGATGGACTGGAGAGTTAGTCTTGTTCTGAAGCTGTTTAATTATTTGTGTTTCAATAATTTATGTGGCATTATAAATTGTTATTTTCGTTGGTAATAAAAATTTTTTAATGTACATAAGTGTTACAATATGTAAAACGAAAATTATTTTGATTTAAACATTCGCATCCACTCCATTCATGATATTACTGCATAGAGCATTCTATTCCAGAGCTGGTGTGATTTAGGCGCGGACTTTAATAACAAGAAGACAGAGGTGGTTGGCTCAGTGTAGAACAATATGTCGAGCTGTTAGCCAACACAATAACCTCTTATTGATTCAAAGTAGAAAATTAGGTTTTAGTGAATTGAAATTATCTCCATTATCTCTCCTTCTAGGCAATAAAGAGAGGATCGTTAAGCGTCTGAAGTAAATTAGATTCTTAAATTAGCAACCTAGAGGTATAACCTATCTTAGAAGGCATAAATATTCAAAGTGATCATAAAATTACACAGGTCTGCGACTAAAAAACTGCATTGGATTTTTTAAACATTTTTTTATAGATTTTGACCTCCCAAAAACAGGAAAAATATTCAAAACATTCTATTACATAGGTTTTTATAGATATTAGTAACATGTAAAGTAAAAATTAGTCTTAAAGTAGTATTATTGCACAATGAAATTAAATTCGCTTCGCTTCCAATGGGGTATTCTTTGCATATGGAAGAAAACTATAACTATTTGGCCATTATCCTTGATAGAATCGAATAGCAGGACCATCAATGGATGGTTTGTGGGGACTTCAAAATACTCACGATCCTTTTGGGTCAGCAGGCAGGCTATACTAAATGCCCATGCATATGGTATAGTGGAGCCAGAGAACTGCACTGGACTAAAAGTGATTGACCGCCCCGAGAAACTTTAAAACCTGGAGAGAAAAATATTATCAATAATACTTTGGTGCCACCAGAAAAACTTTTGTTGCCACCTCCCCATATCAAATTGGGGTTGATTTGTGAAATCACTGCAGAAGGATGGAGACTTGTTTTAAATATCTATGTACAAAATTCACGAAGCTGTCAGAACGAAACATTTTTTTTTTTTTTTTTTTAACTTTTAATCTTTATTCACACCTGTTAATTAATATAGATAATAGTAACAACCAGTGAATTTGCTGCCAATAAATTATAATAATGGCATGAGAGGCATGAGGGGGAGCATTACCCAGCGGCATCTCCTCCTGGGTTGAATGTTACTAGGTTTGATCACTAGACGAGGAGGTCCCTCATCCAGCTCCTCTTCAGCCTTCTACGGGCGGTACCTGGCATCGCTGTTGTGGCTATGTCATTAATGAGTGAGTTGGGGTGTCCTTGTAATTTGTCATGGAATCTTTTGTAGTGGGTTCGTATGTGTTCGTCGACAGTCGGTATGTGTAGGTCGGTGTGTAAAGTTATGTTGCTAACATACCATGGTGCTTTAGTGATTGTTCTGAATGTTTTTGCCTGAAAGATTTGTAGTTTGTTAATATGTGTCTTTTTTGCCGTCCCATATATTTGTGATGCATAGGTCCAAATAGGTTTCAGTAAGTAAGTGTAGGTGTTTAATTTCTGTCTTAGTTTTAGTTTTGAAAGAAGTGAGTAAAGAAGTTTTAATCTTTGGTTTAGAGTTTTCCTTTTTTTCTTAATATATGGACCCCATGTCATCCTTCGATCAAATGTCAAACCAAGGTAGTGTACTGTGTCTTTCTGTGGTATCTGTGTATTGTCAAGGAAAACAGGAGGACACGTTTCACGTCGAAGAGTAAAGGTTATGTGCTGTAATTTGTCGTGATTTAGTCGGATTTTCCAAAGTTTAAACCAGTCATGTAATTTTGTCAAATAATGTTGAAGGTTCTGTGATGCATGGGTTGGATTTTCGTGCCTTGTTAGGATTGCTGTGTCGTCAGCGTATGTTGCTGTTAAAATTTCAGGGCTGCAAGGAGTGTCGTGTGTGTACGTAATGTAGAGTAATGGGGCGAGCACGGAACCTTGAGGTACTCCTGCTGCGATTGACCGTATAGAAGACATCTCTGAACCCTGTCTAACGGAGAATAATCTGTCAGTAAGGAAGGATTGGAGAATAAGATAGTAGGTAGGTGGAAGTATTATCTTGAGTTTATAGAGAAGTCCCTGGTGCCACACTCTGTCGAACGCTTGAGCAACATCCAGAAATACACCAGTCGTATATAATCAGAACGAAACTTGAAAGAGGTAGTTTTCCAGTGAAAACTACGGGTCAGTACCCCGACATAAGATATCTTTTTAGCGACACCCTCTTTGTGGAACGTATAAATGCGAAGGAAAAAGAAGCTTCGGTATCGTTCAAGGATGTAGTACGAAAGTTTTTGGGAAATGCTAAAGATCCTGACTACAAAACCATTGTTCAACGTAGCTCAAGGCTGCAAGATGAGCTTGAAGGTCCATTTTATACACTCTCACATAGACCATTTTCCTGAAAACCTGGGAGCTTACAGTGAAGAACAGGGGGAGCGTATTCACCAGGATATCCGCGATATCGAGAGACGGTACCAAGGAAGATGGGATATCACTATGCTTGCAGACTACTGTTGGATGCTTAAGCTGGAAACTAAGGAAGGAAATCGGAAAAGGACACGGCGAAGTATCAAGAAAAAGATGAAATTTTCATCTTTCATAAAAAAGATGAATAAGTATATTTATATTATTTATGGATTGTAAAAAATATTATTCAAAATTTTAATCTATATAAATAAAGATGAAATTCTGTTTGTTTTTTCTTTATAGAAATCCAAACAGTTAGTCCTAAATTCTCCAAATTTTGCTCAATGGTTTTTTGATACCAAGTGCGAACACCTGTCCATATTAAAATTGCATAACCTCAGCCGATCTTCAGCTGATATTCTTTATTGTTATAAAAATCGTTATGATCTCGCTTTACATTGGTTTTTTACATTAGAAAAATGAAATTCCCCGGGTGAAACCGGGAAATTCTGTTTGTTCTTTATAAAAATCCTTACCGTTTGTCCTAAATTCTCCAAATTTCGCTCATTGGTTCTTTGATACCAGGTGCGAACACCTGTCCATATTAAAATTGAATAACTTCAGCCAATCTCTGGGTATATTCTTTATTGTTATAAAAATCGTTTTGATCTCGCTTTACATTGGTTTCTACGAAATCGACCGTTTGAGTCGATAAAAGTCTCACTTTATAGATTTTATAAATTTAAAAAATGAAATTCTCCAGGTGAAACCGGTATATACAGCTAGTTTTTAATAAACGAGTGCTTTTACCAATTTCTGGTGTTTGAATTTGCAAAAATCCCTTACGTGATAGAACAAAAATTGGCCATCAATTCTGAAATCAACGCATTTTAAAACATATAATTTAGTAAAAATATCTCATGCAGCCGACAAAACTTTTTTTTTTGCAGACCTGTGTTATTACCGAATTATTTCCTGAACGATTTCTAAATAAAAAATAAAATCTGGTGCTGTGATAGTATTAGTAGCTGCGATTTCAGGTTCAAATGGTTTATAGTTTTTGAGCTAGGCTGTTCACACACTCACACACCACCAGATGTTCTGTTCAGTTAATGGATTAATGGAATTAATTGTTTAATGGTAATTATATGAAGTTTTCAACAACTACTACATAGAGAATTATAAAATCAGAAGACTTAGAGTATTATGCTTGCATTGCCGAACTATCACAAGTAAAAACTATTATTTAATAATAAAAAATGTAGTGTACTTTAAAGATCAAATACAAACAAAAATAAGTAAATGAATGTGGGAAAATGTGTCACTTTGACAATAGGAATTTAACAAAAGATGTCAATTTCTAATCAAAGTAAGTTGGTAAATGAAAGTT
The DNA here is from genome assembly GCA_911387785.2 of Aelia acuminata. Taxonomy (NCBI): domain Eukaryota; kingdom Metazoa; phylum Arthropoda; class Insecta; order Hemiptera; family Pentatomidae; genus Aelia; species Aelia acuminata. Next base: position 228,409,262 of record OU426978.1, read on the forward strand.
GTATGTTGAGCGCATCGCACCTGATTTTTTTTCTTGTGTATCCGACAAAAAAGTGAGGAGCTTTTACTTACCATGTTTTCCATAGTTTTTCGCAATTCATCTTTTGCTAGGATCACACATATGTCGTACATTCCCATCGAAGTAATATCGAGTTTAGATATTTTTTGAGAATGATGTTGAGTTTAAAACTTTTCAGATTAGTATCTTGATAAACTCACTCGAGTTCTAGCTAATATTTTTTTAAAGTTTTATGTAGTGCCATCCTCGAATATATATACATAAAATCTAATTTAAGTAAATAAAAAATTGGAAAGTATCTATAGAATAAATATCTCAAAGGTCTTCAAGTGTATACCATTGAATTTATTTATGCTGAATTACAGAAGAAGAATATGACTAAGTAATGAGGCTGTTAGAAATAAAAAAAAAATAAAATAACATAATATCATTTAAATTTAATGTTCACCATTTACAAAGGATCATATTTCATCATTTGAATTAATAATAAATATTTATAGGTACTGTTTATAGTATTAATCATAAATGCCATAATTATGGTATTCCATGAAATTATTTTTTTTTTCAATAAAATTCAATTTATTGATAAGATACATAAAAATTTTACATTTATTATTAATAAAGAATATTGTATTCACATGATATGCATTTTTGTGTTATTCAATGATATATGGCTGCCTCTAGATGATTTCATGCAGAAAGAAATTTATTTAATACAAAATAATTCTTATTAATTGCAAAAACATGCGTAAACAACATACAATAAAAGGTATTTTGGTTTATGAAATCTCAAAGATATTTATGACATAAGTAATTAATATATATATATCATAAAAATATTAATTATAAATATCAAATAATTGATTATTTATTCGTTGTAAATTCAACATATAAAACAACATAACATATATATAATAAATAACATACATAATAAATTATAAACAGATATAATAAATTAAGTTTATAATTATCATATAACTATTAACAAATTTACAGTAGAACAAAAATAAATAATTTATGTAAAATAATAAAAGTTAAGTTAACAAGAGTTTTATTGTTTATTTAATGGTTTATAAAATATACTAAATCTTATAATAACATAGGTACAATTTAAATTTTACTTACTTTTATTTATGCATATTATTTATCGCTACAATATATTCAATTTTTATTTATTTTAGATCAAACTAAAAGAATATTTATTTTGAACCAACCTAATTACTAACATAGATAAGTGGTACCAAAAATGTTCCTAAATTTAATTTAAAAATTACAAAGTAAAAGGTTAGATTTAAGAATAATGAAGATTTTCAAGGTTGTTAACACGTTCACGCCGGTGTGTACCACCAGTGGCTCACACTTGACTGCGTCATCGGGCGGCGTGTACCACCGGTGGCTCACACTAGAATGCCGCCTCTGCCAAATAATTAGATAATATAGTTACAAATAACACTTTGTCTGCCGAAAAAGAATACCTGAGTGTCTCGCTCTCGTTTCGACACAATTTTAATATTTAATTCTCTGACAAGAGAACAGTTACTCGATTTCATGTCAGCCGAAGTGTTAAGAGAGTAGAAATAATTTCTATATAGCTGAAAATTAAAATAATGAAAATTTAACGTAAATTAATTTATTTTTATATTTATATTCATATACAATCTTGATAATCCGGCGGTTGGTTACTCCGGCACGTTCGGTAATCCTGCGGTATGGGGGACACCCAAAAGGAGAGGAACTTGATCGCAGGACCATTAAGTTCAAGACCTCTACATGCCCTCAAACACGAAACCTCTTGCAGCCTATGGATCAAAATGTAATCCAGCAAATAAAAATTAATTAATTAAAATCTCCACATTCGGACATAATAAAACAACCGGATCATTCAGTTTGTGAAAAAAACCACTAAAGACGTCGTTATAAATTTAGCTCACAGCTGGAATAAAGTGAAAACGGGCACCATTAAGTGTTCATGGAAAAAGATCTGGCCAAATCCTCTTGTTAAGAGTTGATTACCTCTTGTTTGGACTTTAAATGGGTGATTGACGATTATGGCGAAGGTGACTCCTCAAGCTCGACTCTACAATTGTATTTAGAGTTTTTTACATGAATTTCCCAGTAAATGTGAATTGAGCGTTAACCTATCAAATGAGGACATCAAAGAATGGCTTCAAAGCCAAACGAAGAAAATTTTCAATCCCTATCTGACGACGAAATCCTCACCCAAATTCGGTCCACGGCAGAACAGGAAGATTGCGATGATCAGGATGTTTTAACTCACCGTACTGCAAGCAACAACGACGCATTCAATGTTTGCACAAAATGGTTAATGCTCAAAAGGTTTTCAAGAGTGCATTTTCGATAAAATATTTAAAGCAAAAAAGCAAAAAAATAAATAATGCTTATATATATATATATATATATATATATATATATATATATATATATATATATATGTATATAATATTATATTATAGTAAAAATATTACATTATAATACGTTTTTTATTTTACTTCCGATAATCCGGAAATTATTGATAATCCGGCGGTTGTCTGGTCCCATATGTGTCGGATTATCAAGATTGTACTGTACTTATAACCGTATAAATATTTATTTTTGAATAGCAATTATAGTTAATAGCGTATTATAAACATAACTAGTAGGATAGTAGTTTTTATTGATTATTTTATTATTGTTGGATTGCCAATACTGCATAATGCCCTGGATTAGCTCTCACCCGATAGAGCGAAAAGCATTAAAAAGTCCCAGCGTGAACGTGTTAAAATATAGTCCATTTTAGCCATCTAGTGTATAAGCATTGTCTCGTCTGTTCGCCTAAAAGTGCTTTTACACAGCGCGAACCTCACCCACAGTCCCGAACACTGTTTGGCTGATCTAAATAAGATACGTACTTGAAGAGATACTTTGTTTGTACGGCCTCTTGTTCGAGGATAGCGCTAGTGTCTCTTTGCAGTTAGTAAAGTTAAGTTGCTAGAACTTCTTTTAGCATTTTCTGACGTTGGTCATAACTAGAGAGCTCGGATTCCCGTGCAATTGCATCTTTTTATTGGTAAGTCAGAATAAAGCGAACTCATGCCTACTTATCCGAATCAAGCCTAATGGGATGTTGGGCCTAATGAAGTTTTATACTGCACGAAATTGCACGTTTTGGGGTTTACTGCACGAAAATGCACGTTTTAAAGTTTTTTCCGGACGAAATTGCATCATTTGATATTTTGAACAAAAAAAACATGACAAATTTTGATTTTCTTAAATACACATCAAAACAATAGTTGAAAAATATATGTGAATATCAAAGAAAAAAAATAAAGGGAACTTGGGAGATGTAAACCAACACAAACCTCCGATTTCCCAGAAATGAGGGTTCAGTGGTTCCTGGATGTTTACATTTTGTTTCTCAATTCCCATCGTTTTGTCAGTATCAAACTAGCTTCTGTCGAGTGTATTGTTACTTAAAATGCCTAAAATGGGAGCAAGTGTGTCTTCGAAGACTGCGGGATGGATTGAAAAATGTCCTGAACTCAATAGGCATGGTTTTGTAGCGTTATGTAAATCTTGTGATAAAAAATTGGATTTTAGAGGAAATCACAAATTGATACTCACTGTAGCACTAGTAAGTATTTAATTTTTTATAACCCTAGAACGGTAACAGGAGTAGTGCGTGCCACCAGAGTCATTTAAAAATCCTTTTTTAAGATCTCCTTTTATTTCCAATATATGTAATTACAGCTCAAATGCGAGCGTTTTACTCTTTATACCACATCTTGTTACTATTTTAAGTAAATATTTTATATTCTGATTTTTTTTTTTTACCGGAAATATTTTTAAATATAGAATTAGAAAAAAAAGAGCAATTAATTATCAAATTAGAAACCATTTTGTTGAATCCAACCATTCAATCTGATTAGGCATTTATTAGATCGAATTGAGCAGCTTTGCCGGTTGCTATAACAGAACTTGAGGAGAAAAATCCTTCTCTATATGACCAAATAAAAATAGTTGAGGGCGTTGGAAAGTCATTGGAAACAATCAAGAGCGAAAAAGGAATTATCATTTACGAAAAATTTCGAAGTATTTTTTATTAAAATATCCTCGATACAAACTTTTAAAAAATTGTAATGATTGCCTGAACGGAAATTCAGTCTCTGTTGAATTTAAGGAGATCCCTAGTTGCTGAATCGCTATAAATATTGTCCCCTAACTATTGTAGAAGTTTAGATATCTTTTTCTAAATTGAAAGAAAGTTTAAGTGACAGGAGGCACTGTTTTATTTAAAAAAAAAAAATAGAAATGTATTTAGTTATAAACTTTAAAAAAAAAAATAATGATGTGTAGTTACATTTCTAATGTACTCCATTAATTTTTCTTTACGAATAAAAAAATCATTATTTTACCAAAATCAATATTAAATCCAATATTTTAAAAATAATAGTTTTTACTTCAATTTACTCTCCGCTACTTATTTGTTTCAAAATTAACTATATTGTTCACATAAATAATTTAATGCATGAATTTCTAGCAATACATTTTTATTGTATGTTTTTGCACGTTTTAAAGTTTTTATTGCACGTTTTCAAATTTTTACTGCACCGAATTCCGAGCTTCAGTCATAACTAGAGCTCGGATCCCGTGCAATTGCATCTTTTTTTTTGGAAAGTCAGAATAGAGCGAACTCAAGTTACTTATCCGAATCATGCCTAATGGAATGTTTTAATGAAGTTTTATACTGCACGAAATTGCACGTTTTGGGATTTACTGCACGAACATACACGTTTTGAATTTTTATTGCTCGAATTTGCATCATTTGATATTTTGAAGAAAAAATATATTACAAATTGTAATTCTCTTTAATACACATCAAAATAATAGTGGAAAAATAAATGTAAATATCATAGAAAAAAAATAAAGGGAACTTGGGAGATGTAAACCAACACAAACCTCCGTTTTCCCAGAAATGAGGGTTCAGTGGTTCCTGGATGTTTACATTTTGTTTCTCAATTCCCATCGTTTTGTCATTATCAATTCTTACTAAAAATGCCTAAAATGGGAGCAAGTGTGTCTTGGAAAACTACGGGATGGATTGAAAAATATCCTGAACTCAATAAGGATGGTTGTGTAGTGTTCTGTAATAAAAAATTGGATATGAGAGGAAATCACAAATTGATACCCGCTGTAGCACAAGTAAGTACCTATTTTTTTTTAACCCTAGAACGGTAACAGGGGTTTTACGTGTCACAAGAGTGATTTAAAATAAGCCTATTGCATCTGGTGATTCCATAATTTGAGTAGTATTTTTCCTTTTTTTAAGATCTTCCTTCCATTTTTAAGATTTCCAATGTATGTAATTACTGCTCACATGCGAGTATTTTACTGTGTATTTCACATCTTCCACATCATACTGTTCTCATTTTTTTACCGGATTTTTTTCCAAAAATTTTGTATGCTTCAAATATATATCAATAGTATTATAAAAAAGATCCAAAATTCAGTGATTATACCAAAACCAATTTTATAAAAATAATCTGTAAAAATGAGAGTTTCTATTTCAATTTACTCTCCGCTAATTACTTTTTTTCCAAAGTAGCTATTATTTGTTCACAAAAATAATTTAATGCCTGATTTTCAAGAAATATATTTTTATTGCATGTTTTTGCACGTTTTGAAGTTTTTAATGCACGTTTTTGCACGTTTTGAAGTTTTTATTGCACGTTTTCAAATTTTTACTGCACGGAATTCCGAGCTTTAGTCATAACCATAATAAGTCAGAGCAAAACTCAGAACAGCTCCTAGTTCCAAGTCAGCCAATTGTGTTATGAAAAGCGTTGTATTACGCTGCTTGAGCGCGGTCAGACATCATTGATTGCTAGCCTTTTAAAGGTTCCAGTTTAAATAGCTGTTCTTAGTAAGATGGTACGCAGAGGTTTTATCTGGGTATTATCTGTTTGAGGGTGAGTGTGAGTGTAAACACACCATTAGCGTTATGGTACTGTCATATTACAGATGATTGAAGTCTGTATGTATTCATTGAGGTGAAGTAATAATAATAATAATCATAATAATGATTTATTATTTATAAAAAAGAAAATACAAAAAAAAACCCAAAGCATTTACGGCTAGGGACGTACCCGTCAGCCGGAGTGGTGTTGACATAGCAAGAGAAAAATAAAATAAAATAGAAATAGAATCTCAATTGCAAAATTAATTTCACTACTTATAAAAAATAATAGTATATAGTATTTACAACAGAAAAAATGCCTATACAAAAAACAAATTAATATTTTCTTTTAAATTTTACAGAAAATAATGTATAAAAGAAAAAATAAGTGTAATAGTAAAAGATGGTATGAAGCTGAAAAGAAATTAAAAAAAAAAAAAAAATACGAGGTAAAAGAGAGGCATACAATGACTAAATATAATTTGTTAATAATTAAAGTTAAACATAATAATGAAATACTTGTTATGAAAGTAATGCATACCTTCATTAATTAAACTCCTGCACTAAGTTTAACCTATAGAGCCATGCAGAACGAGCTATAGATATCAGGTCTCTGCAAGTATTGGAGTTCAGCAAATCACGGAGAGATTGCACAGTCAGGTCACAAAATGAACTTATTTATTTGACAGTGAGGGTAGGTGAAGTAAATAATTATTATGAAATTTTAAAATATTATTTTTTTTTTTAAAACAGCCTCAGTTGACTAGAAAATGATAATTATTTTTCAAATATAAATAAATAAATAGATAGGATAAACTCAGTCCGCCTTCGACAACTAGCGCCTCCCAAGGAAGCGGATGTTGGTGAAGATGGCTCGCGCTGGCCTCCTCCTGTTGCAGAAGTGCACCGTGCGGTCCAGGTTACCTGAGCGAGCATCGTGGAGTGCCATCAACAGGTGGAAGACGTCCTGCCTGGAGGGAGTGCAGAGGTAGCTGTCTGGCTCGTAGGTCCTGCCGTTCTGCCGCTTCCAGGGGTAGCGGCGGTAGTACCGCGACCTCTTCTCGGGCAGGTAGATCAGCGGAAGGGGTGCGGTGTCGTCCGTCAGCAAGGAAGTCAGGTAGGTGGACAGCTCTTCCGGGTCAGAGATCTCTTCCGCCTCTCCGAGTTCTGAAGGGACTGCAAGCAAACATTGGTATTATAAATGCATAGAATGTTTAAGCATAATAACACAGCATAGAAAGATAGAATGCATAACTCTTCAATACTAGTAGACATTTTGCCCATGTCTTATTTGAGACAAAGTTGATCGAGACAAACATTGTAATTAGTTAATGAAAATTTACGTGTGCGTGAGCTAACTATAGGCGAGCGCAAGCGACGGTGCTGCAGCTCAGAGGAACTAGAAGGAACTAGAGAAACGGGGATAGAAGCCGTGCGATTACCTGGGATTCATAGGGTTTTTTGCCGTTTTTAATTTATTTTTCCATAATTAAAACCCGAATGAGCAAAAAATTATTTGAAAAATGTCTAATAGGTATTGCTCGGTCCCTCAGTGTTCTTCAAAAAAATCTAAAGATGTGTCATTCCATTTGTTTCCAAAAAATAAAAAGCTTCTTAAAGAGTGGATTGTAAAATTAAGAATAGATAAGCCTGTTTCAAAACATATGACGATATGTAGTCTTCATTTTAAAGAAAGTGACTATGTTTATCCAGGTAAATATTAGTATTTGACATTTTATTATTCCAAAATGTTGGTTTTATGCAAATAACATTGGGACCATGGTGTCATAAATGTTTTTCTTTTTTAATTTTCCCCATTTTTGTCTTACATCCGTTGTGCTTAATTGTTCCAAGTTTTCAAAGCGAAGCCTGAAAGTTTTAACAAATAAATAAATAATATGACAAAGAATCTAAGCTGTCATAACAATGATTGTATGAATAGGTAATTAATGTTATTACTAACCGAAAAACGTAGAGTAAAGTTACAATGATGTGTTTGCATTTACCAGAACTACCAGCTTTACACGTAAAATTACAAGAAAATTGCTTATTATTATTAACCTATTAATTTGATGGGGCAGTCCTTTAAGATCGCTTGTTTGAAGGCACAAGGCTTGTAAAAGAACTGTTTTTTTACTTCTAGATATTATTCCACATGTTATTATGTGGTTTGCATCAAGAATAGCCTGCCCTTCAATTAATGGTCTCTTAAAATTACCAACTATCTCTATTACATCAACTAAGTCTATCCCCGTTCTTTCCGACATTTTGAAAATGCTACTAGCGCACCCTATAGTCGTCGATTGCGCCCGCCTATAACGCGAGAGCGACTAGTTGGCGATAGTGGTAGTTCCTGGTGAGGTCGGAGAAAACCCTCCCCCCCCCCTCCTTTATCTTTAGTCTTACCTAATAAAGATTTTTGAACTAATTACCTATGCGAGAGGTAATTAGTCACGAAGAAAAAACCGTATTAATTACGGTTCGAAAATTTAAGTTAGCGAGAACTAACTAGAGCTCGCATTGCCAAAGTTGGTCGCAGTAGTCAAGGGAGGGGGGGGGGGACGTATTTATAATACCTACATTGGTATTATAAGTAAGTACATAATGGTCCTTACGATACAATTACCAAGAAATGACAGGTTTCTTATTTTATAAATTTATAAAATAAGATAGTGAAAAGAAGATAGTGTGCTATATCCATGGATCCTTTTCCTGAAGACACACGCGTCTCATCTGACTCCCCACTTCCAGATTCTGCAAAGATCATGTGATACTTGCTATTAGTCGCACTCTATCAAAATGCTACATATTTCATCCAACCAATGAATGTGGCCATCTTTAATTGTCTAAAGGGGCACTGGAAAAGTGAATTTCATCATTGGAGAGTCTAAAATTGTGCAAGCCCAACATAAAAAAAACGAAACTTATGGCCATTACGAAAATCTAATTATCATACTTACTTAACTGGGTGATCTCATTTTTCGTTCAAATATGTTTCTTTGTCTCATTTAAGCTTTTTTTTTGTATAAAATAATTAAATTGTGGAAATTTTATTTTGTTTCCAATGTGAATTAACTAGTTTATAAATAAAAAAATATTAATTTTTATTGCAGTCCTTATTACCTATTAAAAATTATAGGATATCAAAAATTAATAAAGCTTCAACTTTAGAACAACAAATGTCAATTTTCCAACCCTTCACATTTTGATGTGTCAACTATTGGTTCATTTTAGTAGTTTCTAAGAAACCATTCTTTATAAAAACCGTAAATGTAGACCATAGGATATTGTATTCCTAGTTTTCTAGAGGGATTGGCATAATTAAATTCATAACAAAGATTATCCTAAATCAATATATTGGTAAACAGAGTCAATGTTATAATTTTTTTACCTTAAACTGTCAACTATTGGTATAGTTACCCTCACATTTCCGTATAAAAGGAAATAAAAAAAAAATTATAATAAAGAAGATTTACAGGATAGGAGATGTAGAAAATACACTCCAGCTTCGAGGGCAGGTCAAAAAGATCTCGGCCTGACAATGAAGTAGGGAATTAATATAAAGGACTAATCCCTTATCGTGTTTACCTATTCAATAGTTATATGTACACAAACTTTTATAATCCTACTGTCTCTTGTCTATTATTTATAATAATTTTAGTTTTACCAGTTTGCTCTTGCCATTAACATGAGTAACATTGAGTACAGAGCTGTGATGAAATTTTTAGTTAAAGAGCCCTTAAATAAATAGCCTATATATATACATATATATATAAAGCCTTTAAAAATGTTTGAACGTCAACAAATTTGTGACAACAGACACTATCTTTAATAGGACTGTCCAGATCCTAGACTAAGCCAATGGCATCGATATCGTGGGACGGTCCTTTCAGGCACTCAAGGAAACATTTATTATGGCCTTAGATGCTTCAGATAGGAGACTGCGTCTAGGAATAAATCTGGAAAAGACCAATTTCATGGTATCAGGCGAGAGGGTTTATCAGAAGGAATAGTTTATCATAGGAACCTACCACTTCGAAAAGGTAGAGGAATTTGTCTGTCGATTAAAAGGAGGATAATGATGGCGAACAGAAGCTTCTTCGGATTTAGGCCACCTCTTCCGAAGTCCTTATCTCACGAAGATAACTAAAGTAAGGTTTTATAAAACCCTGATCCGCCCCGTCTTGATCTATGGCTCTCTGAGACTTGGACCATCTCGAGTTCTGACCAGCAGAGGCTCCTTGTTTTCCAGAAAAAAGTTCTGCGCCGAATCTACGGTCCAATAAAAGTAGGCGGAAATTGGAGATTACGTAACAACTTGGAGCTTCAAACGCTCTAAGGGCAGCCGTAAATTATTAGAGTCATAGAAGGCTTAGATGGGCTGGACACATTGCCAGAACAGAGCTTTCCAAAAAGAATGATGTCCGACAAAATCTATGGGTTGAGAGGTGTCGGAAGACCTAAACTTCGGTGAAAGATGGAGTCGTAAGGGATTCAAGACATCTTCTAGGCGCTCGGAATTGGATTGCGGCTGCGCAGGATAGGGAGCGATGGGGCAATCTTCTTAAGGAGGCCCTGACTCACTAAGTGGGTTGTTGCGCCAATGATGAAAAATTTTGTTTTGTGGGAAGAGAATTCTTTTTTTACTTTCACTTACCTATATATGAAATATATAGTAAGTGGAAGTATTGCGATCGTGAAAAATTTCGACTTCCGGTTTTCAACGGAAATACACGTTTTGGGGTCCCCTGAGTCGAAATGACCAAGTCCCGCGAAATGGTCTGTGTGTGTGTGTGTGTGTGAACAGACTAGCTCAAAAACTATAAACCATGCGATCCTGAAATTGGATATTTAGTGTAGGTATATGCCCGCGATGTGACAGCGTAAATTTCATCAAAATTACTTAAAGGGAGGGGGTACTTTACTTAATAACTTTTTAGGTTTTTTTCGATTTTCTCAAAAACGGCTCTAACGATTTTGATTAAACTGAGTATTTGATGTATTAATATGCCCCAGATATGACTGTAAAAATTTTATCAAAATTGATTAACCGGAGGGGGGTACTTTACTTAATAAATTTTGTATCATTTTCACGTGTCTTTTTTTTATTTACTCATAAACGGCTTTAACGATTTTGATCAAACTGGGTATTTGATGTATGCATACGCCAAAGATGTGATAGCCAACATTTCATCAAAATTGATCAACTGAAGGGAGGACTTTACTTAATAAATTTTGTATCATTTTCACGGTTTTTTTTTTTTATTTACTCAAAAAACGGCTTTAACGATTAACAAAAATAAGATATGAATGTAGAAAAATGTGTGACTTTGGGAAATGATATTTAACAAAACACGTCAATTTCTAATCTAAGTAATTTGGTAAGTGAAAGTTGTGTGTTGCGCGCACGCACCAGATTTTTTTTTTCTTAAATTCATTTTTATATCCGCGCCCGTCAACTAAATATAGATAATCAGCAGATATGACCGTATACAATTGCAAATGATAACATGTCAGGCATGGGAAAGGATGGCACCGAACAGTACCTCTTGTCTGGCTTCATTCAGTTAAAGAAGGAGATCTCTCATCCAATGTCTTTTTAATCTCCTCCTCATATTCATGGGCATTTTATTAGTGGCCATGTCTCTTATTAGTAGGTTTATATGTCCATGTAGGTTAGTGTGGAAACGTTTTAAAGAGTCTTGATGTGTTGGTCGACTGTTAGCATATGGAAGTCAGTATGTAAGGTTTGATTAGTCGCGTACCAAGGTGCTTTTGAAATGGGTCGTAATAATTTTGACTGAAAGGTCTGGAGTTTTTGTAAATGTATTTTTTTAGCAACGCCGTAAATCTGTGAACAGTATATCCATATAGGTTTAATTAAGTATGTTGTTCGTATTTAGTTTTTGTCTCAGTCTTACTTTTCAGGATTTAGAAAAAAGTGGGTAAAGCAGCTTTAGTCGTTTGTTTATAGTTTCCCTTTTCATTGCAACGTGCGAGCCCCATGTCATCCTTCTATCGAGGGTTAGTCCGAGGTATTGTATTGTGTCTGTTTGTGGAATTAGGACATTTTCGATATAAATTGGAGGAAAAGTATTTTTCCGGAGATTAAAAGTAATATTTCACCAGTCATTTAATTTATGTAAGTGGTTTTGTAAGGTTAGTGAAGCATGTGACGGATCTTGATGTTTTGTTAGTATTGCTGTATCGTCTGCGTAAGTAGCGGTCAAGGTCTCATTACTTCCTGGTATGTCATGGGCACAATGTAGAGTAGGGGGGCCAGTATTGAACCTTGTGGTACCCCCGCTAGGACTGGACGAATTGAAGAAATTTCTGATCCCTGCCGAACGGAGAAAAATCTGTCGTAAAGGAAGGATTGAAGAATGAGATAGTAGGTGTACGGTAGTATGTTCTTGAGTTTTAAGAGAAGACCCTGGTGCCAAACTTTTTCGAATGTCTGAGCAAAATCCAAAAACACACCAAACTTCACCATTAAAAATCTAAATCTATTATTGATAGTCTATAAGATATTTTACGTACTGCTGTCAGAAAAGTCCATCGTTTCGTCCATTTCTTGAGGATATGTGAAGCCAAATGTGAGAGAGCAGCATAGAACCACTACAAGGATATGCATTGTGCTGATCAAGTACGTCTGAAACAAAGGAAAAACAAATCTTAAATTTTAAAGCATGTTTTAGTTTTATTTAAAGATTTAATTTTATAAAGAATAACCAATATTACTTGTTTGTTTAATGTGAACCCTAAATTTTGTATATCCAGGTAAATAGAGGATAGGGATCTTTAATTGACCATTACCCACCTTTAGAATAAATTAATTCATATTTTTTTTGGATTACCCTTAGCTTTAATTATCTCCCCGAGCCTATTGGGCATTGCAGAAGCTGATTTGAAGTTACAGAAGTCTGTATCTTGGACCATTCTTCGTGGACATTCGCGGGAGCAATCGACTACAGGGTGAGCTTGCAGGTTTGCAAAATGTTGGAAGGAGGGGGGATAGACATAGTTGATGTGATAGAGATAATTGATAATTTTAAAAGACCATTAATTGAAGGTCAGGTTATTCTTGATGACATAATTAAATGTGGAATAGTATCTAGAAGTAAAAAAACAGTTATTTTACAAGCCTTGTACCTTCAAACAAGCGATCTTAAAGGACTGCCCCATCAAATTAATAAGTTAATAATAATAAGCAATTTTCTTGTAATTGTACGTGTAAAGCTGGTAGTTACGGTAAATGCAAACACATCATTGCAACTTTACTCTACGTTTTTCGGTTAGTAATAACTTTAGTTACCTATTCATACAATCATTGTTATGACAGCTGTCATTTTCATGACAGCTTAGTTTTGTTGTTATATTATTTATTTATTTGTCAAAACTTTCAGACATCGCATAGAAAACAAGGAAAAGTTAAGCACAGCGGATGTAAGACAAAAATGTGGAAAATTAAAAAAAAGAAAAACAAATCTATGGTCCCATCATGACTCTATGGTCCCATCATGACTCTATGGTCCCAATCATCAAATCAGTAAAATTTCAAATACTAATATTTACCTGATAAATATATTCACTTTCTTTAAAATGAAGACTGCATATCGTCATATGTTTCGAAACAGGCTTATCCATTCTTAATTTTACAGTGTACTCTTTAAGAACCTTTTTATTTTTTGGAAACAAATGGAATGACACATTTTTAGATTTCGCGAAGAACACTGAGAGACCGAGCAATACCTATTAGACATTTTTCAAATTTTTTTTTTCTTTTTTCTTTGGTTTTAATTATGGCAAAATAAATTAAAAACCCTATGAATCCCAGGTACTGTCCCGTCATCTATCCCCGTTCCTCTAGTTCCAGTCAAGAAGCAGCACCGTCGCTTGAGCCCGCGAATTCTTCTAAAGTTTTTCCTTGGAGTTTATTGGACTCAGGATTTGTGGTTTTAAATAGTCCCCTAGATGTTCAATGGGATTCATGTCAAGAGACTGAAGAGACGGATTGACCAATTTTGGAGAATCGCAAAAGAAACAATTTCGTACAATTAGACTGGTGATTTCGTTGATAGAAATGGAGCTTACACCTCAGTGCTAAGATGTCCGAAATTGTTTTTTTTTTTTTTTTTTTTTTGTTAAATAAAAATAAAACCAAGTAATAAAACACGTTTGACTGAAAAATCCTGATAATTTATCGGCCTGTCTTAAAGAAAATTTGACCATTACATGCCTCTAAATTGAACGCATATACGAAAGAGAGAGAGAGAGAAATTGGAAATAACCGCTGGTAAAGGGTTGCCATAAGGTACAGCGGGGGGGGGAAAGAAGGAAGAGAGAGAGAGAGAGAGAGAGAGAGAGAGAGAGAGAGAGAGAGAGAGAGAGAGAGAGAGAGAGAGAGAGAGAGAGAGAGAGAGAGAGAGAGAGAGAGAGAGAGAGAGAGAGAGAGAGAGAGAGAGAGAGAGAGAGAGAGAGAGAGAGAGAGAGAGAGAGAGAGAGAATATTTTTATTATTGAAAGATTTACAAAATAAGTGATGGTTTTGTACATGTTTTCGGATTATTCATCCTTCCAATCCAATGTTAATTTACATGACTGGTTTGTGGTGCAATAAAATAAATATATAACAATTTTTCGTATGTGAACAGTAGGAAGAAATTAAAAATCTACATAAAAAATTAGCAATGTACTATTTTTGGCCTTCTTAGAGAAATCTTAGAAGCTAACTTGGACAAACCGTGCTTTGTAGTAAAATCTACCTTCACCAAGGCCATATCGATTTAACCGGCTAGCGTAGCCAGGAGTTTATTTTAGCTCTATCTTCGTGTGAGCCACCAAGCGGAAATGATTTTCGTCAAAGTCGGTAGTCGAGCAGTGAATGGAGGCTTTTGTGATCAAGGAGGCCGGGTAAAGGAAGCTATGACGGAAGAGTTGTATCGTCAGGTCATAAAGATATTATTTATAGAATATATCATTCATAAAATGATAAAGTTTTCCAAGCCTTATACGAGAAAGCAAGAAAGTTAAGATGGACAGGAAATGTAGCTCGAGGCAGTCCAACAGGAAATGCCTACGAAGGGAGGTCAAAAAGTTCTCGGCCTGACATAGTAGGGAATGAACTGAAAACACAAACCGAATATTACTTTTGAATGTAATGTCCCTCGATATTTATACACTTTTCACACCTATTTATTAATTTTTCTAAACCCCCCCAAATAATAACTATCTCTTTAACTTTAAATCACCTCCCCTGAGCTCCATTTTGTGGTTTGGTAATAGAAAGTAGTCACAAGGGGCTAGATTTGGGCTGAAGGGTGGATGGTTGATCACATCAAAGCCCGAGGTGTCAATCACTTGACGAGAGGTGTGCACAGGGGCATTGTCATGAAGCAGCATTACTCTCCCTCCTCTGCTTGATTGATTCTCTTAAACGGGTCAAAACATTACAATAGAATTCTCTTCTGAATGTCTTTTTATTCAATCATCAGGATTCCTTCTGAATCCCAAAAAATTGTAGCTTTGATTTTTCCGGCCGAGTGGGTGACTTTAAACTTGACAGGTGGCTTTTCACAGTGCTACAGCAAGGAGATGAGTCCCCATACACATTCCTAACGGCTTTATGCCTTTTTTAAACTAAAAATTTCATCACAGCTCTGTACTCAATGTTACTGGCAAGAGCAATCTGGTAAAACAATAGTCTCGGTTCATCACAAACAATAGTCTGTCATTAAAGGCGTACTGCGTATGCGTCGGCTCAACGTGTTTTATGAGTTGACAAAAAAATTTTCTTTGCTTCTCCGGTATATGTTTACTTGATTTTTTTACTTTCACTTACCTATATATGAAATATATAGTAAGTGGAAGTATTGCGATCGTGAAAAATTTCGACTTCCGGTTTTCAACGGAAATACACGTTTTGGGGTCCCCTGAGTCGAAATGACCAAGTCCCGCGAAATGGTCTGTGTGTGTGTGTCTGTGTGTCTGTGTGTGTGTGTGAACAGACTAGCTCAAAAACTATAAACCGTGCGATCCTGAAATTAGGTATTTAGTGTAGGTATATGCCCACGATGTGACAGCATAAATTTTATCAAAATTACTTAAAGGGAGGGGGTACTTTACTTAATAACTTTTTACGTTTTTTTCGATTTTCTCAATAACGGCTCTAACGATTTCGATTAAACTGGGTATTTGATGTATTAATATGCCCGAGATATGACTGTAAAAATTTCATCAAAATTGATTAACCGGAGGGGGGATTTTACTTAATAAATTTTGTAACATTTTCGCGTGTTTTTTTTTATTTACTCTAAATTGGCCTTAACGATTTTGATCAAACTGGGTATTTGATGCATGTATATGCCCAAGATATGACTGTAAAAATTTCATCAAAATTGATCAACCGGAGGGTGACTTTACTTAATAAATTTTGTATCATTTTCATGTGTTTTTTTTTTATTTACTCAAAAACGGCTTTAAAGATTTTTATCAAACTGTGTATTTGACATATGTATATGCCAAAGATGTGACAGCCAACATTTCATCAAAATTGGTCAAACGGAGGGGGCACTTTATTTCATAACTTTGTTTCCAATTTTTACCTTTTTTTCGATTATCTCGAAAACGGCTTTAATGATTTTGATCAAATTTGTCATGTTAAATGAAAATTAGGTGTTCAATAATATCAGGTAAGTTTTATCAGTATTCAAATTTTTGGAGGGGGCTTAAATGGGGAAGGGGCCTTTTTTGTTTTCCTATAAAGTATCTTTGTTTTAGCTTACATTAAGAAATTAACTGTCTCTCATCACGCCTAAAAATAGGAAATGGCTAAATATAATATATGAAAAAAATCAAGTAAACAAATGCAGGAGAAAAAAAGAAATATATTCCGTCAACTCGTAAAACACCTTGAGCTCACGCATGCACCATACGCCTTTAATGACCAACCAATGCGTTATAATTAAGATGTTCTGTTCATTTAATGAGAATTATTTGCTTCATGGGAACTAAATGAAATATTCAACAAGTACATAGAGAATTATAAAATCAGACGACTTGGAGTATTATGCTTGCATTGCCGAATTATCACAAGTAAAAACTGTTATTTAATAATAAAGGAAATTAGTGTTGTTTTTTTTGAGCAAATGAAAACAAAAATAAGAAATGAATGTGGAAAAATGTATAACTTTGAGAAGTGGCAATTAACAAAACACATTAATTTCTAATCTAAGTTGGTAAGTGAAAGTTGTGTGTTGCGCGCACGCACCAGATTTTTCATATTTCATATTAAGCATTTCTTATTTTTAATTAAACCAAAACAAAGTTACTTTATAGGAAAACAAAAAAGGCCCCTTACCCATTTAAGCCCCCTCAGAACATTTACGATAATGATTAAGCTTACCTGATATTAAAGAATACTTGATTCTCATTAAATATGACGAGTTTAAACAAAATCGTTGAGAAAATCGGGAAAAAAATGTAAAAGTGGGAAAAAAGTAATTAAATAAAGTGCTCCCCGATCAATTTTGATTAAATTTTCGCCATCATTTCGGGGGCATATGCGTACATCAAATACCCAGTTTTATCTAAATCGTTAGAGCCGTTTTTGAGAAAATCGAAGAAAACATAAAAAGTTATTAAATAATGTACCTCCTCCATTTGACCAATTTTGATGAAATTTTTGCTGTCACATCGCAGGCATGTACATATACCAAATACTCAATTTCAGGTTCGTACGGCTTATAGTTTTTGTACTAGTCTGTTCACATACACACACACAGACCATTTCGCGGGACTTGGTTATTTTGACTCAGGGGACCCCAAAACGTTTATTACCGTTGAAAACCGGAAGTCGAAATTTTTCACGATCGCAACACTTTCCCTTACTATATATTTCATATATAGGTAAGTGAAAGTAATAGTGAAAGTTTAGTAGAAATTAGTTTATAGTGAAATCTTGTATATACAAAGTAAGTGAAAGTGAAAAGAAGAAATATAGTAATATCTTGTTATACCTAAATTCTGAAATCTATAATGTTCCCTGGCATTGGCCTAGTTGAAAACTTATATTTAAGGGCATCCTCATTTAGCTCAAGGAAGGAATTTTGTGCTCGTTAGAACAACTGAAATAATAATACTCATCCTTGTTCTGATTCGACGTTATTGGTAAAAATAATAATATTTGTGCTTAGTCAATCTATATAAATAAAGATGAATTCTGTTTGTTTGTTTTTTCTTTATAGAAATACATTCCGTTTGTCCTAAATTTTCCAAATTTCGCTCACTTGTTCTTTCATACCAGGTGCGAACACATGTCCATATTAAAATTGCATAACATCAGCCAATCTCTGGTATATCCTAAAGCTTTAGAATAATAATCCATTACTGCCATTTTTTTTGTATTTTTTGATTATAGAATTGTTCACGTTTATTAGAAAAAAGAAATTCGCCGGGTGAAAACGGGATATTTAGCCAGTTTATAATAAAACAAACAAGTAGTTTATAAAAAATATATAAAAGGAATAACGATCTGAATAAAATATTTTGAGTCGAAGTCAAAACATGCTTAAAGTAATATGAAGTGCTAAAAACCTGGAGAAAAACAGGACTTCAGAACATTCCAATGCTTCACGTATTTTTTTTGTTTGACCTATTTTTCAATTATTAAATTTTATGAATTAAACGTATAATTTTTTTATATTAAAAGATAAAAAATTAAAAAAAGATAAACATTTGTTGTTAGTACAAACGTCAATCACTTTAAATATTGCAATAAATAAATATGCATATCGATATTGATTAGCAACTACTATTAATTATAAATTAATAGAAGTTGCCAATTATCTTTTATAAAATAATATTAAATTAACTTTAACGAAATATTATTAAAATTAAATAATAATTAAATAGTACAACTAATTTTTATTTATTTGTCATTTTAATATTTCGTTAAGAACCTTAAAAAAATTGACATTAAAGCAGTATAATTTGTACCTACATGAAGTTACCTATAGTAATAAATTAATTTTATTTTTAAATGATGAAATATCAAATAAAGAATTATTACTATTATTATTATTATTACTATTTAATTAATTAATTTGGAACCGGACAATAGACAACTGTTTCTTTAAGATTCCCTACGATCATAATTAAGAATTTCAGTTAAAAACTTTTTCTTTATATTAACTGCCAATCGAGAAAAGTTTTTGTCTGTAATTCCTCATTATCAATACTATTAATAAATTAACTGATTCAACTATGTATAATTCTAAAATGTTAATTTATTTGGCAAAAAAATATGTATTATTTATTAAAATTAAATAATATAATAATTATTATTTTTGAAACTTTTAGGGGAAAAAATGAAACATATTGAATATTTTCTGTTTTCTTAAATTTGTTTTACAATCCATTTAAAAGACGCTAAAATCTTTGGTTTATATCTAATTTTGCTTATCGTGTTAGCATGATTATCTAAAACTTAACACAAAATTTATAAAAAATTTAAATCAAACTAATATGTTGCATAAAATATGCAATTATATATGTACTTCTACCCACCATTTCTTAAAAAATTAATCAATTTAAAAAACTTAGTATTAGAATTTCGAAAAATTTTAAACAATAAAATAAAATATTTAACTTTGATTAATATTATTATATAATAGTATAATATTTGTTTCCGAGATATGTTTAGAAATTAAAAAAAAAAAAATTTATATGAAAAATTCTTCCTTAAAAGTCCCGGCTGGGCGGGCAGCTCGCAGTGCATGCTGGTCCATTTTAGGAACGAGCTTAGGACTCTGGGGATCGGCCAATAGGAAGCCAGTATTCATTGCTGGTCTCTTTTCTGTTACTTGTGCCATTATACCTACAGGGACTCCAGTTGTCAAGATTGTGAGTGTTAGACTTTTCAAGCCGATATTAAATTATTTTTAGTGCTTCTACTTAAAGTTTCGGAGTTTCCTTGTTCATAATTGTAAGTCTGGTTATTGATTTTCATCCGCACCGGTCTAAAATTCAACTCAGTTACACAGCAAAAAGCCTATCTTTACAAGACATTGTAAACTGAAGTTTTCCCCCCCACAGAACATATTTTAACTATAATCAATTAAATTATTAACTCTATACAATGCACACAAAACACATACATAAACCAGTAATATATATAGTTATTTATTTAAATATTGTGCCTTTATCACCTAATAAAATCAATACTTCAATGTTTAATTTTAATTATCAATTATAATAATTTTTTTTTTATGTTTAAAAAAGTAGTTATATTGCTATTTTTCTATCAGTGTATAAACTTTATGTTAAAAATTTAAAACAATCCACATGTTGCAAATTCATGTGACTAGAATTACTTTTCTCAGTTGTTTTGTATGTTGTTTAATACCAAGTTACAATTATGATAGCATGTTATGAAATACAGTGTTAACTCAAAATAATTTAAAGTTATTCTGATCTCACAGAAAGAAAATCTACAAAAATGACAGACCGAAAGGCAGTTATCAAAAATGCTGATATGTCGGAGGAGATGCAACAGGACGCGGTTGACTGTGCGACACAAGCGCTAGACAAATATAACATAGAAAAGGTAAATTTTATGTTTACTTTTTTATATTTTTTGTAAACAGGTGCCAGTGGGTGGGGTTGCCTTTCTATATTTGGGCAACTTGATTCATACCTGTGAATTACTTGTCTAGTATTGAATATACTATACTTAATCTGTCGAGCATGCAATTTAAAAACTTAAAACTAAGTTTAATAATAAATCATTAGTCATATATAAAAGCCTCTTAGTGCTCTAACATGAAATATTCACAAAAAAAAGGATTGAATTTGTATTGTGCCTAAAACGGAGAAGATAAAATGTTTAATCGGCATTCTGAGTTTGTATTTCTAACTGTTGGTGTGGTATAAAATGGAGGAGAACATTTGTAAAACATACTTGTAAATAAAATTATTGGGTCATTATCAGAGCCTAAAAGAAATATTTAAGAAGTCCCTAATAAAGGATTAAAAGACGTTAAATAACTGATACAGGCGTGATTGTTAATAAAATTAGAAATGATCAACTTTGAAATAAATAAGCTGTAACTGATAAAATGTTGGCCATATAGATTATTATTTATCAAGTAAAAAAAATTATAATGGGTACGTTTTAATATAATAGTTTTAATATCATAACAGAAAAAAAACAATAGGTGGAATAAAAAAAAATAAATAAATAAAAAATTAATAATTTAATATATTAATTTTAGGAATTCTTGATAATGGTTTATTTTCTAACTGAGCGAATATTGCAACTTATCAGCTTTCACTATCTATTAAATATACATAAAAAAAAAATACTTCATATTTTTTACGTTAATGTTATAAAAATTTTAATGAAAATATTAAATCTTCTAGATTGTTGCATAACAAAAAATTGCTGACCGATGATTTTTTTTTTTTTTTGCATTTCAACTACTTTGATGAATGCTACCATTTATCATTCATTTATACAAGGAATTCGTTTATACCAATGCATAAAAATTCTTAAAATGAAAACTGAATTCTTTTAGGTAGTTGCGTTACAAAAAAAAATTGATGACGGATGCTTAATTTTTATATTTGCATGCCAACTCCCTGGATGAATGCTACCCTTTTTCATTCTGAATTCGTTTATACCAATATCTCAATTAACGGAAAGAAGAACGGGACTCATTGTTCTTTTTCTCGTTTATACTTGTACTATTTACCTAATGAAGTATAAATATTATATTTCCGATGAAATTATCTAGTTTTGATGAACACTGTTTTTGATGTCATTAGTTTTATCATATTACTAGCTGTATATACCGGTTTCACCCGGAGAATTCATTTTTTAAATCTATAAAGTGAGACTTTTATCGACTCAAACGGTCGATTTCGTAAAAAACAATGTAAAGCGAGATCAAAACTATTTTTATAACAATAAAGAATATACCCAGATTGGTTGAAGTTATGCCATTTTAATATGGACAGGTGTTCACACCTGGTATGAAAGAACCACTGAGCAAAATTTTGAGAATTTAGGACAAATGGTATGGATTTCTATAAAGAGCAAAAAGAATTTCATATTTATTTACATAGATTATACCTGTAAGTATACCTCGGTTTCACCCGGGAAATTTCATTTTTCTAATGAAACCTTCGATTTCGTAAAAAACCATTGTAAAGCGAGATCATTACGATTTTTATAACAATAAAGAATATCAGCTGAAGTTATTCAATTTTAATATGGACAGGTGTTCGCACCTGGTATGATAGAACCACTGAGCGAAATTTAGACAATTTAGGACAAACGGTATGGATTTCTATAGAGAATAAACAAACAGAATCTCATCTTTATTTATATAGATTAAATATGGAAACAATGTGTTTGATTACGCGTGATAGTTCGGATTTCTGTTATAAAAGATCAGTTTTAGAATATAATTTAAGGGTTCAGTGGAAAAATGATGGGACTTCTCTTATTCGAATTTTGAGAAAAACTTATATTTCAAGTTTGATGACTAAATGGCTTCCTTGAATATTTTTCATGCTTGAAATCTTTAATTTGGTTTGATACTCAGTTTGAACGCAGCTGAATGAAAATTTCTTATTATCAAAAAGTTTTTACGAAGCAAAAAAAAAAAGTAAGAAGTAATATTTAGTAGTAATAATAAGAATTTTGATCTGGTTCCCACCCATATTAACCAGTTCACATTTGATTAATTTTTACCTTTAAATAATATCTTTATTAGTCTATTATTAGCCAATAAAAAAAAAAAAAAGATTTGTGCTTGTTGCCTCATCGAAAATATTTCTGCAGGGATATACTTATTCATTGAGCCATGATTAGATAGCTATCTATAGAAAGAAACATCGGATTTTCATGATTTTTTATTATTTAGGGGATAAAGAGACCTTTAATTATTCTGTTTACCTAATCGACAAGAATTTGAAAAAAAATTTCAATTCAAAAGTTTCTATTTCCTTCACTGGCAGTTCTTGTAGTTCCTGTACAAGCTAAATAGATTTTTTTTCTTCAGTTCCCTGGAAGATTTAATTTTTGCTTTGATAATAATTTTTCTTCACTTATTCATTTAAATAAATATTGAGAAATGCTTATGCTGTAAACCATTCGTAATGAAACCAAAAATATAACTTATTCCGTAAACATTTATTGATAATGGTTTTCTGTATTAAGGAAACCCAATTATGATGACTTTCTAAATTATTTTTCTTATTATTTTGATTTACTTTTGTTTATTAAATTTCGAATTAATTAAGCCCTCAATTTTTCATGTAGCAAGAAATTTATGCTACAAATGTAATTATAAGAACACAATTACAATAATAAGTACAAATTAAGTATTAAAAAAATAGCTCTTCTTTCTATTAACTGTAAGGCGTTAATTTCTATATTACTTATCACTCCTATTTTCCAATTTATACAACTGTTAAAAAAAAGTGCACTAATTTTGTGGCTTGTAACTCAAGAAATAAAGTGTGCCAATGCACTATTGACTCTTTCAAAAAATTGACAAACATTTTCTGATTCATTTTTTATTTAGAAATTTGTCTTAGTAAGTATAATTTATATTATACTAGCTTTATATACCTGTTTCACCCGGAGAATTTTTATTTTTTAAATCTATTAAATCTATAAAGTGAAATTTTTATCGACTCGTGATTTAGTGAAAACCAATGTAAAGCAAGATCAAAACAATTTTTATAAAAATAAAGAATACACCCAGAGATTGGCTGAAGTTTTGCAATTTCAAAATGGTCAGGTGTTCGCACCTGCTATCAAAGAACCACTGAGCGAAATTTGGAGAATTAAGGTCAAACGTTATGGATTTCTATTAAGAACTAACAAACAGAATTTCATCCTTACTTATATAAATTCCCATTTTGTCTATTTATTCTTTCGTATAATTTGTCATATTATAACACACTTAGTTAATGAACATACATTTTAACAGTTAGTATAATTGTATTTTTTTGACCCATCATTAAATTAATCATAGACAATGCATACACCTAAATGCACCCATTGACTTGGTTTTTCCACAAATATGCCCGATTAATGGCATCAAATAACATACTTGTACGGAAGCCCAATGATTAGGCGTGGATGTGTGGATTCATGATCTCCGCTTTATTAGGTCATCCTCCTAATTGGGAAAAAACTAATTTTCTTTTATGGCTCAATAAAACGGAGTCAACTATACAACTGTAATTTAATTATACTACTCGTTCTTTAGCTTTAATATTTTATCTCTTTTATTATTTTTTAAATATTCACTCGTTCCAATTGTGTAACTATAATTTAAATGTATTCTGTAGTTGAACTTTATCCTAGCATTTTAATTTGTACTTTTTTTTTT
Source organism: Aelia acuminata (assembly GCA_911387785.2). Lineage (NCBI taxonomy): Eukaryota > Metazoa > Arthropoda > Insecta > Hemiptera > Pentatomidae > Aelia > Aelia acuminata. The sequence continues at coordinate 228,433,639 of OU426978.1, forward strand.
TTTTTTTTTTTTTTTTTTTTTTTTTTACGGTCCATAAATATGTAAAATAGAATTACTTGTTCAAGTTTTGACCTGCTTCGGGATAATTTCCACTTCTAGATTCGTGAATACTTTATTAATAAATACAGCGTGTATTTATTAATCTGTGTATTTTATTTTAGTGTTCCGGTCCTTTTCTCTTCAATTTTACACGCTAAAAATAAAAACCCTTGGAAACCTTGTTCACAATTGGGGGCTATAGGGCTACACAACAAAATAACTTTATTGATCGTAAGTCGAGTCGTTTTTGAGCCTTATCGGCACACGCACATTGTACACTTTGCTTTATGTAATATATACTAGCTGTATATCCCAGTTTCACCCGAGGAATCTCATTTTTCTATTGAACGTGAACAATTCTATAAACAAAAAATACAACACGAATAGAAATAATAGATTATTATTCCAAAGCTTTAGGATATACTATATTTTTAGTTTTATCCTCTGGGGCATGTATAATTAGGTCTTTAGATAAACCTACTCTAGAGCATGCAACCTAAAGCTGACCATAAGAAAAACATGGGTCTTTCAAGTTGATACCAGCCTTTGTACCTACAACCCTTAGTGATTGCCCTTGAGCTTTATTTATAGTCATCGCAAATGCGACCCGAACTGGGCTGGGAATTATACTCTTTTGTAATCAAAGGGCATATCACTGGGGTCAATGGGGATTCCAGGCATGAAAAGCAATAAGGGCAGAAGGGGATGAGAAGGAGATGATAGATTTCAATTAACCATATAAACAGTCCGGGTTGTTTCCATAAATCAATCAGGTACCAAATATCAGGGAACAAAGAAGAAATGCAGTCGCAAAAAACAATGAGAAAAGCTGGGGTCAAGAAAAGTTTGTTAGGACAGAAGAGATAGTCAGGAGCGAGTAGCGGGGAGGCGCGTACTCGTCCAATAACTCGAAAAGGACTCATTCAGCCCTAAAACTTGGACCCCGGTCCGTTCCGAGGGAATGTTCTTACCGGGCCTTGTTAGCCTCCTCAAAATCTATACAATGACACTTTTTTCGATACAAACGGTCGATTTAATAAAAACCTAAAGTAAAGGGAGATCATAACGATTTTTATAACCATAAAGAATCTACCCAGATATTGGCTGAAGTTATGCAATTTTAATATGGACAGGTGTTCTCACCTGGTATAAAAGAACCACTGAGTGAAATTTGGAGAATTTAGGAAAAACGGTATGGATTTCTATAAAGAACAAACAGAATTTCATCTTTATTCACATAGATTATAAACTAAACAGCAAAAAAACCGGCGCACCTGGAATTTTGTCATTTTTTTCTTCCTAGTGCAAGTAATTTAATTTTTTCTGTATTTGCCATGTAAAGTATACTTCATATAAGATAACAGATGGAAACAGATTGAAAAACAAGAAATATCTGGAAAGAAAAACAATTTTATTCTAAAAAAACTCCTCTCAAAAAATGAATAAAATATTCTTCGGCAATTTTTCTTCATTAAATGTTTTGTTATTATTATTTTTTTCTAATAACGGGTGATTTTCCCCCTTCCTTGTATCACAGCCTGGAATCTCCTCGGCATGTTGCTGATTAAGCTGGCAACTCTTTCCTGCTTGCTGCTGTCCCATTCTTCCACTAGTGCGGTTCTGAGATGTTAAAGGTCCATTGGAAGGTCGAGTCGCCTTCGGATAGGCCTCCCTACCTCATCCCAGAGGTGTTCGATGGGATTAAGGTCGGGGCTTCGGGCTGGCCACTGTAGGGTGCATATACCGACTTCATTTAGATAGTCGGTAACTGCATTTGCAGCATGTGGCCGCATGTTTTCATGCATTAACATGAAATAATCACATTTGAAAGAGGCGAATGGCACTATATACTCTTCCAGAATTTCGTATATGTACCTGTGAGCAGTTAGATTCCCTCTCTGGAACACACGGAGATCAGTCTTTGCTGATTCAGTTCTGGGCCGACCTGAACCTGGCCTCCTGGTAATGTTATCAGTCTCCCTGTAATTCTGGACTGCCCTTCGAACTTGGTTTCTGGTAGCCATAAGGACCTAGCCACATAACACTGGCTTCTCCCATCCACCAATGCGAGGATTTTAGCGGCCGTTTCGGTGGGTAATACTATTCTGTAGAGAAAACAGGATAAGAAGAAGAAAAGCAAATGACTTTAAAAAAAAAAGGTGCGAAAATGAACGTGACTTTAAAAATGATAGGTAACTATACAATAAGTGCATGTGAACTAATGGGGAAATCATTATTAATTCTAGAGCAATAAAGGACTTTGTTCGAGATTATTGATATGAAAGTCTTTCTAGCCGTTATCTAACAAAAAGAAAACAAACAATACGCTCAGATCGTACTTTAAATACATATTTATCGAAAAATGTTTGGTGCGCCGGTTTTTTTCTGTTTAGTTTAGTTTTATATCTCGGTTTCACCCGGGGAATTTCTATAAAGAACAAACAAACAAACAGAATTTCATCTTTATTTATATAGATATTGATTAAAATAATTAATATGTGCGTTATTTTTTTTTTCAGGATATCGCTGCATATATTAAAAAGGAATTTGATAAGAAGTACAATCCAACTTGGCATTGCATCGTCGGGAGAAACTTTGGCAGCTACGTGACCCACGAAACCCGTCATTTTATCTACTTCTATCTCGGTCAGGTGGCCATACTCCTCTTCAAGAGCGGCTAACCGAGCAGCCGCCGATCGAAACGGGAGACCTTCCATTTCCTATACCTTACTCTCTCCAATTCTAACTTCCAACGTAAATCCCGACAACTCACAATGGTTTCTTTCTCTGTAGCTATTCAACTGGTCTCCTTTAATCTTCATCTTTAATAATAATGTATATTTAAATAATAGCGTCGTCACTAAAAATATATATTGATGTAACCATTTGTTATTTTTTTTTTGTCTTTTAATTTTTTTTTTTTAATTCTTTTTTTAATATATATACATATATAAATATTCTTTTCTTCTTATGTGTTGATGGTGACATTGCATTTTATTATTATTCTGTACCTGAGAGTCTGTGAGAGGACTATTGTTTGTTGCTCTGCTAATTTATTCACGAGAATAAGAAAAGAAGAAATTTTGTTCGGCTGCAAATAAAATGCATAACGGCTTCGATATTTCGCAAATAATGGCCAAATATTTATAATCAAAACTTGCCAATTGTCATTATTACCAAAGAAGCTATTATGTCAAAAAGCGCTCACAACGTATCTGTCCATGCTTATTTCTTTTCTTATTCAGCTGAAGTTTTTAACTTTTATGTACTTAATAAAATTATATAAATACTTTGTGCTGTTTTTTTAAATCAGCTTATATAACTTTGAGGTACAGAAATTTGTAGATAAATATATATCTAAATGTGAGTACAAGTTTTTGCACTACCTAATAATGATACATGCAAGTTTTAACTTTAACGTATGTGAATATTTATAAATAAGGAAACCTAAAAAAACAAAAAAAAAAACATTGTCCATGATTACGACCTTCTCTTGTGATGCACTTTATAGTTTATAAATAAACACTGTGTATTTTTATTTTTTATTGGCAGTTGTACATTAAAAAGAAGAAATAAAGTGATAATTTTTATTATTAGTTGTTTAGAAAGTCAAAAGGTGTTGACGTACGGGGGAATTTTATTACATTCCTATCTCATATATGTTTTAAAATATTTGTTCCCACCTGTTGTAGGTTAATTTTTATTTTAAATAGTTCTATCCAGCTTGTTTTATTCCTTCGAGAGTTTATTCTCTCGAAATGGTTTTGATTGTTATGTGTATTATTTTTGTATAGAATGAATTTATGATATTTTGTTGTAATTTTTATTTTATTTTTTTTTTATTTTGTTTTGTTTAGTCCATTGTTCATTTTTTAGATTTGTATTACGTTAGTGTACAATATTTATGAAAGAAAAAAGTAATAATAGCTATTTACACTGCTATTTAACAACATGACGATATATATTTTTATGTATCGTGTATCTGTTTCACTAAATTAAATGTTAATTAACTATAATTTATTTTTGTTTTATTTCATATCCTACACCTTTTTGAACTTGAAGACAGTCCTCCGAGATGTCCAAAGTGTGATGAGTGCTTGACTGTAGAACATATGTTCGAAATTTGAACTTCTTACAGTACAAAAAAACACGAAGAAGAAATTCCAACAAATTTATCGACAGCTTTGGGGAAGGAGGAAAACTTTCTAAAGTAAAGATGGTCTTCGCTTTCCTGTCCAAAGAGGGATTTCTTAAAAACATCTAATCTACTCACTTATTCTGTCTTATTTATCTATCTTTTAACAATTTTCGTCTTCTATCTCTCACTCTTATTCTAGTTATTGTGTACAAATCTTCATCTTTACTATTCTATTCATCGAGCTATGAATCTATCTACTATTATTAATAATTTTTCTTTTATTTACGAGTATACCTTCAATATTAAGAAATACAAAAAAAAACAATGAAGTAAACCTTTATGATATGAGGCGTTTGGTTTCAAAACCGGTTACATCCATGTTTTCCAAAAACATTTTTTTTTTTTTTTTTAAGTGTTTAATGTTAGAAATAATGTTTTAGATGCGTTTTTTTAAAAAGATGTCTAGATCCTTTGAAAATCAATACTTCCATCCAAGCTTCACTTTTCAGAAAACTTCAATATTTCGAAATCCCAAACATTTTGGGACGTTTCGAAACGGATGATGTTGATACTCTATTAAGAAATAGTAGAGATGAGAGATGGTCAACTGTTCTTCAATTACGATAGGTTAAATGATGGTCAGGATTTTCAGTTTACAATGATTTTATTATGGTAAGCCAACGTTTCGATCCAACTTGTGGATCTTCATCAGGGCTAAAAAGAAAACAAATATATGAGTATCTATGCTAGAGGGTGACAATAAATGGATACATTACAGAACTGATAATAATATTAAAGATGGTGTATACATGAATATTAAAATAAGAGGCTGGTTAACAAGATAAAATAGAATCTGATATTTACCTACTGAGTCCAGGTGGATACTAAGACTTCTTTCTCTTCCATCCATTTGCCTCTCAGTGTGGGGGTGTCTAGCCAACGGCGCCAGGTTTCTCTGTCCCTTGCCATGATCTTCATTTCGGCAGCCGTCTTCTGTCTCCGTTTCCCAATGTCTTCGATATGGTCCAAATAGGACTTCCTGGGTCTACCTCTGGGCCTCTTGCCACCCATACCCAAATCTGTTAAGTCTGACACCACTCCTATTTCTTGATCGTTACAAAGGATCCTAACATTCTCTTCTGATTTCCCAACTTGCAGGATCTTGCTTTTAGCGGAGTTTATGGTCATACCCTTCCGTTTTAGCTCCTCACGCCACTCAATCACTGTTTGTTGGAGTCTCTCAGGGGTGTCTGCAATAAGCACTATGTCATCAGCAAATAGGAGAAACTGGACCACGACAGGGAGTAAATTCCATTGCCCAATATGGGCTCGGGCAGTGCGTCTTTTGCAGCAAGAGGCGATTTCATCCATGTAGATGATGAAAAGAAGAGGGCTTAGTGAATCTCCTTACTTGACTCCCATTTCCATCTTAAACTCTTTGGATTCATGACCATTCAGGCGGACTATTCCCTTCGGTTCCTGATACATAGATTTAATAGCCTCTATCAATCGGGGAGGCACATTCTTTGATCGCAAGGCTCTCCAGATTTCTTCTCGAGGAACCGAATCGAAAGCTGCTTTCAGGTCCAAAAATGCAAGATATATATTCCTATCACGGTCCCAGGCCTTTTCTATAACGTTCCTGAGGGTGAAGATATGATCTTGCGTCTGTCTTCCTGGCCTAAATGCACTTTGCTCCTCTTGCAGGTAGGGCTCAACAATGGGTCTTAATCTTTTCTCCAGTATGCTGTATATATCTTGTACAACACAGGGGAGAGGCAGATTGGTCTATAATTAGAGCATTCACTTGGACTCCCTTTTTTGTGAATTGGAACAATTAAATTGAATTCCCAATCCTTCGGTATCCTTCTCTCATTCCATATAATTTGGAAGAGATTTTGTAGCGCTTTTACAAGTTCAGTCCCTCCATACTTTATGAATTCAGGAGCGACTTGATCGCGCCCTGCTGCTTTACCGATTTTTATTTTAGAGATGGCCATCTCTATTTCTTCTTTCTCGATTGGGTCATCTCTCTGTTCCTCCTGTCTTACATTTCCTTCATCTACAAACAAGCTACATTCCTTTTCTTTGAACTGTATCATAAAGTATTCATGCCATACTTCCAGAATCTCTTTGTCTTCCGAGACAATCTCTCCTTTTGCGTTCTGTATGTTCCTCACACTTTTTGGCTTCTGGCCTCTGAGAGATTTGATCTTTCTCCAGAACATTTTCACATTTCCCTTTCGATCACAATTTAATGTGCGGCTAAATTCTACCCATGACTTGTTTTTAGCTTCTTTTACGGCCATTTTCGCTCTGTTTCGGGCCGCTTGGTATAGTTTGTAATTCTCTCGGCTTCTATCCTTGCAGAAATTTTTCCAGGTCATCTTTTTCTCTTTTATAATTGCTCGAAGATCTTCTGTCCACCAGTCAGAACGTTTTCTTGAAGTTGAGACCTTCTTCAATCCGCAAATTTTGGATGCCGATTCCAACAGAGCTGTTTTGAGATCAAACCATAAATCATCCATTTCCTTTTTGAAATCTAGTTCCTGGAGTCTGGCCTTCAGATCCTCTTCGTAGCGTGTTCTTATTTCAGGATCGTTGAACTGTTTTACCTCAATGCGTTCATATGCTTTCGAGGGAGTCTTCCTCTCCAGAAGGATTCTAGTGTCGGCAACTAGAAGCATGTGATCACTGCCGATTTCAGCTCTACGAATGACTTTTACATCTGTAAAATATCTCCTTAACTCCCTGGTGTACAGGAAGTAATCTATTACGCTATTAGCATTCCTTTCGATTGCTGAGAATATGATCTTATGGGTTGGTTTATGCGGGTAGAGCGAGTTACTGATCACGAGGCCATTGTCTACGCAGAACTCTATCAATCTTTTGCCGTTATTATTTAGGGTTTTTTCACCTCCGTGCGGACCCATACATCCAAAGGCCTTTTGGTGGTTCCTACCAGTTTTTGCATTGAGGTCTACCATTATTATAATGTTTCTACTCTTATTCTTGTCAACTGCTCTGGCCAGGTCACTGTAAAATGTTCAACCTCTATCACACTCGAATCCTCAGTTGGTGCATAAACCTGAATGATAGTAACATTCCCAACTGTAAGTCGAATATTAACAGATATCAATCTAGAGTTAATCGGTTCCCATTCATAGACTTTTTTCACAAGCTCCTCCTTCAAAATCACACCAACTCCTTCTTTGGCCCTAATACCTTGTGGCACCCTAGAGTATAGTAGAGTGTATCCCCTATCAAGCCTGACCTCTCCGCTGCCTTTCCTCCTGATTTCTCCAATTCCCATAATATTAACCCTATATGCCATCATCTCCTCAACCTCCTTGCCATTGAGAGATCGTATATTCCAAGTACCTAAACGAATATCCTTCAACTTGCCAGGTCGTTTACCATAAGATCGTCCATATCCGAGGCTATCAACAATGGTTCTCTGAATCAGCTGTACTGCTTGGTGGGTGATTAGCCCAACCAAACAGGCCCCGTATCCTCGGGACAACTGGCCTCCTGAAAACTTATGTCCCCTCAGGAGGAAGGGTGGCCGGGCTATACCCCCCGGCACTAGGTTTCCCCCAACCTGGAGGACCAGTGGCTGATTGCAGTCAAAAAGACTGGGCGGTGGGGTTGCCACTTCACTACGCCACAGGATACTAAGACTAAAGGTAAAAATAAGGTGAGAGGTAGTGGTAGGGGGTTAGTTTGCCGACTTCAAAGGTTTATGACGGGGAAATCCAACGCTTTTGAAGTGAAGGCACATGACAACTGATTGAACAAAAATATTTAAAAACTAACAAAGTAGATGGTATTGTATACAAATAGTTGTGTTTGGAGTCTAGCATAGATACTCATATATTTGTTTTCTTTGTTTTCTTTCTCGGCAAACTAACCCCCTACCACTACATCTCACCTTATTTTTACCTTTAGTCTTAGTATCCACCTGGACTCAATAGGTAAATATCAGATTCAATTTTATCTTGTTAACCAGTCTCTTATTTTAATATTCATGTATACACCATCTTTTATATTATTATCAGTTCTGTAATGTATCCATTTATTGTCACCCTCTAGCATAGATACTCATATATTTGTTTTCTTTTTAGCCCTGATGAAGATCCACAAGTTGGATCGAAACGTTGGCTTACCATAATAAAATCATTGTAAACTGAAAATCCTGACCATCATTTAACCTATCGCTATTAAGAAATAGATTATGGAGAAGAATGGAGATCAATAGGTACCATAGAATTTTACAAAGTTGTAATAGACAGTACAATGTCACCTTTCCAAGTAAATATGCATGATACCAATACGGATGTGGGTCAACATCAAGATTCAGATTAAAATTTGTATATTTAAAAAATAAAAACTATGTATATATTATTCACATTAAATGAAGAGATTTGTTTTTGAAAAATGTCTATTCATAATTTAACCAAAAAATTCATATTTTCTTATCAAAGTCAGGAACATCCAACATATTTTTTAATGTTAAATGAGATTTAAAAAAGAAAATGTGATAAAAATTTGTCAATTTTTTTTGTTTGATGGTAATGTTAGCAAAACGACGAAAAAGAACAAAAAAAAAATTTGTTAAATTGATAAATTTTTTAAATTGATCTTTTTTTGATCAGTTCTGAAAAATTTTTGAAAATTGATGTAGCCGGTTTTGAAACTAAACGCCTCGTGTATAAGCTAAACAAAGGCGTTGGTGACGAGCTGGTTTTACGCCTTCATATAAACATTTATATGAAGGCGTAAAACCAACCTTTTTGAACTGATTTTTTTTTTTATAATAACTCAGTGAAGAAGGCGCACTACTATGCTCTTCCAGCTGTTGCATGTACTCTTCTTTTAACCCTCTGCGGTCCCACTCTTGATATGAATGCCCACAAGGTCCTATGCCGATCCAAGACAGGCATAAACAACCCCCGACCATTAGGTTTTAACATACTTGCATATTTTTTAATATCGATTTATGATTTTTTGGATTTATTAGTTTCAAAAACAATTTTTTGAAGAAACGCAGGAGCAAAATACAACTGAAAAAAATATTTTGATAATAGGGGCGGGATGAGGTCTTTGATATCCCTCCTGTACCAGAAAACCTACAAACTTTACAAAAGGAATCCTTACTAAAATGCCAATTTTTCCAAAAATCTAACCATCCTCGTCTAATTCGCCCAAAATTTTTACAATTTCTTTATCCGCCGTTACAAAATAAACCTATTTAATATTTAAAACTAAGGAGCCTTATGAGTGCTGTAGAACATTTACAGAGCATATATGGGGTATTGAGGGTATTAATTGGTACTTAAATGATCAGCTGATCGTCTAGAATAGCGCTTTGTATTGAAAAATGCCAAGGAGGACTCGGCAAAAGACTAGAGAGACAGAAAATTGATGCTGGTGAGAAGCTGGCCTAGGACAAATATGTTGGCCGGTACCAGCTCATCGAAGGACCAGTAGGACTGGTGACGGATAGAATGTATACTAATGGAATGTATACTTGTTTATGCCGCTCCCAGGTCGGCATAAGTCCGCAAAGGGTTAAAAGAGTCGTGGATAGACCTCGGGGGACTGTAGTTTAATTTCTATTAAATCGCCTCCTGCACAGCTGATCCTTGACATAAATATGAAAATTGAAGCTTGGTAATGCATAATAGTATAAAGTGGCAAAAAAAATATAAAGCTTTTTTTGCCAAATTGTTATGTGTGTCATAATCATTCTTCAGAAAGGGATATAATTAATTTTAGATGTTAATAAGTAGTTCATTGAACGTTTGAAAGACAGCATGGGTGGAAGCGCGGAACGTAGTTCAACTAGTCGGTATAAGTCATATCATTTCTGGAAAATTTTCTCAAATGCACTTACACCCTTTTGCATTTCCATGCTTCAATTCTTTCGCAAATTCTTTTGAACCCTCATGCTTTAGCTGATATAGTGAGAACCATAGGATCCCTGCTTTATCATTAGATAAAGATTACAATTAAGAGAAAAATTCAACTAAAGGATATAACTTTTTTAAATATTTTTTCTGTTTATGAGATTTATTACTTTCACTTACCTATATTTTTTCATAGTGAATAAAGAAATTACTGTTTTGCCAGAATCAATGGACTAAAAACAATCCTTTTTTTCTGCTTGAGATTTTATTTTGATTGGGGAAATTAAAAAGTTCATACACTCTTCCAATAAAATACATTTTGCCCAAGATTTCAAGTCAGCCCATCTCTTACTTTTTTCTTTCACTTACCTATATATGAAATATAAAGTAAGGAAAAGTATTGCAAACGTTAAAAATTTCAACTTCCGGTTTTCAACGGAAATACAAATTTTGGGATCTCCTGAGTGCAAATAATCAAGTCCTGCAAAATGGTCTCTGTGTCTTTGAGAACTGACAAGCTGAAAAACTATTAACAGTACGAACCTGGATTGGGTATTTAGTGTGTTTACATGCCCGCGATGTGACAGCAAAACTTTCATCAAAATTGGTCAAACAGAGGCGGCATTTTATTTAATAAATTTTTTCTCATTTTTTTCAATTTTCTCAAAAATGGCTCTTAAAGATTTTGATGAAACTCGCTATGTTTAATGAGAATCAAGATTGTTTAATATCAGGTAAGTTTTTTTATCATTATTAAAATGCTCTGAGGGGGCTTAAATGGGGTAGGGGACTTTTTTTGTTTTCTTATAAAGTATCTTTGTTTTTGTTGATATGAAGCAATTAATTCTCTTGTTATGCCTAAAACTAAGAAATGGCTAAATTTGAAATATGAAAAAAATTAAGTAACATCAACATCAACCAGTTGATGTCTGTCATATTATGACAGACTGTTTTTTAGGTGTTACAATGACGCCTCCAGCAACACGGTAACAATAGTTTTATTTCAAATCCCGTTATGAACAATTTCAAATATGATGCAGGGCTTGAAAATGGCTCAAGGATCCGAAACGTTGTCTAAATAAACTTCTATTGTTTTTGGTGAATATTGGCCTGATTTTTTTTTATTTTATCATATTAATCACCAAACTTGAAAAAGATGATGAGAGAACATTTAATAAAGTATTCATCTGTGATGATAGTTTCCTTTAGAGTAGCGATTCTTTTAAAATATTTCTTATAAAATTTATTCAATTAAATGCTAACAAAATAATAAATTAGAGCCTATTAGTTGACAGGCTAAAAACAGGAGAGGAAAAATAATTGAAGATAATAAGTGACATGGTTACTTCCAAAGAATCAACTAAAGCTAAATATGTCCCAAATATTTACAAAAATAAAAATAATGAATAGTTACAAAAGTAGTAGTGTTGGATATCAAAGATGACTCACATAGTATTTCAAAGTTTTATTTCTATAAGATACCCTTAAATCTAAGGGTGTCCTCAGAATTTCTTCTAGGAAGGGGCAGGCTGTTAAAAAAATTTTCTTAGGGGGTAGGGGGGGGGGAAGATTGGTCAAATTCTTATTATATTATAGGTATTCTGTCTGACTATATCAGGCACAATTTATTTTTAAAAAAAAAGTTTTTAATATTTAAAAATTAAAATATGTTTTTTTATAATACTTATTTACTATTATAGTAAATATAATAAATGAATACGAATTTATTTATTTTGTTGCTTTTGTTTCTCATATATTCTGGAGGGGTCAGCAGTCCTCCGCACCCCCTACAGACGCCCATGCTTAAATCTGAGCATCTCCTCGATAACAAATGACTTCTGAAGTGTTAAAATTTTAAATCAGTTAAAAGGTTGTGTTGAAATTTTACCAATAAAATTTGTTTGAGAACTTAGGATTATAAATTATAGTTCCTACTTCTGAAATGAATTCCTTATTTAACTATTAGAACATAGGTATTATAAAATGAATTTGAATTGAGAATTGAAATAGCTATTATAAATAGAATTAAATTTCAAGTAGGAAGCCAAAACAGTTGTTACAAAAGTTCTTGTGCATATCAAGTTGTCAAGTTGTCAACTGTCCCTGCCTTTCATTCAGTTTATTAAATTTCACTAGAAATGTCGGAAGAAAAATTTGTCATCCGTGGCCTTCTTAGGCATTATTGGAAAAAAGGTTTTAGTGCAAAGGCCTCAGCCGAGGAAATTTGTGCAGTGGAAGGGGAAAGTGTGGTGCATCGAAACACGGCCGCATTTTGGTTCAGGCGGTTTAATTCTGGGAATACAAGCCTTGAAGATGAACCTAGATCAGGTCGTCCTAGATCACTTCGAGCTGGTTCCAGAGGGCATGGCTATCAACGCTGAGCTATACTGTGAACAGCTCGATAGGGTATATGAAGTTTTAAAAGTGAAATACCCCGCTTTGATTAATAGGAATCAAGCGTTATTTCAGCAAGACAACGCCCCTGCTCATCGCTCACGATTAGTTAAAGAAAATTTTTCAGAAATGAACGGGATTAGCGTCTTGCCCCACCCTCCTTACAGCCCAGACGTCGCACCGTCTGACTAAGGACTTTTCAGGTCAATGGCGCATTTTTTGAAAGGTCAGCGCTTCGAAAACTTCGATGATGTCAAATCTGGATGCGAGGAGTTCGTTGCCTAGAAAACTGCAGAGTGGTATCAACATCAAATACAACTTTTGGCTGAAAGATGGGTTAAAGTAGTTGAAAATGATGGCCTCTATTTTGAAGAATAAATTTGATTTGTAAATTTTGTACTCACATTTGAATAAAATTAATTTTGTGAACAAGGACTTTTGTAACAACCTAGTATTAGCAAAATAAATTTTCTGCTATCCAAGCAGGTATTATAAAATGAAATTGAATTGAGAATTGAAATAGCTATTATAAATAGAATTAAATTTCAAGTAGGAAGCCAAAGCATATTAGCAAATCAAATTTTCTCCTATCCAAGCATCTTTAGGATAATACAATATAAGTGTGGTAGCGCAAATCAACGAAACTGAGGATCCATTACATTCAAAGCTCCAGAGATAATCATGATTATTCATTGTTATCCATGGAGCTTGAAAGTAATGAAGATCCCTCAATAGGTGAACATTGCATTACACGCCGACCCATTTCATGTCAAATCAACATCACCATCTCAGATTTGCCAGAAATGGCATGGAATGCGCTGTTAAATGACACCAATCTCATAGTCCTAGTCACTTTTGGAAAACATCTACAGCTATTTTTAATCATAAAATTCTAGATTTATGGAATTTTATCACTAGTTTTGAATTTTTATAGTAATAAAGAAATTTTCATCCCTCTTTTACATATTTTTGTATGAAGAGATATAATACTACCTATTTGTAAAAAAATATCAAAATTGTTTAAAAAATGCCCTTTTTGAGAAAATTGAAATTAAAATTTTAAATTTGGTTTTAAGAAAATTTCTTTAGTACCAACATACAGTTTTTCTTCTTTTGCTTCCCCTTTTAGTGCCTTTCAACATATGGTAGCTTTTACCCAGGAATTCCATTCCTCCCTGTTTCTCGCAAGACTTCTGGCTTGTCGGAGATTCTTCCCTCTCACTCTGCAAAGCTGATCGACTTAATCGAGGTACGACATCCTTTGACGCCCTCGAGGTCTTGTACCATTTGGGATATATTCCATGATTTTAAGAGGATCTCTGTGGCTACTACATGGCCACACCACTTCAGTTGGCGGTATTCTAAGAGTTCTTTCAATGGGGCCACCTAAAGATCATGATGAATCCTCTCATTGCGGACGTGGTCTATCCTTGTTTTCCCGGAAATTCTTCGTAGGAACCTCATTTCAGCTGCAGTGATTCTGATCTCCTATGGGTCTATCAGTACCCAACTCTAAGCTCAATACAAGAGTATGGGGAGGTAGACAGACTTAAATATGTGGATCTTGACATCCTTACCTAATTCTCTTTTTCCCACAACACTGTTACTTATCTGGTTATAGACTGCATTTGCTTTGTTAATCCTATTTGATATTTCCATGTCTGCTTTCCCAGAACTGTCTATCACTGTACCGAGAAATGTGAAGTCAGTCACAACTTGCATTGTATGCAACCAACATATACATTTTATTATAATAGAATACATTAGAAATTATAATTTTAAATTTAGTTTTGAAAAATTTCTTTAGTACCAACTTATACATTGTTGTATATCATATAAAATGGCATGGAATTCACTGTTAAACAATACCAATCTCGTAGTCCTAGTCAAATTTGGAAAACATCTATAGCTATTTTTAATCATGATTTTTTCTGTTTCTGGAACTAATTTTGAGGGTTTTGTAGGTCCATAATTCAAAAACGGGTAGAAATACTTCGGTAATATTTCACAATTGTTCTAGTCAATACAATTAGTACACATGTACCAAATTTAAAATAAATCTGAGATGGTGAGGCTCAAGCTTGTGTTGAATTGTTCCCAGCTAAAGAGCATTTGTTACCATAGTTTATAAATTAACTAGCTAGGGTGCCCGGCTTCGCTCCGGTAGTTGTGTGGTAGTTTTAATACCAGAAAAACTTTAAAATTAAAGGAAATATAGAACAAAATTAGGACCGTCTTGTAAATTCGGTTTTAACTTGGTATCAATATTCTGCAGACTTGAGATCTGCAGAGTCTATCCAAATAAGGAACCCTGTATAATTTACTGGGGGTTGAAAATGGTAAATGAACAATTAATTTTGCTGCAACTTTGTGGATTTATGCATCGTTTTTATGGTTTCTGTGGTTCTGAATCCTATTAGCCCATTCCAAGTAGTCAGAAGATAATAAGTTATTAGATTATTGTTGAAAAATCTGGTCTCTCAGTTAAAAAAATTATATTTCGAGTAAAACATAATCACTGACTGCTATGATGGTCCTATTTGATCCAGAAGAATAGAAACTACCGAAGATTCATAGAAAATTTTTTTTTAAGACCTGTCTTATATTTCAACCTCCCTTAAGATATCCCCCCCCCCGTAATTTGAACGGTTTCTGCATATCTCGCATATTTCTGCATATCTTATACTATTACAAAGTGAAAACCAAAATTTCTTGAAGGCACAATTTTTTCATCATATTTCTATTTATCTTGAACTATGAGGGATGATAAAATCTTGAATGCTGTTATTGGAGTTAGTCGTTTTGTCAACTGGAATGCTCATCATACGTAGTAACCAAACCAACTTCTTTTTCATAAATACAATAAGAATACTTCAAACTTTTTATATTCGATTTATATTTAGTCAATTCATCTCTTTTTTTATGTCTAATTTTATTCGCTCATTGTACTACTAAGAAATGTTCACTCATATTGCATTAAATTTACTTTAGTATATATTATACTAGCATTCCCCGTCGCGGCTTTGCCCGCGAGCCTTTAAATCAATTCTGTGATCATTATCTTGGTATTGATTTAATATAATATGTTATATATTGACAACATAACAGGGATCGGAGCTTCCGGTAGGTGGAATTTTGGAGGGGGAAGCTGCTGGCTCGGTAGAAGAGAGGGATACGCGCAATGGTGAGAGTTCACTAAAACCGCCCAAACAAAAAATTGCTTACTCGTCGTGAACGCTTCTTTTTTCGTCTTTAAAACATGGTTTTCGACGCCCCGTAGGGGCTTTAGAGTTAAACTCGTCGTATCAAGATCTTTAAAATGAGTCCACATTAGATATTTTTTCTCGAAGTGCAAAAATAGGTGTCCGTTAGAATTAAACGACAATTTATCCATTTAAACCCCTTAGGGGTTACATTTTTGAAATTCTTTCCTTAGCTGTTACCTAAAATCTAAATTCCGAACTTCAAGTTTCTATCATTAGTAAGTAGTTTTTGCTCTGCATTGATTCCATCAGTCATGACAAAGCCTCTTATATGTATATATGGAGAAGAGATTGAAATAAAAACGCACCATCCCCAATCATGGGAATCACAGTGCGCATAATTTGATTACCACTAATATTTAAATAATCAATAGCCATATTTTATGTGAATGTCTATTTTAATAATATTGCAACGTTAAATCGATATTCAAATAAAAAACATATGGTTTAATATCTCAACAATAGATTTCCGTTAGAGTTAAACGACAATTTCGCCATTTAAGCCTCTTAGAGGTTACATTTTTGAAATTCCTTTCTTATTCTTCCTATTTATTCCTATCTTATTCTTCCTTTCTACCTACATCCCGTTTAAAATCTAAATTCCGAACTTCAAGTTTCTATCATTAGTAGGTTTTGCTCTGCGTTGATTCTGTCAGTCAGGACAAAGCCTCTTATATATATATAGATCTAGCTTAAATGTAATTTGCTGATCATATATTAGTCTTCTCATGAGAAAACTAATTTTTTAAGGAATCCAGTTGGTTTTCTAATTGATTGCTGAGATATAAAGTACTTAATTTATTTTTAAACGCAAACTAATTATTTTCTCTTATTTTTTAGTTTAATTAATTTAATTTAATTAATTTAATTTAGTTTAATTAATTTAATTAATTTTTTAAAAGAACAGCTGAAAAAATATAGAACGATTACCTACATACTGAATGAATGGATAATAAACATTGAGTGAAGCGCACCCTAGCGCTTCCTGGTAGCCTGGAGCTCGAACTAAATATTTCATTCATAAACTCGTGTCTTAATCTCTGAGAGGCTAATTAAATGGTGCGAGAGTCTTAAAATTCCAGCCCTTTTCTCTTCAATTTTACACTCTTAAGAGAAAAACGGAAACCTTCTTCTCCGTAAGGGGTCATATGGCTAAACGAAGACATAACTTCCTTAATCCTACGTGGAGTCGTTTTTGAGCCTTTTCGGCACGCACATTGCACACTTTGCTTTATAATATATATTGGTTAGGCACTTTATTTTATAAATGTTTTCTAAATTTTAGGTTTTTTTTTCTCGAACTTTCTCAAAAACGGCTCTTAACGGTTTTGATGAAACTCGTCATGTTTAAAGAGAATCAAGTATACTTTCCCTCTCCTAAATCGTTGACACAAATCAATAGTAGTCCTAATCTGATTGGAAAGACAGAAAAGAAAAGCTCGTTCTCACCGCACTGCTTAAAACAGCTAACACTTAACACAATAGGCGGGCGCAATCGACTATAGAGTGCGCTAGTAGCATTTTCAAAATGTCGGAAAGAACGGGGATAGACTTAGTTGATGTAATAGAGATAGTTGGTAATTTTAAGAGACCATTAATTGAAGGGCAGGCTATTCTTGATGCAAACCACATAATAACATGTGGAATAATATCTAGAAGTAAAAAAACAGTTATTTTACAAGCCTTGTGCCTTCAAACTAGCAACCTTTAAGGACTGCCCCATCAAATAAAAGTGGAAATCAAATTTATTAATAATAATAAGCAATTTTCTTGTCATTGTAAGTGTAAAGCTGGTAGTTCTGGTAAATGCAAACACATCATTGTAACTTTACTCTACGTTTTTCGGTTAGTAATAACATTAATTACCTATTCATACAATCATTGTTATGACAGCTTAGATTCTTTGTCATATTATTTATTTATTTGTCAAAACTTTCAGGCTTCGCATTGAAAACTTGGAACACTTAAGCACAACGGATGTAAGACAAAAATGGGGAACATTAAAAAAGAAAAACAAATATGACACCATGGTCCCAATGTTATTTGCTTAAAACCAACATTTTGGCATAATAAAATGTCAAATACTAATAGTTACCTGGATAAACATAGTCACTTTCTTTAAAATGAAGACTAAATATCGTCATATGTTTCGAAACAGGCTTATCTATTCTTAATTTTACAATCCACTCTTTAAGAAGCTTTTTATTTTTTGGAAACAAATGGAATGACACATCTTTAGATTTTTTTGAAGAACACTGAGGGACCGAGCAATACCTATTAGACATTTTTCCAATAATTTTTTGCTCAATCGGGTTTTAATTATGGAAAAATAAATTAAAAACGGCAAAAAACCCTATGAATCCCAGGTAATCGCACGGCTTCTATCCCCGTTTCTCTAGTTCCTTCTAGTTCCTCAAAGAAGCAGCACCGTCGCTTGCGCTCGCCTATAACCGATCTATACCCTAATAACCTCCAACTGTATTCCGATGCATCAAAAAAAAAAAATAACCGCACTTCTATAGCCGTTTTCGACCCCCAAAGGAATAAAACTTTCTCCTTCTCACTACCAAACAAATTCAGCATTTTTAGCGCCGAACTCTATGCCATATTTAATGCCATCATATACTCCGAGAGAACATACGCTCGCCAAAAAATAGTAATTCTCACAGACTCAGCAGCTGCATGCAAACACTTAGAATTAATGCATCTAAATAACACAAAAACATATATTTCCTTCAAAATCATAGCACTGTTAAGTAAAGCGAATAACAATTACTCCATTCAGTGGGTTCCGGGACATGTGGGACTGTCGGGCAATGAGATGGCGGATAGATCTGCCAATCAAAACCAGCTGCACCGGATAAATGCCAGAGTCCCATTATCGGACCTAATAAGGGTTATAAAGCAAAATGTAATCGAAGAGTGGCAATGTTTTTATGATTGGGAATCTGCATCTAAAGGTAGGGACCATCACGCGGTACATAAGAAGGTGGACTTAATCCCGTGGTTTGAGACTCTCGCTTTCCAACTTGATCGCCCTAGTTTAGTAAAGCTGACGAGGATAAGGATAAACCATGGGTGCACTGCGAAATTCCTAAATATAATGGCTATAGCCAGGGTCGCGAACTGCCCAACATGACAATGTCCCGAAGACCCAAGGCAGATCGCTTTTCACTGTAGGAGGTTTGAGCTTCAGAGACGCGAAATCTTGGGGAGACCCTT
Organism: Aelia acuminata; assembly: GCA_911387785.2. Lineage (NCBI taxonomy): Eukaryota > Metazoa > Arthropoda > Insecta > Hemiptera > Pentatomidae > Aelia > Aelia acuminata. Next base: position 228,452,604 of record OU426978.1, read on the forward strand.
TATAGACGATACGACGGCGTATTTAACAGCTATCAATAAGGATAGGGCCCAAGATTTGAGCAAATTTCTGAAATAAATAAATGTATCAATATAGTCGATGCGACAGCTGACCTGAATTATATTCCCACTATATACACATCAACATTTAATTATATTTAGTTACCCACATTCTAAAATTTTATCATTTATTCCTAATTTTTCACTTATTACAAGATTTTCATTCACAATAGCTTCTAATTATTTTAATCATAATAACGATTAACTTTGGCAAAATAGGATTTGCATTGGCAAGTCTTGAAGCCAAAAAAAAAAAAAAAGTATACTTTAATATCAGGTAGGCTTTATCATTATTAAAATGTTCTGAGGGGACTTAAATGGGGAAGGGGCCTTTTTTGTTTTCCTACAAAGTATCTTTGTTTTTGTTTAAATGGATAAATTAACTGTCTCTCTTTATGCCTAAAAATAAGAAATGGCTAAAGATGAAATATGCAAAAAATCGAGTAAACACATACAGGAGAGAAAAAAATATATTCCGACAACACATAAAACCCGTACAGCTTACGCATGCGCAGGACCCCTTTAATGACACCATTGTTTATAATTAACCCTTTGCACTCGATGGCTCCGCTACGGAGACTATCCAAATAATTTTCAGTTTTTAACATATAAGGACATAAACAAATCGTAAAAACTTTTTATAGGATATTTCGCTTTTGGTGATAAATGACGGTCGCGGCTCGCGTTGTTTTTCATTATTTTTATAGTACGTTAATGTTTTAACATCGGCTATATTTTGTGGTTTTAATTCATCTTTTATTTCCTCAATTGTACAATAATTTAGTTCGGGGCATCAAATAATCCTTTTAGTTTATTTAGTTTCCTATGTGCTTCTACTTTAACCGGTAAGTTATTAAGTAGATTTTCACATTTTAGGAGATTTTCTGGTTGGATATCTGAGGAAACTTTCACTAAAAGGGTCCCATCTGGTAATTTTTTAACTGTTTTTACTTCTCCAATTAGATTTTGTATGCTTTTATATATAAGGAACGGCGAAACCTTTGTGAAATCTAAGGGATTTCCATCATTATCCGCTCCGGTTCTCTTAATTATCAAAAAATTTACACAATTTTTAGGTATATATTCGGTATTTTTAAAAAAATATATATAAAATTAAAAAAAAATTGAAATTATCGTAATATAAAATTATAAAAGAAATATGAAATTTAAAAAAAAATCTGGTGCGTGCTCGTAACACACAACTTTCACTTACCAACTTACTTAGATTAGAAATTAATGCATTTTGTTAATTGCCACTTCTCAAATGAACAGAACGGCTTTAATTATTAACAATGGTCTGTCATTAAAGGCGTACTCCGCATGCGTGGTCTCAACGAGTTTTATGAGTTGACTGAATATTTTTCTTTTTTCCTCCTCTTTATGTTTTCTTTATTATTATCATATCTCATATTTAGCCATTTCATATATTCAGGTAAAACGAGAGACAGATAATATCTTCATGCAAACAAAAACAAAGGTACCTTATAAGAAAACCAAAAATGCCCCTTTCCCATTTATGCCCCCTCAGAACACTTTATTAATGATAAAGCTTACCTGATATTAAAGAACACCAAATTTTCATTAAACATGACGACTTTGATAAAAATTGTTAAAGCCGTTTTTGAGATCATCGAAAAAAAGGTAAACATTGGAAAAAAAGTTATGAGATAAAGTGCCCCCTCCGTTTCACCAATTTTGATAAAATGTTGGCTATCAAGCCTTAGCCCTCTGTTGTTTCTATGTTTTATGGATGAGATTCATAAAATATGCAAAAGGAGAACATCGCCAACATTAATCGGAAGATGGAATATGCATCCTGTCGTAGTTCAGAGCCTTCTCTACGCTGATGACATCGTTCTTCTAGCAGACTCTAGGGAGAAGTTGCTGAAAGCCCTTGTAGAATGAAAGGAGGAGCTTCAACATAAGGGAATGACAATAAATATTTCCAAAAGCAAAGTGCTTGTGATATCCAGGCATGAGCATGAAGATGTGCTACTGTTTTGCGGTGGTGAGGCTCTTGAGGTAGTAGACCACTTTCCCCACCTAGGAACCATCATCAGCAGGTCTGGTAAAGTAGATAAAGAAATCGGTAATAGAATTAATAAAGCGAACCAAGTATACTACCAGATCTGCAACAGCATAGTACGCCATTGAAATGTAGGGAAAACGATGAAGCTACACATATACAAAGCGGTATACCTCCCAAAGCTCACATATGGTAGTGAAAGCTGGGTCATGCTGGACAGGCATGTCAGCCGGATGACAGGAGCAGAAATGAGGTACCTTCGCAGAGCAGCGGATAAAACGAGAAGGGATCGTCTGCGGAATACTTCCATAAGCGATCAGCTGCAAGTGCCTGAACTAAACACTAACATCGAAAGAAGGCAGCTCAAGTGGTTCGGCCATGTGTCCCGAATGGATGAGGAACGGCTACCGTGAAAGGTAATGAAAGCCCGCACGCTGGGCAGAAGGCCCAGGGGTCGCCCGAGAATCCAATATGGAGAGTATATCGAGATGATAGGAGCGAGGAGAGGAAAGACCTTGGCTGCGATGAAGAGGATGTGTCGAGACCGGGAAGAATGGCTCCGTTGGATCGAGGCCCCTCTACGCTGAATGGCACAACAGAGGGAGCAAAAGAAAAAAAAAATTCAATTATTTCTCTTTCATGATAACATGAAAATTATTACCATAATGTTTAAATCAATATATATTATAAAGCAAGGTGTACAATGTGCGTGCCGATAAGGCTCAAAAACGACTCCACGTACGATTAAGTAAGTTATGTCGTCGTTTAGCCATATAATCTCTAATGGAGAAGAAGGTTTCCGTTTTTCTCTTAAGGGTGTAAAATTGAAGAGAAAAGGACTGAAATTTTAAGCCTCTCGCACCATTTAATTAGCCTCTCTGAGATTGAGATACGAGTTTATGAATGAAAAATTTAGTTCGAGCTCCAGACTACCAGGAAGCGCTAGGATCCTTTTCACTCAATGTTTATTGTTCATTCATCCAGTTTATTTTGTAAAGGTTATATATGTGTTCAGCTGTTCTTTTTAAATTACTAAAAAAACAGCAAAAATAATTAGTTTCTCATTGCTTTCAAAATAAAATAATGATTTATATTTAAATAAATAATTTATTAGAAAACCAACTGGATTCCTTAAAAAATTAGTTTTCTCATAAGAAGGGTGACGTACGATCAGCACATTAAATTTTACATTTAATCTATATATAATATATACTTAAGTCAATTTAATGCAATATGAGTAAACATTTCTTAGTAGTACAGTGAGCGAATAAAATCAGACATAAAAAAAAGAGATGAATTGACTGAATATAAATCGAAAATAAAAAGTTTGAATTGTTATTATTGTATTTATGAAAAAGAAGTTGGTTTGGTTACTACGTATGATGAGCATTCCAGTTGACAAAACGACTAACTCCAATAACAGCATTCAAGATTTTATCATCCCTCATGGTTCAAGATAAAAAGAAATATGATGAAAAAATTGTGCCTTCTAGAAATTTTGGTTATCACTTTTTTATAGTAGTAAGATTCGAGATCTGCAGAAACCATTCAAATTACGGGGGGATATCCTAAGGAAGGTTGAAATGGAAGAAAGGTCTTAAAAAAAAGCTCTATGAATTTTCGGTAGTTTCTATACTTCTAGGTCTAATAAGTTGTACTCGAAATATAATTTTTTAACTGAGATAGCAGGTTTTTCAACTATAATCTAATTACTTATTATCTGCTGACTGATTGTAATGGGCTTATAGGGTTCAGAATCACAGAAACCATCAAAAACGATGCATAACTCGACAAAGTAGCAGCAAAATTAATTGTTCATTTACCATTTTCAACCCCCTGTAAATTATACAGGGTTCCTTATTTGGGCGGACTCTGCAGATCTCAAGTCTGCAGAATATTGATACCAAGTTAAAACCGAATTTTCAAGAAGGGTGCTAATTTTGTTCTTTATTTCCTTTAATTTTAAAGTTTTTCTGTTATTAAAACTACCAAACAACTACCGGAGCGAAGCCGGGCACCCTAGCTAGTATTTTTATAAAAAGAGAAAAGACTCAAATGGCAACAGCTATGACTATACTGGTGATGAGGAAATCCGGGTTCAAATTCCGGTCCAGTCCAATATATTCTCTTCTCATAAAGAATATTTGAAACTCAATAATTAACAAGGTTAGAAAAAGTATCAACTTGTAACGACACAATGACACCAAAGTAGCCATATTTTCTCTTCTTATAAAAAATATTTAAAAATTATTATAATCAATTTCATATTATCATAACACAATAAGTTCCATGTTATCATGACAGAGAAATAATTGAATTAATTATTTGAGTTTTATTGTTTGTCTGACTTAATGTGAATTATTATTTCCGTCTAATAAAACTTATTTAAACCCACAATAGAGTAATAATACGATTTCCCCGGTTATGATCCGAATTTGTCAATTTTAATTTTAATTAATTTTTTTTTGTTTACATTTTAAATAAGTGCTAACATATTTTAATTTAATTTTGAGAGATAATTTGAGAAATAATTGTTATAATAATTTGAGAGATATCTTGTGATTATATAAGAAATATTTTATGTTAGGTTCACGCATAAAGCGTAAATCATAGCAGCCTACGATACCGAAGAGCCAATTTACGTTAGGTGAGGGGGCACTTTACAGCCCTGGCTAATATCTTAAAGGTAGGTAGGCTCTCTGAGCTGGGACCAAGGCAACTTAACAAGTCGATACTACACGGCTTCTATCGATGTCTGAGAGGTGGGGATTTTATTACAAATAATCGAATAAAGTACAACTTCGATTATCTGGAATATTCTAGGTAAACATTTTCACGACCTGAATATCACATAAACATTTGCAAAACTTCTGTTTCTGGTAGTCAAATGATAAAAAAGGTAGGGGAGAGCGGGGTTGGTTGGCAATAGTTTTCACTTTTTTTTAGTGACCGACCGAAGTTTCGGTTTCGGTTTCGGCCAGTTTCGGCCGAAAAACCTGTTTTCGGCCGCAGTTTCGGTTTCGGCCAAAAATCGGCCGAATCTTCGGCCAAGCCGAAACTAGCTCTTGTGTCTGACATCTCCTAGAAGAATTTTGAATCGGTTTTTAAGTGTTAAGGGAAAACAGAATGACAATAGAAGAAGATAGAAGAGCTGACGCCGTCGGTGGGAATGGCACTGCCGAATTGGTCCCAATGGGATTGATTATGGAGTAGTGGGCAGTCTGCCACTGCACCATGGTGAACATGGCTTGCAGCAACGAGAGGTTTGGGCTACCCCCTCCAGACCGAAAAAAAATTCATATATAGGTAAGGAAACGTGAAAAATGTTTATCAGTCGATCTCTGATTACTTTACTGGTTCAGACTTATGATAAAGGCTTATAATCGATAAGCAGAGACATGGATGGTGACTGAATAGCCAATATCCGGGTGGGGATATTATTATTGTGATCTCAATGGCAGTGAACTTTTAGTAGCCCCTGTCAATATATCCGCCTGTTTTCGACTCCATCTCTGACAGTTTCCGCTAAAACTTTAATTAGACCTTCCTAAATCAATGTCCAATTATTTCGTCCTCCTGAATTATATCTCTACTAACTAGTTTACCCTCGTGGCAACTCTGACATTAGATGTTTGTCTATATCGTATCTGATGCATTCAAAACAGAATTATGTATGAATAATATATGAAATATACAATATGTATAGTAAAAAAAATCTGGTGCGTGCGCGCAACACACAACTTTCACTTACCAACTTATTTAGATTAGAAATTGACGTGTTTTGTTAATTGCCACTTCAAAACGTCACAAATCTTTCCACATTCATTTCTTATTTTTTCCTTTTATGAGTAATTTAAAACACACGTGAAAATGATACAAAATTTATTAAGTAAAGTACCCCCTCCATTTGATCAATGTTGATGAAATTTTTACAGTCATATCTCGGGCATATTAATACATCAAATACTCAGGTTGATCAAAATCGTGAAAACCGTTTTTGAGTAAATAAAAAAATACGTGAAAATGGGACAAAATTTATTCAGTAAAGTGCCCCCTCCAATTGATCAATTTTGATGAAATTTTTACTGTCACATCGCGGGCACATACATATACTAATTACCAAGTTTGATCGAAATCATTAAAGCCGTTTTTGGGTAACTGAAAAAAAAACACATAAAAGTGGGACACAATTTATTAAGTAAAGTACCCCCTCCGGTTAATCAATTTTGATGAAATTTTTACAGTCGTATCTCGGGCATATAAATAGATCAAATACTCAGTTTAATCAAAATCGTTAGAGCCGTTTTTGAGAAAATCGAAAAAAACGTAAAAAGTTATTAAATAAAGTACCCCCTCCCTTTGAGCAATTTTGATGAAATTCTTGCTGTCACATCGCGGGCATATACCTACACTAAATACCCAATATCAGATTCCCACGGTTTATAGTTTTTGAGCTAGTCTGTTCACACACACACACACACACACACACACAGACACACACACACACACACACACACACACACACAGACCATTTCGCGGGACTTGGTTAATTGGACTCAGGGGACCCCAAAACGTGTATTTCCGTTGAAAACCGGAAGTCGAAATTTTTCACGATCGCAATACTTCCACTTACTATATATTTCATATATAGGTAAGTGAAAGTAATAAAATAGTGAAATAATATAGTAAGGAAAGTATTGCGATCGTGAAAAATTTCGACTTCATCATAATTGGTCAAATGGAGGGGGCACTTGACGTAATAAATTTTGTCCCATTTTCACGTGTTTTGTTTTTTTTACTCAAAAACGGCTTTAACGATTTTGATCAAACTTGGTATTTGATGTATGTATATGTGACACCCCAAAATTTTATAAACCGTATAATGAAAATAAAAACTTTTATTTATTAATAAAAAGATTAATGTTACTTTACAGAGTAAATACGTGATGCTAAAATTTTTGAAGCATCGCAGGTGTGTAAAAATATGGTATAAGATAATAGTCTATAATCAATATCTAGGTCTAGAAACTTTTGTTCCAAAATAAATTTTTGAAAACAATATAAAGCGATTTTAGAGGAACAGCAATTGTTCTTGAATTCCAGAAAGGCATAAGAGACGTAAATACACCTATCGATTCACCTCAACGATGTATTTGCAAAAAGCAACTCGTAGTAAAAAACAAGCAAGCAGTAAAAAAAACTGGACTGTTGTTGAAATTAGTCCCTTCATAAATAAATTAGCAATAATGAATCGAAAAGTGATGAGAACTACCAAATTTTGTTTTACAGTTACTCTATTACTTATGGAGATATACAAATATTAGTATATACTTAAATGTGGAAAAATGTGTGGAGTTGAGGAATGGCGTTTACATATTATCGAAACACGTCGATTTCTAATCTTAGTAAGTTTGTAAGTGAAAGTTGTGTGTTGCGCGCATCGCACCAGATTTAGATGTAGTTATTCGCTCCCTCATTTAAGAAATTTTTGGAAAAAATGAGGGAGTGAAATTTTCAAAGTCTTTATTATTTTTTAATCACTGTAATAGGTTTAAATTGAAAAAGACTGTAGAATCGAAAACTATGACCATTTTACATCGAAAAACAATAGTTAAGTGAAAACATTGTTTGGAAACTCATCGGTTTTTTCGAAGTGAGATTTCTCGTTATAACCTAAATCTGACAGCGGAGGCAAGCCATCGCAGCCCCTGGTCGGCAGTCAAAACGATCCTAGGGTCTTCCCTCAACCGATTCTTTCCACCCCGGGCTTTGAGCCTTGTTCCCCTCAACGCTAATACCATCCACACTTTATGCGAGGGAGTGAAGGAAAAACGTCTAGACATACCTTTTTTATTTTATTTAGTGTTGTTGGTAAAAATAAATGAAACCGATCATTTTTTCATGGAATCTTGAAGTAATAGGTAACTGACTTGTTATGATTAATCAAATATTCAATTGTTGAAAGGATACGATTTTTTAAATTGGCTTGCCTGGGAATCGGACAAGGTGAGGGATTGAAAAAACAATTACTTTTAATTTTTTAAAGCAATTATAAATTCAGTTTGGAGCTAAAACATAGCCTCCATAGAACTACAAAAGGAGTGAATTAGTTCCTATTACTTTCACTTACCTATATATGAAATATATAGTAAGTGGAAGTATTGCGATCGTGAAAAATTTCGACTTCCGGTTTTCAACGGAAATACACGTTTTGGGGTCCCCTGAGTCGAAATGACCAAGTCCCGCGAAATGGTCTGTGTGTGTGTGTGTGTGTCTGTGTGTCTGTGTGTCTGTGTGTCTGTGTGTGTGTGTGTGTGAACAGACTAGCTCAAAAACTATAAACCGTGCGATCCTGAAATTGGGTATTTAGTGTAAGTATATGCCCGCGATGTGACAGCATAAATTTCATCAAAATTACTTAAAGGGTGGGGGTACTTTACTTAATAACGTTTTAGGTTTTTTTCAATTTTCTCAAAAACGGCTCTAACGATTTTGATTAAACTATGTATTTGATCTATTTATATGCCCGAGATATGACTGTAAAAATTTCATCAAAATTGATTAACCGGAAGGGGGACTTTACTTAATAAATTTTGTAACATTTTCACGTGTTTTTTTTATTTACTCAAAAAAGGCTTTAACGATTTTGATCAAACTGGGTATTCGATGTATGCATAAGCCAAAGATGTGATAGCCAACATTTCACCAAATTTGACCAACCGGAGGGGGGACTTTACTTAATAAATTTTGTAACATTTTCAAGTGTTTTTTTTTATTTACTCAAAGAAGGCTTTCACGATTTTGATCAAACTGGGTATTTGATGTATTTATATGCCAAAGATGTGATAGCCAACATTTCATCAAAATTGGTCTAACGAAGGGGACCACAACAACGCATTAATTTCTAATCTAAGTAAGTTGGTAAGTGAAAGTTGTGTGTTGCGCGCACGCACCAGATTTTTTTTTTCTAGTAACTAGCTCTCATTTCAGCGGTTGAAAATGGACCGGACCTACGATTTACACATTTTCAGATAATGATCCTCATACATTAAAAATTAACAGATTGGTTCTTTGAGAGGACTTTGGTGATATATTGCCCTTCTTAAAGAGAATTCCTGGAGGTGGTTATTATGGTATATATCGTCCTATAAATCCAGGCAATTTGCAATGTAATGACATTGGGGCTAGGGAGGCCAGCCTATTGTTTGGCTTTAATATCACCAGCCAGTGTGAGGCATACATTACGAGGTAACTAACCTGCCTAACCTTCGATGTCATATTAAACGTTACACAGAGACCGATATTTAATTATTGAAAAAAAAAATATAATGCTGTCACAGGAAGTAAAACAACGAAGTTGATGATATTTAATAATAATAAATAAAGGCTTACCAAATCCAAAGGTTATATTCACAAACCTTTGGACAACTCATAAAACACCTTGAGGTGTTTTATGGAACAATATACAACAATTATTAGGAAGAAGGAAAAATAAAATGAAAATGTTGGCTACGCAGTAGTCTAAACAAATACAATAAAAAAAATACAAACTACCTCCTTTCGTATCAATATTTTCCGTAGAATTACAGGTGATTGCAACTGCTCTTTATCTGGCTATTAGATACAGACAGCTATTAGATACGACAGCAATGCAAAAAAATTGTTAATATGTTCGGATTCATTATCAGCTATACAAGCTGTTCAAAACCGCACAATAGAAGGTCAGATAATGAAAAAAATCTGGTGCGTGCGCGCAACACACAACTTTCACTTACCAACATACTTAGATAAGAAATTGACGTGTTTTGTTAAATATCATTTCCCAAAGTCACACATTTTTCTACCTTCAAATCTTATTTTTATTAATCGTTAAAGCCGTTTTTGAGTAAATAAAAAACCCCGTGAAAATAATACAAAATTTATTAAGTAAAGTCCCCCCTTCGGTTGATCAATTTTGATGAAATGTTGGCTATCACATATTTGGCATATAAATAGATCAAATACTAAGTTTAATCAAAATCGTTAGAGCCGTTTTTGAGAAAATCAAAAAAACACGTGAAAATGTTGCAAAATTTATTAAGTAAAGTCCCCCCTCTGGTTGATCAATTTTGATGAAATTTTTACAGTTGTATATCGGGCATACACATACATCATATACCCAGTTTGATCGAAATCGTTAAAGCCGTTTTTGAGTAAATAAAAAAAACACGTGAAAATGATACAAAATTTATGAAGTAAAGTCCCCCCTCCTGCTAATCAATTTTGATGAAATTTTTACAGTCATATCTCGGGCATATAAATAGATCAAATACTCAGTTTAATCAAAATCGTTAGAGCCGTTTTTGAGAAAATCGAAAAAAACGTAAAAAGTTATTAAATAAAGTACCCCCTCCCTTTGAGCAATTTTGATGAAATTTTTGCTGTCACATCGCGGGAATATACCTACACTAAATACCCAATTTCAGGTTCCCACGGTTTATAGTTTTTGAGCTAGTCTGTTCACACACACAGACACACACACACACAGACCATTTCGCGGGACTTGGTCATTTCGACTCAGGGGACCCCAAAACGTGTATTTCCGTTGAAAACCGGAAGTCGAAATTTTTCACGACCGTAATACTTCCACTTACTATATATTTCATATATAGGTAAGTGAAAGTAAAAATACAAACTACCTCCTTTCGTATCTATATTTTCCGTAGAATTACAGGCGATTGCAACTGCTCTTTATCTGGCTATTGACAGCAATGCGAAAAAATTGTTAATATGTTCAGATTCATTATCAGCTATACAAGCTGTTCAAAACCGCACAATAGAAGGTCAGATAATGAAAAAAATCCTTAATTATCTCGATTTTCTAGCGGATCTTAACAAATCGGCAAACTTTCTATGGGTGCCATCGCAAACAGGAATTTCAGGCAATGAAGTAGAAGACAGGGCAGCAATTATGAATCGCCCAGCACTGCAAATATATGAGGCAAATGATATAAGAACGAGGCTCAAAAAGAGAATAAAGAGTTATTGGCAATCTATGTGGTCTGAAGTCCCTCCGTCTAACAAGCTAAAATCTATTAAGCCTACAACGAGAGAATGGATTAGCTCCTTTCCAGGGAACCGAAGAGAAGAAAGAGGTAGCACTGACAAGGCTCCGGATAGGACATTCGAACCTCACCCATGTTCACCTCATAGCAAAAGAAGCTCAACCAACTTGCGAAACCTGCAAAACACCCCTAACGATAAAACATATTATAGAAGACTGTAGCAGATACGAAGAACAATTTACAAAACTTAATACTCCACGTAAAACTTCGGAGGCATTAAATGATTCTACCAAAGCTGCGGATAACATAATAATACTCCTAAAAGAGATCCTCATATTTGAAAAATATTATTCATTAAAAATTAAAATACTATTATAATATATTAATTAACAGTAAATATTAAAAAGGATAAGAGTGCAATAGAGTAATGGAAGAGCGTAATAACCGCGTGTTTGATCGTCCAAATCTAACAATCTAATCTAAAACACCTTGAGCCTACGCATGCGCAGTACGCCATCAATGACAGATCATTGTTTATAATTAAAGATGTTCTGTTCATTTAATGAAAATTATTTATTTCATGGCATCTATATGAAGTTTTGAATAACTACATAGAAGATTATAAAATCAGACGACTTGGAGTATTATGCTTGCATTGCCGAATTATCGCAAGTATAAACTTTTATTTAATAATAAAAAAAAAAATAGTGTACTTTAAAGAGCAAATACAAACAAAAATAAGTAAATGAATGTAGAAAAATGTTTGACTTTGAGAAATATAATTTAACAAAACACGTCTATTTTAAATTACGCAAAGTAAGTTGGTAAGTGAAAGCTGTGTGTTGCGCGCACCACACCAGATTTTTTTTATATACCTTCCGTTCAATGGAGGTTATACTGAAAAATAAAATAACTAAAACCAGCCCTGATACGGATGTACATGACTAATTTTAAATGTCATGAAATAATTTAATAGGATCGTGTTTCATTATGCTATTTAAGTTAAAAAATAGGCCGTAAAATTTAATTTAGAAACTATTTTTAAATCTTAATTGGAAACAGGATCCAATATACCTTGGATAGAAGTTTTATCTCAATTTAACTTGAGGACAAGACTTTTATAACTTCGTTATGAAGTGGCTTTTAGAATGGATGGCGTAAAACGAGGCAGTAACTGTTACAGGATATATACCCGTTACAAGATATATACAAATCCTATAAAACAATCTATTTTATCTATAATAAGGTAAAAGAAAACCCTTTTATCTCTGCCAGCTTCACAGTAGTGCCTGTATCTAGTTCTCGGGAGAGACCAATTTTTATATCCTAGGTAACAAGAGGATTTGAATATGATGAGGAAATGAAGAATATTCATTTTGATCTCCAGATTTTTAATAAAAATGATTCGGGTGGTTTAATTTATGTAAAAGACTGTATTTGGGAAAATGCAAACTTTAAACATTTCATAATTATAATTGTTTGTTTGTTTAACGTCACTTTATGCCTAAGGCTAATCGGACGATACCTCAGTGGGAGGCATAAATTTTGCCTATTCAGTTATTATTAGGATGGGGATCTTTAACGAGTACTTGACATCTTACAAGAAAAATCGTTTCTTTCATGACTAAATGTTACTAACCAGTGATTTTTCATCAAACATAAATACATGTTATAAACAAGCGTGCTTATTAGAATTGTATATAGAAAATTTAAAAAAATAAATGCCATTATCTTTGTTCATCTACATGAACTAGAAGTAGTAACAAATTTTTTAACTAACCTTTGATAGGTGAAAAATAATATTATAACACTTATGTGGGTTAAAGAATATTTATTAACAGAAATATACAGTTATCACAATGCCAACGAATTAATAAAACTTAAATATATGAGCAGGTTATAAAATTGATAACGTTATAACACACAATCATATGACTTGAGCAACACAGTCAAGACACAGACTTCAACTTCGACTAACTCGTTCAGTCTCTGCTCCTTATATATAAACGAAAATAGTCAGGCCTGGAATATTCCAGATCAATGTCGGTAGTTCTCCGCCATCACGGAATGATCTAGACACAAACAGTTCGTTCCAACCGCTTATTTTGTTCCAACAAGCGGTCCGGGAGGTTACGCTATATGTTTTTTTTATTTTCTTATCGGTTTAACGTTACATTATTTCATAAAAGATTCATTTAAAATATAAGAACAGATTATAACATAATTTCTAGAATAGAATAGACATTTTATTTGTCTTCAGGGAGTTCAACACACAAATAGTGCCTATTTGAAAAAAGAAATGAGATTAAGCACATTATCACAAATGAACCAGTATTCACAGTTAGTTTACGATATTCTGCATAATAGAAATAGCTTGTCTTTTTGTTTAATGTCCATTTATGCTACTAAGGCTAATCGAAAAATACCACAATGGGAGGCATAAATTTTGCCTATCCAGGTATAATTAGGATGGGGATCTTTAACGAGTACCTGACTTCGTACAAGCTCGGAACCTCCATTTTACGTCCTATCTGAGGGACGGCATAGCCAAGGATTTTTATTCCCTTTAAAAAAATTCAATTGCCACCACGGGACCTGAACCTTCGACCTTTAGTATTATAGGTTTAATATTCTTTAAATAAAAAGAAAATGCCAATGATTTGATTGTCCACTGCCATCTGTACCAACCTTTATCACTTAGCATTTTTTTTTTTACTTTCACTTACCTATATATGAAATATATAGTAAGTGGAAGTATTGCGATCGTGAAAAATTTCTACTTCCGGTTTTCAACGGAAATACACGTTTTGGGAGCCCCTGAGTCGAAATAACCAAGTCCCGCGAAATGGTCTGTGTGTGTGTGTGTGAACTCACTAGCTCAAAAACTATAAACCGTGCGACCTTGAAATTGGGTATTTAGAGTATGTATATGCCCGCGATGTGAAAGCAAAAATTTCATCAAATTTGCTCAAAGGGAGGGGGTACTTTATTTAATAAATTTTTAGGTTTTTTTCGATTTTCTCAAAAACGGCTCAAACGATTTTGATTAAACTCAGTATTTGATCTATTTATATGCCCGAGATATGACTGTGAAAATTTCATCAAAATCGATTAACCGGAGGGGGGACTTTACTTAGTAAATGTTTTATCATTTTCACGTGTTTTTTTTATTTACTCAAATACGGCTTTAACGATTTTGATCAAACTGAGTATATGATGTATGTATATGCCCGAGATACGACTGTAAAAATTTCATCAAAATTGATCAACCGGAGGGGGGACTTTACTTACTAAATTTTGTACCAAAATTTACCCCCCCCCCCCCCGATTTTTTTTCTGGAACCGTGCCTGCTTATATTTGTATATCTCCTTAAGTTATAGAGTATAGAGTAGCAATATTTGGTAGTTCTCAGCACTTTTCGATTCATTATTACTTATTTATTTATGAAGGAACTAATTTCATCAACAGTCGAGTTTTTTTTTACTGCTTGCTTGTTTTTTACTACGAGCTGCTTTTTGCAAATACATCGTGAAAATAAATCGATAAATCGATCAATTTTGATGAAATTTTGACTTTCACATCGCGAGCATATACATACACCAAACACCGAAGTTGGTCAAAATCGTTAAGCCGTTTTTGAGTAAACAAAAAAAAAACACGTGGAAATGAGACAACATTTATTAAGTAAAGTGCCCCCTCGAATTAATAAATTTTGATGAAATTTTGACTGTTGCATCGCGGGCATATACATACACCAAATACCGAGTTTAATCGAAATCGTTAGAGCCGTTTTTGAGAAAATCGAAAAAAACGTAAAAATTAGACAAAATTCTTTAAATAAAGTACCCCCTCCGTTTGACTAACTTTGTTGAAATTTTTGCTGTCACATCGTGGGCATATATATACACCAAATACCCAATTTCAGGTCTGTGCGGTTTATAGTTTTTGAGCTAGTCTGTTCACACACACACACACACACACACACACAGACACACAGACCATTTCGCGGGACTTGGTTAATTAGACTCAGGGGACCCCAAAACGATATTTCCGTTGAAAATCGGAAGTCGAAATTTTTCACGATCTCAATACTTTCCTTACTATATATTTCATATATAGGTAAGTGAAAGTAAAAATTACTCTAACTTTGTAGAAAATGATTGTAATCTTTAGTAAATTAAGCTATATATATTTTTTCATGAACCTTTTATGATTTTTTAATACCCCACCCTCTCCCCTTGCACGGGAAACCCCGCTTAGCCTTGTATATATATATATATATATATATATATATATATATATATATATATATATATATATATATATATATATATAAACACATTTTCATTTACTTAGAAGCTATAAATACAGCTAAAAAGATTATTATTGTACTTCCTAGGAAATAGAGATAAGTGTAGCTATATCTAGACATTTCTTAAATACAAAATGACAACGAGGTCTTCCAGGTATCCAGGAGGCTTTTGTTCTGGAGGACCAGATTCCAGCGTGATACCTTCCTACTCCAAGTCTCATTGTCTCCAGAGACCGAGAGGAGAGATAACGTCTCCCTAAGATGTCATCCTCGTACGGGGATCACATTCAACGGTCAGGAGTCGATAGGAGGAGTCGTAGAAGTTCTGATCTTAAGTATCTTATGGAAAAAAAAACAACAAAAAAAACGCTAATAATTTGTATTCGATAAGGCAACAGAAATAATTGTTGAAAAGAGGTCTAAATGAAATTTTTGCAAAAATAAAATCAGATGCGGAATATGCCAGTAAAAATCCCTCTTTTTTGATTGATTTTAAGTGGATTTAATGAACGAGATAAATTTAAATAACTACTGGCAAACACGCGTTGCTGGGGCTCAGTCGCTATAATGCGTTGAATTAATTATATACTATTGTTTTTAATACTGTCAAATCAAAATTAACTGATAGAGTTCAAAATGTTTCAGCTAATTTAAAAGCCAACGGGATTTGAAATAAAACTTTACGCCAAATTTAAAATTGTTTTGTAAAGAATTTAGAAGGGTTAAAAAAAGCGCAATTATTGAAGTCAAAAAAAAAAAAATATTAATTTAACCATTATTGTGGAATAAGCACCTATTTTTTAAATTATTTTAAATAATTTATTTTTGAAGAGAAAAGATTTGGCTCCGCCGGGAATCGAACCCGGGTCTTCCGCGTGACATGCGCGGTATGCTATCTATTACACCACGAAGTCGCTTCCAAACGGTGCCAAATCCTTCCTCAGGTGTCAGTGAAGAGGAAGGATTTGGCACCGTTTGGAAGCGACTCCGTGGTGTAATGGATAGCATACTGTGCATGTCACGCGGAAGACCCGGGTTCGATTCCCGGCGGAGCCAAATCTTCAAAAATAAATTATTTAATATACATATTTATAATAATAATTTACAATTTTCTTTATTATTAGAATTCACAATTTCTATTTATTGTAGTGCTAATGGGTGCACAATGATTTTGATTAACCTGTCATCTGCTAAGACAAATAGATTCGATGTTTTCCCTACACGTGAAAAGGCGACACATAATTGCCCTAAGGAAAAACAAGGATTTTCCTAGTCCAAGCACAAAAAGAAAAAAAAAAAAAAAAAAAAGATTTGGCTACTAAATTATTATCCACCCTAAATATTGAAAGCATAAGCACTTAATTTGCAATAAAAGAAATATTGAGGCCAATAATCGAGATAAAAACTATCCCATCTTTTAAGTTGAACAAAACTACACACAATGAGCCAAATTTCATCAAAATCGGTTGAGTAGTTTCTGATTTTACCTCCGACAAACATCGGGACACGAGATTTTTATATTTATTGTATAAAAATCAGTGTGCCACAATTATGCTAAAAATTGAACACTTTAAAAAAATTATTCGAAGAAAATAATAATCCACAATGCCACACAAAAAATGAAAACTCAAATAATCAAAAAGGTTTCAAAAAGTATCTTCTTGCAACGATACAGTAACAAAAAAATCTGGTGCATGCGCGCAACACACAACTTTCACTTACCAACTTACTTAGATTAGAAATTAATGTGTTTTGATAATTTCCACTACCTAAAGTAACACATTTTTCCTCATTCATTTCTTATTTTTGTTTTCATTTGCTCAAAAAAAAAAAAAAAATACAAATTTTTTTTATTATTGAATAAAAGTATTTACTTGTGATAATTCGGCAATGCCAGCATACTACTCAAAGTCGTCTGATTTTATAATCCTCTATTTACTTGTTGAATATTTCATTTAGTTACTATGAAACAAATAATTTTCATTAAATGAATAGAACATTTTTAATTATAACGCATTGGTTTGTCATTAAAGGCGTACGGCGCATGCGTGGGCTCTACCTGTTTTATGAGTTGACTCAATTTTTATGTTTTTTTCTCCTCTCTATGTTTACTTGATTTTTATCATATCTCATATTTAGCCATTTCTTATTTTTAGGCGAAACGAGAGTCCGATAATTACTCCTTATAAACACATACAAAGGTACTTTACAGGAAAACATAAAGAACCTCTTCCCCATTTAAGCCCCCTCAGAAAATTTTAATACAATAGAGCTTACCTGGTATTAAAAAATAACTAATTTTCATTAAACACGATGAATTTGATCAAAATCATTAAAGCCGTTTTTGAGTAAATAAAAAAAACACATGAAAATGATACAAAATATAATAAGTAAAGTCCTCTCTCCGGTTGATCAATTTTGATGAAATTTTTACAATCATACCTCGGGCATATTAATACATCAAATATTCAGTTTAATCAAAATCGTTAGAGCCGTTTTTGAGAAAAATCGAAAGTACCCCCTCCCTTTGACCAATTTCGATGAAATTTTTGCTGTCACATCGCGGGCATATACATACACTAAATACCAAATTTCAGGTTCGCACGGTTTATAGTTTTGAGCTAGTCTGTTCACACACACACACACACACACACACACACACACACACACACACACACACACACACACACACACACACACACAAACACACACACACACACACACACACACACACACAAACACACACACAGACCATTTCGCGGGACTTGGTTATTTCGACTCAGGGGACCCCAAAACGTGTATTTCCGTTGAAAACCGGAAGTCGAAATTTTTCACGATCGCAATACTTCCACTTACTATATATATTTCATATGTAGGTAAGTGAAACTAAAAATAATCAGATGATTCGAGCTTCACAGCAAGACTACACCCCAGTCCATTTCCTGAAGTCAGCGATTTCCCGATCCTATGACAAATAACTGTTGGTTTGGAGGATGGTGAGTAGAAGCTTTAAATTTAGCCAGAAAGTGGCCATTTGTATTTGCGTTCAATTAATAAATATTTATTATAAGAAGATATCCAATGTAATGAGGACTAATGTAATTTTTTTGGAATTACTAATTCTATGTCATGAAAACATGCAATTTATTATTATGATGTTTAAATATTTTTTATAAGAAGAGAAATTGGGGCCCGGTGTGGCTGTGCGGTAAAGCGCCGTACTCCTATGCCGGAGCTGCGGGTTCGAGTCCCGCCCTGGGTGGTGCTTTTCTTTCGTAGGGGAAGGAGAAGTATCACCCAGTGCCATGGATGTTAGTATGGGCAGTATAGGGCTTCAGTGGAAGCCTTGAAGTGCCAAAAAAACAAAAAAAAAAAAAAAACAGTGGCAGATTTACTAGCCTTACTAGAGATAAGGAAATCCGGGTTCAAATCCCCAAGGCCAAGGCCAATCTTTTCTCTTCTTATAAATAACATTTAAAAATTAAAATAAGAATTTTCAAATTATGAGAACAAGAGAGCTAACATTTAAATAAATGTTGCGTTTTATAATCATATAATGGTTAAAAGAATCCGTTTCCGAGCGATTACCTCCCTCCCCTTTCATTATATTTATATATATAAATATTTTTCTCCGGATTGGTTTGGATAACATTAGTTATACAATAGGTCACATCTGTCATTGCTGTGCAGCGATACTTTGGGTAGGTGTGTGTGTGGGAGGAGTGCGTCAAACAAATATCTTTTTCTCGTTTTTATTTTAATAGTATAAGACCAAGACCTTTATCTTTACGACGCACACAGGGGTATTTGATCCCAAAAGCTGGTCCCCCAATTTATGTTCATATTATTTTCTCTTTATGCATTGCACCTATGAAATATGCTTGTAACAAATAAAGATTCATTATAAATTTATCTATTACTATTTTTGAAAAATGGGAATAGTGTAAAATAGGTAAAAATAAAAATTTGTGGTAATAAAGTTTTGCGTGAAGTTTCTATGGAGAAAAGGATACGGATCCTTAGCAAATATAGAAAACATTTCTAAATTTATGAAATAACCACGTGATAGAACTACCAATATGCACTTTATGTAAATAAAGCTTCCAGTGCTGATAAGTAGTTTTTTCTATTTTTTCTGATAAATTGAAATTTTTAAATGCTTTCCTATATTTTATGGCACGAGATGGAGTTTTTGTTAAATCATTCAGAACATGGAACGCATTGATATCACCACAATCTCTTAGTTTTATATAAATGGCGTACGTCAGCATATCAGTGCTAGTTGATGATCTGAGTTTTCCTGTTTTACGCCTCTTGCTTCTTTTACTTAAACCATCAAATGATTTTTCAGGGCGTCCACCAAATCTTGAGCTTTTGATTGATATCGTCCCACTTAGCCATTCCTTGTTGCTGCTTTAAAAACTTTTCTTTTCCATGAAGAATCATTCCATCTTACTTAGAAATCATGCCTCAACATTGATAATTTATGTTTTAGCTCTTTCACCTGCTCTAGGCTATTAACTAGGCAATATTTCCCAATGAGAAAAGACTACGAAAATTCCTTATTTTTTTTTAAAAGCTAATGCTTTCGACTTTAAAAATATGTCAAATAATTCCCTTATAGTTATTGTTATTACTCCAGAATATTCTAAAATATAAATAAATGAAAATATAATAACATTTACATTTTTAATATTATTTTATGAAACTGACATTTTAGAAATAAAAAATTATAAGTCTCCCATTCGCAGCTAGTCGCAGAATTTTTTTCATGAAACATAAAGTAAGATAATTACACATTATCATAAAAAATATTTCGTTGCCCAGAAATGACCAGAAGTATAACTTTTTAACCTTCAAATTTTATTTTTAGCTCTAAAATCTACTTACCAAAAAACAAATAAATATTGATACTAGTATTGAATACAAAAAACTGACAACTGTCTGAATAACAAGTACAAACCTAGCCTCGAACTATCCATCATATGAAAATGCCGATAATTCAGTAAAAACAAAGAAAATTAATATATTTTGTAGAACAGTATTTATGTGCAGAGACGAGGTAAAGGCTAAGGTCAGATTGGAATTAGAATAGCCGCCGGATTACGGACCTGGAAGAGATAAAAATCATCTTGCATGATCCAACAGGTCCTCTACTTGAACTTCGAGTCAATATTTACCAGAAATTTCAAATTTCAAAAATTGGGTTTTGGCCAGCTTTTAGGGCCAAATACCCCTGTGTGCGACGATAGATCCCCTGTAGCGACTTTGTAAATACCACTAATATCGTCGTCGATACTGCAAAAGGTGGTGTTTCTATTAACAGCTGATCAGGGGAAAAAAAAAAAATCATTTTTTATCATACTCCATCAAAAAGATGTGCTTTCAACACTCGGTTTGAGTCCGTAAAGTAGTACTTTTTGGGCCTAGGCCTTGAAAATTTTTTTTGGTGCGCTAACCTTACCTGCTACTAATATATATTAATAAACATGTGTTTGAAGGAGGTTACTTGTAGCTATACTGTACTTCATTCTAATATAAATGTATGTTTGAAGTGCAAAATAACATGGATATACCAGAAGATGTTTTAAAAGAAGCCCAAAAAGCTTTAAACGAACTACTTCCAGCGAATTGTATCATAAATATTAATGTAAATAAGTATATAAGTACTTTTCTTTAAACTCAACAGTTTAATTATTTAATCCTAATCTTTATAAAATTGCTGAAATAAATAAATGAAATCTAAATAAATAAAAGGATCACCCCGTTGTTGTATAAGTCGCCTGAAAAGCGTCATTTAATTCAAAGGGCTTAGTAAAATAACATGGCTGTGTTTATTTATACAATGCTTGTTAGGAAGAGCCATTCAAATCGTTGAATGATAAAATATTTCCTGTTTTGCGAACTGTCAGCATCAAATCGTTGCATAACTAAGAACTGATTTAATTATGGCGATTTTTTTTTTAAGTAGCAACTAGAACCTTAAGCCTTACCCCCATTTAAGGCTTAAGAGGCCTTTTTTGTTTTCCTATAAAATTACCTTTGGTTTTGTTCATATGGTGAAATTATCTGTCTCTCGTTTCGCCTTAAAATGGCTAAATATGAAATATGAAAAAAATCCAATAGACATATACAGGAAAAAAAAAAATCGTTAACTCATGAAACAACTTGTGCCCACGCATGCGCTGTAGGCCTTTAATGACAGACGATGTTTATAAATAAAAATGTTCTGTTCAGTTAATGGCATTTATTTGTTTCATGCCAACTAAATGAAGTTTTCAACCACTACATAGAGAATTATAAAATCAGATGACCCGAAGTATTATGCTTGCATTCCCGAAATATCACAAGTAAATCTCTTACATTATACTGCTTATGAAAGTATTTCTTTCTAGACAGGTAGCTAGCCTAGAAAGTGATCCATTACACTACTACTAGTGTAAAGGAAACACATGTTAATAAAACTCTTAAAAAGCTTACTAACCTTTTTATCACTTTAATTTAAATATGTTTGAATATGCCTGAAATATGTCACAGATTGCTAGTAAAATGTTCAGTGATTATCAAAATAGTATTCCTCATACATCAGACACAGAAATGAAATATAACATCAATATCGCGAATAACAACGATCAATTCTTCACGGTTGATGATCAACTTAGAGACGATCCATTATATATTATGAATAAGAAACAGTATACTAACTCCAAATGTGACATTCAATTACCATCTGAAGGATTCAATATTATTAATAATACTAATTGTACATTTAATATAAATATAAATGTGTAGATTTTTTATGAGTCATCAATACATCCTACCATCTGATTTTCATTCATTTTATTTTATAACTACACTTCTTATTAAATGTTAGGTACTCAAATTAAAATTCTTATAAAATATTTTATTTTATTTTTCAGTATAATGTAAAATAATTTACATCTCTTGTAAAGAAAGTGTTTCTACAGTACTCGGTCAAACCAGAACTCCTACTGTAAAAAGCCACTTTCTGTACTAGTGATGTAAAAAAGTATTAATTAACAATAACAAAATTTAGTGTACTTGAGACAGCAAATACAAACAAAAATAAGTAAATGAATGTTGAAAAAAGTGTCACTTTGAGGAATGCCATTTGACAAATCTCGTCAATATCTAAGCTAACCAAATTGGTAAGTGAAACTTTTGTGTTGCGCGCATCGCACCAGATTTTTTTTTCTTTCTCATTTTCAAAACCAAAAACAAATCGAAATTAGTAATTTTGAGCTTACAGTCTTGAAAAAAGAATTACAAGTCAGCCTTACAGTTTACATATTATTAGTGACTAGCTGTATATACCGGTTTCACCCGGAGAATTTCATTTTTTCAATCTATAAACTGAGACTTTTATCGACTCAAACGGTCAATTTTGTAAAAACCATGTAAAGCGAGATCAAAGCGATCATTATAACAATAAAGAATATACCCAGAGAACGGCTGAAGTTATGCAATTTTAATATAGACAGGTTTTCGCACCTGGTCTGAAAGAACCACTGAGCGAAATTTGGAGAATTTAGGACAAACCGTATGGATTTCTATAAAGAATAAACAGAATTTCATCTTTATATACATAGATTATAGCTGTATATCCCGGTTTCGCACGGGGAATTTCATTTTTCTAAAGAAACGATCGATTTCGTAAAAAAAAAAAACATTGTAAAGTGAGATCATTATGATTTTTATAATAATAAAGAATATCAGCTGAAGATCGGCTGAAGTTATTCAACTTTAATATGGACAGGTGTTCGCACCTGGTATCAAAGAACCACTGAGCGAAATTTGGAGAATTTAGGACAAACGGTATGGATTTCTATAAAGAACAAACAAACAAACAAACAAACAGAATTTCATCTTTATTTATATAGATATGAAGAATATTATTTCGTGTTTTGAGCAGTGTGAAGTTGCTCACGTTGACACTGTTATTATTTAACAGAGCCCCGTCACGATGCCATACGAAAAATAATCTACATGCAACCCTACGTGTGAGCATTCATCTAATTTATTAATGGCGCCCTGGGCGTTTATACTAGTTTATACTACGTTCAGGGCCAAAAATTCAATATAACGTAAATTTTTTGTATGGTCTTTATGATTTTATGAGGTACTGAAATAGTCCGAGAGCCAAAGAGAAAAACATCGGAATTATCTAATGAAAATTTTTAAAACGATTTTCTAAAACCATATTGTATTGAAATTGATAGAATTAGAGTTTGCTTGTCAGACCTTAAATAACTGCTTTGACTTGTATTGCTATGGAAATTTCCTTTAAATATGCAGATTCCGACACGCATGTAAAACACCCCTTTACTACCTTTACTTATAAACAGTCGTCTGTCGTTAAAGGCGTACTGCGCATGCGTGGACTCGATATGCTTTATGAGTTGTCGGAATATTTTTCTTTTTTTTCCTGTTTGTGTAAATACTTAATATATGGGTCATTCTTACATAAGTGGGCACTTTTGTGTCCCAGGCCGTTTATAGCGATTTAGAAAAACTTAGGACTCTAAGACATCAATTTTGTAAATCCAGGCGAGTTGTAAAGTTAGACCCCATACGACTTAATTTTAATTGTATAACACACGTACCTTAAAAACACCAGAAAAAGATCGAAATTCATTCCCCTGTCATGTCTCGAGGTCTGATTCTGCTCAAGGTAAGAGTTCTGTGTCCGTATACTAGGTCAATTTTTACTTTTTTTCTGTTCAATTTGTTCAAAATACTGTAAAATTTCATAAAAGCAGTCAAATCCTTGATAATAAAGGATTAGAATTGAAAAAAAAACTAATTTTTATGATGTCCCACAGGTTCTCTTTCATTCCCCTGTCAATATTTAAAATTAAATTGTCACCACACTATTCAGGCGGGAAATTAGTAAAAAATATATAGTCAGCAGGAAGGGGTCTTTCCCTAAGCAACCCCAACTGTTAACTTAACCTCAGTACAAATCCAAGCTCTCCAGAAGCAAATAAGTTCTCAAACTAAAGAGGTTACGTTTAATAGTCTTCATTCCCCTGTCCTCTATAGTTTTGGTCAGGCAAGTTTTTTCTTTTCTAATTTTTGAGAGATAAAAGATTTTGTAGCACTGATTTCGTTTTTCAAATAGCATTATTATATCTTTTTTTTCCTTTCAACAGTTATCAAACAAACCTTAAAAATTCATTCCCCTGTCGTTCATTCCCTTGTCTTACTGTAAACAAAATGCTGCAGGGAAATGAAGATAGCGACGTGGATTCAAGCTTTCTTTTGGTGCCCAACTTTTTCATAGCATCATCAGTCCTTAATAATGAGAAATTAAAAAAAAAAAGAAAAAAAAAAAAAAGTTCCACGTGAATTGTTGTTCTTCCACGTCGACTCCTTGCTTCTTATAGGCTAAGGAATAGTATTATACCGAAAAAAAAAGTTTATTTGTAACCATAAAATTTAAAATAAAAACGCAGTAAAAAGTGCCCACTTTGGTGAGAATGACCCATGTAGCCATTTCTTACTTTTCGGGATAACGAGAGACAGTTACTTTCTCAAAACAAAAAAGTCCCCTTCCCCATTTAAGCCCTCTCAGAACATCTTAATGATGAAACCTATCTGATATTAAAGAATGCTTGATCCTCACAAAACATGACGAGTTTGATCAAAATCGTTAGTGCCGTTTTTGAGAAAATCGTAAAAAACTTATAAATGTGGTAAAATTTCTAAAAAAAGTGTCCCATCCTTTTACAAAATTCTGACCAAACTATTGTTGTTGCTTCACGGGGATATACTCGTATATCTCTAAGTATCCTAAGTTTCGTTGGATCGAAATTTGATACGATCGCAAAACTTCCCCTTACTACATATTTCATATAGAAGTAACTGATGTAGTGAAGAGTGTGAAATACAAGAGACAGTTAACTTCTCCATATAAACAAAAACAAAGGTAGGGGAAGCGGGGTTGGTTGGCAACAGTTTTCACTTTTTTGATTGTTGAGTCGTACCTGTTAACATAATCCCAATAGGACTGATACCACTGTAAACTCCGAGTATTAGAGTACTTCAAGTATTTTTTTCACCTCATAATATTTAATACTAAGATCGTAGAAAATTGAAGAAATCGTCAATTCAGAGTATGCCAATTAACCCCCTATGTGGGGCAGGTTGGCCTAGAAGGTGGGGTTGTTTAGCCATCTCATTCAAGTACTGCCTGACCCATATTATTGTTATTAAAAGCTGCACTGTAATGGTATAATAATTTTGAATCGGTTTTTAACAGCTTTTAAGGGAAATAGAAGAAGATAGAAGTTTAGACTGTCGTCACTTTCTGCATAAGAAAAATTGCTCTCGTCCTCCTCGCTGGAACTAAAGACAATTGGTAGTTTCACCTTTGTTTATGTTTACCTTGCTTTTGTGAATTGCTACTGCGCCAACAAACCTACGTTGAAAAGAGCCAACTAACCCCACAGGAGAGATCATATGAAAGATGGCTGCCAGGACAGGGGAGAACAATCAAACAAGAAACTGGTTAGGCGAAAGGTTAGGTTTTTTCAAGGGAGTTTGGGGTGCTATGTGAACAGAATGGGAGTCAAATGTTGTACCATGGCTTTAAACCAAATTTAATGAAAATATAAAAATTTACTTACATGCTGTAAAATCAATCAATGAAGCACACTCTTCTCTAAACTGTTAGCATCGGATTGAAAACTGAGGACAAGACTCCCGAGGTCGAGCGGGTCACATGGTACAATGGTGGGGCCTTCACAAGAGGTGTGACGGAAAATATAAGCCAATGGCCAACCTACCCCTTATGCCAACCAACCTTGCTCTCCCCTACTTTATAAGAAAACAAAAAAATTTACTTCGCCATTGAAGCCCCATCAGAACCATTCAATTGTCATAAAACCTACTGTTTAATGAGTACTCATTAAACAAGAGACGAATTTAATATTAATCATTTGAGTTATTTTCGAGAAAATCGAAAAAAAAAAAAAAAACGTTAAAATGGGAAAGAATTATGATATAAAGTGTCCCCTTCATTTGACCAATTAAGATGAAATTTTTTCTATCACATCGCGTGTATATACATACAGCAAATATCCAATTTCAGGTTCGTACAGTTTATAGTTTTTGAGCTAGTCCGTTCATACACAAACACAAACAAACCGTTTTGCAGGACTTGATTATTTGGACAGTGGTGACCTCAAAACGTGTAGTTCCATTAAAAACCGGAAGTCGAAATGTTTCACTATCGCAATAATTTCTCTTACTATATATTTCGTATAGGTAGAGGTAAATGAAAGTATAAAGAAGCACTTCCGTCATTTCCATTAGAGACGGTTACTTGATTTCAAGGAACTACAAATTATTATATTATTCTTTTAAATTAACATGAACGAAAGAACAAAAGAAGAAAACAACAAAAACTTTTTTCTTTAAATTCCCATTACATGAAAATCCCTCACTTGGACGAAGCTCTATCTGTTTCTTTAGTCGGACCTGTGTTTGCAGACGAAATTGGACGCAGTTTTTTTTGGTACTATCTGTTTTTTTTTTGTTTCGTTTATTTGATCACAATCTTGAAAAGCTTGAACTAACTGTAGCTGAAATTCTGTGTGTGTTACAAAAAAATGTTTAAAGTACACGGTATGTTATATTTGGATTAGTATTAACAAAACTTTATTACAGGATTATGGTTTAAAAATAAATAAACTGTTAATTATTATTCAAAAGTAAATCAATAATAAAAGAAAACTTTAAATCCCTTATTTAAGAATTAGTCAAAAATCATGTTTCGGGATCCAAATGTTCAGAACATAATGATTTTCATTCAATTCAGCAATTACGTTATTTTTTTGTGTAAATAGTTTGTATTACAATATATAACAACAATATTTACTTAACAATATATACAAGGATATTAACAAAATTAACTTGTATAATACCTAGTTTTCTGTGAACAATAATAAAAGAAAAAATCCGATGCCATGAGCCCAAAGCACTACTTTCACTTACGAATGAATGAACTTAAAATAGAAATCGATGTGTTTCGATAATCAACTTCTCACTTTTTTATGCTTATATTTGTATATCTCCATAAGTTATAGAGTACAGTACAATCTCGATAATCCGGCGGCTGGTTTATCCGGCACGTTCAGTAATCCGGCGCTACGTGGGAACACGCATTTTTATCCACCACCGTTCGCGCTTCAGACGTACTTCTTGTTCCGTTATTGATTTATTGTTTATTACTTCTTGTTCCGTTATTGTTTTATTGTTTAGTACCTCTATATCCTTTATTGTTACTTATCTAGTATAAGCTGTTAACCAGAGTAGTATAATGTATACAAAACGGAAACAGACAGCGTTAAGTTTGCTTCAAAAGCAGGAAATCATGTGATCTGGATAAAGGCGAAACCACTGCAAGCCTCGCACGGAAATATGGCGTTGGACAATCCACGATATACGACATCGAAGTCAACCGCGAAAAAATCCTCCAGTTTATCAGGACCGCCGAGAGTGACTTAAAGGAAAGAAAGACAGTTAAAACAGGTGAGTGTCCTCAAATGGAAAATGCTTTATTTACGTGGTTCATGCAAGAGCATGCTCGGCATACGCCATTATCGGGAGACATCTTTCGCGAAAAGGCAAAATATGTCTATGAAATAATTACAATGAAAGGCGACTTTCGAGCTAGCGATGGCTGGCTTGATAAATTTAAAAAAAGGTTTGGAATCCGATTTTTAACTGTCACAGGGGAAAACTTATCTAGTGATGTTTCGGCCGTGGAACCTTTTCAAAAGAAATTGCAATTAAAAATTCAAGGTTGGATGAATGCGTTTTTGATAAAATGTTTATGGCAAAATAGCAAAAAAAGATTAATGATTATTTTTCCTAAAACATATGTATGTATTCTTCTCAGTCAGTTTTATTTAATATGAACCCATTTTTCATTTGTACATTGTATTTTGTTTTATATTAAATATTGTTAAATAATAAATAGTAATAAAAATATTACATTATAATACGTGTTTATGTTTTATTTTACTTCCGATAATCCGGAAATTATTGATAATCCGGCGTTTGTCTGGTCCCATATGTGTCGGATTGTCGAGGCTGTACTGCATTTGTATTACAAAACTTGAAAGTACTTTTCTATTCATTATTGCTTATTTCTCCATTTAAGGGACATAATTTCATTAACAGTTGAGTTTATTTTACTGCTCACTTGTTTTTTACTGCGAGTTGCTTTTTGTAAATACGATCGTATATCATGAAGGTGAATCGATAGGAGGTGTATCTACGTCTCGTGGTAAAGTTTGTCTCTTATGTCTTTCTGGATACCGAGAACGATTACTGTTCCTCTAAAATCACTTTGTATCGCATTCAGAAATCTATTATTAACATCTTATACTATATTTTTGTTGTTAAATAAAAGGTTTTATTTTCATCAGTGATATTAGGGAAAATGAAATGTGGCTGTCACGTCGCGGGAATATACATGTACATGGGAATGTACATACATTACATACCCAGTTTGATCAAA
Organism: Aelia acuminata; assembly: GCA_911387785.2. NCBI lineage: Eukaryota > Metazoa > Arthropoda > Insecta > Hemiptera > Pentatomidae > Aelia > Aelia acuminata. The sequence goes on from OU426978.1 coordinate 228,481,593, forward strand.
ATAGTTACAGCCGTTTTTGAGAAATTAAAAAAAAAAAATCTCATTAGAAATCGATATGTTTTTTTAATTGTCATTTCTATAAATAATATAAAAAAAAGATGACTTGATTTTGATTAAAAATGATTAATTTAATTAAAATCATTAAAACCGTTTTTGAGATATTCCAAAAAAATGTAACAAACCAAACAAAAAAGGCGCCTTCTCCATTTAAGCCCCCTCAGAACATTTCGATAATGATAAAGCTTACCTGACATTAAAGATGACTTGATTTACATTAAGCATAACGAATTGATCAAAATAATTAAAGCCGTTTTTGATAAAATCGTAAAAATTGGACACAATTTATGAAATAAAGAGCCCCCTGCATTTGACCAATTTTGATGAAATTTTGTCTGTCACATTGTGAGCAAATAAAGACACCAAATATCCAGTCTGATCATTTCAGCCGTTGTTGAGTCAATAAAAAAAACAAGTGAACATAGAAAAAGTTTATTAAATGAATTACCTCCTCCGTTTCACCAATATTGATGAAATTTCATACATATACATACATCAAATACTACCCAGTTTCAATAAAATCATCAAAGCCGTTTTTGAGAAAACCGAAAAAACGTAAACATTTATAAAATAAAGTACTGCCTCCGTTTGACCAAATATAATGAAATTTTTGCTGTCACATTGCAGGCATATACATACATCAAATACCCAGTTTGATCAAAAACTTTATAGCTGTTTTTGAGTAAATAAAAAAAAAAACTCGTGAAAATGAGACAAAATTTATTAAGTAAAGTGCCCCCTCCGGTTAGTCAATTTTGATGAAATTTTTGCCGTCATATATCGGGCATATTAATACATCAAATACACAGTTTAATCAAAATCGTTAGAGCGTTTTTTGATAAAATCGAAAAAAACGTAAAAAGTTATTAAATAAAGTACCCCCTCCGTTTGACCAATTTTTGCTGTCAACTCGCGGGCATATACATACACTAAATAACCAATTTCAGGTTCGCACGGTTTATAGTTTTTGAGCTAGTCTGTTCACACACACACATACACTGATCATTTCGTAGGACTTGGTCATTTGGAGTCAGGGGACCCCAAAACGAGTATTACCGTTGAAAACCGGAAGTCAAAAATTTTCACGATCGCAATACTTTCCCTTACTATATATTTCATATATAGGTAAGTTAAAGTAAAAATAATATAGCGTTAAAACTAGCAATTTTATGTAATCAGCTTTTTCTTAAATTCATGCCGTAATTTAAATAAATATATAGCCTTTGATGATTTCTTCTTCTAAAAACTAAATAACCTTTTGCTGTAATTCTATTTTGTGCGGTTCATAGTTTTTGGGCTAGTCTGTTCACATACGTCTAAACTTGATATCTCGTAAGCGATATTTTTTATATTTTTTTTTTTCGATAAAAAATAATGTAACGTTGTTGTATTGAAATGCTAATTAAATTTTCTTAATTTAATCTGATAGTCCGAGAAAGAATACATCCATTAATTTTGAATTTTCGTTAGCGAACCCTTAATAAATTTTTAAAACTACCAACAAAGGTTTGATGAGGCGTTAATTTGTACTAATTTCGCTTAGGATCTTGATGAAAGACATCCAATATTAAAGTTATTTGATGAATGGCTTGGAATCAATCTCACTAATCTTTATGGCGACTGATTGATTTAGAAATTTATTGCTGTGCTGACCTCGAGGGATTGAATTTAACACCACCTCTTTCTGCTTTATCATTTTCAGATCCTAAAAAACAATATTTGGAATTCAAACTTGCGTCATATTAGTTTTAAATAATAATAATGAAATGAGTATAGATATGTAAGAATAAATTCAATTTTATATCTGTATTATCTTTGAGGGCACATCTTGTGTAGTGTTAAGTATAGCCAAATATATCGCGGGTTCGTAACCACAGAATAAAAAATCACTGGCTGTGCCATCCTCCGGATTGGTCGTTAAAAGGACGTCCCGAGCCTTTACGATGTGACCCCGAGCCCACTAAGCAATTGTTCATTAATTTCAATAAAATTCACATTTTTATAAATCATCTATATTTAATAAATTTTTATAATAATTTGATAAGTTATTAATTTGGTTATAAGGGGTACTCAAAGGCTAAATAAACTACGTTAAATTATTTATGTGGAGTCTGACCCCTTAATCCACGTCTGGGCCCTTAGCCTCACTCCTGTGTCGTCATTCAGAACGAACGGATGTCGTTCGTAGTCATAGGCCCTTTACTAGTCATTTTTATGTACTTAAGTAAATTAATGTGCTTCAACTACGAATTCGTAATATATGTGTGTATCGTCATTTTCATGCACGCTGCGTTTTTATATAATCTCTTGAAAGGGATCGTCTTTTTCTTCACCTCCAGCTTGAGACTAGCTGCCTATCGCCAGGATCAGGGCTCCATGTGGTTCCTATTTTATTCCTTTTCCCTTTACCCCTTTTTCCTTCTGCCACGTAGCTCTGATTTCAGGTTATGCCATGCGGTCCAGCAGTTCGAGGTAAGCGATCTTACATATATAATTTTGTTTGATTTCCATTTGCTCTCTGAGCTCACCAGGGTTTAATCCCCTTTTACTTTCAATCATTTTTCTTGATATTTACTTAATTTAAATTTATTACTTAACAGCAATACTGTTTCACAAGAAACCAAAACAGATATTTATTTATGTTACGGAAAAACATAAAAAGGTCTAGAATTCTCTTGAATGATTACAATTCAGCACACTAATGTAACATTTTTTTGAACACATGGAGATATAAGGGAAGTAAAAACTTATTAATTGGATCACCTGTGGTGTAGTGGTTAGCATAGCAACCTAAAATACTAAAGGTCGCGGTATCGTGTTCCGTTGTGACCGTAGGAATTTTTAAAGAGAGTAAAAGATTCTTGGCTATGCCGCCCATCGGATAGTACTTAAAATGGAGGTCCTGAGCCTGTGCGATGTCAGGTCCTCATTACAGATTTCTATCCTAATAATACCTGGATAGGCAAAATTTAGGACTACTACAGTAGCATCATCCGATTAGCCTTAGTAGCATAAAGGGACGTTTACAATGCTTATTATCTTTGACTAAAGAAAATACCTGTACTAATTAAATCACTCTGGAAACATTGCTCACTCGATTCAAGAACGTCATAGTTTAAAAAAAAATGTTTTTTCAGGAGCGTAAATATAAAGTTTTAAGTTAGAATAAAATTTGTTTAGAATATATTAAGCTTCCGCTTGGACATTTCCTTGTTACAGTAATAATTAAACTAATTTGAAAATACGGTATTAAACTATAGGGAAAAAAGAGGAAGTCAAACACCTATACAGTTCTTACAATTATTCGAAATAAATGCACTAAGGAAGATCGTAGATGCCCCCTGTTATGTCTCCAATGAGACCTTACACATTGACTTCGACATGCTTTACGTCCAATCAACAGCAATAGATACTTTTATGACAGACTTACTCTAAATTCCAACCCATTAACTGAAGCTCTACACACTCCCACAAACCCTTACAATCTAGAAAACTTGTACAAAAAAGACACTTATAAAAAATGCAAATCTTTTAATCCAAAATTTTACAATTAATAATGAACCCAAAAATTCTACATAATGACTTAAAATTATAAACTATCGTCCAAAAAAAGTAAGAGTCCTCTATTCCTGGATTTCATAACGAACAAAAAACAGGCTTATTCATGATTGAGATGCCTAAGATGAGGCGGCTGAAAAGGAGTTGGATGAAAGATCTCTGCTGAAACAAGACCGAAAAGATGTGCTGCTGGGAACTATCTTCCCTCATGCCTTAAAATGCCAGTTTATATCTCATTTGCTGATTGTCAATTAGTTGCAATATGTGATATTAAAAAAAAAAAAAAAAGATACTTTCTTTTCGATTATACCAAATAAGAAACTCAAATGAATCTTCCGTTTTCTTTTAATTCACGATGCTTACTTGACTTCCCAATGTCCGATCCTGGAAATTACTGCTGAATTAAAACAGTCCATCACAGATGGTCAAAGTTAGTTTAGAGCTAAGTTAGATTTGTTGGGACGAGTATATGGCCACTCTGCGAGGTCTATATTGGCCCATTCACGGTACAACGCCCATGCAATAAGTTTAATGCAGCCCTTTACTGGGACCACATGGGACCATTACAGTTTAGATCGAATCGCTAAATTGAGGGATTTTATCATTTAAAATTTTATTTTTATTTATTTATCTCTAGAATTATAAACAGGTTCATCCTATTTGTATGTACCCTATTCTATTATATCCTATATCCTACATAAATGAACCGATAGAGGTTTTTTCACTTACCTATATATGAAATATACAGTAAGGGAAAGTATGGCGATCGTGAAAAATTTCGACTTTCGGTTTACCACGGAAATACATGTTTTGGGGTCTCCTGAGTGAAATAACCAAATCCCGCGAAATGGTCTGTGTGTGTGTGAACAGACTGGTTCTAAAACTATAAACCGTACGAACTTGAAATTGGGTATTTGGTATAGGTATATACCCGCTATGTGACAGCAACAATTTGTTCAAAATTGGTCAAACGGTCAAACTTTATTTCATAACATTTTACATTTTCTCAAAAACGGCTCCAACGATTTTGATAAAACTGGGTATTTGATGTATTTATATGCCCGCGAAGTGACAGAAAAAAAATCATCAAAATTGATCAAACGGAGGAGGCACCTTCATAAGTTTTTTTTCCATTTTTAGATTTTCTCAAAAACAGCTTTAACGATTTTGATAATATTCGTCATGTTCAAAAAGAATCAAGTATTATTTAATATCAGCTTATTTACATCAGAAGGGCGTTTTTTGCTTTCCTTTTAAGTATCTTTGTTTTCGTTTATATGGAGAAATTATCTTTCCCTCGTTTCGCCTAAAAATAAAAAATTGCTAAGTATAAAATATGAAAAAATCAAGTCGAAAATGAAAAATCTGGTGCGTGCGCGCAACACACAACTTTCACTTATCAACTTACTTAAATTAGAAATTGGTGTGTTTTGTTAATTGCCACTTCTGAAAGACACATTTTTCCATATTCATTTCTTATTTTTTCTTTTTGTTTGCTCTACAAAAAACACTAATTTTTTTTATTATTAAATAAAAGCTTGTGGTCATTCGGCAATGCAAGCATAATACTCCAAGTCGTCTTATTTTATAATTCTCTACGTAGTTGTTGAAAACTTCATTTACCATAAAACAAATAATTTCCATTAAGTGAACAGATTGGCATTAATTATGAACAATGGTCTGTCATTAAAGGCGTACTCTGCATGTGTGGGCTCAACGTGTTCTATGAGTTGACTGAATATTTTTCTTTTTTTCTCCTCTAAATTTTTACTTGATTTTTATCATATCTCATATTTAGCCATTTCTTATTTTTAGGCGAAACGAGAGACAGATAATTTCTCCACATATACAAATAAAAAGGTACTTTATAGGAAAACAAAAAAGACCCCTTCTTCATTTAAGCCCCCTCAGAACATTTTAATAATAATAAAGCTTACCTGATATTAAAGAACACCTAATGGTCATTAAACACGACGAATTTGATGAAAATCGTAAAAGCCGTTTTTGAGATAATCGAAAAAAAGGTAAACATTTGTAAAAGAGTTATGAAATAAAGTGCCCCCTTCGGTTGACCAATTTTTATGAAATGTTGGGTATCACATCTTTGGCATATACATACATCAAATACCCATTTTGATCAAAATCTTTAAAGCCGTTTTGGAGTAAATAAAAAAAAAACACGTGAATATGATATAAAATTTATTAAGTAAAGTCCCCCCTCCGGTTGATCAATTTTGATGAAATTTTTACAGTCATATCTCGGGCATATACATACATTAAATACCCAGTTTGATCAAAATCGTTAGAGCCGTTTTTGAGTAAATAAAAAAAAACACGTGAAAATGATACAAAATTTATTAAGCAAAGTCCCCCCTCCGGTTAATCAATTGTGATGAAATTTTTACAGTCATATCTCGGGCATATTAATAAATTAAATACTCAGTTCAATCAAAATCGTTGGAGCCGTTTTTGAGAAAATCGAAAAAAACGTAAAAAGTTATTAAATAAAGTACCCCCTCCCTTTGAGCAATTTTGAAGAAATTGTTGCTGTCACATCGCGGGCATATACCTACACTAAATACCCAATTTCAGGTTCGCACGGTTTATAGTTTTTGAGCTAGTCTGTTCACACACACACACACACACACACACACACACAGTCCATTTCGCGGGACTTGGTCATTTGGACTCAGGGGACCTTAAAACGTGTATTTCCGTTGAAAACCGGAAGTCGAAATTTTTCACGATCGCAATACTTCCACTTACTATATATTTCATATATAGGTAAGTGAAAGTAAAAAAGTCAAGGAGAAAAAAAAAATATTCCTTCAACTCATAAAAACCGATGAGCCCAAGAATGCGCAGTACGCCTTTAATAACAGACGGTAGCTTATAATCAAACATAAATGTTTAATTATAAACATTCAGTTTATAAAAACATTTAATGGAAATTATTTGCTTCGTGGTAACTATATGAACAACTACAAAGAGAATTATAAAATCAGCCGACTTGGAGTATTATATTATCACAAGTTAAAAGTTTTGTTTAAAAAAAAAATAGTGTATTTTAAAGAGCAAATGCAAACAAAAATAAGTAAATGAATGTGGAAAAATGTTTGACTTTGAGAAATGGCATTTAACAAGACACGTCAATTTCTAATGTAAATAAGCTGGTAAGTAAAAGTTGTTTGTTACGCGAATCGCACCAGATTTTCGTATCTTAGTCAGCTGTCTGATTTATTCTGCTTTTCGTCATCACTATCTGCCATACTCAGTCAACATGAACAGGTCCATATTTTGGTTGATCTTTTTTAGTTCCAGTTTTTTAAAGCCACAGCCTAATAGAAGAAAAGAACTAATCATATGATTTTGTTTCACGCTCAAATATCAAAAATTTTATGTTCAAAAAATCTAAAATTTATTTACTATATGTTGCTTGAAACTAATAACCTAAAAATGATCAGAATCCGATACCTATAGGTTCAGAGAAGTGGTTGATTTTATATGGAATGACCCATATTTCAGTGAATAAAACAAAGAAAAATGATTAAGTTTAAGTTTTGAACCCGAATGCTTGGAAAAGTGTAATCCAGTTAGCTGAGAGGACATTGGCTAATTGTGATAACTTTCCTTAACTTTGGACAAAGCATGACTGAGAGTTTATTTCCTTGTTTAACATTTATCTTCCTCGGCATTTCTACTGTCTCAATGCTTTAACGAATTAAATTCCGATCTTAAAAACAAAAAAAAATAAAGATGTTGTAATGTTTAGTAAATTGAGTTACATATTACTTGAAAATAACAATGATCCAAAGGATTATACAAAGGAACATAAAAAAATCTGGTGCGTGCGCGCAACACACAACAACATACTTCCACTTACTATATAAATTCATATAGAGGTAAGTGAAAGTAAAAAAATCTGGTATCTTATAAACAACTAATATATTGTAACGTTAAAAGAAAAATATGGTTTAAAAGTCCTAGACCTATTGTTGGAACGAACTAACAGTCGGAGCGAAACGTCATAACACGTGTTTCTGACTACGATGTTCGAGTACCGTTCCACGTGGTTCTTTTGTTTCTTTTTTTTTTTTTTCTTTTTTTTATTGAAAGAAATAATACATTCTGCCACAGTCAAGGGCATTTGTATTAGTACCATGTTTTACGGTCGAAAAATGAAGCGTTCACGACGAGTAAGTCATTTTTTGTTTCGGCGGTTTTAGTGAACTCTCTCCATTGAGCGTCTCTGTCTCTTCTACCGAGCCGGTAGCTTCCCCCTCCAACAGTCCACCTACCGGAAGCTCAAATTCTACTAAATCTCCTTAACATCAGTTGACATATTATATTAGATCAATACCTAGATAATGGTCACAGAATTGATTTTAAAGGCTCGCGGGCGAAGCCGCGATTGGGAATGCTAGTAATCTATATAAATAAAGATGAAATTCTGTTTGTTTGTTTTTTTATTTGTTCTTTATAGAAATCCATACCGTTTGTCCTAAATTCTCCAAATTTCGCTCAATGGTTCTTTGATACCAGGTGCGAACACCCGTCCATATTAAAATTGCATAGCTTCAGCCAATCTCTGGGTATATTCTTTATCGTATAAAATTCGTTATGATCTCCCTTTACAATGTTTTTTTTTACGAAATCGACCGATGGAGTCGAAAAAACGGCCTTAAAATTCATTTTATAGATTTTGAAGAGGCCAACAAGGCCCGGAAAGACCGTCCCTTGGTAGGCGTCGAGTTCTGGGATTTTTAAACCACATGTTTTTTGTTTTTTTAACCTTACAATACGTTTATTCACATGTATGGTAAATTCATTTTTTAAAAATGCCTCATAAGAAGCGAGCTTCAATAGGAGTAGTGAGCTCAAAAGCTAATAAACAACGTCAAATACGAGCAGCTGAAACTCTTGACGAACATCAAAATAGGATTGAACAACAGAGGCTTAGACGGGCAGAATCGCGGGAAACTGAGTCTGCCCAGGAATACGAGGCCCGTCTTGCGCGACAGAGCCTTAGGCAAGCCTATTTGTGAGAAGCTGAAACTGCAAGGCAATATTTCTGTTTGTTTGTTTGTTCTTTATAGAAATCCATACCGTTTATCCTAAATTCTCCAAATTTCGCTCAGTGGTTCTTTCATACCAGGTGCGAACACCTGTCCATATTAAAATTGGATAACTTCAGCCGATCTTTAGCTGATATTATTTATCCTAATAAAAATCGCAATGATCTCGCTTTACAATGGGTTTTTTTACGAAATCGACCGTTTCATTAGAAAAATTAAATTTCCCGGGTGAAACCGGGACATACAGCTAGTAATAAATAAAATATAAGCCTCGAAAGAAGAAGAAAAAAAAATAAATAAGAAAATAATAATAAATAACCGTCACAAAAATGAAATGAAATCACAGTCTACATTCATACCTATTTACAATATATACATTCAGCCTGGGAAACTCGTGCTTTGCAGCCAACTTATGGAAGGCAAAGCGAGACTCTGGGAGATCCCAGTGCTTCTCTCCTAGCCGCGTCACTGTGATTAAAACCAGTGGTGACTAGGTGAGAGCACTCAGCTACAAGCAGGCAGGACTTGAGTGGAGAAGCTGGCCATTGCCAGGAACGAGATTCTAGACCAACCATAAAAGGAGCAATGGACTATACAGTTAGTCTCAGTCTAGGTTGTGAAGCTCAAGTCATATGATTATTTGTGTGTTACAAACTAATTATTTTTGTAACCTGTTTAATTATTTGTGTTGTCATAATTCGCATGGCATTGACAAATGTTATTTTTCTTTGAATACAATTTTGTTTGTTTGTTAGGCTAATCGGACGATGCTACAGTTGGAGGCCTTTCCAGGTTTAATTAGGATAGGGGTCTTAAACGAGTACCTGATATCATACAGGCTCGGGAGCATCCATGTCCGAGGGACGGCATATAAAAGGATTTTTCACTCCCTTTAAAAAATCTTAGGGACACCGCGGGACGCGAACCCACTACCTTAAGTATTGTAGGTTGCCATGCTAACCACTACAACAAAGGTGACCCCTGTTGTTTGTTTAACGTCACTAAGGCTAATCGGACTATGTTACAGTGGGAGTCCTAAATTTCGCCTATCCAGGTATAATTGGGGACCTCCATTAGAGTCCTATCCTCGGGACGGCGCACAGTGGTTGAAAATCGACTATTTTCGAAAAAAACCTTGTCAAACCCGATCTGTGAGCCGCAAAAAAATAAAGTTGATATTATCATAACAACGATTGAATTTCCTATAAAATGTATAGGTTCGAGCCCCGCTTAACCGGCTATTCGGATTAACCGGCAGTGTAAGGAAAATAGAAACAAAATTATACATCAATTTTCGACTCGAAATCGGATAGTTTAAACACTTTTGCTGTCTTATGCTAGTAATATCATTGATAGTACTTGCACTATAATTTTATTTCATGAAAACAATCAAATTAGGTAAAAAAAAAAAAAAATAATCATACATAGGAACTATCAATTATTTTTGTCGTTATGTTTTAATTCTTAAATATTAAATGTATATCATATTAAAATATAAGATTGGGATCATCCGACTTCAATATGATTTTGATAGATGGTGGGATTGACTGTTCAATGTAGGTTTAATAACTGCAACTCTGTCTGTGAAAATTTATTTCCCTTATTCACGCTAAATAATAGCTGAACCTTTTTTTTTAATACCAATCTTCTAAAAACAAATGGATGCTTAAAAATTAAAAGTGCCGAAGCCTTTAAGTTATCGGAGATCACGTTAATAAACTTATTATTAATAATTTCCAAATTCATTCTAAAATCACGGTAGGTGAAAAAGTTTATTTATTATCGACCTTACAACGATTCAGACTGACTTTATAAATGATGCTATAGACCTAGTAAGTAAGGCATGATGTTTTACTAAACTATTAGTAATATCCTAAACGGAAGCACAAGCTCCATAGCGAATAAACTGCACGAAATAGCTTTGGTATTTCAATAAAAAAAAAAATCCCACATGTATAGACGCAGGCGGACGCAGCTAGAATATGTTTTAATATTTCCTTGAATGTATCTTCTTCTTAAAAAAATGGATTTTAAAACTGCGCTCGGCTGCGCTTGAAATGTATGGATTACCAAAAAAAATTTTTGTCTTAATTTTATTGCATTTATTCGGGATTTTATTTCGGGATTAAAACATAGACCAAATAGCATCATTTTTATGCTAGTGTAATATGTGAGATCGCTTTTCATGATTAAGAAGGAAAATCACTCTAAGAAACAAAAAGTTGTAAAAATTATTATAGTGCTATAAATTTTCCGTTGAAAAATAAACCTTTTCAATGATCGATTTTCAAAGGGTCCTAACAAGTTTAAAAATTAGAATATATCCGAATAAATTGATGGAATGTGTCAGTTAACTATTCTTTTATTATATATATTCTTTCTTTTATTATATATCCGAATAAATTGATGGAATGTGTCAGGTAACTATTCTATAAATTAATAATGAAAAGAAAAAGAATATTCCAATATGGGTTTTTTCCTTTTTTCCGCTTAAAAAAATGGGTTTTTTCCGCTTTTCAACCACTGTGCGGCGTAGCAAAGAATATTTTACTCCTTTTAAAAAATCCTAGAGTTTATAAGCGAAGTATACATACATATGCAGTAAAATAAATCAGTAAAAGTTTAACATTTAAAAAGTAATAATATTTAGTTTATAAAGTGGTGGAAGGTTTTTGAAACGAAATATTGTCGTTATAATTTATATGTTCTGCTAATTTAACGTTTACTGTCGGTTTCCTTGGCAATTAGTAACTGTCTTAAAACTAAATCTTAACTTCAAGAATGGATCTGATTGTTTTTAAATGGCTAAGGTAAGTCTCACTACAAAGTAACATTAATTTTGTTTATTTGATGTAAATAACAGTCCCTTATTATCCCCGGTAACAAGAAACAGGTAAATATAAAATATGAACGAAATTCAATAATCAAATATAAGAGAAGAGAAATAAGAAATTATACGATTTATCTACACAAAAACTTCAATGTCCGGTGATATGAGGTGAATGTGTATTATATATTTTTGGAAGTTTAGATTTGAATAAATGATAATGTTTTTATTTAATTATAGTAATACACTCCAAAAGAATCCATATATTTTTTTTCTTTCTTTTTCAGACCTTATATACAATAAGAACTTTCGGCGCCTTTGCGCTATATTCATCTAAAATATTTGTACAACCACAATTAAACAACTTCATTAATGATTATAAATAAGAACATTGTACAGTCTAACTATTGCTAAATGATAATGTTTAGTTTATTTATTTAAGTGGTAGAAGGTGGGTAAAACGTAATATTGACAAAGCAAGAAAATGATAATTGTAGGTTGCCATGCAAACCACTACAACACAGATGACCCCCGAATATAATTATTCCAACCCAAATAAGTGTTACAATATGTATACATTTGGGACGAAAAGATACTTTTTTTCATGAAATACATCCCGTCATTTTTGGCAACAAATATGTAGTATTATTTAACAACAAATACAAGATAAAATGACAAATGTAAGTAAACTTATTAAAATAATTAAGGAAAAATAAAAAACAACCATTAGGGAATACAGGGAATATATACAATTCGATTTAACAACCAACAATATCGTGCCAGAGTTATATATCTATTGAAAATATTCTATTTACTACGATCAAAATACCTGAGGCCCGCCTTTCGGGAAAACACCAAATTAAATTCACGTACGAAAACAATGCCTACAACATTAATCCCACAGCGATACGTACAATGTGGAACCTGAATACATTTGAAACTCTATATCATTTAATTGCAGAATTCCCTTTAACCATTACCTCTCTCTCAGAAATCACTAATGACGCTAATTGGTAGAGGCAAAACGCAACAAATAAATAAATAAATAATCAATCAAAGGTCAACTATGGTGAAGTGGTTAACCTGGCAACCAACAATACTAAAGGTTCGCGTTCCGTGGTGGCCCTAGGATTATTTAAAGGGAGTAAAATATTCTTGTCTATGCCGTCCCTCGGATAGGACGTAATGTGGCGGTCCCGAGCCTGTACGATGTCAGGTACTCATTAAACATCTCTGTCCTAATTGTACCTGGATAGGCAAAATTTAGGCCGGCCGCTATAGCATCGTCTGATTAGCCATAGTAGCATAAAGGGTAGTTAAACATCAAACTAAAAATTTATGGTTTGTAAAATTTATATACTAAATGTAAATACTTGTTCATTTGTGATAATGTTCTTAATCTCAATTCTGTTTTGAAATATTTTTATTTTTATCCAAGCGAGACTCTATTTAAAATGGGAACTCCCCAAAGACAAATAAAATTTAAATTCTATTCTAGTGAATTAAGTTATGATCTATTTTTATATTTTATCTGAATTTTTCATAAAACATTCTTTTTCACTTATCAAAGTTTAGTTAACAATATATATATACTTTTTATATATTTTTACTTTCACTTACCTATATATGAAATATATAGTAAGTGGAAGTATTGCGATCGTGAAAAATGTCAACTTCCGGTTTTCCCCTGTGTGTGAACAGACTTGCTCATAAACTATAAACCTTGCGAACCTGAAATTGGGTATTTAGTGTACGTATATGCCCGCGATGTGACAGCAAAAGTTTCATCAAAATTGCTCAAAGGGAGGGGGTACTTTATTTAAAAACTTTTTAAGTTTTTTCGATTTTCTCAAAAACGGCTCTAACGATTTTGATCAAACTAAGTATTTAAATTATTAATATGGCCGAGATATCACTGTAGAAATTTCATCAAAATTGATTAACCGGAGGGGGGACTTTACTTAATAAATTTTGTATCGTTTTCATGTGTTTTTTTATTTACTCAAAAACGGCTTTAACGATTTTGATCAAACTCGGTATTTGGTGTATGTATATGCCAAAGATGTGATAGCCAACTTTTCATCAAAATTCGTCAAACGGAGGGTGGACTTTATTTCATAACTTTTTTCCAATTTTTATCTTTTTTTCGATGATCTCAAAAACGGCTTTAACGATTTTTGTCAAATTCGTCATGTTTAATGAAAATTAGGTGTTCTTTAATATCAGGTAAGCTTTCTCATTATTAAAATGTTCTGAGGGGACTTAAATGGGGTAAATTAACTGTCTCTTGTTACACCTAAAAATAAGAAATGGCTAAATATTAGATATGATAAAAATCAAGTAAACATATAGAGGAGAAAAAAAAATATTCTGTCAACACATAAAACTCGTTGAGCCCACGCAAGCGGAGTACGCCTTTAATGACAGACCATTTTTCATAATTAAAGCCGTTCTTTTAATTTGAGAGGTGGCAATTAACAAAACGCATTAATTTCTAATCTAAGTAAGTTGGTAAGTGAAAGTTGTTGCGCGCACGCACCAGCTTTTTTTTTATAAATGAACATAGCTTATGGCATTTACTATCTACACTATTAATAAGCATGCTTGATAAAAAATCACTAGTTATTAACATTTAGTCAGGAAAGAAACAAGAAACGTTTTATTTATGTTTATTATTGTAACGTGAAACAAAACACAAAACATTCGGTTTAGAATAGTACTAAACTTGTTGTTGGAAAGAAGTAACCGTTGGAATAAACTGTCAGAGTACATGTTTGCGACTACGTTGTCCTATCTACGCTGGCCTAAAACCTTCCAGGCTGTTCTCCTTACGACTAAATATAAGGAGCGATGGACTGGAGAGTTAGTCTTGTTCTGAAGCTCAAGTTATATGGTAATTTTTGTGTTACAAGATGTTTAATTAATGTATTTGTTGTTCCTTGTTTGTGTGGCATTGTAATTATTATTTTCGTTTAATAAAAATTAGTAATGCTTTACATAAGTGTTACAGTATAATTTTTTAAAAAAATATATTACTATAAGTCTATTTTTAACCGACTTCGAACGAAAGAGGAGGTTACTCAATTCGATACGTATGTGACTATGTATGTTCACCGATTACTCAGAGATGGGTGGACCAATTGGAACGAAACCTTTTGCATCTTGTAGAGTATTTTCCCAAGGTGGTCCCATTTAAACCTTTTTGGGGTTCCTAATTTATTTAAGAAGTTATCGGGAAAAAACATGAAAATAATTATTTAATTATCGCTCAAATTGTTTACTTATTGGAAAAACATATGTCATATATAACATAAGGTATGGTCCAACAAGCTATTAAAACTAATTGATAACTAACAAACCCAAATATTGTATTACTGCTGGATGAATCAAATGGGAAAACCAACCAATCAAATTCAGAATCAAAAGAGTGGGGGGAGAACATGAGCAGTCTGTTAGTTATCGATGTGTTTTACGTGCTTGTTGGAACAAACTTATACATAACCTTAACTAATTTTTCAACATTAGATTTAAATGAAGATATAAATATCAGCAGAATATAATATCGCTGTCGTTTTCTGTAGCGATATTAGCATAAATAATAGATAGATGTATATTCACCGATAACAGTAAACCTTCTTAATTTAGATCTAATCAACGGTTGGACACCATAATCATAAAACAACAAAATTCGTGAAATTCCAAGAAAGATTGAGTATTTAATCGGTAATCGTTTCAAAGCAGAATTTAAGACTTCTTCAAGTTCCCGAAGGATCGTTTAAATTTAAAATCGTAGCTATTATTGATTTAAATTAGATTTTGATTTCTTTCTTTTATTGACTATGCACATTAAAAAAGAATACAATAATTCCTGGAAAAGCTCATTTTCAGTTGACTTAATAAAGGATTCAGATACTTCTTCCGGATACACTCGGTTACTGTTGCCGGAGGTCTTGTGCCGATCCTTTAAGGGTGACACTTCTGTTATGTTTTCCGGATTACTAGTATCGGTTTTTAAATTTGTTTCTACAACTATCGAGGCTTTTGCTGGTGTTCATCCATCAATAAAAACTACAAAATAAAACTTGATAACTACCCGAAAACAACCTCATTATATGAAAGACCCCTCAGCAAAAATTTGGCAGTCATGGAAATGCTTGTCATGTCAAATGCTTGAAATGCAAGTTGACAGATCCAGTAGGATTGTTTGATGTTTATAAATACATGTAAAAATATGGTTATTTCTGTGTTACAAAGCGATAATTTTTGAAACCTGTTCAAATATTTGTGTTTCAACTTAATTTCCATGTTGCAACAAAAGTGTTACAATATGTATAAGAATGGATACTTCGTTCATGAAATACATACCGTCTTTTTTGGTAATAAATATGAAGTATTGTTTAACAAAAATTTTAATATAAAATAATAAATGTAAATAAACTAACTAAAACAATTAAAGGAAAATAAAAAAACGAAACCATTAGGGACGTGAGATGTTATCAGTGATTTTTAACAGAGCCAAATGCTGACTTTGCAGAGCGCTTTTAAGGGTCACACCTACGTCGAGGTTTCAGATGGAACATTTCATATTTCGTTTTTTAAGACCATTACATATTGAGCATATTATAAAAAATGTTTATGAACACTATTATATTACACAGGTCTACAGTAGTCCTGGTGCCGAGATTTTTATAGCTGAAGCTTAGTATAATTGGTGCGCCCAATCCAAATTCGCCGTTATTTTCCTCTATCAGCTCGATTTGTAGAGATATGCAAATGGCGTGACTTACCTCTTAAAACATAATTACTCAAATACATATACAGGTTAATAGCAGGTGTAAAAAAGCAAGGATTATATAAATCCCTTTTATAAAGCATTTTAAATTATTTACATAATTACTTTGTATCTAAAGTTAATGTTATTTTTACTTTCACTTACCTATATATGAAATATATAGTAAGTGGAAGTATTGCGATCGTGAATTATTTCGTCATCCGGTTTTCAACGGCAATACACGTTTTTGGGTCCCCTGAGTCCAAATGGCCAGGTCCCGCGAAATGGTCTGTTTGTGTGTGTGTGTGTGTGTGTGTATGTGAACAGACTAGCTCAAAAACTATAAAGCGCACGAAACTGATGTCGGGTATTGAGTATATGCCCGCGATGTAACCGCCAAAGTTGGGCAAACGGTTTAATGAAAATTAGGTGTTATTTAACATAAGGTAAGCTTTATCATTATTAAAATGTTCTCAGCGGCTTAAATGGGGTAGGGGCTTTTTTTTTTTTTTTTTTTTTTTTTTTTTTTTTTTTTTTTTTTTTTTTTTTTCCCACAAAGTGCCTTTGTTTTTGTTTATTTGGAGAAATTAACTGTCTATCGTTACGCCTAAAAATAAGAAATGGCTAAATATGAGATATGATAAAAATCAAGTAAACATATAGGATAAAAATATTCAGTCAACTCATAAAACACGTTGAGCCCACGCATGCGTAGTACGCCTCTAATGACTGACCATTGTTCATAATTAAAGCCGTTCTGTTCATTTAATGGAAATTATTTGTTTAATGATAACTAAATGAAATTTTCAACAAGTACATAGAAAATTATAAAATCAGTCAACTTGGAGTATTATGCTTGCATTGCCGAATTATCTCAGGTGAAAACTTTTATTTAATAATAAAAGATATTAGTGTTATTTACAGAGCAAATGAAAACAAAAATAAGAAATGAATGTGGAAAAATGTGTAACTTTGAGAAGTGGCATTAACACAACGCATTAATTTCTAATCTAAGTAAGTTGGTAAGTGAAAGTTGTGTGTTGCGCGCACGCTAGATTTTTTTTTTTGATTTTTTTAAGAGAAACCAATTACATGTCACACTTCAGAAGCTTCTTTTGTGTGACTTTCTTGAATAAAACTACCTTTAAGCTAAGCTAAAGCAAAAAAGTAGAGAAAAAATCTGGTGCGTGCGCGCAACACACAACTTTCACTTACCAACTCACTTAGATTAGAAATTGACGTGTTTTGCTAATTATCATTTCCCAAAGTCACACATTTTTCTACATTCATATCTTATTTTTGTTAATCGTTAAAGCCGTTTTTGAGTAAATAAAAAAACCCGTGAAAATGATACAAAATTTATTAAGTAAAGTCCCCCCTCCGGTTAATAAATTTTGATGAAATTTTTACAGTCATATTTCGGGCATATAAATCGATCAAATGCTCAGTTTAATCAAAATCGTTAGAGCCGTTTTTGAGAAAATCGAAAAAAACGTAAAAAGTTATTAAATAAAGTACCCCCTCCCTTTGAGCAATTTTGATGAAATTTTTGCTGTCACATCGCGGGCATATACCTACACTAAATACCCAATTTCAGGTTCCCACGGTTTATAGTTTTTGAGCTAGTCTGTTCACATACACACACACATACACACACACAGACCATTTCGCGGGACTTGGTTATTTCGAGTCAGGGGGTCCCAAAACGTGTATTTCCGTTGAAAACCGGAAGTCGAAAATTTTCACGATCGCAATACTTCCACTTACTATATATTTCATATATAGGTAAGTGAAAGTAAAAATCTGATTGCATTATTGGAATAAGCGCCCCAAACATTAGTTATAAAATTAGCTATAACATTCTAGGCAACAAAAAAATTTTTTTTTCTGTAGAGCTGTGTTCTTTATATATTTTGTATCGTGCGGGTAAAAAAAAAGAAGAAAAATATATCTATATCTTTGGCATCACTTATCTTATAGGGTAAACCGTACAGTTATTGGCACCCTTAAGACTACATTTCTGTGGTTAAATTAAAGAAGAATACTTCTTATAAAGGGATCAAATAGAGACTTCCTATAACTCCTCATTATCTATTCTCATAAAGATTCAAGTTTTTTTTTTGGGTCAAAAGTTCAATAGTTTTACAATATGGCAATATTTATGCCAACTCTAGTTATTGGCACCCTGTGGATTTAATTGTGAAATCTTCCCTATGGTTAGTTTGTTAATGTCTTACTTCATAGATGACTTAGAGGACCCTTCAAACATTAGACTCATGTATATCTTTTAATAAAATTAGGACTTGTTTACCTATTTATTTATGTTAAAGTTGGGTTGCCAATAACTGTACTGAGTGCCAATAACTGTATGGTGTACGTTATTAGACACATAAATACGTGATGAGACGACCATAGGATGACAATGCATTTCAAAATTGTTTTCTTCATATATTTTTGATTGGTCATTATTTTGTTTCATACTTAGCCCTGATGAAGACCAGAATGTCGGGTCAAAACGTCGGCACAATATATATGTTATTGCACTTATAGTGTTGCTTTATTTGACCGCACCCCCAATCATTTCCATCAATTAACTTATCTTAATATACTAATAATATATACTTGACAATGTATAGTATTGGATTGTCCAAAACGTTCGTAGAGATTTTTAAAATAAAATTTATCTTTTATTTTTTCTACTAAAAATGAATCACACAGCTAATGTTTATTTATATGCCTTTAATCCTCATGGAATTAACTATGTTTACACACTGAATTCGTCTTTATAAAGGATCACTAGTGTAGTTTATTGCAAACCAACATTAGTGACGATTCAGTTCATTTTCGGCATATTGTTCTGTTCTTTTTAAAAAATCGAAAAACGCAGCCCAAACTGCAAGAAAGATTCGTGCCGTGTATGGCAGCGATTCATTTGCTGATAGCACTGTTCAGAAGTGGTTTTTGGTTGGCTGGCCGGAGTTCAACTCTTGACATCGAGGATATTATGACGGTCATCGCAAGAAATCCACGAATTACTGTCCGTGAGATAGCTGCGGAGTTAAGAGCCTGCAAATCGACCGGGCAGAGTTGGCAAATCTGAAAGGAGTGCTATTCCACCCAGACAACGCTAGGCCCCATGTGTCTTTAAGGACTCGGCAAAAGTTATTAAGCTTCAGATGGGAGGTTTTACCTCACCCGTCGTACTCTCCTGACATTGCTCCTTCGGATTTCCATCTTTTCCGTTCCCTCGAAAATTTTCTACAAGGGAAATCCTACTCTTCAGAAGATGACGTCAAAACGGACCTTTTATTATTCTTCAGGAGTAAGGACAGTGATTTTTGGAAAAAAGGGATAATGGACCTTCCAAGCCGTTGGGAAAGGGTAATCGCTAACGGTGGTAACTATTTTGTAGATTAAATAAATAAATCTCAAGCTGTTCATCAATTTTAATTTTTGTCCAAATTTCTCTACGAACTTTCCAGCCAACCCAATAATAATAAGGCTTATCAATGAAACCAGATGAACACTTCTGCAACTTTTCTGTCAATCGAAATAAGTTACTATGACGAGGAAAGAGGTAACATTAGGAAGCAACAAAATACGAATTGCCTCATAAAAGTGTCAATCGTAGAACCTAACGACTCAAAACTCGTAAATCAGAGCAAATAAATATCGATGGAGGTAATAAAAGTGTGCCTTATGTGGCGTAATTCAGGCCGAGGAAAAGATGTTTTCTTTTAAACTATATTTTTTAACAATGTTGTAATTATTCCAATTCTTAAAAGAAACACATTACTATAATAAAATATAAAAAGGAAAAATTAAAGCCGATGACCCGTAGGGGTAGAGGTTAAAATGTAAATAAATAAATATAAAATTATTTCGTCAATTTGAAACGTAATATAATGTTATACGGTCTGCTCGTTTTTCATATCTTGGTCCGCTGTCTGATTTATTCTGCTTTTCGTCATCACTATCATATCTGCCTGACTCATTCAACATGAACAGGTCAATGCTTTCTATGATTTTTTGTTGTTTCAATTTTTTAAAACCACAGTCTAATAGAAGAAAGGTATAAATCACGAGAGCGCTGTTGTGGCTAAGTAGCTATTATGCGTTGAATTAATTATATCCTATTCTTTATAATATAGTCAAATCAAAATTAACTGATAAAGTTTAAAAAGTTTCAGCTAATCTTAAAACCAACGGGATTTAAAATAGAACTTTACGCCAAAATTAAAATTGTTTGGTAAAGAATTTAGATGGGTTAATTTTTTTTTTTTTTTTTACACCTCATAGTTGACTACAGTAAGTATTAATGATCCATTCATTTAGCACTTACTAGATTATTCCAGCCGAGGCGAGATTAAATATAATTAACACACACCTAAACTAATAAAGAATAAAATCAGAATAGGGTTTAGTACAATCAAAATAGACAGTAAGCTAAAAAGTACCAAATTAATCTTTTGCCGTAATACATATTAATTAAATTCAGAATATAACACATGATGATATGAGATTAGATATCATATTGGTAGGTTCTACCTGAAACAGGTTATCAAAATGTCTTTTGCTTTAACAAATAGATTCGATGCTTTCTCCACACGTGAAAAGGCGACACATAACTGCCCATGGGAAAAATGCGGATTCCTAGTCCAAGCCAGAAAAAAAAGATTTGGCAACTAGATGCTTACCCTAAATATCGATATATATATATATATATATATATATATATATATATATATATATATATATATATATCCGATAATTAGCCTAAATATGTACCAAATTAATCTTTTCAGTAAGTTCTACCTGAAACAGGTGATGAAAAGCGAGCGAGAGAGAGGAACCTCAAACTATGTTGCATGTTCCTACAGTACTACTTATCGAAACATAAAAATTTAATTTTATGAATGAGATTGATAACTTTAATTTATAACTTTTCGTTATAAATATTTACATTTGTTTTGTTACTAGAATTTACGATTTCTATTTAGTAGGTGCACAATGAATTTGGTCAACCTGTCATTTGCTAAAAAGCTCAATAGCAAAAATTTTATAAGGAATAGAAAAAAAAATCGGTTTTTGCCCATTATATTAGGGCAAAATTAAAAAAAAAAAATAGATTAACTTAAGATTAAATTATTAACAGAGTAACAAGTTAATTATTAACATAGTTAATAATGCATAGGGTACTGTTTTGTTATTTACTTCTGGGTTAGGCGAATATGGAAACCTTTAGTTTTCCCCTATCTCAATTAAAAGTACGAACATGCCTCAAAATAAAAAACTGTTCTACCCCCCCCCCCCCATAATATCGGTAAGATCGATAGTATTATATCACTAATCCCTTTGTAGCAACTTTTTGGTAGGAAATCAGATGAATATTTACTTTTTGTATTTGGTAATTTCTTGTTTGTACTTATCCGAATAGCCCTTAATATATAGAAAATATTATACATTAAACACCCCACTATCTGGATGTGCATGTTACCTTATTATTATATATTAAAGAAGTTTATATTCGTAGCGAGGTACACAGGTGCAGATGATAGGAGGTCGGTAAGTTGGCCCCAAGCAAACATCACCCCGTAGCCCACACACATTGAGGCTTGCAAATTACTCTTTCAAATATTTGAACATCTGTTGGCGATATCAGCTGTTGATAGCACGGCCTTTTATAAAATTCATAACAAACCATTTTTAGAAGATCGCGTCCTAAGTTGCTTATATCGGTATTTGACATGTTTCTGACATTTTCGGAGAAGATGATATTTTCATTGCTGAATATTCTTTAATACATTTATTTTTTTATTTAACCCGAGAAAGGTATCGCTAATCGAAAAGTTGATTTATGTAGCGCTTCGTCGATGAGACGAAGTGATCTTATTATCGTTTCAGGGATCCCTAATCATCATCTAAATGCAGTGTTTATAATACTTTAAAATATACCTTATTTGTATGCTTTTGTCAATAAGAAACTAAGAATGGTGTAATTAACTTATTAAAAGTTAAGGTTCAATATACGCAAAAAACTTTGATTTTTAATGTATGATCTATTGGACAGAATAATTATTTCATATAAAAAACCACAAAGGAGATGTCACAAAAGCAAAATTGTAAAAAAAACAGTAAATAGATTAAATAAACTACGAAAGCATATCAATAGGAATACACTACACTACCAACTAAACAGGAACAATGAGTTACTAATAATAGGAAAATTTACATTGGACTTATAGTTAATGACAATTTTTGTTGTCATATCACGGGCGTATACATACATCCCGAATTGCCAACTCCCTTTTATCAAAATCGTTAGAGCCGTTTTTTAGAAAATGGAAAAAAAAGTAAAAAGTTATGAAATAAAGTATCCCCTCCATTTGACCAATTTTGATGAATTTTTTGCTGTCACATACATTTACCAGACACCCAACTCAGGTTCGTACAGTTTATAGTTTTTGAGCTTTTCTGTTCACACACAGACCATTTCGCGGAACTTGGTCATTTAGACTTAGGGGACCCCTAAACGTTTATTTCCGTTCAGAACCGGAAGTCGAAATTTTTCACGATCGCAATACTTCCCCATACTTATATATTTCATATATAGATAAGTGAAAGTAAAAATTAAAGTAATAAAATAGTTATTTTCATCCCTAGTACCAAAAGTGGTTGTTTTCGGTGAGCGGTCGAGTTAAACTGGAAATTAGATCAAGCACCTCACTCACTTTTGGTACGTGATATGAACAATACTTTATCATAATACCGCTCTTACCTGTGTACATTAAAACAATTTTATATTTCATTAATAACTTACAGATACAAGATAAGAAATTAAATTTACCCTTATTTAAAAAAAAACAACATCTGTTTATTAACCTACAATATAAGAAAAGTACTTATATATTTACATTAACAATTATAGTACAATTCTAATTATTCATTCATAGATTAAAACCTTTATCAGGCATTGCCTTTTGGAAAACTGATAACTTTGCACTTCAAACATACTACTTATATTAGAATGAAGCACAGAAGCTACAAGTAACCTGCTTCAAACACATGTTTATAAATATATATTAGTAGCAGGTAAAGTTAGCGCACCAAAAAGATTTTTCATAACACTGCACGGAAAGTAATTACTTTACTTCGATACAGAAAACAGCTGTTTCCCGTTTACTTCTAAAAGTGCACCGAAAATTTGCACGCGCACGGAAAATTTATAAGCGCACCGAAAATTTTCGGTGTACTTGTTATTTCGTTTCCCGGCCACCAGTAGCGCTTGATGATTGTATTAAGAACAGCTGTTTAATGAAAAACTGAAATCAAGAAAACTGAAAATCCACCGATTACAATTAGTTTTTGTGTCATAAATATTTTCAAAAGTTGTCAGTTTACTTAGTGCTTTGAAGAAATGGCATTGCCCGATGAACCAATGAAGAAAGCATGCAATGATGCAAGCATGGAATGATGAAAACAAATAACGAAAATATTGAAATTCCGCACAATGAAAGAGCAGGAAAGTGTCAAGAAATACACAAAAATACAACTAAAAATTTACACTTACTACAAAATAAATTAGCAAAGAAAGTCATAAATATAAGTAACAATTAAAACTGTACAGTAAATATTAATTTCAATTTCTAAAATTCTTAGAACCCTTATTTATTTCAGTATTTTATTTAATTTGTATTCAGCTTTAGTTTTTTGATCAATAAACTAATCAAACAGTATACTAGTGTTTGAAATTATTTAAGTTAATTAATTATGTTAGTTTGAGATTTCTGTTATACTGCCAGTTTGCAGTGTAATGAAAAATATCGTTCATAACACGTACCAAAAGTGCTTTTCCCGAGCTTACTCAAACTATTCCCGTACTCGGCTTCGCCTCATACGTGAAACCCGAATTCCGTAGCGCACGGGAAAAGGCCACTTTCGGTACTAGTAATGAAATATACTATTTCAGGCCTAGGCCCGAAAAGTACTACTTTACGGACTCAAACCGAGTATTGAAAACACATGTTTTTATCAGTGAATGAATGAATAAGATAGTTTCAACTAGCGACAATGTCTGGGAAGCTATTTATTCTTTCTTCAAATTTATTATTATATTCACATTATATAATTATAAAGTGTGAATAAAAAGAAAAGAGTAATTAGCAGAAACAGTTCTACTGCGCGAACTTCAAAGGACGTTCGATGTGTACACGCTCCAAGCACTTGGAATATAAAGCCGCTTGACAAACAACCTTTACTTTCTGTCGTATATTTCCGCCTTCATTCCATTTTTACACATGACCATTTATATAGAGTTCGTAACAGCTTCTCATTTAGAATTTCGATATATCTTTTAATGTACGTATTGCAGGAATTTATAACTGTTTAACTATTAATTACGTTTTTTTTTATAGAGGAAAATTTTAAGAATTAGTGTCAGAGAAAAAGTTAGTTTATAAACTCACAAGATGTATTACCCCTGGATGTAATACAGAAATCCTGAATATTATTCTGATCATAATAGAGATTTATAAGCTGAAAGGTGTTAGAATCGGTATACTGGAATTTATCGCTTCAATATACAGAATTTATGTTATATTAATATTCATTACCAATCTAAAACTTGCTTATCCCTTGTATTTGCATCATGGCTTTATGAAAACGTCCATAATTCAAAGCTATATAAAAAATTTTTAGTTCATGAGACATCAATAATTTTAAAAAACAAAAACAGTTTCTAATATACAACAAAGAAACTCATTTCAGTAATTCTCACTATGCGATATTCAAGTAATCGAGCGACTAGTGGATTAGTCCAATCTTCTGCAGCGAAGAATACCGTTACTTCTGAGTAATGTAGGGGAGAGCGGGGTTTGTTGGCATAAGGGGTTGGCCATTGGCTTTATAGTTTCCGTCACGCCTCTTCTGAAGGCCCCACCATTGTAGCATGTGACCCGCTCGACCTCGGGAGTCTTGTCCTGAGTTTTCAATCCGATGCTGACAATGTAGAGAAGAGTTTGCTTCATTGATTGATTTTACAGCATGTATGGTAAGTAAATTTTTACATTTTCAGTAAATTTGGTTTAAAGGCATGGCAAAATATTTGACTCAGATTCTGTTCACATAGCCCCAACACCTTTGAAAAACCTAACCTTTCGACTAACCAGTTTCTTGTTTGATTGTTCTCCCCTGTCCTGGTAGCCATCTTTCATATTATCTCTCCTGTGGGGTTATTTGGCTCTCTTCAACTGGGTTTTGTTTGCGCAGTTGCAATTCACAATAAGGTAAACATAAACAAAGGTGAAACTATCAATTGTCTTTAGTTCCAGCAAGGACGATGAGAGTAATTTTTCTTATGCAAAAAGTGACGACAGTCTAAACTTCTATCTTCTTCTATTGTCATTCTATTTTCCCTTAATAGCTGTTTAAAACGATTCAAAATTATCATACCATTATTGCAGCTTTTAATAACAATAATATGTGTCAGGAAGTACTTGAATGAGATGGCTAAACAACCCCACCTTCTTGGCCAACCTTCCCCACATAGGGGGTTAATTGGCATACTCTGGATTGAAGAATTCTTCAATATTCTATGATCTTAGTATTAAATATTATGTGGTGAAAAAATTACTCGAAGTACACTAATACTTGGAGTTTACAGTGGTATCAGCCCTATTGGGATTTTATTAACAGGAATGACTTAACAATAAAAAAACTGAAAACTGTTGCCAACCAACCCCGCTCTCCCCTACTGTTACTCTTTATTTATATTTAACTGTTCCATTTCACGGGGTCACCTGTGGTGTTGTGGTTAGCATGGCAACCTACAATACTAAAGATCGCGGGTTCAATTCCAGCGGTGGCCCTAGGATTTTTTAATGGGAGTAAAAAATCCTTAGCTATGCCGTCCCTCGGATAGGACGTAAAATGGAGGTCCCGAGCCTGTACGATGTCAGGTACTCGTTAAAGATCCCTATCCTAATTATACCTGGATAGGCAAAATTTAGGACTCCCACTGTAGCATCGTCCGATTAGCCTAAGTAGCATAAAAATGGACGTTAAACAAACAAACAAACAAACAAACTGTTCCATTTCAAGTAATATTATTTGAGTTTTAATTCTTCATTGACATCTTTATTTCATAATTTTACTTAAATAAGATTATTCAGAACCATGTCAGTGTTACAAAATAGTCTATCAAAAAATAATTAGAAATAATAGATAATAAATAGATGATAAAATAATTTATTTGTAACTAGCTGTATATCCCGGTTTCACCTGGGGAATTTCATTTTTCTAATGAAACGGTTGATTTCTTAAAAAAACATTGTAAAGCGAGATCATAACGATTTTTATAACAATAAAGAATATCAGCTGAAGATCGGCTAAAGTTATGCAATTTTAGTATGGTCAGGTGTTCGCACCTGGTATGAAAGAACCACTGAGCGAAATTTGGAGATTTTATGAGAATGGTATGGATTTCTATATAGAACAAACAGAATATCATCTTTATTTACATAGATAAGGGTCATTCTCACCAAAGTGGGCACTTTTTACGGCGTTTTTATTTTTAATTTTATGGTTACAAATACACTTTTTTTTCGGTGTAATACTATTCCTTAGCCTATAGGAAGCAAGGAGTCGACGTGGAAGAACACCAATTCACGTTAAACGTAATAAAAAGATGACTAAAAAAAAAATATTAAATTATACAATGATTAACCAGACCTTTGGGATTAAAAGGATCGCAACAGTGTTTGCAAGATAGCATTGATGTCCTCTTTGAATACATTTCGTACAAATAATGCCTCCATAATAAAAGACATATGTGCATACTTTTTACATGGTAAATCGGTTTTGTCGTTCAAGCGTTATGTTTTTTTCGCGCAACATAGAATTCATTATCTTTGTACACTTTCGCTTTGTTTTTATTTACTAGTTTCCTTCCACGTATGCATTGAGGACTGGGTGGGTCTATATTCTCACCAGCGGTTGAACGAGGAGATTTTGTATCATCAAATCAACTCCCAATTCAAAATGTTTTTTTCTAAACAAATATACATTAGAATTCGTTCTCAATCGAAATTTGTGGAGAGTCCTTTCACAAACATCATTTCCTTTTTTTGTCACCTTATTTTATATTTTTTATTCTCTTTCTCAGAATAATTGGATCATTTCCTTGTTTTGATACCGAAATCTTTCAAACACGTCCTCTCTTGACTTGTATTTTATTGGGGGCATTTTTTTTAATATCTGAAAGAGTGATAAATTTGTTCCAAAGGTTTTTTTTTTTTTTTTTTTTTTTTTTTTTTTTTTTTTTTTTTTTTTTTTTTTTTATTCCTCATTATGGAGGACTGATGATGCTTTAAAAAAGTTAAGCAGCAAAAGAAAGCTCCAATCCACGTCGCTATCTTCATTTCCCTGCAGCATTTTATTTACAGTAAGACAGGGGAATGAACGACAGGGGAATGAATTTTTAAGGCTTATTTGATAACCGTTGAAAGGGGAAAAAAGATATAATAATGATATTTGAATAACGAAATCTGTGCTACAAAATCTTTTATCTCTCAAAAATTAGAAAAGAAAAAATTTGCCTGACCAAAACTATAGAGGACAGGGGAATGAAGACTATTAAACGTAACCTCTCAAGTTTGAGAACTTATTTAGGGAAAGACCCCTTCTTGCTGACTATATATTTTTTACTAGTTTCCCGCCTGAATTGAGCGGTGACAATTTAATTTTAAAAATTGACAGGGGAATGAAAGAAAACCTATTGGACATCATAAAAATTAGTTTTTTTCAATTCTAATCCTTTATCATCAAGGATTCGACTGCTTTTATGAAATTTTACAGTATTTTGAACAAATTGAACAGAAAAAAAAGTAAAAATTGACCTAGTATACGGACACAGAACTCTTACTTTGAGCAGAATCAGACCTGGGGACATAGCAGGGGAATAAATTTCGACCTTTTTCTGGTGTTTTTAAGGTACGTGTTTTATATAATTAAAATAAAGTCGTATGGGTTCTACCTTTACAACTCGCCTGGATTTACAAAATTGATGTCTTAGAGTCCTAAGTTTTTCTAAATCGCTATAAACGGCCTGGGACACAAAAGTGCCCTCTTACGTGAGAATGACCCATAACAGCTGGATATCCCGGTTTCACCCGGGGAATTTCATTTTTCTAATGAAACGGTCGATTTCATAAAAAAAACAAAAACATTGTAAAGCGAGATCATAATGCAATTTTAGTATGGACAGGTGTTCGCACCTGGTATGAAAGAACGCACCAACAAAAAAATAAACAAACAAACAGAATTTCATCTTTATTTATATAGATATAAATTGTAAAATATTTCTTTGAAATTCCTTTTAATTTTACATTAAAGTATTATTGTGATCTGAAACCAAAACAGACACTTATTTCTTTTAAGTTTAACAATAGCCGGATCCGTCTTCACATCATTAGCACGTGCTACATACTTGGATCGTTCTAGGCTATTCCAGGGAGGTTCCATTGCAGACCAAATACAACTGTAAGCGATCGACTAGTTGCTCAGTCCAACCTTCTGCAGCGTAAAATACAGTTAATTTGTTCTGTCACCGTTTAGTTACATTCAACTTTTTCGTGTTCAAACAAGTAATATTATTTGAGTTCTAATTTTTCGTTTCATAATTTTACGTAAATAAATTTATTCAGACCCTACCAGTGTTACAACATATTTTCTCAAAAAATAATTAAAGATAAGAGATAATATAAAAAAAAGTTCTCGATAATTCTTGCTTGAAAGGTTAAAAAGATCATATAATGACTACGAAAATAATTACTGTAGATTTTTAAAAGTAGAAAGGTGCTTAACCGTGAGCTTAATATTGTCACGTGGAAGATGTCCATTGAACCTAGGAGACCCTGAGAGAGAGGGGGAACTCCTAGAAGAGGCTGGCTGCAGGAGAGAGTGGGGCAGTCTGGGAGAGTCTGAGGCAGTCAGTCGGAGACGGCAGTCTATGTCTGGGACAGGCAGAGTGAGCCTGGGGCATAGTGGGACCCGAAGTAGTCAAGTACCCCCCAGTGATTTATGAGTTATGGTACCCCCCCCCCCTTGTGTAGTTGGGACGTGTAGAAACTATTGTGAATAAACAATGTAAATTGTACATAGTTTAATTAATTACCACACAACCCTTGCCCAAAGATCCCAGTGTCACATTGGACTGGGTTTGTAGATTTGAGAATAGGGGTGACACAAATTTGGTGGAGGCGCCGGGCAAGGGTTGTGTTGTGTGTAGAATAGAACTGCTTGACGCGCCGGGCAAGGGTTGTGTCGTGTGGAAGAGGGAACTTCGAGAGACGCCGGGCAAGGGTTATGTTGTGTGTAGAATGGAACTGTTAGACGTGCCGGGCACGGTTGTGTTTATAACGGAGCTGCGAGAGTTGCCGAGCAGGGGCTGTGTGGGAAATGGAGGAGTTGCTGGAGAATTTCGGATGGGCGAAAATTGCTGCGTTCCTGGAGGAGAGCCGGGAGGGACCAGAAGAAGAAAGAATCAGCGCTGCGGATCAGCTGGACCAACTCGGAGCTGAAAAGAGAGATGGGAGCTACACGAAGTATTTGGCATCTTAGGTAAAGAAACTAATTGTTTTTTATTTATTTTATTTTTTATTTATTTTATTTTTTATTTTAAAAATAAAATTTAGCCTTAAGAGGAAACACTTGTAGAAAGAATCCCAGCTATAGAGTAAGATAGGAAAGACAGAGAAACTAGGAAAATAGAAAGTAAGTTTAGAATGAAAAATGGAAACTAGAAAAATAAGAGAGAAACTAGAGATTTTGTAATTTTAAGATACGGGGTATCTAAGTATTTTGAGCTTGTCGATGGTTGACGATTTAGGAGGAAGATTAAATGAGGTTGAGTTTTTAGTTAAGTTCCAAGAGGAACTGATGGGAAAAATTATGGAGTTCTTTCTACAATGTTTCAACTAGATAATTTAATAATTAGGGATCATTTTATTAATGTGAATAGTCTTTGTTTGTAGAGTATTGTAGGTTTAGATTTTTTTAGAAAAACATAAGTCAAAAAGTAACTATAAAGAGAATTTTTTGTCAATGAAAATTTTCAGGTCGGAAGAAAAATATTATCTTGACCCTTTGATCGTAATCTCGGGATTAAATGGAATAGAGACAGATGAAGTCGGGTAGGAAAGGTAAAGTCGAGACGATACAGGGCGAATAAAACGATTTTTTGATCGTTGAAACAGATAGAAAAAAAATGAGAAAATAGATCCGTAGATTATAAAAAAAAAAAAAAAAATTTTATAAGATTTCATTAAATTATTGAATAATCTTTGCTTTGGGGAAAAGTGCAGAATCTAAAGGTTAAAGAATAGGAGGAAATGCTAAATTTGCGTCTGCCAGCAAACAATAGAGCACTGAACGGTACCCGGGAACAATGAAAACAAAATTGGGCATAGCTAATGGTTAGTAAAATGGAGACAATTAACAATTGTCATAACTAACGAACAATTGAGGATCCTACAACGTCCAGGAAACACCATAATCGGTTGCGAGATGAGAATCAGGGTTTTGGGTTGCGGTCATTGTGTTTTCCCATCTTTGCTTTTTAAAGGACTTAAGCAAAAATTTATCAGAGCCAAAGATTTCGATCACTATCGCGGTTTCCTACTAAAGAAATGGGTAAAAAGAATTTTATTGAGAAGGCCTATTGTCGTGGTTACGGAAGCAGCGCCCACAGCCTCCCAGTCTAAGTCGTCGACCAGTTCCAAGAAGGGAGACAAGAGTGAGAGAATCTAGTAGCATAGTCAGCGATAAAAGTAGGTCAGTCGGTGAGGTGTTATGCAGGATAGGCAAAACAAACGCTCTTTTAAATCCCTTTATAGAGAATAATTAAGTTTTTTGATTGTTTATTATTTTAGTTTAATGACTTATATTTTTCTAGTTCTTTAGCAGTAGAAATTGGAAATGTGTTGGAAAAAATAGAATTTGTAAGAAAAAGTATAATTTTTAAGTAAAATTCTTAGAGGGTATTATTGACTAAATTTGTATCAATTATGGTTAAAGATTAAATTCGGAGTAGCAGAAAAATGGAATTTATTTTTGTTTTGTTTTTTATTAAGTCAAGAAATAATTGTAAAGGAATTTCACTGCATATTGTAGAGGTTATTTTGGTTCTTAAGGGGAAAATTAAATTAAATGAGACGGCCGGCATCCCACACCCCTTTCAGGTTCAAAGAGTGTAAAGTACCTGAAGAGGATAGTAAAGTACTTAAAGGGTATAGTCAAGTGCTTGAATAGAGTAGTTAAGTACCTTGAGAGTAAAGTTTTTGGAATTTGTTGTGGAATCCTACGAGTCAAACGTAGAGGGTTAATGTATGCAACAAGATTCTCAGAGTCAAACTGAGGTAAGATTTGAGGCAGGTGCTAGTCAAAAGCACGGTATATCGGAGAATGGACGATATAGGGGTGAGCCGATGACTGTCGGATTCAAAGAGAAAATGATGCAGTGAGGTTCCTCGATTTTGAGATTTTATTTGGCTTATCACTTTTTTGTTGTTTCGAATTTTGGTTTTGTTTTTAACACTCAGTACTTGGTTCTTTTGTTTGTAAACTCTACAGTTAAGTAAATTAAGTAAAAAACGAGTTTTCTGCCGCTTTGTTTATTTTTTGTTACAGGTCCCAACTTACCAACGAGGACGTTGGTATTCAGGGGAGGGGGGAGTTGTCACGTGGAAGATGTCCATTGAACCTAGGAGACCCTGAGAGAAAGGGGGAACTCCTAGAAAAGGCTGGCTGCAGGAGAGAGTGGGGCAGTCTGGGAGAGTCTGAGGCAGTCAGTCGGAGACGGCAGTCTAAGTCTGGGACAGGCAGAGTGAGCCTGGGGCATAGTGGGACCCGAAGTAGTCAAGTACCCCCCAGTGATTTATGAGTTATGGTACCCCCCCCCTTGTGTAGTTGGGACGTGTAGAAACTATTGTGAATAAACAATGTAAATTGTACATAGTTTAATTAATTACCACACAACCCTTGCCCAAAGATCCCAGTGTCACATTGGACTGGGTTTGTAGATTTGAGAATAGGGGTGACAATATAATCCTCGAATTAGTAATGTCGCTGTAGATTAAGGAACTAAATGTCTTATTCCTTAAACATGATAGAGGAAACAGAGTATTTAAATACTTCGATTAATAAATTACAATAATAAAAACCTCTTTTTAAGAGAAAGAAATTTATTACTTGCCATTGATTTTTTTTAATTAAAAAAAGGTTTAAGTTTAAATACTTATATAAGTATGCAAGTTGGCATGAAGATTGTTCCAACTCGAAATATGTCGATTCTATATTCGATATCGATATCGATTCAGAACGAAAAAATCTAAAGTGCTAGAATATAGTTTTAATGTTATTAATAGTTCCGTTAGCGTAAGGCGCGATTTACCATATTCGTTTAAAGAGGGAATGATCTTCTCAGCAGGACTAGGTAACTAATTCTTATAAAAGTACTTATATTAAAGAATTTATTTATGTATAAGTGCTGTTTTTATTTTATTTTTTATTTAAATATGATATCATTCAAACGATTTTGAAAAATAATCTTTCATAATATCAAAAAAGCTGAAAATTATAACGATTTTAATAAAGAAAAACAAATATAAAATCAGTAATGTTTTAGTAGTGACCACATACTGTGAATCCTCAGCTGCATTCTACAACGAAACAAAATATTTGTTTTACTCTTCAGGTAAGAAGTTATTTCCTCATCGCCTTAGCAAATATAAAAAGAAATTCATGTTCCAGGAAATTGATAGGAAAGCAGAATATGTGTATATATTTTGTAAAAAAACTTCGACATGAGATAAAAAAATAAATAAAACGTTATATATGGAATGTAACAAGTAAACTTAAAAAAAATCTGGTGCGATACGCGCAACACACAACTTCCACTTACCAACTTAATTTAATTACAACTGACGTGTTTTGTTAAATGCCATTTCTCAAAGTCACATATTTTGCCACATTCATTTACTTTTTTTTGTTTGTGTTTCCTCTTTAAAGTTAAAGATAAGTTTGTTTATTATTAAATACAAGTTTTTACTAAATTCGGCAATGCGAGCATAATACTCCAAGTCGTCTGATTATATAATTCTCTTTGTAGTTGTTGAAAACTACATATATTACCTATGAAACAAATAATTTCCATTAAATGAACAGAACATCTTTAATTATAAAGCATTCGTCTGTCATTAAAGGCATACTGGGCTCAACGTATTTTATGAGTTGACGGAATATTTTTATTTTTTTCTCCTGCATATGTTTACTTGATTTTATTTTTTCATATTTCGTATATGGCCATTTCTTATATTTAGGCGAAACGACAGACAGTTAATTTCTCCTTGTTAACAAAAACAAAGGTACTTTACAGGACACAAAAAAAAAAAAAAGGCCCAATCCCAAACACCCAATTTCAGGTTCGTACGGTTTATAGTTTTGAGCTAGTATGTTCACTCACACACACACAGACCATTTCGCGGGACTTGGTTATTTAGACTCAGCGGACCCCAAAACCTGTATTACCGATTTAAACCGGAAGTCGACATTTTTCACGATCGTAAAGAATCATAGAATGAGCCATGGTTTAGAAGTGACCACATACAGTGTTTCCTCAGCTGTTTTCTATAACGATACCAAATATTTGTTTTACTCTACAGAAAAGGGAAAATTTCCCCTTCGCCTTTTTCAAATATAAAGAGCTATTCATGTTCTATGACATGAAAGCAGTATATATATATATATATAACATTTAATAAAATATATTTAAAATTTAAATGAGAATTTTAATGTCATCAGGACAAGAACAAGGATAAATATGTGCTAATATTTAGTCATGCTGATGTAGTTTTTTTCTGTGTTGTTTTGAGGTATTTTTCTTCGGGCATATTTTCTAAAGTGTTTTCATATAGCAACGTAATTGGTTCGCAGGAGAAGAAATATTTTACTGCTTCCACCTTAGACCCGGGACAATATTTCTTAGCCTTCCAAACAGAAATGACCGGTTATCCACTAAAGAAAATAATGAGGTTCGTTTCAGTAGGAACTGTCTTAATGATGTCTTAAATCCGTCTTCGCTTTAGGGGAGAATTCGTTCCCGATGTTTAAATGGGATAGCACCTGTATTCGTACCTGTATTCGACTAATGGCTTCAAAATATATGTATTTACTAGGTGGACCCGTGCGAAGCACTTCGCACGAAGATTTGTATCAGATTTTACTTCTAGTTTAACATAACTATGAAATTTACTTTTTGTTGTTTGTTTGTTTTTGCTTTAAGGCGTAAAACATAATTTACTTTTTTTTTTTTTGCCTGTTCATCCCCCTCCCCAACCCCCCGGGCCTTAAGGTGAAATTATTTTTCTACAGCAAGGAAGAATAAATTATTTTTCTTTTAATAGTTAAGGAAGAACTTCATTTTCTGAAGTTTTTCTCTACAAAACAGTTTCCTGTAATCTTCCTGGAATATATGAAATCACTAAGAATCTTGCATAGTCTTGGAAATTAATCTTTCTAATTCTGATTTTAACTACCATTCTTACTTCTTTTTTTTTTTTAAATCAGTTCATAAGAAGTTTTTTACAGTTATCTTTCTGACAATGGAGAGGAGAGGTAGTCTTTAAGGTGATAAGAACGACATCAAATAGGTTTCTAACCACGCACAGTGGGACGAATCGCCAATCTAGGCGGAAATAGTTAACATCAACGAAATGAAAAAATCATGTTGGTATCTTGAAAACAATAGTCTAGCTAAGGCATTTACAAATTATTAATCACTTTATGCAAGTATTAACAGAATAATGGGGGTTTGAATACGGTAGTTCCCTCATAATGCTTAGTCAGCATATTTCCAAATTATATTGTAAAATCAATAGAAACATAGAATGGATCGTGTTTTTTTGAAAATAATTTATGCTAGGCAATAGAAGACGATTCAGAAATTAAGTTTACATAAGTTTTTGGTTCTTTAAATGTGGATATAGTACAGAGTACCCTCCTTTCTTTTCAATAGTTGATGAGCTATATTTTTATCTTATAAAAAAAGGGGATACTAAAAATCTACACCGATCTACACCGAGATATTTATACAGAATATAGTCCACACTATATAGAAATAAAGTATTCATTATGAACTGCTAATACCTGCTAATAAAGGTATGCGCTTTTTTTAAAGGTATAAATCTCTCATTGTTGAGAGCGTATATTTTTAATATTTTGAGGCAATACGGAGGTGCTAATGAAATTTATAGATTTATAGTAAACCAGTTACATTAGAATACATTACGGCAATTTCCGAAGCTATGAAAAAACGAGATTCGTTGACCATAAGTACAAAAATTAAAAGCAAATAGCAAGATTTTTACCTTTCTAGGAATAAGAAAGAAATAAAGCATGAAAACAACAGTATACCTTAGGTATTAACAAACCATTAATCCCTTAAAACAAATGCCAACGGAATAACAAAAGAATAAACACGCCACATTCGTCACAATAAATCAGTTAATTTGAACATCTTGTTGATTAAGCGGCAACATAGATCAGCGAATTTCATATTGTTTTTGGAAAAAATTTTATACCACGGTATGGAAGACGATTCGGCAAGTAAGTTTATATGTATTTGGCTTTTTAAGTGTGATGTACCCTTCTTTATTTCCAGTAGTCAACTTAGTAAGCTACTTACTTTAAACTACTACTTATTTAATTATTGTTAGTAAAACGCGATAACTAAAACTCTGTAACGACTTAGATAAATAGACAGATATTTTCACAGAATATAATCAACATTATATAATAACAAATTTTTCATTACACATTTTTTATTCCTGCTAATGTGTGGTACGGTGTTTTTTTCCCGGTGTAAACGTGTCATTATTGAGAACCGATATTTTTAATATGTGGGAACAGCACGGAGGTATAAATGAAATGTATATATATATGTATATAATAAACCAGTTTTCATTAGAAGATATTACAGAAAGCTCCAAAGCCATAGCCAAACGTAATTTGTCAGCTGTTATAGCTAGAATAAAAAGCAAATGGAAAAATTCTTATCGTAATCGGGATTATTTTTTCTGTAGGAACAAAGAAAGGTTGGCAGGTACGTTAACGCTTTAATTTAAAAAAGATAACATTTATAATAATCCAGTAAAGAATCCGACAGGCCCACCATTGAAAAATTTTAAAGACTGCTGTAGAAAAACAAAAAGAAATAAATTGGTGGATTTGCTTGCTACGAGAACTTCAGAGGAGCTAGTTTTTGCTACCGCAAAGGCAGTAAGAGATACTGGGAAAAGAGAAGCAGAAAAAATAATAACTGAAGTTGCATCATCCTCAGCAGAAGTTGCCACCCAAATAAAAAAACTTTAAAAAAATGATTACAATGTTGAACCACGTTCTTTGTCAATAAAAGAAGCTCGGGAATTTTTCATTGATTCGAAAATGTCTAAAAAAACCTGTATG
The DNA here is from genome assembly GCA_911387785.2 of Aelia acuminata. Lineage (NCBI taxonomy): Eukaryota > Metazoa > Arthropoda > Insecta > Hemiptera > Pentatomidae > Aelia > Aelia acuminata. The sequence goes on from OU426978.1 coordinate 228,518,398, forward strand.
TATAAGATTCAGATGATTCGGAATGAAAAACAATTTTTTTTTACATTTCGATATTAGAATTTAATATATAAGTTTTTAAAAATGTATTTTAGGTTATTTTATAGTTAATATTTTTTTTTCTTTTTGAATAATTGAAAATTGAATAAAGAAATATAAATAGAATTGCTCCATTATTTACAATTTATCTAAATAATTTTATATTGGTTTTTAATTTTTTTTTTATGAAACCATTGCCAAAAACCACTATTTTGACTTTTATTAATTAATTCATGCTTAAATGCAATTTTCCACAAACATTAACACAAAATAAGTCGCTTCCAGAATTATTTCCCCCTAGATTGGCGTTTCGTCCCACTGTGCCACGGAGAGGTAACAAAACAATATGTAGCCCCGTGAAGCTGAAGGGCCTAATCCTTGCCTTTTTATAAAAACAATAAGTTTTAGAGATTTAAAACGCCTGGCCCATATACGTGGAACCTGTATCGGTCATAAAGCCCGCATAGAAACCATTGAAATGCATTTTTCTTATTTCGATAATTTAGTTTTCTGAAAGTCCAGCTATAAAAAAGATAAATTGATAAACCCAAAGTTGTTCCACCGTGATCTAATGAATCACCATGAATAGATTTTATTTATTTTATAAATATTTTGGACTACAGTCATGGGCGGATCTAGCCGATTGTAAAGGGGAGGCTGCAGGCCCACAGCCCTTCATTTGAATCTGACGATCAGTTTTTTCACCGTCCCACAACTAAAATTCTATCTGTTCTGCACATTTTCATTCTTTAATTTGTTTCCTTATTTTAAGGAAAGTCAAATTCTATCATTAAATGACAAAAAATTTTCCAATGGGAGGGGCTCCAGCCCCCACATCACCCCCCCCCCTGCAGAACTCGCCAATGACTACAGGAGATTCCCACTTATCCGTCCTCGTCGGAACGGATACATTGCCGTTTAAGCGAGAGAGCCGGTCAATCCGGAAAAGCATAAAAAAAAAAAAACAACAACAACAAAATATATTATTATAACTTTTATATTGCGATAAAACCCAAATACAACTTAATACCTATTTTACAAAGGCTATGAAGATATTATTTAAAGACAACTTTTTTGGGCCAATTTTATTTAGCAATTTACGAAAATTGACACTATCAATCTATTCAGTTTTCATCAAATCTTTTATTTTATTTTTTTATTAAACGGACCTTAATTTCATTTCGTCGGTCTTGTCGAAATATAGGAAGCTATTTCTTCTTAATTTCTTTTTTATTTTTTTTAATGAAATGAATGGAGGATAGGGATTTCGTTTCAAAATCAATTTAACTTCGAAGAGTTTCTTTTTGCTGGAGTTCGGTCAAAAAATAAAAGACAAAAACCTTTTTTCCTACATTTTAATTTATTTAAGATCTATCGAACCACAACCTAATACAAATTTTAACAACATTTTTGACCAGTGATTGAGAATATGACAAAGTTATAAACGCTTTTATTGATTTTAAAAAGAATTTTTTATCTTTTAGAACGTCCGTCGGTTTTCCGAAGAATCGATTAATCAGGAACCGGTTAAGTGGGAGTATACTGTAACTGCTAATTGTGAGAGTGCAATTTTCCAACGCTACACTTAAGTCTAAATCAGACGAAACAACATTTATAGAACCTAAGCACGACAGGACCTAACACTTGCTGTAACGTAATACAATAAGTAGTTGACCACGTGCGGCGGAGGGCCCTAACCCAGGCGTTATCTCAAAAATAGTAGGTTTTAGGGCTTTAAAACACCAACCCCAGTTTAGTTCAATAGAACTAAACTGGATCTTAATGCTCGTATCGCAATTTATAAAACCCAATTTAATTCGTTTCGATCCGTTGAATCACTACGTTTAGGTCGATATTTTATTTTGGACCAAAAAATGAACACTGAGAATGCAATTCGCAAAAGCTCCGTGAAATTCTGAATTCAACGATACAACATTCGTGGCACTTGGGCACGACTGGACCTTTTAATTCATGAAAAACCGATTTTTACGCTTTGTGAAATAATATATGTGGGATTAGAGCTAAAAAAAAAAAAAGACCTTACAAGAACTTTGTTAAGCAATTTCATTCCTACAAGTTCAATCCTTGCAATACAAAATTCTTCATCCCCATCAAACTTATACTTATGAAAAATCCTTCATAATGCAAGCTATATCCCTCTGGAACTCTATCCCTTCCAATATCCGATATCTCCATCGACTTTAACCACTTTCGAGTACCTCTTTATCGAGTTTCAGTACATTAATACAGCCCCTACATGGTACTACGTTATCTATTTATTCAAGTTGTTTTATTTTACTCTGTTGTTTCATAATATTTTTGTTTTCTTTCTTTCTCATAAAATAAAAAAAAAAAAATTTCATTTTTTAATTCATTTTAAAAATGCTTCGCAAAATCCTTACTGCTCCTTATTTTGTTACCAACCAAATCATCCACAATTACCTTAATGTCACAAATATTTCCGATTTGGTCCGATCCAGTTACTAGACATTTCATAATAAGAACTCCCGAACCCAATGGTTTTCAATCTTGCTTCCTCCTCTATCCTGCAGTACTCTTAGGCCGTCTAAAAAGAAGATGGCCTCATGACCTTTTAAGTTAAAAATATAAGTTGAGTGCTACCAATGGTTAGTTAATCTTACATGCCTTTTCACGACATTATTTAAAACATTTTTTTTTTTTTTTTTTTTTTTAAACTTTATTTCTATATTCACGCCTGTCTTAACTGAAAGACAATCAGTGAATTTGCTGAAATTATGAGACAATATTGGCATGATAGGCGTGGGGAAGAATTTTGCCCAGCGGCAACTCTTCCTGTCTTGATTTGCACTCAGGCAGGGAAATCACCGGCTCCCTTTTAGTCTTCAATAGGTGTTCGGGCATGTGGGTAGGCCAGTGCTTAATGTTTGGGCGACCTTCGACAATTGCTATAGAAGGCTAAAAAGAGGCTGTATAAGGTTATTCAAGCCTCTAACCAAGTTGGTAAGTTGCTCTGGTAATGAGTTGTTTTCAGTGAGCTGTGCCGGCTGATTGTTTCTCTTCCTCTTTTCTGAAGATTCCTGTTGTTTTTGGGCTGGTATCCTTTTACTAATTGGTCTTGCAGGGCGCTGCTGATAGTTTGATTCCAGCTTTGAAGGACCCGAATGAGGTTGCTGCTGTTGTGGGAGAGGCGGAAACTCATCTATCGGCGGAGGGACATTGATTTGTGGACGTTTTCTTGGATTCCTGGCTGCTTTCAATTTTTTCAGAGCTGGACATCCTCTGTAGCTGGCAGGATGAGGTCCACCACAATTGGCACACTTTGCTGCGGTTTCTCTTGGCTTGGTGCATTCAGTGCTTTCATGGCCTCGACCACATTTTACGCATTTTGGTGCGTGATTGCAATAACTGCTTGTGTGTCCGTATTGCTGGCATCGTATGCACTGGAGAATGATTTTCTTTTTCCTGGGTTCGTCGATTATTACGTGAGTATGGTAAATAAATTCGATGTCAAATATTTTTTCATCATATGTTGATTTACTTATGTCAACGAAGAACATAAGTAATGGTTTTTTAAAACGAGAGATAGCATTTACTACGTTAGTGGCTTCGTAACCAAAGTTTCCTAATTCTTGTTTTATGATTGAGACTGGAGTCGCGTGATGTAAGTTTTTTAGGACAACTCTGGGACTTCGATCTTCAGGTAATTGGTACGTATGGAAATCCGCACCTTTCCCTCTTAAACTGGCTACTAGTCGGCGATATGTGTCTGTATTCTCGGGGTATACGCTGACACCATTAACATTAGATTTTAATTTGAAACTATTTTTACCACAGAACTTTTGGAGGAATGATACTAATCCAGTATAATCCTGTATATTATTTAAGTTTATCGGTGGAGGCCTTACACGGACAGGCTGTTTCATACTTGTGTTTGATGAAAGTGGTTTAACTTCATTTTCGTCAAATTTTGATAGGGCATCGAAACTATTTTTGGTGGCAGTGATGTCTTTTGCCTCTTCTATTTTTCTTGCTTGAGCATCCGTTTTACGTTTCCGGCCGGTAACCAATTCCCAGGCTCTGATAGCATCGGCGTTTGGATCTACAACCTCCATGTTGCTGGTCGATGCCAAAAGTGCATCATCCATTCTTGACTTCACTTAACTTGACCTTCCTCTATCTTCAACCTGTTGTTTCAGGATGGACAACATTTCAAACATTTAAATTTAAAAAAAAAAGGTACGATGTTAAAAACTGTTATGCGGTATCTCATAAAAGGTAACGTTACTATACTACTAATTTAAAGTCCATATACAGTATTATTTTTAAAATTTGGACAAAAGGTTCCTTCTAAAGGTCACTGGACCTCCCAAAATAAAATCGACTTTTTCAAACGGCACCAGAGACAATTCTTTCGATCCCTATTGTGAACGAATTGAAAGCTTTTGTTTATCTTCAGTTATATCCTTGCTGATTGATCGCAACCCTTTCAACACTAACATCTCGCTGAACCAACGCATGTGGATTCAGATGTTGCTTTCATTTTCGGGTAGAATCTTTTTTTTGTCATATTGTACTAAGCAATCATAAAAAAAAAAAAAAAACCCGTTTACTCGTCCAATTTAAAAGACACTACTAGAATGTTATTATAATAATAACTATTTATTTTTATATCGTTACTGACAGCTCGTAAATGAATCAGATCCGATACATGCCCATGCTGCGTTGCGGTTATGTGTGAGCAGACCATATCTGTTTATATAAAAAAATTCCTTTTGAGATATTAAGTGGAAATGGTGAGGAGCATAGAACAGTTATAAAACATGTAATCGCTTATTAACAGGCGATGTTCAGTTTACCTGTTGTCTTGATTTCATATAACAGTTGAAGAAGTGAAAATTATCACATTTATGGTTTTGGAATAATTTAATTTTTTTTTCAGATTTTGGTAACCACTTTTATTCTTTTTTTAAAATGATTTTATATGACCCTATTCTCGGAATTTGCGCAAAAATTTTTGTGATCGGGGAAGGGTATTAGGGAAGAGAAGGAATTGACTTGACTTGGACTCATGCTCTTCGTAGTGTTATGGAATACAAAGCCCTAGTTGCACGGAAGACTCTAATTCGTGTTCTTACCAATGCTAATATATTTTCTCCAGAATAAAAATATTTAAAATTAAATTCATAATTAAGTAAATTAAAAAATAAGAAATCTGAATATATCATGCTATTAGCGCGAATATTCCATCCCTCCTCCCACCACCTGCGTAAATACAAAAAATATTGCGAAATCGGTGGAAAGGGTCAGTGAAGAGAAGGGATTGACTTCGCTTAGACCCGGGTTTGAGTCCCGAAAAGACCAATCTTTCTCTTCAAAATAAATATATAGGATAAACTATACAGTTATTGACACTCAGTACAGTTATTGGCATCCCAACTTTAACTTAATGAAATAGGTAAACAAATCCTAATTTTATTACAAGATATACATGAGTCTAATGTTTGAAGGGTTCTCTAAGTCATCTATGAAGTAAGACTTTAACAAACTCACCATAGGGAAAATTTTACAATTAAATCCACAGGGTGCCAATAACTAGATTTGGCACTTTTAACAATAAATATTGCCAAATTATAAAACTATTGAACTTTTGACCCAAAAAAACCTCTTGAGTCTTTATGAGGATATATAATGAGGAGTTATAGGAAGTTTCTATTTGATCCCTTTATAAGAAGTATTTTTCTTTAATTTAACCACAGAAATGTAGTCTTAAGGGTGCCAAAAACTGTACGTTTTACCCTATAAGATAAGTGATGCCAAAGATATAGATATATTTTTCTTCTTTTTTTTTACCCGCACGATACAAAATATATAAAGAACACATTGTTATGTAGTAATTAGTTATCGTTAGATAATTAATTTATAATTTTAAATTATTTTATTAGAAGATAAAAGATTCGACCACGGCCGGGAATCGAACCCAGGTCCTCTGCATCTACGCCGCAGCGCTCTTACCACTGAGCTAACCGTGAGTCCGTTCCGATCGTGATCGAATCTTTCTCTTCTGTGATCCCTCCCTCCTGGTCTCGCCACATTGTAGCGAAGTACCAGGGGGCTGAAAAATTGTCCAGACAGACGGGATCTAGTTGACATACGTCAAATATATACATAGTATGTTGTTATGTAGTAATTAGTTATCGTTAGATAATTAATTTATAATTTTTAAATTATTTTATTAGAAGATAAAATAATCGGAACGGACTCACGGTTAGCTCAGTGGTAAGAGCGCTGCGACGTAGATGCAGAGGACCTGGGTTCGATTCCCGGCCGTGGTCGAATCTTTTATCTTCTAATAAAATAATTTAAAAATTATAAATTAATTATCTAACGATAACTAATTACTACATAACAACATACTATGTATATATTTGACGTATGTCAACTAGATCCCGTCTGTCTGGACAATTGTTCAGCCCCCTGGTACTTCGCTACAATGTGGCGAGACCTGGAGGGAGGGATCACAGAAGAGAAAGATTCGATCACGATCGGAACGGACTCACGGTTAGCTCAGTGGTAAGAGCGCTGCGACGTAGATGCAGAGGACCTGGGTTCGATTCCCGGCCGTGGTCGAATCTTTTATCTTCTAATGAAATAATTTAAAAATTATAAAGAACACAGCTCTACAGAAAAAAAAAATTTTGTTGCCTAGAATGTTATAGCTGATTTTATAACTAATGTTTGGGGCGCTTATTCCAATAATGCAATCAGATTTTTTTTCTACTTTTTTGCTTTAGCTTAGCTTAAAGGTAGTTTTATTCAAGAAAGTCACACAAAAGAAGCTTCTGAAGCGTGACATGTAAAAATAAAAAAAAAAAAATCTTAAAAAAAAAACAAATCTGGTGCGTGCGCGCAACACACAACTTTCACTTACCAACTTATTTAGATTAGAAATTAATAACTAGATTTGGCACTTTTAACAATTAATATTGCCAAATTATAAAACTATTGAACTTTTGACCCAAAAAAACCTCTTGAGTCTTTATGAGGATATATAATGAGGAGCTATAGGAAGTTTCTATTTATAAAAAGTTTCTTTTTAATTTAAACAAAGAAACGTAGTCTTCAGGGTGCCAATAACTGTACGGTTTACCCTATATAACGTTTTTTTATATTAATTTTTGTTATTTTATTTTTTATACACTTAAGGAAGATATGCATGTTGCTTTGAAAAATAAAATTGAACAAGCCATCATGAATTTTTTTCTTTTTCAATTTTCAACCATCCACAATATTTCTAGCTAAATTATTAATTTAAGATGTCAACGTTTCGGGAATATGGCTGAATATCATCATGAGATGCGAAAGCAGTCAAACTTGATCAGGTAGAAGAGCCAAGTCCAATTAGGGTATGCAAATGCTATTACTAATTTAGTAAGAGGTAATGACGGGTTCCTTGTTGGGACTGATAACCAACTTCTCATCCCTACCCAACTGCTTCGACTTACTATTCAAATTGAATAATGTCACCCTCCGACCCCCCCCTCCCCTACGCACAAACACTTAGGGCCGTATTTATGAACGATCCTAAGGAACGCCTTACTTAAAGGTTTCCTTAAAATGCACACCTTTAGCTAACCTTAACACAATTTTCATTTTATAAACGTTCCTTTACCTTTCCTATCTTAAGGACACCTTAGATCATAAGGTGTTCCTATAAATTTGATCTGTTTTCCTTCCTTAGTGCTAAGGTAGGTGATTAGCTACCTTTAGCCTCTCCTTAACTATTTAATAATAGAAATAAAAACAGAAAACAAATATCAGGACTTAAATACTTATTAAAAAGAACCGTTTATTAAGAACAAACGACTTTTTGGAATTTTTACTTTATTTATATGAGGTATAAACAACAAAGGTGGTAAAATATTATTGCACTTTTTAAGGGAAATAAAAATTTTAATCGTGGTGAAATATTTTTCTTTTTTTCTCCTTTATATATTTGTCAAATGTTTTCATTTGTAGCCATTCTTATTACAAGGCACAATGAGAGACAGATAATTTCTCCATATAAGCAAAATCAAAACAAAAGATGTATTATTTTCAATTAATGCATACTTATTTAGTATATTGATAGTATTGCTTGAATGTACAACTTTAATCACAAACATTTTGATGCAGATGCTTTTGAATCTTTTCCATTTCTACACTTCTAACATTAATTATGTTTGAGTAGCCAGTATTAGAGCTGTAATTGTAAATATTTGATTAGTTGGTGATATAAACATCTGAAAGAATATTAAGTGAATTCATTTTTTTCTTCTGCAAGTAGTACTGTAATGAGCAATATAATCTTAATTATTGATAGTAAAGATATTTTCACTCAATTACTCATTGACAAAACAAAATCTTGATATGAAATATAGACTGAATCCAATTTGAGAAAATTAAATGTAATTTTAATAGTACCAATTTAACATTTTTAAAGTTTATTTATTTATCTATGCCTATTTTACATAAAAGGCTTTCATGGAATTTGTTGAAATTAGATAAGTTTGGTATAACAAGTTTTTGGAAGAGTGGTAAGAGAAATGTAAAAAGAACAGAAATAAATTGATAGACAACTTTTAATTATTATTATATAAAAATGAAAAATAAATAACAGAATCATAATACACACTAATAAACCAATTCTTTTTAAAATGTCAAAACACATGTACATCCACTAAGATTTTTCAATAATTAATATGCTAATACAAAAGTAATAGCATTCTAAAGTAAACATTCAGTTTTTAATAATTCATATAAGAATATGAAGTTGTTGAAAATAAATTTCAGCTTACTTATTAAGGAAACTGAAGCTTTAATATTTCACATTTCCAACACACACCTTTTTTAAAATAAGTTGGTTACTAATTTACACACATCTAACATTTAGAACTCCTTCTCATGAAGAAGGTTTGAACTAAACCATCCAAGAATATTTTGAAGAATATTAAGAAATATATAATAAATATACAATAGTATATCACAAACATCTTAATTAGAAGAATATTGCTGTCTCTCATCCCTCAAGCTAACCTCAAGAGAAATTAAGTTTGAGACTACCTAACATTGTTTTATCACACTTTTTCACTCGTATTTGCATCTTCATCTTATAATAAAGATATTTTTGATTGTTATCCTGAAGCATCCATTTAGTTGTTTTGAAATCGATTAGATGAAACATTGTATACATTTGTTTGTTCTTTTACACTAACAATGTTTGCACACTATTCAACTTTGAGTGATTTCTACTCCAATTACCATTTTCTTATAGTTATAGAGCTGTAATTGCCACATTAACTGCTTAAAACACTCTTAACAACACAGTAAACAAGAGTGAAGTTAACACTGATGTCAGTTTAGGGAGGTTTCACCTAGCGGCGGAGTACTCTTATCAATCTTCTCTGATTGGTTGTTTAGTTAAGGTGGCCTTAAATTTGCATCTTAATAAATGCATCCTTAGTTAAGGAAAGGAATTGTTAAGGAAGGTTCATAAAATGAGAATTATCTAAAGGAACACTTAAGCTTAAAGGTTAACTGAACATAGGAACCAATTAAGGCAACCTCAACTGCTTCCTTAGGAACGTTCATAAATACGGCCCTTAAACGGGCCGGTGGAACAGTTATGATTATGAACGAATAATCAACAAACCAGTTTCAATTTTTTTCGTTGCCTTTTTTTTGTGTTTTTTTGTTTTTCCAATATTGAATTAATGCTTTTTGTGCTACTTTTAAGATATATTAAAAAAAAAATAATTCTAAAATTGATAGCTTGCTGTCGGGAAATTACAATTTAATAATTTAAATAATGATAATAAGGTCTATGTGACATTTTTCAATTTTTTGTCAACAGGGTTTGAAATCGATAATTATTTTTTCCAACATATCATCTTATAATTATTATTTCTTGATTTTTAATTTAAAAGTCATTCTTGATTTATAACTAAAAATTTAAATCGATCTTTGACATTTAAAGATTAATTAATTGGATTAAAAATAATGATCACTCACCGAGTGATGTGGTATTAAATAAATAATAATGATTAAATTGCGTTAAAAAAAATATTGATCAGAAAATAAAAATCACCTTTTAAAAGGAAATTAATTTATTATAACATGTGGATTCCAAATCTCGTGCTATTTAATAATTATATAAAAAACGTATTCTTCGGAACATCACAATAATAAAATAAACATTTATATTTCTGATTTATAAAAGTATTAGTCGAAAATTATTATTATTGATAACTGAAAAAAAATAATTCGAAAATAATGATCAAGTTATGATTTTTTTCACTTTTGATCCAAAATAAAAATCATTCTTATTAAAAATCATCAAATGATTTTTAAAAATTCCAGATAAAAATTTTGATCGGATTTGATTTTTATTTTAATTTTAATAATTATCGATTTCAAACCCAGTTTGCAAATCAGAGTTTAAGTTAAGTGAGTGAAAAGTCCCCCCCTCTGAATGTTCTAAAATCTAAATATTTTACAATCCCTAAAGTCTAAGCGTTTTTAGGTAAGCCAGGTAGATAGATAGGTAGGTAATCAAATAATTGATTGGTGAGATATCAAAATCCTCTATTTTTTATTTTTCATATGTTTATCAAGAAGAAGTCATAACATTGAATTTTCAGCTAACGCTTCGGAAAATGCTTCCATCTTCAGGTTTTTTCAGTAAACATTATATCTCTAATTTATGTAACCCATCTCTCAAACATTAAATACAGAAAATATCGCATATAATTTTTTTCGACGTATTCTTTTTTTTTTTTTAAATAATTTTTCCTTTTATGATAGTTTTATTATAAAACTTAATTTTAATTAAATTAAATTATTTATTAAAATAATTTATAAATAAAGATGAAATTCCGTGTTTTTTTTTTTGTTTTTTTTTTATAGAAATCAATACCGTTTGTCCTAAATTCTCCAAATTTCGCTCAGTCGTTCTTTGATAATAGGTGCAAACACCTGTCCATATTAAAATTGCATAACTTCAGCCAATCTCTCGATACATTCTCTATTTTTATAAAAATCGGTTTGATCTAGCTTTACGAAATCTTTTCGAAAATCATTGGTTTTTACGAAATCTTGTAATAAAAGTCTCACTTTATAGATTTTATAGATTTAAAAAATGAAATTCTCCGGGTGAAACCGGTATATACAGATAGTTATTAATAAGACCGTTTTTAGAATTAATTTATAACAGAGTTATGGGTCTTTTATTCTTTAGCTGAGCTGATTTGTTATTTAACATCTAATGATTAGGTCATGACAATTTTATTCTTCTGTAATGGAAGTTAACGGGATGTTATGGCTTATAAATAGCTTTGTAACTCGGATCATTTGTAACAGCTGCCTGCTCAATAAACATTTAACATCAAGTAGATTGCAATACAGCTCAGATGAATATAGCACATCACAATATTTTGTTCGATTTTTAAGAATAATTTAAAATCTAAATTTATTTATTTTATTGATGTTATAATGAATATCAGCTTCTTACTTATACGAATAGCCAATCACAAACATCATAACCTGATTTACCCAATCTTAAATTACCTCCTCTCTTCTTCTTTGGTATATAATATGAAGCTGTAGTGTCGTGATTCGGACCCAAAGTTTGCTTTGCTTAAAAAAACAAAGAAAGGAATAAATGTATATCCTCAGACTCCTAAGGGTTATGGAAAGTAGTCAGCGAAACTGCGAAGCGGAATTCCACACATACCAGCTCCGCTAGGACTGGGATCTGTTGTTATTAAAGACCATAATATCCGAATTGACGAAATGAAATATCTTCTCATAAAATATGGAAACGACTCCGTTGGTATATTATGATTTAAACCTCTCTTGCTCATGTTTTTCATTTGCAATACCAAGGCGATTTACAAAAAAAAAAAAAAAATAAAGAAATATCTCGCAATGCCTAAGATGACAAAATTTTGTTCACAACCGAACATATTGCAATCACGTACTCGTAAACCTTGTGTATGATGTATACAAGAGCAAGAAAGCACAAAATATACCTTATCGGAATGTGCAAAGCATAAAAAAAATTATATATTTTTCTAGACTTATTACTCTGATATCAATATTGACGAGAATTAAAAAATATATATCATTTTAAGGAAACAGTTGTGACACGAAAGTAACTGTATTTATCACTGTCCAGGCTAACTTTCGCTCTAAAATGTAATCTTGTTTACATTTTATTTATTATTATTACTTTCTTTTTTTTCTTTTTTTTTTTTACTCTTGTATATAGTTATTCAGTGAATGTGCCCTTATAGCTCTAATATTAGTGCCCTGGATTGTGGCAAAATGAATTAATTATTTCAATAAATAAAAACAAAAAAAGAAAAAGAAAATGTACTCGTATCTTTCGCTGCTTGCTAACTTATATATTGTGGCTTGCGAACATTCTCGAACATCCCCGATCCCGTCTTGAACATTCTGGACCTGTCAAAAGATCTGTTTTAATTTCCTTCGTCACAATTCTGTAACGTGAAACAAAATCATATGATATGCTGTTATCGGGCAGGTGGATATGCCAGTACGTAATGCTTCGGCGATCTTTGATAATTGTTGTAGAAGGCTACTAAAAAGAGGTTGGATAAGATTTTTTGAATATTTAACTATGCAAGAGGTAACTAGCTAGAAAAAGAAAACCAACAGGCATAGCACTCTGATCTTATTCATATTTTACACTTTCACATAATTTCAAATAGGGTTTAGAATTGTTGGAACAAACTGTCATAGCACATGTTTGTGAATACGATGATCGAATACCATCAAGGGCGGCCCAGAAGGTTCTGTATTGTTTTCTTTACGACTAAATATAAGGAGGGCTGGAGTGGAGAGTCAGTCTTGTTCTGAAGCTCAAGTAATATGGTTATTTCTGTGTTACAATATGGTAATTTTTTGTAACCTGTTCTCATAATTTGTGTGGCATCGAAAATTGTTATTTTTCTTTGAAAAACGATTGTTAAACCCACATAAGGTGTTATAATGTTGTTAAAAATAAATTTTCACACCGCTTAAAATAATTTGGTCCCACTGAAAAATGATGTCTATGTTGATGATGATCCCATTGAAAAATCATTTACATCTTTGTATCTTTTAAATTTAACCAAAGTTAATATCAGCTTTTATAATTTAGTTAGTTAATTTGTTTTTGGAACAATATTTATTTAAATTTATCTTAATTATTTATTCAAAAATATTATGTTGATTGAATCTAAGTGATACATGATAATACGATATTGAAAACAGATAAATGATTCTGAATCCACGAAATAATTGTTTTTCATATATTAAAAAAAATTATATTTTTCCCATGAATATTTTTATCACAGGAGTACCTACCAAGTTGATACTTACAAAACGCTAATCATAAAACACAAGGGACAACATTGAAAGAGTATAATGGAGCTGTGGGAACTTTTCTGACATTATCTGAAACAACTGACCTTCATCAAAACAACTTAATAGGTTAACTGTTATTAATGCCATCCTGTGATTGAAGCTCTGATGTAATTTGGGTTTAAATCATCCATCCTTCTCTATATACATACATATATAGTTGGGCAGTATTCTTTCTTTAGTTTCCTATTCAACTAAATAAACAATGATTAAAACCTACCTTGACATTTATAAGTGGTGTCTGGTGTGGGGTTTAAAGAAGAAAAAATGCCAGGTTAATGAATTGGAGAACTTAAAGTAGCGGAGCTGAGGAAAGAATTAGAAGAGCTTGATTTGGACATTACAGGTAGGAAAGCGATCATATTGGCCCGGTTACCTGAGTATTACCTGACTCAAGGCGTAGATCCTGAAACAGTAGAGTTTGAAGATTGCTCTTTGAAGGATATGTTCAATAAGCAGTCTGCTGAAGTAAATGATAAATTAGCAAGCCAATATGCTGAGGTTAATGAGAAAATAGCTCGTTAGCTGTAGAAATAATAGCTGATCAGCCTGTCTGGTGATATTAATGACAAATTGGCCAGCCAGTCTAATGTGCCCAATGAGCGGATAAATAGCCTAAAGTCAAGCTTATCGGCTGTGATAAATGACAAGCTGAACAATTTTTCTGGTGATGTGAATTGTTGATATAACGAAAGGTTGAGCAACCTTTCCGAATAACGTTGATGGAATTTGAACATCGTATTCACAACCATGTGCTATGACAGTTTGTTCCAAACATTCTAAACCATATTTTAAATAATGTAAAAGTGTAAAATATGAATAAGATCAGAGTGCCTAGTATGAGCCAATGTCAATTGGGTTTTTTTTTTTTCTTAGCTAGATACCTCTCGCATATGTAAATATTCAAAAATTCCTATCCATCCCCTTCTTAGTAGCCTTCTACAACAATTATCAAAGGACGCCCAAGCACTTAAAAAATGTTTATTTAGTTAAAACAAAATAATATCGTTCTTTCACCGTCTTCAAGGGGAATAAAATTTTTAATTAATAAAAAAAAAATAATAATTAACGTTTACCGAACCCGAATGTTCAATACTGACACCACCACTTGCTTCCTGCACAAATACTTATGTAAATTTTTTTATAATAGTATTAAAATCACTATAAAAATATTGTAACGTAAAACAAAACACAATAGATATTGTTTAGAATAGTTCTAGATTTTTTCGAACGAAATAACAGTTGGAACAAACTGTCATAGTACATGTTTTTGACTACGATATTCGAGTACTATCGACGCCGGCCCAGAAGGTTCTAAGTTGTTCTCCTTGCGACTATATATTAGGAGCGTTGGACTGGAGAATTATTCTTGTTCTGAAGCTCAAGTCATATGGTTATTTCTGTGTTAAAAAGTGATAATTGTTTGTAACGTGTGTTTTTTATGTTTTTTTTTTTGGTGAGGGGGCAGTACAACGCTAAAAAACAAAAACAATAAAAGCATATGGTTTAGAATTGTTAGAATGAGCTAACAGTTGGAACAAACTGCCAAAGCACATGTTTTTGACTACTATGTTCGAGTACCAGCGACGTCGGCCCAGAAGATTCTGGATTGTTCTACTTACGAATATATGTAAGGAGCGTGTTAACAAAGTGATAATTTTTTGTAACCTGTTTAAATATTTACGTTCTGATAATTTGTGGCATTAAAAATTGCTTATTTTTCTCTGAATAAAAATTGTTTAACCCACTTAAGTGCAGTATTATTAAATACAGATGTACATGTCTTGCTTTTTATTTTACAGTAAAATCCTAATGATTATTCTGGATTTGAACACAGAAGGCCCCTTCATTAGCTGTTGATACAGTACCGCAACACTGATCAGTATACCGAGACTTTAGAAATGAAGGAGCAAAAGTTTGTTTATTTAACGTCACTTAATGCCACAGAGGCTAATCGGACGATGCTACAGTGGGACTCCTAAATTTTGCCTATCCAGGTATAATTAGGATTGGTATCTTTAAAGAGTACCTGACATCGTACAGGCTCAGGACCTCCATTTTACGTCCTATCCGAGGGACGGCATAGACAAGGATTTTTGACTCCCATTAAGAAATTCTAGGGCCACCTCAGCACCGAACCCGCGACCTTTAGTATTGAAGGTTGCAATGCCAGCCACTACACCACAATTGACCTTTGATTGATTATCTATAGTTGATCTCTACACTTTAGGGCCATTTGTGATTTCTAAGTGAGGGGAAAGTTGAAGGGAATTCTGCAATTAAATGATATAGAGTTTCAAATGTTTTCAGGTTTCGTATTGTACGTAGTGCTGTGGGGGATCTCCATTTTACGTCCTATCCGAGGGACGGCATATACAAGGATTTTTTACTCCCATTAAAAAATCCTACGTCCACCTCGGCACCCGAACCCGCGACCTTTAGTATTGTATATTAAGGAGCAAAAGTTTTTATATTCCAAAATATAAATATATATATAAATTATTGAATAGAAATAATTGGTAATATTTAGCATGAAAAGCGAAACATGGAATAAAATTGATTATCCAATTTTCTACATTCTAGCAATGTCAGGAAATATTTTCATTCTTTTTTGATCATTCCTAGCATTGAAACTGTACTGTAAATTCATATATTGGGTTCATGCGATTAGTTTTTCGGGTGCACATACTTACTGATTCTCTTTTTATTTTTAATTTTTGAAATATAAATACTTTAAGTGTTAAGATTAATCGTTGTTTTATCGTTAAAAAAAAAATTATTTTACCTAAACCCATGTTTTCAATTTTCCTTGTTCCATTTTTCTTCGTGTATCAATATGTCTACTATCCTGAAAATTTCAGTATCCCGATTGGATTAGTCGACACTCTGCTGTATATTGTATATTTTTTTCTCTGAATAAATATGATTAATACCATTATAAATGGGCTTATTTTTCATCCTATTTATGTTAGATATATTTATGTTTTATTATTTTTAAAATTTTCTTACTATGAATATAGCTATAACGAACACAGGATCTCATTCATAAATCGATCATTGAATATGGATGGCTGAAATGGCGGAGAGATGAACGGTTTGACTAAGAGAGTGGTGTCTGTTTTTGACGCCTGTGGAACAATACTCCTGTATGGAACATAATGAAAGCTTATAAAGCTTGTTTTTCCATTCTAAACATAATAGATCTTATAATTTTAACATGTATTCAATTTTATTTCTATTTACAGAATGGTTTAATGAGTTTGTTTTTTAGAGTGTCATTATTTTTGATTTTATTCGTCTAACGTCCCTTTATGCAACTAAGGCTAATCGGACGATGCTACAGTGGGATTTCTAAATTTTGCCTATCCAGGTATAATTAGGATTGGTATATTTAAGGATTACAGGTTAGGGACCTCCATTTTACGTCCTAACCGAGGGATGGCATACCTAAGATTTTTTACTCCCTTTAAAAAATCCTAGGACCAACGCGGGACGCGAACCCGTGACCTTTAGTATTGTAGTTGGCTATGTTAACGACTGCACCACAGTTGAACTATGATTGATTATTTATTTAGTTATTTGTTCCGTTTTGCCTTTACCCTTTAGGGTTATTAGTGATTTCTGAGTGAGGAGTATATAGGGCATTCTGCAATTACATGATATAGTGTTTAAAATATTTTCAGGATGCATATTGTACTTATTGTTGTGCGATTAATGTTGTAGACATTGTTTTTGCACGTGAATTTCATTTGGTGTTTTCTCGAAAGGCGAGTAACGAATGTTATTTGAACGATAATAACAGATTTGATGATTTTATCCCGAGAATTCATCCCTTATAATTTATTTTTATTAAGGTGACGTATGGCAGCACCATGTTTTGGATGATGACAAAAGTGTGAAGTTCAACCCTATTATTACTAAGGGGTATCTGACTTCTTGGTTTTACTAACGAGGGGGCTCCCTAACCCATAGTTTTCTTTTATTGTTAATCGGTCATTGGTCGCTGCGTGAGAATTTCTCTCTCATATTTTGTTTTTTTGGCAGGAAACTGCTCTTGGTGCTTCTGAAAACCTCCCCTCCTTACTATCTGTAGTTCACAGACTCACGGCCCTCCCTGAACTCTCCCCGCTCCAATACCAAGCCTTATACCTGCTCCAGCTTCCTTCTACTCCGCTCAATCCGATCTCATGAGAGATTCTCTCACGCGCGACTGTCAGTGTTACGTACAACTGAGTGTGCGTTAACTTCCAAAATGTTTTAATTGGGAAAAATGACTGAATGACTACACCAAAGAATAGTTTTCTAGTAGAATTTTCTGTCTACTTTATATTCGAACTTGGAAGTTCCAATATACATTGTATTTCTAATTGAACATTATAATCACTATTGTTAATTAAACTAAATGCTTGTAGTATTAATTTGGCTTTAAGGTTATACTTCTTCTTTATGTATTTAATTTTTTTTAAAATAGTTTTGAATAATTATAGTTGTTTTATCCTCTTAATAAAAAAGTTTTTTCAAGATTTCATAATTTGTACTAATAATTGGCTCTTTTGTAAGAACAGCTTTCTTGTTAAAAGTTAAACTAACGTATGATTAAAATGAAAAAAAAAAAAATTGTGATTGTTGTGAGAGAAATTCTCACGTGCGACCATCCATGTTAAAGTCGGTCTAGCGACCAATGCCTGGTCAATACTCCGTAAATAATTTTTTTTACTCATTACTTGAGATTAGAATATTTATATATATATATATATATATATCTATATATATATATATATATATATATATATATATAGAGAGAGAGAGAGAGAGAGAGAGAGAAATGAATGCGTAATTTTTCTAGATAATTAGAAATTCCATGTTTTCTAAAATTCATCACTATATATATATTTTTAAACTAATTTACACTTTCAAAAAATTTTGATCAGGTACATTAAAGAAAAAAAGAAAATTGTTTGAAATTTATTATCAATGGCTTTATAAATTTATAGTTTACTAATTTTAAATTATATCCGCGAGTCAACAAGTGGTTTATTTTTTTCATGAAACTATTTCCTTTGGATATAAAATATTACAAAATAATTCCTTTTTACATGAATCTTGAATGTTTTTTGACAACTAATAATTTTTTTACTTTCACTTACCTATATATGAAGTATATAGTAAGTGGAAGTTTTGACTTCCGGTTTTCAACGGAAATACACGTTTTGGGGTCCCCTGTGTCCAATTAACCAAGTCCCGCGAAATGGTCTGTGTGTGCCTGTGTGTGTGTGTGTGTGTGTGTGTGTGTCTGTGTCTGTGTGTGTGTGAACAGACTAGCTCAACAACTATAAACCGTGCGAACCTGAAATTGGGTATTTAGTGTATGTATATGCCCGCGACGTGACAGCAAAAATTTCATCACAATTGCTCTTTATTTAATAACTTTTTAAGTTTTTTTTCGATTTTCTCAAAAACGGCTCTAACGATTTTGATTAAACTGAGTATTTAATCTCTTTATATGTCCGAGATATGACTGTAAAAAGTTCATTAAAATTGATCAACCGGAGGGGGGACTTTACTTAATAACTTTTGTATAAATTTCACGTGTTTTTTCTTAGTTACTCAAAAACGGTTTTAACGATTTTGATCAAACTGGGTATTTGATGTATGTATATGCCAAAGATGCGATAGCCTACATGACATCAAAATTGATAAACCGGAGGGGGGACTTTACTTAATAAATTTTGTATCTTTTTCACCATTATTTTTTATTTACTCAAAAAAGGCTTTAACGATTTTGATCAAACTGGGTATTTGATGTATGTATATGCCGAAGATGTGGTAGCCTACATTTCATCAAAATTGGTCAAACGGAGCGGGCACTTTATTTCATAATTTTTTTACCAATTTTTTACCTTTTTTTCGATTATCTCAAAAACGGCTTTAACGATTTTTATCAAATTCGTCATGTTTAATGAAAATTAGGTGTTCTTTAATATCAGGTAAGCTTTATCATTATTAAAATGTTCTGAGGGGGCTTTCTTTTGAAGGGGTTTGGGGCCTTTTATGTTTGTTTGTTTCCTAAATAGTACCTTTGTTTTTGTTTATATGGAGAAATTAACTGTCTCTAGTTACGCCTCAAAAGAAGTAATGGCTAAATATGAAATATGATAGAAATAAAGAAAACATAAAGAGGAGAAAAAAAGAAAAATATTCAGTCAACTCATAAAACTCGTTGAACCCACGCATGCGGAGTATGCGTTTAATGACAGGCCATTGTTCATAATTAAAGCCGTTCTGTTCATTTGAGAAGTATCAATTAACAAAACGGATTAATTTCTAATCTAAGTAAGTTGTTAAGTGAAAGTTGTGTGTTGCGCGCACGCACCAGATTTTTAGATTTCTGATTTAATAATTTATGTACCAAACAGGGTCGACAAATATCCTAGGGTTAACGTAAAACTTATTTAGAGCAATGTATGTATGAACTACAAAATAAATAAATAAACAATAATCTTTATCATTTGATCAATTTTTAAGTTTATTCAATAGATCAAATCGGAAAGGGCAACCTACAAAGTATTTCTATGAGTGCTGAGAAGTGAAAATTTCAACTTCTACCCTTATCATTTTGGTAAATATTGTGACCATCTCATGAAAAGGACATGCAAAAATATTTACATATAGAATTTCCTTTTAAAAATATACCGTAACGAAAATACCTTGGAAGGGAACCGCAAGCACACGCCACTTTCCGATCTGATGTTGACAACTGCCTCCATGAAAAGATATTTATACTAGCATTTAGCAACATCAAACATGCCTTCTGCATTTCTTGACTAAAAATAGACTTATTGTAATAATTGGCAGATACGTCCAAGGGTTTTGTGGCTCAGTAGCTAAAATGGGTTGAATTAATTATATTCTATTATTTTTAATACAGTCAAAACAAAATTCACTGATAGAGATACAAAACGTTTCAACTAATCTAAAAACCAACGGAATTCAAAATAGAACTTTAAGCCAGATTTAAAATTGTTTGGTAAAGAATTTAGAAGGGTTAAAGTTTTTATTTTTTCTATCTCATATGGTAGTATACAGCATATAGAGAGAGAGAGAGAGAGAGAGAGAGAAATGAATGAGTAATTTTTCTAGATAATTAGAAATTCCATGTTTTCTAAAATTCATCACTATATATATATTTTTAAACTAATTTACACTTTCAAAAAATTTTGATCAGGTACATTAAAGAAAAAAAGAAAATTGTTTGAAATTTATTATCAATGGCTTTATAAATTTATAGTTTACTAATTTTAAATTATATCCGCGAGTCAACAAGTGGTTTATTTTTTTCATGAAACTATTTCCTTTGGATATAAAATATTACAAAATAATTCCTTTTTACATGAATCTTGAATGTTTTTTGACAACTAATAATTTTTTTACTTTCACTTACCTATATATGAAGTATATAGTAAGTGGAAGTTTTGACTTCCGGTTTTCAACGGAAATACACGTTTTGGGGTCCCCTGTGTCCAATTAACCAAGTCCCGCGAAATGGTCTGTGTGTGCCTGTGTGTGTGTGTGTGTGTGTGTGTGTCTGTGTCTGTGTGTGTGTGAACAGACTAGCTCAACAACTATAAACCGTGCGAACCTGAAATTGGGTATTTAGTGTATGTATATGCCCGCGACGTGACAGCAAAAATTTCATCACAATTGCTCTTTATTTAATAACTTTTTAAGTTTTTTTTCGATTTTCTCAAAAACGGCTCTAACGATTTTGATTAAACTGAGTATTTAATCTCTTTATATGTCCGAGATATGACTGTAAAAAGTTCATTAAAATTGATCAACCGGAGGGGGGACTTTACTTAATAACTTTTGTATAAATTTCACGTGTTTTTTCTTAGTTACTCAAAAACGGTTTTAACGATTTTGATCAAACTGGGTATTTGATGTATGTATATGCCAAAGATGCGATAGCCTACATGACATCAAAATTGATAAACCGGAGGGGGGACTTTACTTAATAAATTTTGTATCTTTTTCACCATTATTTTTTATTTACTCAAAAAAGGCTTTAACGATTTTGATCAAACTGGGTATTTGATGTATGTATATGCCGAAGATGTGGTAGCCTACATTTCATCAAAATTGGTCAAACGGAGCGGGCACTTTATTTCATAATTTTTTTACCAATTTTTTACCTTTTTTTCGATTATCTCAAAAACGGCTTTAACGATTTTTATCAAATTCGTCATGTTTAATGAAAATTAGGTGTTCTTTAATATCAGGTAAGCTTTATCATTATTAAAATGTTCTGAGGGGGCTTTCTTTTGAAGGGGTTTGGGGCCTTTTATGTTTGTTTGTTTCCTAAATAGTACCTTTGTTTTTGTTTATATGGAGAAATTAACTGTCTCTAGTTACGCCTCAAAAGAAGTAATGGCTAAATATGAAATATGATAGAAATAAAGAAAACATAAAGAGGAGAAAAAAAGAAAAATATTCAGTCAACTCATAAAACTCGTTGAACCCACGCATGCGGAGTATGCGTTTAATGACAGGCCATTGTTCATAATTAAAGCCGTTCTGTTCATTTGAGAAGTATCAATTAACAAAACGGATTAATTTCTAATCTAAGTAAGTTGTTAAGTGAAAGTTGTGTGTTGCGCGCACGCACCAGATTTTTAGATTTCTGATTTAATAATTTATGTACCAAACAGGGTCGACAAATATCCTAGGGTTAACGTAAAACTTATTTAGAGCAATGTATGTATGAACTACAAAATAAATAAATAAACAATAATCTTTATCATTTGATCAATTTTTAAGTTTATTCAATAGATCAAATCGGAAAGGGCAACCTACAAAGTATTTCTATGAGTGCTGAGAAGTGAAAATTTCAACTTCTACCCTTATCATTTTGGTAAATATTGTGACCATCTCATGAAAAGGACATGCAAAAATATTTACATATAGAATTTCCTTTTAAAAATATACCGTAACGAAAATACCTTGGAAGGGAACCGCAAGCACACGCCACTTTCCGATCTGATGTTGACAACTGCCTCCATGAAAAGATATTTATACTAGCATTTAGCAACATCAAACATGCCTTCTGCATTTCTTGACTAAAAATAGACTTATTGTAATAATTGGCAGATACGTCCAAGGGTTTTGTGGCTCAGTAGCTAAAATGGGTTGAATTAATTATATTCTATTATTTTTAATACAGTCAAAACAAAATTCACTGATAGAGATACAAAACGTTTCAACTAATCTAAAAACCAACGGAATTCAAAATAGAACTTTAAGCCAGATTTAAAATTGTTTGGTAAAGAATTTAGAAGGGTTAAAGTTTTTATTTTTTCTATCTCATATGGTAGTATACAGCATATAGAGAGAGAGAGAGAGAGAGAGAGAGAAATGAATGAGTAATTTTTCTAGATAATTAGAAATTCCATGTTTTCTAAAATTCATCACTATATATATATTTTTAAACTAATTTACACTTTCAAAAAATTTTGATCAGGTACATTAAAGAAAAAAAGAAAATTGTTTGAAATTTATTATCAATGGCTTTATAAATTTATAGTTTACTAATTTTAAATTATATCCGCGAGTCAACAAGTGGTTTATTTTTTTCATGAAACTATTTCCTTTGGATATAAAATATTACAAAATAATTCCTTTTTACATGAATCTTGAATGTTTTTTGACAACTAATAATTTTTTTACTTTCACTTACCTATATATGAAGTATATAGTAAGTGGAAGTTTTGACTTCCGGTTTTCAACGGAAATACACGTTTTGGGGTCCCCTGTGTCCAATTAACCAAGTCCCGCGAAATGGTCTGTGTGTGCCTGTGTGTGTGTGTGTGTGTGTGTGTCTGTGTCTGTGTGTGTGTGAACAGACTAGCTCAACAACTATAAACCGTGCGAACCTGAAATTGGGTATTTAGTGTATGTATATGCCCGCGACGTGACAGCAAAAATTTCATCACAATTGCTCTTTATTTAATAACTTTTTAAGTTTTTTTTCGATTTTCTCAAAAACGGCTCTAACGATTTTGATTAAACTGAGTATTTAATCTCTTTATATGTCCGAGATATGACTGTAAAAAGTTCATTAAAATTGATCAACCGGAGGGGGGACTTTACTTAATAACTTTTGTATAAATTTCACGTGTTTTTTCTTAGTTACTCAAAAACGGTTTTAACGATTTTGATCAAACTGGGTATTTGATGTATGTATATGCCAAAGATGCGATAGCCTACATGACATCAAAATTGATAAACCGGAGGGGGGACTTTACTTAATAAATTTTGTATCTTTTTCACCATTATTTTTTATTTACTCAAAAAAGGCTTTAACGATTTTGATCAAACTGGGTATTTGATGTATGTATATGCCAAAGATGCGATAGCCTACATGACATCAAAATTGATAAACCGGAGGGGGGACTTTACTTAATAAATTTTGTATCTTTTTCACCATTATTTTTTATTTACTCAAAAAAGGCTTTAACGATTTTGATCAAACTGGGTATTTGATGTATGTATATGCCAAAGATGCGATAGCCTACATGACATCAAAATTGATAAACCGGAGGGGGGACTTTACTTAATAAATTTTGTATCTTTTTCACCATTATTTTTTATTTACTCAAAAACGGTTTTAACGATTTTGATCAAACTGGGTATTTGATGTATGTATATGCCAAAGATGCGATAGCCTACATGACATCAAAATTGATAAACCGGAGGGGGGACTTTACTTAATAAATTTTGTATCTTTTTCACCATTATTTTTTATTTACTCAAAAAAGGCTTTAACGATTTTGATCAAACTGGGTATTTGATGTATGTATATGCCGAAGATGTGGTAGCCTACATTTCATCAAAATTGGTCAAACGGAGCGGGCACTTTATTTCATAATTTTTTTACCAATTTTTTACCTTTTTTTCGATTATCTCAAAAACGGCTTTAACGATTTTTATCAAATTCGTCATGTTTAATGAAAATTAGGTGTTCTTTAATATCAGGTAAGCTTTATCATTATTAAAATGTTCTGAGGGGGCTTTCTTTTGAAGGGGTTTGGGGCCTTTTATGTTTGTTTGTTTCCTAAATAGTACCTTTGTTTTTGTTTATATGGAGAAATTAACTGTCTCTAGTTACGCCTCAAAAGAAGTAATGGCTAAATATGAAATATGATAGAAATAAAGAAAACATAAAGAGGAGAAAAAAAGAAAAATATTCAGTCAACTCATAAAACTCGTTGAACCCACGCATGCGGAGTATGCGTTTAATGACAGGCCATTGTTCATAATTAAAGCCGTTCTGTTCATTTGAGAAGTATCAATTAACAAAACGGATTAATTTCTAATCTAAGTAAGTTGTTAAGTGAAAGTTGTGTGTTGCGCGCACGCACCAGATTTTTAGATTTCTGATTTAATAATTTATGTACCAAACAGGGTCGACAAATATCCTAGGGTTAACGTAAAACTTATTTAGAGCAATGTATGTATGAACTACAAAATAAATAAATAAACAATAATCTTTATCATTTGATCAATTTTTAAGTTTATTCAATAGATCAAATCGGAAAGGGCAACCTACAAAGTATTTCTATGAGTGCTGAGAAGTGAAAATTTCAACTTCTACCCTTATCATTTTGGTAAATATTGTGACCATCTCATGAAAAGGACATGCAAAAATATTTACATATAGAATTTCCTTTTAAAAATATACCGTAACGAAAATACCTTGGAAGGGAACCGCAAGCACACGCCACTTTCCGATCTGATGTTGACAACTGCCTCCATGAAAAGATATTTATACTAGCATTTAGCAACATCAAACATGCCTTCTGCATTTCTTGACTAAAAATAGACTTATTGTAATAATTGGCAGATACGTCCAAGGGTTTTGTGGCTCAGTAGCTAAAATGGGTTGAATTAATTATATTCTATTATTTTTAATACAGTCAAAACAAAATTCACTGATAGAGATACAAAACGTTTCAACTAATCTAAAAACCAACGGAATTCAAAATAGAACTTTAAGCCAGATTTAAAATTGTTTGGTAAAGAATTTAGAAGGGTTAAAGTTTTTATTTTTTCTATCTCATATGGTAGTATACAGCATATAGGCTATAGTAAGTATCCATCCATGATCCATTCATTTACACTAACTGGATTATTTTAGCAGAGGCGAGATTAAATTTAAATAACACACATATAAAATGAACTAATAAAGAATACAATTAGAATAGGGTTTAGTATAATTCCAATAGACATCAAAAATGTACCGGATTAATCTTTTGTAATAATACACATTAATTGAATTCAGAATATAAAACATGATGGTATCAGTAGGTTCTACCTGAAACAGGTTATGAAAAGCGAGCACGAAACGGGAGAATCTCAAACTATGCTTAACATTAATTTGTAATAATAATTTACATTTTTTTATTACTACAATTCACAATTTCTATTTATTGCAGTGCTAATAGGTGCACAATGATTTTGGTTAACCTGTCTTTTGCTAAATCAAATAGATTCGATGTTTTCCCCACTGTTAAAAAGGCAACACATAATTGCTCATGGGAAAAACATAGATTTTCCAAGTCCAAGCCAGGAAAAATAGATTTCGGAACTGGATGCGTACCCACCCTTTCTTATCTTTTTAGTTGGAAAAACTACACACAATGAGCCTTTTTTTTTTTTTAATTATTAAGATCGATTTCTGTTTCTTTTTCTGATTATACGCCGACAAACATCGTCAGATATTTATTCTACATGAGATAAAGATATTTTTTAAATCAATATACTTTTATTTACATCTGTGGCAATTAGAAAACAAAAGAGCGTGTTGGCTGAGTTATATGCGGGTGCAAGCGACGGTGCTGCTTCTTTACAGGAACTAGAGAAACGGGGATAGAAGCCGGGCCATTCATAGGGTTTTTTGGCGTTTTTAATTTATTTTTCCATAATTAAAACCCGATTGAGCTAAAAATCATTTAAAAAAATTCTAATAGGTATTGCTGGGTCCCTCAGTGTTCAATTAAAAAATCAAAAGACGTGTCATTCCATTTATTTCCAAAAAATAAAAAGCTTCTTAAAGAGTGTATTGTAAAATTAAGAATAGATAACCCTGTTTCGAAATATATGACGATATGTAGTCTTCATTTTAAAGAAAGTGACTATATTTATCCAGATAAATATTAGTATTTGACATTTTATTATTCCAAAATGTTAGTTTTATGCAAATAACATTGGGACTATAGTGTCATATTTGTTTTTCTTTTTTAATTTTCCCCATTTTTGTCTTACATCCGTTGTGCTTAATTGTTCAAAGTTTTCAATGCGAAGCCTGAAAGTTTTGACAAATAAATAAATAATATGACAAAGAATCTAAGCTGTCATAACAATGATTGTATGAATAGGTAATTAATGCTATTACTAACCGAAAAACGTAGAGTAAAGTTACAATGATGTGTTTGCATTTGCCAGAACTACCAGCTTTACACGTACAATGAAAAGAAAATCGCTAATTATTATTAATAAATTTGATTTCCACTTTTATTTGATGGAGCAGTCCTTTAAGATTGCTAGTTTGAAGGCACAAGGCTTGTAAAATAACTGTCTTTTTACTCCTAGATATTATTCCACATGTAATTATGTGGTTTGCATCAAGGATAGCCTGCCCTTCAATTAATGATCTTTTAAAATTATCAATTATCTCTATCACATCAACTATGTCTATCCTCGTTCTATCAGACATTTTGCAAAACTACTAGCGCACCCTATAGTCGATTGCGCCCGCCTATATTTTCCATAGTGTTGCTTTTTCCAATTGGTCTCAGTTTTTTAACGTTCCGTTTAAATTCACACGTCGATTCATCCTTTTTTAAAGTGTTTGAAAAAATACTTATATATCATTTCGATTCTCTTGAAACTTAAATCGATAAAAGGGACGATGAAGATGAATTTTTTTTATTTTTTCTTGAAAAATTCGAAGTGAGAGAAAAGTTGGTCACAAATTGGCCAGTGAAGATTGTACAATAGCAGAATTTTTGTTTGCTTATATTGCGATTAAGGTATTGATGAAGATTTTTTTCAATTTAGAGGTATGTAATGGTCAACTGTTTTCTTTAAGATAGGATGATAAATTATGAAGTTTTTCAGTCAAAAGCCGTTTTATTTCGAGACCCGACGTTTCGGTCCAAACATGTGTATCTTCATCAGGGCTAAAATGAAGACAAATATATGAGCAACATGTATAGTACCATTGCTAGAAGATGGGATTAATAGTAGTAGAACAGATAGTAACAATAAGAAGTAACAATATTCAGCTGAGGCTATGTTTACATGACATGGGTGTTGTCAACTGGAAGGCCCATGTACAAGTGTT
Organism: Aelia acuminata; assembly: GCA_911387785.2. NCBI lineage: Eukaryota > Metazoa > Arthropoda > Insecta > Hemiptera > Pentatomidae > Aelia > Aelia acuminata. The sequence goes on from OU426978.1 coordinate 228,546,278, forward strand.
ATTACATAATATACAACATGCAGAATTTATCAACTGCATTATAATTATAAACTTGCTCCCATCTGGTTTAAAATCGTTGGAAATCTTGCCTCGCAAACTGGGTATATTTCGCCGAGAAATATTCTCATACTTTTCTAAATTATTTGAAAAAATACTTATATGTCATTTCGATTCTCTTGAAACTTAAATTTATTCCAGATCATTAATTTGGTTTTAGGAATATGAATACAAAAAGTCTATATAATTCTTTTTCTTTGCCTTTCAGCATTGACTTGATCCAACCCTGGATAAACAGAGTGGGACCATTTAATATAAAAAATACTTCTAACCCCATTTATGGCGAAGTATATTATATCAAGAAATTTTTCTTATGAAATTTTTCTTATAAGGGATAATCTCTATACAATACAACAATACAAGAGTGTATAAACAGCTGACTTAGGTTTGGTGGTTTTTGTTTGCCATATATTATCTGTTTTCCTGAGAAGAATGTTTATATATTCTTTTAAAATTTATTAAATTAGTCAAGAGATCTCATTAAATTTAACGAAAAATGTCCACTCCCCCGTATAATTCGAAAAAATTGGGAGATCATTGAAGAGAAAGAGGTCAGTGAAGAGAAGCGATTGACTTGACCGGGATATGTGCCTGGTAGCTCAAGTGGCAAGAGCACCTTACTAGAGATAAGGAAATCCGGAATAGAAATATAATAATTCAAAATGTAGCAGACAAACATAAAAACATAAATAATTAACAAGGTTACACAAGTATCAAAAACACAACACAAAAATTTATTTATTTATTTATTTTACATAAGCCCACCAACAGGCATATGCCCAATCACAGGTGGTAATGTGTACAACTTGGTGGTTACATCGTAAATTATAAAGAAAAGAGAAAAAAAAAAAAGACAAAAGAAATAGAAAAAAAAAAAAAAAAACAAGTCAAAGCTCTGAACCTATTATTTGAATTCCTTCTAGAAAATATCCCTTATTCATGAAAATATCACTCATACTTAAACATTGACTTATAATATCAGGTAGTGCACTTATAAATGAAATGCATTAAGAATACTATAACCCAATAAAACAATATCTAAAAAACAAAACAAAAAAAACATAGATATATATACATACACATATAAACAAAGTAATCTTTAATACTTCTTAATGTCTAGTTAGGGATATGAAGTGAAGTAAAAAAAAAAAAAATAAAAATAAAAAAGGCTTAGAAAACCTATCAATATACATATAAATATATACATTTATAATTATACACACACAAACGCTAATATACATAATATACGCATAGATACGCAATATATGCATAGATCCAACTGAAATGCATATATTTCAGTTATGTATACATTAGGCACTAATATACGAGAAATGCTTCCACAGAATACTTTTGATCTTTCCCAATCCAAAACTGAAATCAAGTTTAAGTACCTCACATAGAGAGTTCCAGAGGTTAGTGAATTTATTTAGTTTATTTACTTACACACAGGCATATAAAAGTCCTCCTTCAAACTGCTATTAATCCTACCAACTCTAAAGTCTAGTTTTCCAAGCATAATAGGATCATCAAGACCTCCCAGGACTAGCTTAATTAAGTGAGATATTGACAAAATGGCACATCTTTCTTCCAGTTTGTGGGCTACACCAAATTCATTCATTAAGTAATTATACGAAACTTCCCAACCCGGATAAGAACCATACTTTTTATAGTATAAAAATCTTAAGAATCGTTTTTGTAATTTTTCTATCAAATATAAACTTTTGGCTGTTCTAGGAAACCATATAAAACATCCATATTCAATATGAACCCTTATAAGTGAATTAAACAATATTAATAAAGTCTTTGGATTGTCAAATTGATTACATGTTCTTTTCACAAATCCAGCCAGTTTATTACATTTCATGAATACATTGTCAATGTGCGTTGAAAACGTTAGCTGTTTGTCAAATAAAATTCCTAAATCACGGATTGTTTCAACCCTATTCAACGGTTGTGACCCTTCTTGATAATTATGTCATATCAAAATAACCATATCATTTGAGCTTCAGAGGAAGACTAACTCTCCTTTCCATTGCTCCTTAGATTTAGTCTGAATTAGAACAATCTAGAAGGTTCCCGACAAGCATACATTACATACTAGGGATGCGACATCGATGTCGATGTATCTGAAAAATCGATGTTACGCTGCCGTTTTCCGACCATCGATGTTTGTGGGCTGATGTTAGCATCGATCATAGCAAAAAAAAAAACAAATATGTTTTAACATCGATGTTTTAACAATAATCAAGTTGTTTTTAACATTTTAACGATGTTTTGGACAAAAACAGATACTCATAACATCGATGTTTTAACGATAAAAAATATATATATTCTCTTAACACCTATGTTTTAACAATAATCAAGTTGTTCTTAACGTCGATGTTTTGGACAAAAACAAATTTATTTTAAAATCGATGTTTAGGAAAACAACTTTCTTTTATTCAAAAAGTTCCGAGCCCATTCGTGCCCACTTTTCCAATATTGAAACATTATTTTATTTATTCCAACAAGATCCAATAAACGATGATACAGTTTAATACAGTATAGCTATGTTTAATGTAATTATATTTTAAAATTATTTTTGAATATTTATAAAGAAAAGATTCCAAAACCAAAATAAGTAAATTAAAAAACATCTATGTTCTTGAACATGTAAAAACATTGATGTTTTGTCTTCGATGTTGTATGTCTATTACATACAAGGACACTTTATAAATTAAGTATTTAAATTTTATTTATATTAATAGAAGGCTTATATATGTCTTTTTATTTATTATTTTTTTATTATTAATATTTTTTATTAACGAAAAGCAAAGCTAAACTATTTTAACATTTGTGTTGGTTTTAATAATTTTTATTAAGGAAAAAATTATAACTCACAATGTCATACAAACGATAATAACTCAATTATTAAGAAGATTACAAAAGTTATCACCTTGTAACGACAATTTAACACAAACGATTACATATGATTACGACTAACTCTTCAATCCATCGCTCCTTATGTTTAGTCCGAAATCAAACATTGCAGAATATGTATTCATAGATATCACTGTGTAACTGTTCTCACGAAAAGTCTAGAGCTCTCTTTAATGTAATTCAATCTAGAATGTTTCCGACAAGCGTAGAAGATACTCGAACATTCGGGAACAGGTTCTAGAACAGTCAGAAACTTGTAACGGAACAGTTTGTTCCAACGGTTGCGACAGGACTTTTTTTAAATAATATGTTTTGTGTTTCACGTTACATTACGTATAAAGTTAACGCTATTAGGTATATGCATGTGGAAAAAAGTACTTACACTCTATAGCTGTGCTTGTTATTTTGTATCAAATTACCTTGTGATTTGGATCTTATTACTAAATGTAAAAGAACAGTGAAGGCTGAAGATTCGAATCAGTGAAACACTTCCAATTTTAGCTATTATCTGGGTCATGTTCGTATTCCAGTTTTCATTAAAAAATGGGTCAACCATTTTCAATTCAACTCCAACCGTTAAGAATTTTCCTTTTGTAAAGCAATGTCTCGAAGAAATGTCCAAATCGGGGTCACAAATAGAAACCTGACAAATGTTGTTTTGTTAATGGTGAGTGGGATTCACAACGTCATCCAAACCTTTCAATCACAATTTGCAAACCGACAAGTACGTGGAAGCTCTTATTGGTCTTGTACCGAGATGTTTCGGAAAATTCACTGTCAGCCAATAGAGTAATAAACCAAAATTTAGTGTATAGAATTTTTACTATAGCAATAGTGTTTGAAATTGTTTGTGTTCACTTTTTTTTTAATCAAAATTTTTTTTAATATTTCATAATTAATGATGGAAAATTATACGTAATCATGAAAAATCAAAACATATCTGTTACACTCCGAAAAAAATACTTGTCTTCCAATTTATTTACAAATTTATCAAACAGAATGTAAAAATTTTAAACGACTGGAACTACTTTACCCACTTTTTTCAAAATCCTCAAAACTAAAACTTGGACTAAAAATAAATATATACACATACTTACTCAAAGCTATATTGATAATAAGACTGCTCACAAATATATGGGATTGCAAAAAAAAAAGCACTTTTTTTTTCGCACCTGTCTGCCTAAAGCTGACTATCAGCGAATGTGGTGGCCGGATGAGAAAACAATGACATGTCAGGCATGGGAAAGAAAAGTGCTCAGCAGCACCCCCTTCCTGGCTTGACTCAATTACTAGAGCTGTTTAAGTAAGGAGATCTCTCATCCAACACCTTTTTTTTTAATATATTTTTATGCCAATGGCCGCACTAATTTGATTATATTTCGAAGGAAATTCATTCATTAGAACTAGTTAAATAAAAACGCATGTATGTAATTTATTTTTAGATAAACTAGATATTAATTAAACAACGCGATTCATTGACCATCATTGACCTGCCAAGTTCACTTGAGAGTTCTTTAGCATTACCTTCAACTAACCTCTTTACCTTCAATAAGAGGGTCTGAGATTGGTATTTGAGATCTCATTTGTTTAAAGCAATTTATCAATTTTTTTCCAAATATTCATGAGCCGCAGAGCGCAGTCGTTTATTTGATGCTGAAGTTAATCCTTGGGCTGCGGTTGAATCTATTTTATCTTTGTTTTTTATAATGGTTGACAATGTTCATTTTGGAATTCCATATTTTTCTGCGATGGTTTTCTTACTTAGAATTCCTGATTCAATATTCTGGAGAATTTTTAATTTTTCCTCGATTGATAAGAATTTACGTTTGTGACACGTTTACCAACGAATTCATTGTGTATTAAAAAAAACACTATAAACAACTGCAGAACACTGATTCGAATAATACAGAGGTCGAAACAGAACTGAGCTAGTTTTGAGAAAAAAGTCAACGGAATCAGAGAGAGAGATCAAAAGGAAATCGGATTAGTTAAGAGTAAAAAAAACACCCCAATTCTAGAAACTGGAGCTACTTCGTGTTTCCGCACTCATTCTACTTAATACAGTAAAAAAATAAAAATTCTAGCAGTTCGTTATGACATAATATAATAATTCTCAGGCATCAAATTTAGTTCGTAGTTCGCACTAACCGAGGGATTTCGCTATAACGAGGGGTTCAGCAGAAATATAATGGTAATTTTGGGGGGATAGTATTTTGGTTCGCTATATCGAGGTGTTCGTTATATCCGAGTTCGTAATAATGAGGGTTTACTGTATTAGGATAGGGATCTTTAACGAGTACCTGACATCGTACAGGCTCGGGATCTCCATTTTACGTCCTAACCGAGGAACGGCATGGATAAGGATTTTTTACTCCCATTAAAAAATCCTAGGGCCACCGCTGGGCGCGAACCCGCGATCTTTAGTATTGTAGGTTGCCATGCTAACCACTATACCACAGGTCACCCCAGTTTATTTGACAGTGACAGGCCAAGCAAAAGTTTTACGCCAAAACGTACTTACTGCTTTGGTTATTGGAAGATATTTTTCAATGTCCTTGCTTTGTGGAGTTTCTCTTGAGAATAATTATTTGAATTGTCTATTAAATTCGATAGATCAGCTATATAGTTGGTTAGCTCTTGAATTCGATGTCTCGGTATGCAACGAATTAAAAAAATCGAAAATCGATTCCTTTAGAAATGTCGGATTTCTCAATGGCTGATTATATTTGCATTAGTTATATCCAGAGTTGGGCAGTAGTTAACTACATTTGTAATTAACTACCCAGACAACTAATTGTAGTTTGTAGTAGCCAGCGCCCAACTACTATTTTGCAATTACAGTTATGTAGTTGTAGTTTCCAACTACAACTACAGTAGTTGGAAAAAAGTAGTTTAATTTTTACAACTACAACTAGTCGTTGTAATTGTAATTAAGACCTGCAACTACATTTGCTGAGCAACGTCTAATTTGAACACATGTTTTCACAAACATTTATTTTGTGTTTAGGATTAGTTCATTAGTAAAATAAATTACCATTAATTTTGTTAATTGTTTTAATAAACATTTATGTTCGACAAATGCATCTATTTTTTTTTTTTTTATTTACTCTGGTTCCTAAGGTAAACGTTACGTAAACAGTCATCAATCCGAAGTTGTATCAATCCTCTGATACATTTTCTTCTATTCACGTAGTAGTTAAATAACTCTATTTCTAATCGTATTATAAGTACGTTGTTATTTTTCCCTTAAAAAAAAAAAAAAATGATTTTGTCAAAAAAATCTTTTATAAATGATTCCAACAGAGCTTTGTAATCAAAAATATAATAAAAACATCAGCAGGTTTGTGATACAAACCTAATACGAATACTTTAGGTTTATTCAAAAGCATTTATATTGGATGATCGAAATAGTGTATTATTTATGCGTCGAACCTCTGTGATACTTTAGCCTAAGAAATCAGAAGCTCAGAAGCTGAAATTGATTTTGGAATATAACCCAAAAACTGTTTTAAAAACGCACCTTTTCTTTGTTTTAATTTTTCAAAACTTTGTTTCTCAGAAACAGTACGTAAGAAAAATCTAAAATTTATTATTTTTCCTTATATTGATGAATGCAACAAATAACCGAAAAATTATTAAAATCCAAGATCTAAAGGTTCAGACTCTCGTTGATTTGATAGGGAAAGACAGGGCACCATTTCCATAGGTGAAACCTTCTGTGTATTGCAACCTAGTCCTTCTCGTTGTCATGCTCCTTACTTAATGAATTGTAGGGTTGAGGAACTATCAATGATTACATTTTGCGGCCGGGGTTCTTGGCTTTGTTTCTACATTTTGGGTTCGGGATTTGGACTGCGACAAGGAAGGCCGTGGCGGCGATTCTGTTGTTGACCCCGACCAGCTGAGGTCCAATACTGGATAAAGACCCACGTTGGCAAAGTGGGTGAGTCTCATCAATTAAACGAATACCAAAAAAAATCGCCGCTATGAACTCTATTCCATGCTTTTGACAATTAATACTGAAAAAGTAATTAAAATTATTTCAATGAAATTTCTAAGCCAAAAGTAATTGACAATACAATGTACTTTGGTGTTCTTCATCCAACCCTTGACTGCTCATTCACCATGGCCGAATTGATCAATGTTATAAGCTCCTCTAAGAATGGCAAAGCCCCAGGACCAGATAAAATACCTGTGGAAATATATAAGGTGCTACCAGCAAACTGGTTACACTACCTACTCAACCTTTTCAATTCAATTTATACTGAAGAATACGTTCCTGAGAAATGGTCACTCGTGAAAATGAAAATGTTATATAAGAAGGGAGATGCTTCTGTTCCTGAAAACTACAGACCTATTGCACTTGTTAATGTTCTAACCAAAATGTTTACAGGGTTAATACATAATAGAATCATTGACTGGATTGAAAATAATGGAATTTTACCTGAGGAACAGATGGGCTTCAGGCCAGGTCGTGGTTGTACTGATGGTATCTTCTGCCTGTCTGCCATAATGAACATTTATTTAAGAAATAATAAAAGGCACTGTTTCATTATTTTTGTTGATCTCAAACGAGCCTTCGACACTATACCTCACGGAAAATTGTGGGAAAAAATGTACAACATGGGGATATCTTCAAAAATAATTAGAATGATAAAAGAACTATATAAGAATGCTAAAATGTTCATAGAGGAAGACTCTAGCAAATCAAAAGAATACCCTATTACAGAGGGAGTTTTGCAAGGGGAAAAACTAAGCCCATCTCTCTTCGCTCTATACATAGGAGACCTAATACAGTTTTTTATGGACCAGGGTGCTGAAGGTATTTATATAAATTCATCACATCATGTTTTACTACTAATGTATGCTGATGATATAGCAATATTCGCAACATCCATACAGGATGCTCAGTTTAAACTGAATCTCCTAAATAAATATTGCGATAACAATTTTCTACAGGTCAACACAAACAAGACTGTCGTTCTTCCAGTTCATAAAGGTAGGATAGGTAAGAGAAATATGAAAACATTGTTCTATAATAGGGAGGAAATTAAGTTCGTAAAGGAATATACTTACTTAGGGATAATGTTTTCTAAATCTGCCAAATTCAACCAGGCCACCAAAGCAGCAGTTTCGAAAAGCCACATAGCATTATCGAAAGTCTTCTCAATATTATGCAGAAGTAAAACTGATTCCTGGCAAGCTAAAATTCAACTCTTCGAATCCATAATATCTGGCACACTTTTGTACGGGTGTGAGGTATGGGGTCTTTCTAATTCTGGCATTCTGGAAACAGTGCAATTAAAATTTTTGAAAAAGATACTTCAGCTTCCAAAAACCACCCCAAGTTCTTACCTCAGAACTGAAACAGGCTGTAGACCTTTGCATTTAAAGGTATTTAAACGTACGCTTAACTGGTGGCACAAAGTAATCTCAATGTCAGAAAGCAGACTGCCACTCCAATGTTATAAAAGACTGAGAGAGTTGGAAAAAATGAAGGCTATACCATATAACTGGGCTACTGAAGTAAAAAATACCCTATTCTCGATAGGAGCCAAGGAAATATGGGAGGCTCAAGATACAAACGTCCTTCTGAAAGAGATGAAAAATTTGGTACTAAGGATGGATAACCACCTTTTTAGCAAAGATATTGATAAAGTAATACAATCCTCATTTAGCGATATATATAGAAACATATCAACGCTTGCCATAGGTGAAGATTATATAAAATATCGATGCCACCTAAATAAAATAAGACTAATTTCACAAGTACGATTAGCTGGTTCCAAATTTCAGAGGCTCATAATGAACCCAATCCTATATAATTTTGATCCGAAATCCTCATGTCCTCTTTGCAACAAGAATGAACCAGACAATTTTCAACACTTTTCCACATCATGTCCCATCTTAAATCGGTTCAGAAACCAATTTCTTATAAAATACAGCAACATTGAGAAAACAAATAAAGAAATATTCCAGGACATCCTAACAATCACGGACTGTAATAAACTTAAAGATATTTTTATTTTCATTGTAGAAAGTTTAAAAATAAGAAGTTTTTTAATGTTTGATTAAAGGAGATAGTCATGTAACATGTCATAAAATGTTTATTTTATTTATTTATTTTTTTTTTTTTTTTTAAATTGTCTATATTTACAGTCATTTTTATAGGTTTCATTTTTGTTTTGGTGAAAGTCAGATAAATTATCATAAAGAAATCGTAGATTATTGATAATATAATTAATATATAATTTTGTACCTATGTATAATATTAATATTTATGGATTTTATTATTTATAAAAATGTTTTTGTATATTTGTTTGAAAAACAAACTCCTTGCTACAAGGTGCTGTAAAACCTTTAAAGCAATAAAGATTATTATTATTATTATTAAAAACGACCCATTTCACAATCGCATTATGCTGTTATGCGCAACAAAAGGCGTTGTAGTCAAAAGCTGGACAAAGATAAACAACCAAGATATTTTCTAAAGCCAAACTTGCACCAGTACAAAGTTATGGTAAGTATTTGGAAGTCTACAGTCGGTGTGAACCTCTATAACAGTGATTCTCGAAGTGGTGGGCGCGATGAAGATGTCATGTCGAATCCTAATTATTTTTGATAACATTTGATTTTTGGCTAGCAGAGCAGCATTACCTTCAAACTAGGTAAGGCTTCCATAATGCCTTAGAAAAAAAGTGGGAGGAATGTGTTCTTATAATTGGCAGGAAAAATTGAAAGTCATAAACATATAAGCGGTAGTATAGCACATGCCTGCAAATGTTCTGGTATATCATAAAATTTACAAAAATATAGGAAGAGTAGAGGTTCCCCCCGTTCAGTTCAGTGTGATAACCTGTCTCGGGAAAGATAATTCTGCGTTCGCCATGTGTTTTATTTAAAAGTAAAAGTTTATTTTATATTTTAATTGGGAATTTGTTTCACTATGAATGATAATATGTTTTTAAGTAGTAAGTAATACAATTTTTTTTTTCATGATTCTCATGCAGTCAATTACTTTTTTATTCTTTGGTTCTTAATCAATCCTCGTGTTTTATATATTAGCTGAATTGCGTTTGAAATACTTGACATCGATTTATATTTGATATCGATAAAAACTCCATTACCATTAAAATTAGTTGTAGTTGTAGATCTATAACTACAATTACAACTAATAGTTTTTTCAAACTACAGTAGTTGTAGTTGTGGTCAGCCAACTACAAACTAAAAAAGTAGTTGCAGTTGCTACTATTTTCCAACTCTGGTTATATCAAACCATTCACATGTAATAAATAAGAAATAATTACTTCGTTTATTATTCGTTTGTTTAAATGATGAATAAATTTTTATCAGTAATTCCTTATTCAAATATAAAAAGAATGATGCCCAACTTTCTACTCTTGTCAAAATTTTGAATCCTTTAAATTTTGTCGGATGCTTTTATTGAAGCCCTAAGAAGGAGTTTAATAATCGAAATTATTATTCGTCACGCTCCGCGGAATTACCTTACTTACTGAAATTGCTTTTCGTTTGGTAATTTATTCATCGAAATCCATTTCTTTTTCTATTCGGAAACATACTACTGCATCTAAACATAGTTTAAAATTAGTAAATTTGAATAATGTATCATATATATATGTTGGATTGTTCAGGTAAATTTTAAATTATAGTTGTTGTTTGTTTTATAAATTTTGCCTATCCAGGTATAAGTAGGATAGGGATCTTTAACGAGTACCTGACATCGTACAGGCTCGGGACCTCCATTTTACGTCCTATCCGAGGGACGGCATAGACAAGGACTTTTTTATTCCCAATAAAAAATTGTAAGTCCCACCTCGGGACGCGAACCCGCGACAATTAGGATTGTAGGTTTCTATGCTAACCACTACCCCACAGGTGACACCTGTTGTTTGTTTAACGTCACTAAGACTGATCGGACGATGCTACAGTGAGAGTCCTAAATTTTCCATATCCAGATATAATTCGGGACAGAATATTTTACTCCCTTTTAAAAATCCTAGAGTCAGTATGCGAAGTATCCATAATTATGCAGGTAAAATAAATCGGTAAAAGTTTAAAATTTAAAAAGTAATTATATTCAGTTTATAAAGTGGTGGAAGGTTTTTGAAACGAAATATTGACGTTATAATTTATATGTTCAGATTATTTAACGTTTACTGTCGGTTTCCTTGGCAATAAGTAACTGTCTTAAAACTAAATAAAGTAACATTGATGTTGTTAATTTGATCTAAATAACAGTCCCTTATTATCCCCAGTACCAAGAAATGGCTAATTATAAAATATAAACGAAATTCAATAATCAAATAGAAGAGATAAAAAATTATAAGGTTTATCTAAACAAAAATTTCAATATCCGGCAATATGAGAAGTAATAGATGTATTTTATATATTGCTGGAAGTTTAGAACTACATAAATGATAATGTTTTTATTTAATTAAAGTAATACACTCCAAAAGAGCCCATATATTTTTGCTCTTTATTTTTCAGACCTTATCTACAATAGGAACTTTCGGCGTCTTAGCGCTATATTCATTAAAATACAATTACAATTAAACAACTTCATTAATGATTATAAATAAAAACATTGTACAGTCTAACTATTGCTAAATGATAATGTTTAGTTTATTTATTTAAGTGGTAGAAGGTGGGTAAAACGTAATATTGACAAAGCAAGAAAATGATAATTTTTACTATCATATTATTTAACATACGAGTAACTATCGGTTACCATGAACCGCTATGGCCGAGTGGACAAAGGCGTTTGCAATAGGTAATCAAATTTAAGCAATGTCGAGCGTGGTTAGTATTTGGATGGGTGACCGCTCCATTCGGGTATGTCAGATCCGTCAGCCTACTGGAGGTACTCACACAGACCGGACGTAGGATTGATGAACCTTCCCCGTGTATCCCATCGAGAATCGTGGTGTGGTTTTCCAGGATGTCAGTAACCGCCCGGAGGTTTGGTTCAAGGACGGTATGCTTCAGGGAAAGAAATATAGGTCCTCGGGGCCTTCTGACTCCGAGTTACCATAATCCTTGGACCTAGACCAGTTTGTCACTGTCCTTGAACCCGAGAGAGCTGACTCCACTGGTGGGAAGGACACTTCCAAATTGGCCACAATGGGATTGGTTATGGAGCTATGGGCAGTCTGCCGCTGCACCATGGTCCATGGTCACCATTTGCAGCAACGTGAGGTTCGGGCTACCCCCTCCAGGCTGTCTGTGCTCCCGCAAGCAACACAAATAGCTGTAAGAAGACCACACTGCGCGGCCAATGGTCTCATCAGGCCTAATGCGCCAACCGAAAAAAAAAAAAATTGTTTACTATAATTACAATTACTATAGCAATTGGTAGCAACTGTCTTAAAAATAAATATAACCCCAAATGAACCGTGAAAAGTTATATTTAGAAGTCATTATTTAATACTTACCTACTTACTAAACACAAAGGCAATTAAGTTAATGAATTTGTTCTATATCGGTCCGTTTTCTATAAATAGCGAAGAGGAAACTCGACTGTCCTGCAACGCAAATCAGCTGTGATAATAATAGAATGATCCCTACTCGTTGTTTCCTGAAGCGGTTTTAAAATACTCTGAAAAATTAATACAATGAAAATTGTTAAAACGCACGAGGAAAACTGAGCACTGTTGATGTAAGAATAATTAAATACGTTGATGCCACATGAGGTACGATTATATTTTAATACTAATGCGGGTTAAAGTAATTTTTATTTAAGGAAAATTATAAATCACAATGTTAGACAAACAATTAAAACTCGAATTCATAAAGAAAACGTTAATAAAATTAACATCATATAACAGTAGTAAAATCAATAACTCGATCAGTTATTATATAACTGTAACATAAAGAGTAAAATCATATAATTCGATCTTCAGAGCAAGACGAAGGCCTTAGTCCATTGCTTCTTATATTTCCGGAATGGAATATTCCCGTTACATCTAGAACATGAGACTAAGTACTAATAAGGTTTCAAGAAAAGTGTGGAACTCGTAGTTGTAAGAGTAAAAAAAAAAAACTGTTTTTATTTCATGTCACAATATTATTTTACTTTCAGTTACCTACATATGAAATACATAGTAAGGGAACGTATTGCATTCCTGAAAAAAATCGACTTTCGGTTGTCAAAGGAAATACACGACTTGTGGTCCTCTGAGTTTAAATAACCAAGTCCTGCGAAATTTTCTGTGTGAGCGCACAGACTAGCTCAAAAACTATAAACAGTACGAACCTGAAATTGGGCATTTTGTGTATTTATGCGCCCAGGATGAGACAGCAAAAATTTCATCGAAATTGGTCAAACGGAGGGAGCACTTTATTTAAAAAATTGTGTCCCATTTTTATATTTTATTTATCGATTTTAACAAAAACGGTTTTAATGAATTTGATCAAACTGGTGTATGTATATGCCCGCGATATGGCAGCCAAAATTTCATTAAAAAATAATTTCGTTTACAACTCGCAGTAAAAAACAAATGTCTGGCAGTGGTAGTTAAAGGGGAGGTACGGAAAGACAAAAAAACAAATAAGCAATAATGAATGAAAAAGTGCTGAGAACTTTCTGTTTTGCAATAAAAATACTGTATAACTTATGGAGATATACAAGCATAAGCATATAAATGTGGAAAAATTTGTGATGTTGCGGAATGGCGTTTAAATATTATCGAAACACGTCAATTTATAACGTAATAAGTTCGTTAGTGAAATTTGAGTGTTGCATGCATCGCACTAGATTTTTACTTTCACCTACTGCACTAGTACGGGAAAGTATTGCGATCGTGAATCATTTTGACTTCCGGTTTTCAACGGAAATACACGGTTTGGGGTCCCATTAGTCCAAATAACCAAGCCACGCGAAATGGTCTGTGTGTGTGTGAATAGACTAGCTCAAAAACTACTAAACCATACAAACCTGGAATTGGGCAATCGGTATAAATATATATATGTATATATATATATATATTTATATATATATATATATATATATATATATACATATATATATACATATATATAATATATATAAAAAACTATAAACCGTGCGAACCTGAAATTAGGTATTTAGTGTATGTATATGCCCGCGATGTGACAGCAATAATTTCATCAAAATTGCTCAAAGGAAGGGGGTACTTTATGTAATAACTTTTTAAGTTTTTTTCGATTTTCTCAAAAACGGCTCTAACGATTTTGATTAAACTGAGTATTTGATCTATTTATATGCCCGACATACGACTGTAAAAAGTTCATCAAAATTGATCAACCGGAAGGGGGACTTTACTTAATAAATTTTGTATCATTTACACGTTTTTTTTTATTTACTCAAAAAAGGCTTTAACGATTTTGATCAAACTGGGTATTTGATGTATGTATATGCCAAAGATGTGATAGCCAACATTTCATCAAAATTGGTCAAACGGAGCGGGCACTTTATTTTATAATTTTTTTCCAATTTTTACCTTTTTTTTTGATGATCTCAAATACGGTTTTAACGATTTATCAAATTCGTCATGTTCAATGAAAATTAGGTGTTCTTTAATATCAGGTAAGCTTTATCATTATTAAAATGTTCTGAGGGGTCTTTTTTTGGGGGGTTGGGGCCTTTTTTGTTTGTTTGTTTCCTATAAAGTACCTTTGTTTTTGTTTATATGGAGAAATTAACTGTCTCTCGTTACACCTAAAAATAAGAAATGGCTAAATATGAGATATGATAAAAATAAAGAAAACATAAAGAGGAGAAAAAAATATTCAGTAAACTCATAAAACTCGTGGAGCCCACGCATGCGGAGTACGCCTTTAAAGACAGACTATTGTTCTTAATTAAAGCCGTTCTGTTCATTTGAGAAGTGGCAATTAACAAAACGCATTAATTTATAATCTAAGTATGTTGGTAAGTGAAAGTTGTGTTTTGCGCGCACTCACCAGATTTTTTTATCTTGTGAACCCACTATTTCTTAATTTTGAAATTCAGCACACCTTTTGTGTTAATTACTTTATCTGTTCGCCTGTGTGTTCGGGGATAGCGCTAGTGTCGCTAGTTAGTTAAGATAAGCTCCTAGACCTTATTTTAGCATTTTCGAACATTGCTATTCCCAATTAGTTTAAAGTCAGCCGTCTTTGTAATGAAAATTATTGTATTGAGGTGCATAGGTATACAAATCATTGTTCGCTCGACTTCACGTTTAGGTGTTTAGGTGTAAACAGCTGATCGTGGAACGCCGATTATCTGTACGAGGGTGAGTTTCGCACTGTGTAAAAGCACCATAAGAGAAAATAAATTATTAAAAAAACGAAACATTGAAAACTACCTTATATAAAAAAATACTGAAGCCTAGCGTTTTATTTTTTTTTTTTTTATTTTTTTTTTTACGTTTAAAATATCATGTGAAATAAGCTTTTTTAATTGATGTTTTGGCATAAACCAAGATTTCTTTAACATCGATGTTTTCGGGATATTGGCATGGATTTCGCATTCCTATTATACAATATCCATGTTTATACTAATATAACAAATATTTTCTAAATAATATATATTAAATAATTTATTTTTGAAGAGAAAAGATTTGGCTCCGCCGGTAATCGAACCCGGGTCTTCCGCGTGACACGCGAGTTAACAAATAATTCTCGTAATAGAATGTAATTATAAATGAAGGATCATCTATTACCTATGTAATTATTAATTTATGTACTGTAATACTAGTATTAATAACGATGTACAATTTTAATTTTAAAAAAATGGGGATTATTGTGAAAAAAGAAAAATTTATTAGGTATTAGTTGAATTATTGTGTATTGTATTATTCATGGAATCTTGAATTAATGTAGGGAAGAACCATGATTGTACTTAGGTTAATTAACAATCCACATATTAATATCACAGCTTATAAGACCCTATAAAAATTTACTTGAAACAAATTATTTTAGCTCGGAGCCCTCGCTTCAAAAGGTGGGAGAAGTTAACAAATAATTCTCAAGTCTAATCATTATTTTTATTAGTCTTTGTTACAAACAATAACATTAACAAGAGAGATTGGTCCCAGGTCATTATTTCCGCCCTAACTATCCCTAAGGTCCAGTTCCCACGTCCGCTGGCATTAAGTTATGTCATCCACATGGTTGACACCACAAGATGATGGCCATTATGTCCATAAGGCCCTCCAGGCCAACCCTACATGCTGACTGACCGCTGTGTCACTGCCAAAATATATTAACAACTTTATTACTTCCATATTCTGAGGCCTCTCCCTATTAGCCTGTTGGCCTTCCCTCTTTTTGCTATAACACTTGCTTCCTGCTCTTTGATAGTCCCTTCAACATGGTCCTCATTTATCTTGATGTCCATAAGGGCCGCCCCCAGTGCCAACCAGAACCAATCAGAAATACGTACCGAGACTTTTTCCCCCACTCTAGTGCAGAACTAGCGAATCCCCACTCCAAGCTCTGAATATATTTATCCCCCCAAAACACAACATAGACATAGTAACACAGACAGAGAGTAACACAGACACAGAGTAAGAGTTAGAGAGTATAGACAGATAGTAGCACACACAGTGATGTATCTTATAGTTAGTCCTAGAGACTTAGTAGAGAGTATCTTTGATATAATGATGTAACATTTTATATTGACAATAAAAGTTTAATCTAGTCTTGCTGGAGTATCTGTTATATATTTCGCGCGGTATGCTATCCATTACACCACGGAGTCGCTTCGCAAACGTTAAATTAATATAAAATAATTTAAAAATTGACGAACGTCAAGAGATGCCCAAAATTGGACAAAAATTGTCCACCTCCCGTAAATACTCGCAAAACTTATGAGATCGTGGGAGAGGTGTCAGTGAAGAGGAAGGATTTGGCACCGTTTGGAATCGACTCCGTGGTGTAATGCACCATCGCATGTCATGCGGAAGACCCGGGTTCGATTCCCGGCGGAGATAAATCTTTTCTCTTCAAAAATAAATTATTTAAAATAATTTAAAAAATAGATGGTCACTCCACAATAATGGTTGAATTAATATTAAATAATATATAATTGTTCCCTATGTTCTTGTGTTAATTGATTGGAAAAAAAAAAAAAAATCATCTTCAAACAAGAAAAAGTATGCAAAATTTCATAATAGGGATTTTATTAGAGATAGCGGACAACAAGGGCACAGAGTCTAATTTAAAATATGTCGTAATTTATAGTATTGTTTTAGGAAAATATTTTGCACCAAAAAGCAGTTTTACGACTAAAATAAAACAATTAGATTATTAAGTACGTTAAGATATAAACTAAAATTACCAAACATTAATGGAATGACCAGATGTCACATTTTTTTTTTTTTTTTGGCACAGTTTTTGTTCCTAACATAATTCACATCGGATCCTAAAGAAATTTACATTGATTATCAGACCTTTGATTTATTTTCAGGATAAAAATAAAATCAGTTGATTAATGGAGCAACGAGTCTACATCTTTAAAAAACCTAAATCTTCTTTATTTCAATTAGATAACTTTGACTGAAGCATTAAAGAATAAATAAAGTATTATGTTTCAATATAAACAATATTGTTTGAATGGTCGAGCGTATTGGTCGATCGAGGGCATTGTGCGTTGGCAATCCATCATTTTATCTAATTTAAACTTTCATCTTGAACAGATATTTTCTTAAATAATGTTTTATCTTCCTAAATGGATATAGAAAGATCAATATATCCATTTATTTCAAATAATAATAATGTAAAAATTTGGGGGATGAAATTAATTTTTTTTTAAGAAAATAATAATAAACAAGTTTTTAGGAAGAGACTATTGAATTATAGATATAGAATGCAAGGCCTCAAAGTCTCGTATAATTTCAATAATTTTCTTAATCATGCAGATTACATGCCAAATTTTCGCCTATTCAGGCATGTAATCTGCATGATTAAGTGAATTATTGAAATTATACGAGACTTTGAGGCCTTGCATTCTATATCGAAAACAATAATTTTACAATGCCACACAAACTATTAAAACACTAAAGGCGGGTTCACACGGGGTCGTGAATTGGGCGAGAGCACTACCTGCCGACTAGTCAGTCGTGATCACTACCACGTGTGAACTAGTGGTAGTGGGAATGTTGGTAGTGCACGACCTTGAAGTGACGGGTCGTGAAATCTCCATTTAGTTGGAGTGAGCACGCCCGCTTCAGTCGTATATCGTCGCTGGAGTGCCTGAGAAATAGGGTAGCTCTGACTCTAAACTGCCTCAACCGAATAGGGGGCGCATTCTGGGGCCTCTGATACCCGGCTACAATGACCATAAATAAGGGAGTAATGTTGGGTATTCTGAGGTATGCGTCCCTTAATAAACGTAGTAAATGAATACGAATTTATTTAATTGGTAGTTTTTATTTCTAAATTTCTAGGGGGCAGCTGCCCTTCCCTGCCTGCCCAGTAGCTAAGAATCTTAAAGTTACTTGAAGTTTTGATTCTGCTGGAATCGGTGTTCTCATATTCGTTTCTTGCTTTTGAATTGCTGGTTTCACTTTATTGAGCAAAAACCAAAACAGGTTTGGTTCTATCCTAAAAAAGTTCCTGTAGCTGTTCGGATCTTCCAGCGATAATTTTCTGCACTACCTCGTATGAACCCGCCTTAATTATTAAACAGGTTACAAACACTTGTAACTACACAGTAACACAAAAATAACCAAATGACTTCAGCTTAAGAACAAGACTAACTCTGCTGCCCATCGCTTCTTATATTTAGTGTGTAGAAGAAGAACTGTCTGGAAGGTTCTAGGCCATCTTAGATGGTCTGGATTGTGTCAGTTAATCTGGTTTGTTAACGAAGGAGATCTCTCATCCAACGCTTTTATAATCTCCTATTTATATTTATATCAGCTGTTGCCATGTCTCTAATCAGTGGTTGAAGTGGCCTTGTAAGTGAGTGTGAAATGGTATGGTAAAATGAATGGTACTCGAACATCGTAATCCCAAACATGTACTAGGTTAGGACGTAAAATGGAGGTCCCGAGCCTGTACGAGGTCAGGTACTCGTTAAAGATCCCTCCTACGCTGATTATATCTTGGTAGGGAAAATTTAGGACTCCCACTATAGCATCGTCCGATTAGCCTTAGTGGCATAAAGTGACGTTAAATAAACAGAAACATGTTCTAGAACAGTTTTTTCTAACAACAAGTCTTGAACTATTTAAAATCATATGTTTTGTGTTTTTTATTTTTCACGTTACAATATTATAATATTGTGTATTTATCAAAATAATCGGAATAATTTATACTTACAAAAACTGAATTTCACTCATACACACTCAAGTTTGGACTAAGTCTATCATATCAGTTAAACCTAAAAGACCATCGCATTGTATTACTTAATAAGTTCTTGTTTGCTTGTTTAACGTCACTTTATACCACTAAGGCTAATCGGACGATGCTACAGTGGGAGTCCTAAATTTTGCCTATCCAGGTATAATAAGGATAGGGGTCTTAAAGAGTACCTGACATCGTATAGGCTCGGGACCTCCATTTTACGTCCTATCCGAGGGACGGCATGGCTAAGGATTTTTTACTCCCATTAAAAAATCGCAAACCTGCGATCTTTAGTATTGTAGGTTGCCATGCTAACCACTATACCACAGGTGAACCCTTTACTTTACCCTTTAACAAGCTCTATTAGCTATTAAAATTATTATCTATAGAACATATACATATATAAACAAAACAAAAATTTATAAACAAATTTAATAAAGAAGAATTAGAAAAACAGGAAAGATATTTGATCAAAACATTAAACTTATTGTTTTATGAGAAAGTTCGATGTAGAATTAAGTAGTAAAATTAATTGTTTGATTATTGACAATTAAAAATATATACAATACTAACAATATCCTACTTTACAGGTCAAAAGTATTAATGAGTTTTAGGGTTAAAAGTGTGGAAGGGCGACTTTCCAATGCGATTGGAACAAACTTTTCCAGTTGTTTGCGCCTGTTCTAGTACATCCTCTATACTCCTAAGACAAATCTACGTCTTGTTTGAAACGTTCTAGAATATAGAACGGTGGAGCGTGATCAAGGTCCAATCTTTGCACGACCGCTCACCTAGATGTAATACATACCTACATCTTAAAACAGACCTGGACTCAAGCAAGACCCATATTAGTTGTAGGAGTATAGGTTGTTTTTTATTTATTTACTGAGCAGTATATCGTGTTAGATAGCTACATTAAGATTTAAAAGGGTCCAATTGTAAAATTTCTCTTTTAATTTATGACTTTCTTTTTAAAATGTTTAGGATTTTTCAAAGAACCAGAAAATAAAAGATTTTTGAGATGTGACTTTCTTAAAAAGGAATGAGCGACAAAACATTTGTACTCTTTTCGTCGAATGTGGGGTAATTTTGTGGCTCCGATGAACAAAAATGATATATTTCGCCGCGTCTTCCCAAAATCTTACTTCGCTAAAGTTTTTTCAACATTAATAAACAAAATTATGATTTATTCCATTTTTAGTCCAGAATTAAACGGTTTTGAATGAGTTGTCAAATGGAAAAATTCATTGAGAAGTAAAATGATCTTAAGTTTTTATACTTTGAGGAAACTGAAGTTCAAATACAATTCATTGAGATAATAATGAATGTAAAGAAATATTAATGAAGGAAGTATCGAATAAAAAGGAATTTTCTTGAAAAGTAACCTATCGTAATTTTCGTTGTAGTAACGCAAATCTAACTGAAATATAATTACGCGAAATATATTGATAATCGAACGAAACACAACGCATATCCTCGTTCTCATATCAATTGTATACAACTGAACTTGTCCAAGTACTATAAAATTTAGTATGCCAAGGTCTGTTAAAAATGTTTTGGGAGCAATCGTTATTAAATTAAGTGATATGAAGGCTAATATAATGAAACGTTTCGAAGTGCGTGATGTTAATTTAATTTACAATTCGAATTTCAGGCATCGTAAAAACGGGAATTTTAAGTGAGTTCGCCAACCCCTATCATTAGCTGATTAATAAATTATATAATAAAATAAAACTAAAACCACAGGGGGTATAAGAAAATTATATTAATCGAAAAATAAATAAGTCAATAATAGGTCAATCTTCCCTTATCTCTAAGAAAATAAAATTTAAATCAAATCTCAACTCAAATCTTACAACTATATATATACGCCTCACAGAATTTCGGCTCAGCTAAAAAGACACACTTACAAAAATTACAAACTTTTCAATCAAAAATTTTGAGACTAATTACGGACGTTCCCAGATACGTAAATAACCAAACTCTACATACAGACTTACAACAACCGACTGTCCAACAACATATACGAACGCTTTACTCACGCTGTTTTGTAAAATTGGAAGGACATAACTACAGATTAATTCACGACATGGTCACTTGACTTGACTTGGGTTGACTTGCCCCTTCGAAGGCGGCTAAAAAGAAGCTGGATGACTTCCTATCCTGAATTAGTGTCAAGCCTGGAAAGAGGTGCTGCTTGGCACTTTCGTTCCATCATGCCATACATGCCTTATATACCATTGCGATGCTGCAGCCATCGAATTCGCTGATTGTCGCAGACCGCTGACAGGTGTGAATTAATGTTTAAAGACAAAAAAATTTCGTTTTTAGAGTTTTATGTGTTATAATTTTTACTTTCACTTACCTGTATATGTAATATATAGTACGGGGAAGTATTGCGATCGTGAAAAATTTCGACTTTCGGTGTTCAACGGAAATATACGTTTTGGGGTCCCCTGAGTCCAAATAACCAAGTCCCGCGAAATGGTCTGTGTGTGTTTGTGTGTGTGTGTGTGTGTGTGTGTTTGTGTGTGTGTGTGTGTGAGTGAACAGGCTAGCTCAAAAACTATAAACCGTGCGAACCTGAAATTGGGTATTTATTGTATGCATATGCCCGCGATGAGACAGCGAAAATTTCATCAAAATTGCTCAATGGGAGGGTTTACTTTATTTAATAACTTTTTGAGTTTTTTTCAATTTTCTCAAAAACGGCTCTAACGATTTTGATTAAACTGAGTATTTGTAAATTGAGTATTTGATGTATTAATATGCACGAGATACGACTGTAAAAATTTCATCAAAATTGATCAACAGGAGGGGGCACTTTACTTAAAAAATGTATCATTTTCACGTGTTTTTTTTATTTACTCAAAAAGGGCTTTAACTATTTTGATGTATGTATATGCCAAAGATGTGATAGCCAACATTTCATCAAAATTGGTCAAACGGAGTGGGCACTTTATTTCACAACGTTTTCCTATTTTTAACTTTTTTTCGATTATCTCAAATACGGCTTAAACGATTTTTATCAAATTCGTTATGTTTGATGAAAATTAGGTGTTCTTTAATATCAGGTAAGCTTTATCATTATTAAAATGTTTTGAGGGGGCTTAAATGGGGTAGGGGACTTTTTTGTTTGTTTTTTCCTATAAAGTACCTCTGTTTTAGTTTATACGGAGAAATTAACTGTCTCTCGTTACGCCTAAAAATAAGAAATGGCTAAATATGAGATATGATAAAAATCTAGTAAACATATAGAGGAGAAAAAAAGAAAAATATTTAGTGAACTCATAGAACACGTTGAGCCCACGCATGCGGGGCTCCCAACTTTAACTTAAAGAAATAGGTAAACAAGTCCTAATTTTATTACAAGATATAAATGAGTCTAATGTTTGAAGGGTCCTCTAAGTCATCTATGAAGTAAGACTTTAACAAACTAACCATAGGGAAGATTTCAAAATTAAATCCACAGGGTGCCAATAACTAGATCATTCACGAACATCAGACTTTTGTTACATAAAAAATTAGGTTTGGTATAGTTTTTTCTTATCATAATAGTGAAATAATCATATTAAAGATACAAAATTATATGAACATACAATACAAATTTTATAACTATAATTATAATATATTATTATGTTACATAATTAATTTTTATATCTTCAGTAACTTTTTTAATCTTATATTTTATTTTATTTTTAAAATTTTCAGTTTTGCTGATAACCTGGCTATCCAAGGTTATCAATTCATTCATCAATTCATTGATCAATTCACAGATGCGTCCAGCTACGTCATAGGTCTCTGGCAGCCATATTGCCCCTTACAAAGTTAGCCCACCTTGTCTCTATTCACCTTGGGTATACCCTATTAACAGTTACAGTTAACCCGACACCGGGTCAACCGACCATCGTAAATGAATCAGATCCGATGCACGCCCGTGCTACGGTGCGGTTATGTGTGACCAGACCTTAATACGTTCAATATGAAACGTAGACGTATAAGAGTGACCTTAAATTTAATAATGGATTAAGACAATGTTAGTACGAGCAAGCTTGCCGCCACGTCAAGGCGTTTAGTTGCCTTCAGACCACTTATCGTTTTTATAAATTGTTCCAGGTTGTCAGTAACGATAAGAAGT
The DNA here is from genome assembly GCA_911387785.2 of Aelia acuminata. Taxonomy (NCBI): domain Eukaryota; kingdom Metazoa; phylum Arthropoda; class Insecta; order Hemiptera; family Pentatomidae; genus Aelia; species Aelia acuminata. The sequence goes on from OU426978.1 coordinate 228,569,724, forward strand.
AATGTCACCACTGAAATTCAGTGTTAAGGGTGCAAATAACTGTACGGTTTACCCTACCTAATATATATTTTTTAACGATTATATATGATTGCTATAAAAGCTGTATGATTGCTAGTTAAGATTTTTATTATATTCTTTTTTTCATATTTATTATTCCAGATAACTTGATGTAACAATTTGTGGGTTGAAATCATTTTTATTAAACGATAATAATAATTTAAAATCCCACGAAAATAATGAAAACACAAATAATTAAACAGATTACAAAAATTATCACCTTGTAAAACAAAAATAACGATATGACTTGAGCTTCAGAACAAGACTAACTCTCTAGTCCATCGCTCCTTATATATAGTCGTAAGAAGAACAGCCTGGAATGTTCCAGGCCGGCGTAGATGGTACTCGTACATCGTAGTCAAAACATCTACTATGACAGTTTTTTCCAACAGTTAGTTAACCAGTCTAGAACTTTTCTAAACTATATGTTTTGAGTTTTGTTTCACGTTACAATATTTTTATCGAGATTTTAATACTATTATTAAAATTTTTATATAATTATTTGTGCAGGAAGCAAGTGGTGGTGTCAGTATCGAACATTTGGGTTCGTTAAGGCTTAATTATTATTATTATTTTTATTATTAAAAAAAATCATTCCCCTCGAAGACGTTGAAATAACGATATTATTTTGTGTTTATTAAATAAACATTTTCTTAATGTTATCGAATGTGCTGAATTCGAATCTGACTTTATGTTTTTTGTAAGAGAAATCATTATCGTGCCCTCACTCTGTCAGCCCGTGAGATGGAATTTAATTACCTCCGATCGAAACTGGTAGGCACGTGTCCAAGTTTGATTCTTTTTGAACACCTCTTTCTTAAAATGAAGTTTAGAATATTTAGAATCTTATCAAAAAACAGTGTATTGGGTTGTTAAAAGACGTTTGATAATCAGAAAATATTCTGATCTCCAAGCTAATAATTATAATAAATAGCTAGGGTGCCCGGCTTCGCTCCGGTAGTTGTGTGGTAGTTTTAATACCAGAAAAACTTTGAAATTAAAGGAAATATAGAACGAAATTAGTACTTTCTTGAAAATTCCGTTTTAACTTGATATCAATATTCTGCAAACTTGAGATCTGCAGAGTCCGCCCAAATAAGGAACCCTGTATAATTTACAGGAGGTCGAAAATTGTAAATGAACAATTAATTGCAAGTTTGTCGAGTTATGCATCGTTTTGATGGTTTCTGTGATTCTGAATCTTATAAGCCCATTCCAAGTAGTCAGAAGATAATAAGTTATTAGATTATTGTTGAAAATCTGGTATCTCAGTTAAAAAAATTATATTTCGAGTAAAATTTGAGCGCCGACTACTATGATGGTCCAGAAGTATAGAAACTACCGAGGATTCATTGAAACTTTTTTTAAGACCTTTCTTCCATTTCAACCTCCGTTATTTGAACGGTTTCTGCATATCTCGAATCTTACTACTATATTACAAAGTGAAAACCAAAATATCTTGGAGGCACATTTTTTCATCATATTTCTTTTTATCTTGAACTATGAGGGATGATAAAATCTTGAATGCTGTTATTGGAGTTAGTCGTTTTGTCAACTGGAATGCTCATCATACGTAGTAACCAAACCAACTTCTTTTTCATAAATACAATAGGAACACTTCAAACTTTTTATTTTCTATTTATATTTAGTCAACTCATCTCTATTTTTATGTATAATTTTATTCGCTCACTGAACTACTAAGAACTGTTCTCTCATATTGCATTAAATTTACTTTAGTATATTTATATATAGATTAAATGTAATGTGCTGATCATATATTAGCCTTCTTATGAGAAAACTATTTTTTTAAGGAATCCAGTTGGATTTCTAATTGATTGCTGAGGTGTAAAGTATTTATTTTTATTTGAAACGCAGACTAATTATTTTCTTTTAATTTTTTAGTAATTTAAAAAGAACAGCTGAAAAAATATATACATACTGAATGAATGGACAATAAACATTGAGTGAAACGCACCCTAGTGCTTCCTGGTAGCCTGGAGCTCGAACTAAATTTATCATTCATAAACTCGTATCTCAATCTCCGAGAGGCTGATTAAATGGTGCGAGAGGGTTAAAATTCAAGTCCTTTTCTCTTCAATTTTACACTCTTAAGAGAAAAACGGAAACCTTCTTCTCCGTAAGGGGTCATATGGCTGAACCAAGACATAACTTCCTTAATCCTACGTGGAGTCGTTTTTGAGCCTTTTCGGCACGCTCATTGTACACTTTGCTTTATAATATATATTGATTTAACACGGCATTGGTCGCTAGACCAACTTTAACATGGATGGTCTCACGTGAGAATTTCTCTCACAACAATCACTATTTTTTTTTTTTTTTCATTTTAATCATACTTTAGTTTAAATTTTAACGATAAGGGCCTATTCACACTATCGGTTTCGCGCCCGGTCCACTCCCGGTCCGCTCTCCTAATGTCTTACCATATTCACACTATATAATTTTACACCGTTCACTTTTGAAAGGTTTAAGCTATTAAAGCCATTAATAATCGAAGTTGTCTGTATTCGGATTTTAATTAATGATTAACTTTCAGTTATTTAAGTATTCATTTATTCTTCAATTTTACGGCCAAAAAAAAAAAATCAATTTTTCGTTTGTAGAAATGGCTGGTAAGTGTACTTTTCTTGATGAAGAAGATATCATCAAAAAATATAATAAGAAGAATATATTACAAAACAATGATAATTATTAATCATAATTATAAATTAATTAATGGTGAAGAAATAATTTAATTTTTTTTCGGAATGTATTCGAATAAGTAATTATTTTTTGCTTTAATATATTTTTTTGTTAATGATCTGACATTTTTCATAATATACTGCATTTTTATTCGTTTCAAATTAAACGTTATTTTATATTAGCAATGAGTGTGTAGTCAATAAATAAATCGGTGACCGTTTTTTACGAGTACATTAATTCATAGCAAAATATATCTCAAATATAACATGAACTTTTCACGTCGAAAAACCGCGCGTATTGTTGGTGATTTTTTTTTTTTTTTTTTTATCATTTCAAGCGTATTCGAATACATTCGGAAAAAAAAATAAATTATTTTTTCACCATAATTAAATTAATTTATAATTATATATATATATATATATATATATATATATATATATATATATATATATATATATATATATTTTTTTTTTTTAAAAGTTGAACTTTTTTGGCCGTAAAATTGATGAATAAATAAATACTTTAAAAACCGAAAGTTAATTATTAATTAAAATCCAAATACAGACGGCTTCGATTATTGATGGCTTCAATCGTGAACGGTGTAAAATTATATAATGTGAATATGAAAAGACTTTAGGAGTGTGGAGCGGGAGTGGAGCGGGAGCGGAGCGAGAGTGGAGCGGGAGCGGAGCGAGAGTGGAGCGGGGGCGGAGCGAGAGTGGAGCGGGGCCGGACCTGGGCCAATATTGTGATTAACCTCTCTCTATTCCTCTTTAGAATATTTTGCCAGTGAGACCGGACCTGGAGCGGAGCGCTAGTGTGAATGGGGTAGAGTGAGAGCGGACCGGGAGTGGAGCGAGACCGGAGCGGTACCGATAGTGGAATTTTCTGTCTATTTCTCTTTAGAATATTTGAGCGGACCGGGAGTGGAGCGGGAGCGGAGCGATAGTGTGAATCCGTTCTAAAGCTGTACTTACAAAAGGGTCAATTATTAGTACAAATTATGAAATCTTGAAAAAACTTTTTTATTAAGAGGATAAAACAACCATAATCATTCAAAACTACTGTTTAACATTTTTTAAAAAGAGTAAAAAAATTAAATACATAAAGAAGAACCTTACTTAATATGCTAGCCATTAATATAGAAATACATTTTATTGAAAACAGCATGCTTAGGTGCCACCGTAGAGAGAACAACTTTTTTTTTCTTATTTTATCTTTATTTTTATTATTGAAAAGTGGTGTCAGTAATCCATACGGTGGTTTACCAAGAATGAAATTGACATAATTTACTCGTGAACTTTGTACTTTCCAGGGGTTCGTTTGATTTTGTTTTTATAAATATTTTTTTTTAGTAGATTACAGAAGGGTCAATCCATATAAAGTGGACCAGGAGAAATGCATCAGAAATATAAGAGTACCATTAGTTTATTTTTTGAATTTTTATTTTTCCAAAGGCGGTTACAATATTTTCAATAAAATTCGTATTTTTAGCTATTTCAGGGCTCTGCTTCAAATGAAATATCTCCTCTTTTAATCATCCTAGAACATTCAAAGAAAGACCAATCTCTTTAGAAAGGTCTGACCTTTAATAAAGGTTATTACAGCTATGAACTTAAAACTAAGTATTACGGTCCATGTTTTTCAAACTTCAAAACCTTAAAGAAAAATTTTTTTAAAATAAAAATTGTGAAGCAACCAATTAATTTATTTTTGGACCACTTCATATGTATTGACCCATAAATAATAATCGAGTTTTAGACTGAACGATCATATTTTTCGATGGTATACCGAAAATTTAAATCGATAGAAAGGGTTCATAACAATGACTGATACTAAATTGGAACTAAATGTTCAATTTTTAGCTCCTTAAATTTTTTCAGAAAACGATGGCGATATTTTATTCTTTTCACTACAAGCTGAAACTTTTATTAGTAATTTATTTAAATCAATAGTTTACTTATGTTTCAACAAGCTCTTACCATAAAACTTATAGTTGAATCTATTCGCATGCGCAGTACGCCTTTCCTTGTTATCAATAAGCAGTTAGTAGAGTTTTATTGCGCATGCGAGAGTTGCCTTCGGGTTTTAAGTGCTTGTTGGAACAAACCTTTGATTCATTAAATCGCCATTGGTTTTTTTTTTCGATCGATAACATTGTTAGCAGTATTCTCTCTTTTCAACAGTTTTGATTTAGTTTTAAGACAGTTGTGTTTAGTACCATGGAAACAAATTTTTTTTCGGTTGGCGCATTAGGCCTGATGAGACCTTTGGCCGCGCAATGTGGTCTTCTTACAGACGTTTGTGTTGCTTGCGAGAGCACAGACAGCCTGGAGTGGGTAGCCCAAAACTCACGTTGCTGCAAGCCATGGTCACCATGGTGCACTGGCAGACTGCCCATAGCTTCATACCAATCCCATTAGGGCCAATTTGGTAGTGTACTTCCCGCCGATGGCGTCATTTCTCTAGGGTTCAAGGACTGTGACAAACTGGTCTATGTTCAAGGATTATGGTAGCTCAGAGTCAGCAGGCCCTGATGACCTATATTTCTTTCCCTGAAGCATACCGTCCTTGTAACAAACCTCCAGGTGATTACTGACCCGTTATTTTTTGAAGTATTTAAAACAGCTGGATTGAAAATAATCTACAAAAATATACATAAACTTAACTTTTCATTACATTTTGGAAATTTAAAAAATTTAAAAATAAAAACAGGGCAAGTCCATAGCTCATAACCTAGTGAATTTAGAGAAACCAATTTTTGAAAACCTGTTTTTTTAGAATTACCGCGTGGAAATTCTAAAATTCAAATTGGAAATTTGAAGGGGTACATGGACCGTAATATTCAGTTTTGAGTTCATATTGAAATAACCTCCGTTAAGCGTCAGACCTTTTTGGAGACCAAGAGATTGGACTTTATTTGAATGTTCTAGGACGAGTAAAAGAGGATATATTTGATTTGAAGCAGAGAGCACTGAAATAGCTAAAAATATGCATTTGTTCGAAAATAATATGGCCGCCATTGGAAAATTAAAAATTCAAAAAAGTAAAATAATTGCACTTTTCTACTTCCGATGCATTTTTCGTTCTATAATAAAAATATTTAAAAAAAAAAGATAAAAATGTTGTTGTAGCAACCTTTTAATATATTTTTGGACCAGTTTATATGGATTGACCTATGGATAATAATCGAATTTTAGACTGAACGATCATATTTTTCCGACGATATACCGTTAATATTAATGGATAGAAAGGGTTCATAACAATGAATTTTCAATTTTTAGCTTCAGAAAGCGATGGCGATATTTTATTCTTCTCAAGCTGAAACATTTATTAGTAATTTATTTAAATAAATGTGCTACTCATGCTTCAACAAGCTAAGTTTGGAAAACCACACCACTATTCTCAATGAGAGATACGGGAAAGGTTCATCCTTCCTGCGCCCGATCGGTTTGAGTCGCCTATAGTAGGCTGGCGGGCCTCAATACCCAGGGGTGGGGGTAGGCTTTCATTGGGCCGTTGGTCACCCGGATGGAGCGGTCACCCATCCTATTACTAAATACGCTCGACATTGCTTAACTTTGATTACCTATTGGAAGCGGCTTTGTCCACACGGCCATACTGCCCCCATGGACAAAATAATTTCAGTTAAATAATCTGCAAGTAGAAATATTATTTTTTTTATTCTCCATTTTTCGAACCACTTTTTGAGCTCAAAAAAGATGGTTTTCGAAGGGCGATGAATGGGATTTTTAGGACTTTGATGTGATGAAAGGATATGTGTCGCCTGCAATGCTACAGATGGTGATGCGAGGGTGTTGAGGGATATCTGGAACATAATGTTAGCTCTGCATCATCTTTGTTGATTGCGTCTATCCCTCTTCTTTATTTCTTCACAAAGCACGAGATAAACCACGATGTCTCTGTAACTTACTGCAGAGGCATTTATTGTCGTTTAGAGTCTTCGAGTTACATGTCCAGTCCATCTTAAACCTCCTCGCCCTATAATAAAACTAATGATGTTTTATAGTGAAGGAACTTTATCATTTTCAGATATATAATCCTTTGAGAATTACAAGGGGGACTGCGTAATAGAAGATGCGGGTCTTGTTTAGAACAGGCCCGCCAGTGATTTTATAATGAGATTTAGTAACTGTTACTACCAAAACTGTTACTTAATTTGATACCATCGATACAGAAAAAATCTGGTGCGTGCGCGCAACACACAACTTTCACTTACCAACTTATTTAGATTAGAAATTGACGTGTTTTGTTAATTGCCACTTCACAAAGTCACAAATCTTTACACATTCATATCTTATTTTTTCCTTTTATGAGTAATTTAAAACACACGTGAAAATGATACAAAATTTATTTAGTAAAGTACCCCCTCCATTTGATCAATATTGATGAAATTTTTACAGTCATATCTCGGGCATATTGATACATCAAATACTCAGTTTGATCAAAATCGTGAAAACCGTTTTTGAGTAAATAAAAAAACACGTGAAAATGAGACAACATTTATTCAGTAAAGTGCCCCCTCCAATTGATCAATTTTGATGGCATTTATACTGTCACATCGCGGGCACATAAATATACTAAATACCAAGTTTGATCGAAATAATTAAAGCCGTTTTTGGGTAAATGAAAAAAAAACGCATAAAAGTGGGACACAATTTCTTAAGTAAAGTACCCCCTCCGGTTGATCAATTTTGATTAAATTTTTACAGTCGTATCTCGGGCATATAAATAGATCAAATACTCAGTTTGATCAAAATCGTTAGAGCCGTTTTTGAGAAAATCGAAAAATACTTAAAAAGTTACTAAATAAAGTACCCCCTCCCTTTGAGCAATTTTGATGAAATTTTTGCTGTCACATCGCGGGCATATACATACACTAAATACCCAATTTCAGGTTCGCACGGTTTATAGTTTTTGAGCTAGTCTGTTCACACACACACACACACACACACACACACACACACACACACACACACACACACACACACACACACACACACACACACACACACACACACACACACACACACACACACACACACACACACACACACACACACACACACACACACACACACACACACACACACACACACACACACACACACACACACACACACACACACACACACACACACACACACACACACACACACACACACACACACACACACACACACACACACACACACACACACACACACACACACACACACACACACACACACACACACACACACACACACACACATACACACACACACACACACACACACACACACACACACACACACACACACACACACACACACACACACACAGACACACACACACACACACACACACACACACACACACACACACACACAGACCATTTCGCGGGACTTGGTTAATTGGACTCAGGGGACCCCCAAACGTGTATTTCCGTTGAAAACCGGAAGTCGAAATTTTTCACGATCGCAATACTTCCACTTACTATATATTTCATATATAGGTAAGTGAAAGTAATAAAAACACATGTTTAAATACTATTTAATTTAGTATTGTTTGTGTATTTGTGGTTATAAAAGTATTAAACTATGAATATTTTTGATGTTTACGATTTATGCAAAGAAGAGCCTCGAGCCAGGATTTTCTTTGTCGAAACAGGAATTCTAACCAAGGAAAGATATTGTAAAAAAGGCCACATTATGAAAGAAATTAACCTTTACGAAGAAAGGAAAAAATATAGATGCAACAAAAGAGAATGTCGGTTTGAATGTGGCGTGTATAAGGGTACGTGGCTATGTGACAGCAAGTTACCGTTAAGTAAAGCCCTTTTATTCATTTACTCATGGGCACAGGAGTATACGACGTTTAAATTTTGTTCAAAAGAATTCAATATGAGCTCTGCTACAATTGTTGATTGGAAAGATTATCTGCGGGAGGTGTGCGCGGCTAGTTTGCTGAAAACCCCAACTGTTATTGGAGGGAAAGGACTGACAGTTGAGATTGACGAGTCCTGTTTTTCTCGTCGAAAGGCGGGATCTGTCGAGAGACAAAAGAGTGTTTTTTGTACACAGTACCCGATAGGACAAGAGCCACCTTGGAGGAGTGCAGAAAAACATCAATTAGACCGGGTTCCATTATAATGTCTGACATGTGGAAGTCATATAGTGGGATAGAAGAAATGATTGGAAAGGATTACAGGCATTTTACTGTAAATCACTCAAAAAATTTCGTTGACCAAGAGACCGGTGCTCACACTCAAAGAGTTGAGTCTATGTGGGCGAAGGCCAAAAGGAGAAACAAAAAGGAATGTGGGACACATCGCTCTATGATAGACTCGTATTTATGTGAGTACATGTGGAGGCAGAGAAACTCAAATGAAGATGTTTTTGATAAAATCCTTAAGGACATAGTAGAATTTTGGCCTCCAGATGTACCTGGAGGAACTGATTAAAAGTATGATAATGTTTTTGGTTATGTGAAAAAAGTTTTTATTAAATAAATCATATGTTCCTTTAACCCATATTTTTTTATTTATCAATAAGTAACTGTTACTAGATAAAATCAATGGCGGCTCTATTCTAAACAAGACCCGAAGATGCTTCAGAGAGTGTTCGATATGTTTCTAAAAAAGCTTGATGGTTGAATGAATGAATGCGTTTATTTGTTTTCGGGGTTTATCCCCATACAAATAGAGTTGGCTATATACACATTATACACATGTTAATGCAGTAATTATAAATCAAAACTTAAACAATTGGAATTAGAGTATTTAAAGATATATACAATAACATTTAAGCCTTTAAGAACTTATAGTTTTTAGATTTAGGAGCTCTGCCTATCTTGAACAAATTAAAATTAAATGTACTTTAAGTCGAAAAGAAAAACAGGAAAATAAGTTATAAATAAATATTGATTAATAGATAAAACGTATTAATATATACATACATCTTAATAGAAAAACAATAGATATACTAACGAATAAGAAATAAATAAAAAATAAATAATAATATCAACATCATTCAAATATCAATTACGTGTGAATGGTTGTCCTAAGTATTTATATTAGTACATTTATTCGTTTATAATAAATGATCTTATTTTTAGACAGCCCAATGTGTAATGATAGATATCGTTTAATTTTTGTATTGTATCTATTGTAAGTAAATTTCCTAAGAATAGAATTATTTCCGTGATTAATGTATTTGAATATGAAATGTTTTCTCAGTTCATTGTACAATGGGCACTCTATCAAGAAATGGAATAAGTTTTTCTGTTTTTGAACATTACATATTGAACAGTTTCCTTCCACTTCTAATTTATGGGTTCTTCCGTTATAGTAAAATACAGGCTGTGTTAAATTGGCAATTCTAAGCTGACTTACTAATCTTTACTTTTTACTTTCACTTACCTATATATGAAATATATAGTAAGTGGAAGTATTGCGATCGTGAAAAAATTCGAATTCCGGTTTTCAACGGAAATACACGTTTTGGGGTCCCCTGAGTCGAAATGACCAAGTCCCGCGAAATGGTCTGTGTGTGTGTGTGTGTGTGTGTGTGTGTGTGTGTGTGTGTGTGTGTGTGTGTGTGTGTGTGTGTGTGTGTGTGTGTGTGTATGTGAACAGACTAGCTCAAAAACTATAAACCGTGCGATCCTGAAATTGGGTATTTAGTGTAGGAATATGCCCGCGATGTGCGAGCATAAATTTCATCAAAATTATTTAAAGGGAGGGGGTACTTTACTTAATAACTTTTTAGGTTTTTCTCGATTTTCTCAAAAACGGCTCTAACGATTTTGATTAAACTGAGTATTTCATCTATTTATATGCCCGAGATATGACTGTGAAAATTTCATCAAAATTGATTAACCGGAGGGGGGACTTTACTTAATAAATTTTGTAACATTTTCACGTGTTTTTTTGATTTTCTCAAAAACGGTTCTTACGATTTTGATTAAACTTAGTATTTGATCTATTTATATGCCCGAGATATGTCTGTAAAAGTTTCATCAAAATTGATCAACCGGAGGGGGCACTTTACTTAATAAATTTTGTATCATTTTTACGTGCTTTTTTTATTTACTCAAAAACGGCTTTCACGATTGTGACCAAACTGGGTATTTGATGTATGTATATGCCAAATATGTGATAGCCAACATTTCATCAAAATTGATCAACCGAAGGGGGGACTTTACTTAATAAATTTTGTATCATTTTCACGGGGTTTTTTATTTACTCAAAAACGGCTTTAACGATTAATAAAAATAAGATATGAATGTAGAAAAATGTGTGACTTTGGGAAATGATATTTAACAAAACACGTCAATTTCTTATCTAAGTAAGTTGGCAAGTGAAAGTTGTGTGTTGCGCGCACGCACCAGATTTTTTATATTAGTTCTGAAGTTTAGATATTGTTCTCCCTAATTAAAGCTAATAATATTTCTGTATTCTGAGTTATATTTCGAATTTATGGCTGAATTTATGTCATTACAGTAAAAGTGGTTCTCAAATCTATTCATTATGTCTTTAAAATACAGTTGGGCAAGGTCAGGATTAGGTTTATTATGTTCCAAGAGTTTGTATGGTTCACTGAGCTTGAAATTAGGCGAATTGTGTCCATGTTTTTGGATATTTAAACTGAGTTGGAGATATTTTTCCTGTTGAAGATAAGTTAAATTGAAAAATTGCTTCTATAGACAGAGTGGCTGGAGGTATTGCCTGGATCATTTCAGTAAAAAACATATAATTTTTTACTTTTTTTTGCAATAACTGCGCTTAGTTTGCGATGTGAAACAATTATAGATGATTTCTGTTATATTACTAAAAGGTCTGTAATTGCCTGGAACCGTTGCAGTTATGTATTAGTACGTGATTACATGTTTTGGAATGATCTAGACCTTTCCGGGTAGTTTTATTTCGTATTAAATATAAGAAGCGATCGACTATTGTCTTCGTCATTCTTTGAACATCGAAGCATACGGTTAATTTTGAGTCACTGTTCAGTCACTGTTTTGTATCATTGTAGTTGTACTAATCTGAAGTTTGCCTATGCTTTAGGGCTGTAAATCAATCGATAGTACTATCGATACTGTAGATAGTTTTAAACTACCGAAACTATCGATAGTTTTAATAGTATTGAAAACTTTGTTTTTAAAGGATAAAGTGATATCCACTGCCTCTATGCACCCAAGTCCTATATCAGTGGTCAACAAATGACGGACGGGTAGTTTTGTGCGGACCGCGATGACATACCGATCAACGAAAAAAAAACTTAAAATAAATCCTAAAACAAAAATCTGGTGCGTGCGCGCAACAAACAACTTTCACTTACCAACTTACTTAGATTAGAAATTGAAGAGTTTTGTTAATTGCCACTTCACAAAGTCACACATTTTTCCACATTCATTTCTTATTTTTCTTTTTATTTTCTCTGTAAAAACACTAATTTTTTTTTATTATTAAATAAAAGTTTTTACTTTTAATACTTCGGCAATGCAAGCATAATACTCCAATTCGTCTGATTTTATAATTCTCTATGTAGTTGTTGAAAACTTCATTTAGTTACCATGAAACAAATAATTTCCATTAAGTGAACAGAACAGCTTTAATTATGAACAATGGTCTGTCATTAAAGGTGTACTCCGCATTCGTAGGCTCAACGTATTTTATGAGTTGACGGAATATTTTTTTTTTTTTTTAACTCTATATGTTTACTTGATTTTTTTCTTACTTCATATTGAGCCATTTCTTAATAAATCGTTTGAGCCGTTATTGGGAAAACCGAACGTAGAAATGAAAACAAAATTATTAAATAAATTGCCCCCTCTAATTGATTAATTTTGATGAAATTTTGAATGTCACACAGCGGGCATATAAATACATCAAATACCGAATTTAATCAAAATAGTTTCATCCGTTCTGGATAACGTTGGAAAAAAACTTAAAAAATAGACCAAATTCATTAAATAAAGTACCCCCTCCGTTTGACCAATTCAGATGAAATTTTCGCTGTCACATCGTGGGCATAAACATACATTAAATACTCAGTTTGATCAAAATGGTGAAAGCCTTTTTTGAGTAAATAAAAAAAACACGTGACAATGATACAAAATTTATTAAGTAAAGTACCCCCTCTAATTGATCAATGTTAATGAAATTTTTGCTGTCATATCGCGATAACATACATACACCAAATACGTAGTTTGATCAAAATCGTTAAAGCCGTTTTTGAGTAAATAAAAAAAACACATGAAAGTGAGACAACATTTATTAAGTAAAGTACTCCCTCCGGTTAATCAATTTTGATGAAATTTTTGCAGTCATATCACAGGCATATTAATGCATCAAATACTCAGTTTAATCAAAATCGTTAGAGCAGTTCTCGAGAAAATAAAAAAAAACGTAAAAAGTCATTAAATAAAGTACCCCCTCCGTTTGACCAATTTCGATGAAATTTTGCTGTCACATCGCGGGCATATACATACACTAAATACCCAATTTCAGATTCGAACGGCTTATAGATTTTGAGCTAGTCTGTTCACACACACACACACACACACACACACACACACACACACACACACACACACACACACACACACACACACACACACACACACACACAGACCATTTCGCGGGACTTGGTCATTTGGACTCAGGGGACCCCAAAACGTGTATTTCCGTTGAAAACCGGAAGTCGAAATTTTTCACGATCGCAATACTTCCACTTACTATATATTTCATATATAGGTAAGTGAAAGTAAAAATTACCAGTGTAATTTTATTTATGTTTCTAGCAAAAAATGCTTATTTACTCTATGAAAACAAATATTAACTTCACGCAAAAAAAATAAGTCTGAAAAATCGAATGATTATGCTTCAACCCAAAAATAGAGTGATTATAATACGGAATTGTAGATACCTTTTCTGGTGGCCCTCTGTGGGTAAGAAATGGATTTTAATGAATGAAAGGGGAATTTCATTGAGTAGTGATAAATTTAATCATTTCCGACCTTTAAAGGTCTATCTATCTATCAAAAATCATTCGAAAAATAAGGGAAAATTCAATAAGAAAAATACAGAAGCCCGTCATTTATCGATTTCGATCTCACAGCCGTAGACTAATCATGTCTAATGTAATTTATATGACAATCGCAAATCACATTAGACACCTGCCGAAGAAAGGAAACCAGGTCACCTTCAAAGGAATTTAAAAACATATAATTACATTTTTAGTGTCAAATTAATTTTTAAGTATAAATAGCATCTTCATCAATACAAAGTATAGGAATAAAACTTTTCAATTAAAAAAAAAAAAAAAGGAATGTTAAATGAATGTCATAGAATTTCTTTGTGACTGCAAGAGAGTAAGAGAGAGAGAGAGTGAGAAAGAGAGAAAGCCGTTATCAGTGGGAGGCAAGCCTTGGCATTTCTACCAATCCGCTTCCCTCTTCAGATAGTGGTAAAGTTATATTTGAACAATCCGATTAAATACTTCAATTATATACATATAGTATATATATATATATATATTAATTGGCGTCATGGTCCATTCAGAACGAAAGCCTCCTCCATTATTCTGCTCTATTCCACTCTGTCCGTGGCTTTGGCACGCCATCGTCATATATTCAGCTGCTGAAGATCAACCTCCACGTCATCCAGCCATCTTTAGGGAGGTCTACCTCTCTTTCTTGATCCTCCCGAATGACCATACAGCATTTGTCTAGGCGATCTCGACGAAGGCATCCTTTCCACATGTCCCAGCCAGCCCAACCTTCTTTTCTTTATTATTTTAACGATGTCTGGGTCCGGAAATAATTCTTTTAATTCGGAGTTCTTCCTGATCCTGTACCCCTCCGTATCTCTTATGGGCCCAAACATTTTCCTAAGAACTCTTCTTTCCTATGTTCTTAGAAAGTTCTCACTCGCACCGGTCAGGACCCAGATTTCATAGCCGTATATCACAATTGGTCTAATTATAGTTTTATGAAGCAGTATCTTTGCACTTCTGGGAAGATGTTTGAGTTGGAGGGCTTTAAACATGGCATAAAGACATTTGTTACCAGCAGCGATTGTAGCCTTTATGTCTTCCACTGTATCATTATTTCTCGAAAGAATTACTCCCAGTTATTTAAAGGAACTGCATGCTGGAAAATTATGGTCTCCTATTTTCACCTCATTTTCCATCAAATCACCATCTCTAGTGGTCATTAGGTACTTAGATTTCCCATCATTCCCCTCTCAGTTCTTTTGCTGCTTTTCCCAGCTCTAAGTATTGCGATCGTGAAAAATTTCGACTTCCAGTTTTTAACGGAAATACACTTTTTGGGGACCCCTGAGTCCAAATAACCAAATCCCGCGAAATGGTCTGTGTGTGTGTGTGAACAGACTAGCTCAAAAACTATAAACCGTGCGAACCTGAAATTATGTATTTAGTGTATGTATATGCCCGCCATGTGACAGCAAAAATTTCATGTATATTGCTCAAAGGGAGGGGGTACTTTATTTAATAACTTTTTACGTTTTTTTTCGATTTTCTCAAAATCGGCTCTAACGATTTTGATTAAACTGAGTATTTGATCTATTGATATGCCCGAGATATGACCGTAAAAATTTCATCAAAATTGATCAACCGGAGAGGGGACTTTACTTAATAAATTTTGTATCATTTTCACGCGTTTTTTTTATTTACTCAAAAACGGCTTTCACGATTTTGATCAAACTGGGTATTTGATGTATGTATATGCCAAAGATGTGATAGCCAACATTTCATCAAAATTGGTCAACCGGAGGGGGTACTTTATTTCGTAACTTGTTTTCCAATTTTTCATTATCTTAAAAACGCCTTTAACGATTTTCATCATTTCGTTATGTTTAACGAAAATTAGGTGTTATTTAATATCAGGTAAGCGCTATCATTATTCAGATGTTCTGAGCAAATGAAAACAATAGTAAGAAATGAATGTGAAAAAATGAGTAACTTTGAGAAGTGGCATTAACAAAACGCATTAATTTCTCATCTAATTAAGTTGGTAAGTGAAAGTTGTGTGTTGCGCGCACGCACCAGATTTTTCTAATAGTGTTCGAATGCTAGGTTAAAAAGTACTGTGGAAAGAGGGCCTCCTTGACGTAGGCCACTTTTCACTTCAAACTCATTGCTGGTGTACGGGTGAACTTTGAGTCTGCATTCCGTGCCTGATAGAGTCATTTTAATCAGACCGATAAGTTTTTTTGGCATACGCAATTCATT